>CAUDMG010000982.1:727500-1337500 GCA_958450375.1 Homarus gammarus | reverse complement strand
TGGTCAGCACCGTGTGTGTGTGTGTGTGTGTGTGTGTGTGTGTGTGTGTGTGTGTGTGTGTGTGTGTGCTAAGAAAAACAAAATATTTGATTCAAAATTTGTTTATATGTGTGTGACTCTTTACAACATCCACAACGTAGAACTGACCTGTAGGTTAATAAAGCAATATTAACTACAGAGGGAAATTTATTATAATTTAATATTCACAGTTATTCCAGGTAGTGAATGTGTACTGTAATTAACTGGGTCCAGAGATATAAAAGTGAAGATAAAAGGTTAATATCTAGACACCCACACCTGACGCCACAACACTCGCACTTAATTAAACAAGTAAAGAAGAAATGACTGAAAATATAATAAAAAAATGAGGGAATAGATCTAAAATTACGTATTAATTTATTTAAAAAAGAAATATGGAAGAGATATGGAAGGAATAAATGAGATGCAAGAAGAACAGAATATGTTGTGTTATTGACATAGTTATCCTTAAACATAATAGGTGGAGTTGACTCTAAGTTATTAATAACACCTCACTATTATACAAACTGGATATGTTTGTATAATAGCTAAAAGAGATTAATAAGCGACCCATATTAATTTAGCTCTTTAATGAGGAGATGTGTCGAGGGTCTGGGGATACAGAATTCAGGAAACAGTTGTCTGGGCGCTGCAGGAATATGTTGGGAACAATCGGTACTTGACTGTGGGGTTATTACGGGAAATAGTGAGAGTTATTGCTCAATTAAAGGTCAACTTCATACCCATTTTTTCAGTGTTATTATGATCGCTGTTCATAAAATTACTAAAACTGGAATTTTTTCCCATAACAAAGGTTTAAAGTAAAACCTTTTTCAAAAGACCAAACAAAAAATCCTTTAATTGGACCTCATGGGGCGGGCTTCGGCCTGACGTCACAGTCGGTGATCGCCCAACAACAACAAAAAAGAGTCTCAGCAGGACTTAACCTGCCTCTAAGGTGGTCAACACCGAGGCTTACACGTCTTTGAAGGGAACCAACCAAGTAACAATCCTACAAAGTTTCAGCAAAAACTGACACAAAGTTGTGATCAAGAAGTTGTTTAGTTTTCTTCTGCTTACATTACCAGCTGCCATCTTGGGTGTTCTCCGCTAACACTGGACACAGTTTTGAGAGCAAATTGTTAAAGAACATTTCCTAAGTGTATCTAAAAAGTTGAGCCGCTAGATTTTTTTTGTAGACGGAATTAAAAATATGAAAGGTTTATACACGGACTGCGGACAGATGGCCGGCCATAACAATAGTTGAGATGGACGAGGGAAGTTGCAATTTATTCAGTGTTCATAAATTTGGTCGACAGCAGCGGACGACTCCATCAAACTGACGCTAGAAATGATTTTATTATTTTACCAGTTAATCTTATTTACGAAAAAAAATAATAAAATTACTCTCCTCTTAATTATCCATAATATCAATTAGTTATTTCAAAGACAAATTTCATTATCTGTCTTCAAAGTAATTAATTAGATAATACTGACTGATGCATTAATAAGGAATTAGATTTAATTTTAGCCAAACCGAAGAAGACTGTACATATATACAGCGATAACTTTTTCACGTGATATCTGCTCAAAACTTCATTAAAAAAAAAAATAATTTATCTACATCAGTCCAATCTTCAATAAATTATCCATATTTTACTGAAATACGATAACTTTACATAATGTTTTTTTTTATTTTTTATTCATGAATATGCCCTGGTTAATTACAGTGACCTACAACATACAGGAAATTCTAAACAAATCCCAAATATTCAATATACAGAACAACTGAGTGACATAAGGCAGACGTCAACGTTCTTTATCACTTGTTCCACTTAAGCATTAATTCCTCATATGACGCCACCAGCCACACAGAAATATCATGAGATTTTTCGTGTCAATTTATATTTTTCTCTTAAATATTTAAAAAGTGGTGACATGTATCCATTTTTTTTATATGAAGTTTTGGCATTCACATCCAACATGAAACTGCCGTTGTTCTGCGTCTTATTGAAATCTTGAAATGTTCTAACAATACCTATGTAAAATGTTGAAAGATATATATTAGTATTTCATATTTTCATTTCTTTCTTAACGTTAGATTTATAGTTTATCTCTATATCCATTATGTTAAATAAGTCGCTATACCAAGCTGTTAGTTACTGCTCTATTAAGTGTCTGAGAAACGTGGTTAATAAACTAACCGCAATATATTATACACCTTATACTGATAATCGTGAGACGCTCTTCCTTCGGTAAAGATAATAATTATTTTTTTATTTTATATATATTTATGAAGGAACAAATTTGTATCATTTTAATGTATTATGTATAAGAATAATTTTGTATTATTTTACTGAATTATATATGAACATCACTGTATTCTTCTTCATTTACGTATCACATTGTATTCTTCTTGTTTATTGTTTATCTATAACCAACTTCTTTGTTTCTTCTGTAAATATGTTCAAGTTTTTTAAGAATTTCTCCCGAGTGAGTTGAGAATATATGAATGTTTTACCATAATTCATTTTTTCCTTAATTCGGGGAACAAAAAAATTCCCTTTTATATATTTTTCACAGCAAGAAAATATATAATATATTTCTTTTAATGTAATATTATAGGAATTGTTTCATTACGAAGTACAAAATTTTTACTTTCTCCTCAACTCCATTCGGAAAAATTTAATTATAAAGAAATATCATTAGGTTCAATTAGCTGAAATTTAAAATAGAACTGTTCATGGAGCCAGACGTACAGAAATATGCAAAGTGCCTGTGATTACATTCCGTTGATTTTAAAGATTGTATAGAAAATTTACATACGGCTATCATCTTTACCATCTTCCACGTAAATGGGATGGGGAGATATGAAGAAGGAAAACCAAGAAAATGTGGAAATGATAAAGGAGGAGATGAACAAATGAAGAGAGAAGTAGAAGAGAAGTGTAATAAAAAAGACAAAGTTGAAAAACACAAACACTTGCATACTGAAAATATATATAACAAACCATCATCCTCAAAGGGTTATAACTTGAACCATCATCCTTAAAGGGTTATAACTTAAACCATCATCCTTAAAGGGTTATAACTTAAATCATCATCCATAAAGGGTGTTACGACCGTGTCATATTTTTTCTTTTTTTTATATATAACATGCTCCCATGTTCCATATTATTCCTGTAATGTGTTAAATTTACTATTATATATTCTAGTCACCTTACCCTGTGCTGGTAAGGTTTTAACTGTCATTATTTGTTCAAGCCCATCTTATTTCTTTATTTTGTATTGTAACCAGCATTCTTTGTTCTCTAACGACCATCTGCATCGTTAAACGACCCACCGGCGGGTCGCGTGGCGGGAGCCGACCTTATATATAGGACCCACCAACTGACTTGAGTCAGTTCAGTCCTCTTGTCATACAGTTCACATCCTTTGAGTGCCATCCGTCATCTGTTACTTATACTTAATTTATTTGTGTTGTTCCTGTCGCCACCAATGTGGTATACCTATGTGAGTACCTATTTATGTATCTGTTTGTGTCCATCAGTATTTGCTTGGTTATAGTCAAGTAATTCAGTGTTGTTTCACGTTAGTTAATTTCGGTGTTAGTTTTTATATGTTTATGCAGTGTTAACGTAATCCAATGGTTTATTTTTATTCTTTTGATGTTTCGATGTTTAGTATCACTTGTGTCTTAAAAGTTTCGATGGTGAATCAATTTGTTGTGACAGCCTACGAGGCTCTTTGTTGTGTTAATATTTAATCAATTAACTTCTTAAAGGTTTACTTTACTTATTTTTATTCTCTTATAATTTACTTCACTTTTTGTTTTGTTACGCCGAGAACCTGGATGTTTAAGTAAATTAAGAGACGGCGTAACAAGGGTTATAACTTAGACCATCATCCTTAAAGGGTTATAACTTAAACCGTCATTCTTAAAGGGTTATAACTTAGACCATCATCCTTAAAGGGTTATAACTTAAACCGTCATTCTTAAAGGGTTATAACTTAAACCATCATCCTTAAAGGGTTATAACTTAAACCATCATCCTTAAAGGGTTATAACTTAAACCATCATCCTTAAAGGGTTATAACTTAGACCATCATCCTTAAAGGGTTATAACTTAGACCATCATCCTTAAAGGGTTATAACTTAAACCGTCATTCTTAAAGGGTTATAACTTAAACCATCATCCTTAAAGGGTTATAACTTAAACCATCATCCTTAAAGGGTTATAACTTAAACCATCATTCTTAAAGGGTTATAACTTAGACCATCATTCTTAAAGGGTTATAACTTAAACCATCATCCTTAAAGGGTTATAACTTAAACCATCATCCTTAAAGGGTTATAACTTAGACCATCATCCTTAAAGGGTTATAACTTAGACCATCATCCTTAAAGGGCTATAACTTAAACCATCGTCCATAAAGGGTTATAACTTAAACCATCATCCTTAAAGGGTTATAACTTAAACCATCATCCTTAACGGGTTATGACTTAAACCATAGTCCTTAAAGGGTTATAACTTAAACCATCATCCTTAAAGGGTTATAACTTTAACCATCATCCTTAAAGGGTTATAACTTAGACCATCATCCATAAAGGGTTATAACTTAGACCATCATCCTTAAAGGGTTATAATTTAAACCATCATCCTTAACGGGTTATAACTTAAACCATAGTCCTTAAAGGGTTATAACTTAAACCATCAACCTTTAAAGAGTTATAGTTAAACCCTCGTCTTTAAAGGGTTATAAGTTAAACCATCGTCCTCAGTGCCATAGCTTAAAACATCGTCAATAAAGGAATAGAGTGAAATAGTGAACTCAACTATGACCGTAACGCTACACAGTGTCGCTAAGAGAATTCAGTGTAGTAACGAGTCACCAGCTCAACACAGCGACACATACACACCGACTATACACAAGTCGGATGTTCCAACAAGAGATCTTTGCTATACTCACTCCCAAACTTATTACACACACACACACACACACACACACATCTTAGAGACATAAAATCAATGGCCTTACCGACGACGTAGGCAGTCGTGACGGTGTGTAGGCCTGCGAGCGTCACAAGAGTCACAACACCCACCACCGTGCTTCCTCTCAACACACTCCTCGTTGCTCTGTGGAAAGAATAATGGTGTTAGGAATGACAGTCAAGAATTATGTGAGGAATGGCAGCAATAAATTATGTTAGGAGTGATAGAAAAGTTTACGTTAGGATTTATAGTAAAAAAGATGGCAGGAATGACAGCAATAAATTATGTCAGGAATCTCAGCCATAAATCGGATTAGGAATGACAGCATCAATAGACAGTGTAATTACCACTGCCACAGCCATCTGCTGCCCTTGTCAGGTAAAACAAATGACTTGAATTAGATCTAGAAAACAGAGAATAACCCAAAAGGTGCTAAATCATATCTCCTGTTATGTAACTTCTACGCTCCCCCACAACCATCATAAACTTCCTCAGGTGTAAATTATCATCTTCAGTAGCGTCAAGCTGTAGGTAAAATGTGTACTGTGTGAACATGATTATGGTGGGACTTGTGTGTACCTGTCAGCGTGATAACGTACTGCTTATTATCACTAGTGGGTGACGATGAGAGAGCCGAGCTAAAGCTAGCCACGGTCGCCAGGCCCACTAAACACGTTTTGAAAAGCTACAAAACAAATGGAATATTCAAATTACGTCGTCCAAACAATCGGGTCTTGTCGCTGGGAATAAAATTGTTCCAACCGATATTGGAGTTTCCGGAAAATAACCAGAACTTTTTTTTTTGCTTCAAACTAGACAAAAATGGCGTTGGTTCCAGTGTAGACGATCAGTGTTACGAGAGCAATACATTACTGAGGCCTGATGACAAAGCTGGAGTTGTGGCGGTGATGATGTGGAAGAGGACTGGAGGCGGGGTGTGTGTGTGTGTGTGGCTTCATTATATAAGCTATCCACCATTTCACACTCCTCTTCATCCACTTTCCTCCCTGTCCCCATCATTCCCATCCCTCCCACACCAACCCCCTCCCCCCTCTCTCCCCACCCCTCCCACACCAACCCCCTCCCCCCTATCTCCCACCCCTCCCACACCAACACTCCCTACCTCCCTCACAAACACAACATAATTCCCACAACCTCCTTGGCCACAACACGTAACCTATATTGTTAATTCTGCTACACTGGGTTCCTGGTATCTTACAGTCGCCACCTTATTTACAAGGCGGAATTACCTTCTATGCACTTTCTTTACAAGAGAGACAGAGAGCCAACAGGAAGTATTCTACCATTATGAATACAGCCTCGGAGAACCGTGTATAATGAGGTCAACACTCGGCTAATACCCCTAACATCATAACAAAAGCTCCCAGTAACTTTTTTATCAATAGCTATAAATAATTTAATCATCAATATGAAATCCATAGCAAAGTCGATGACCTTTATATTGTTCACGTATGTTTATTGGTCTACTTACAAAAAAAAAAATCCTTTAATAAATTATAAAGGTACAGTGAACTCATAATGGCGTAGTGTAAAGATTTTAGAAAATTAGTAAAAAAAAAAAGTAAATTTATATAACAATCCTATTTTCATAACTGGAGGGAAATGAACCAAGTATTGTGACGTAAACACCTGCATCGACCATCACTTTACAGCACCTCTCATTGTAACACCTGTCAATATAACACCTGTCACTATAACACCTGTCACTATAATACTTCCCACTGTAACACCTGTCATTATACTACCTCCCAGTGTAACACCTGTCACTATAACACCTGTCACTATAATACCTCCCACTGAAACACCTGTCACTATAATACCTCCCACTGTAACACCTGTATCTGTAACACCTGTCGCTGCAACATCTGTCACTGTAACACCTGTCTTTGTAACACATGTCACCGTAACATCTGTCACTGTATCACCCGTCACTGTAAAACCTGTCATTGTAACACCTGTCATTGTAACACCTGTCACTGTAACATCTGTCGCTGTAACACCTGTCATTGTAACACCTGTCATTGTAACACCTGTCACTGTAACATCTGTCACTGTAAAACCTGTCACTGTAAAACCTGTCACTGTAAAACCTGTCACTGTAACACCTGTCATTGTAACACCTGTCACTGTAACACCTGTCACTGCAACATCTGTCACTGTAACATTGCCATTGTAACACTCTTATACTTGTGACTTCTTGAAAAATTCAACCTGAATGATTAATTTTTTTTCTTACACACCTGAACCCTTACACCTCACTCTTACACACCTGAACCCTTACACCTCACTCTTACACACCTGAACCCTTACACCTCACTTTTACACACCTGAACCCTCCCACCTTACCTTTAGACATCTGAACCCTTCCACCTAATCACCTCACCTTTATACACCTGAATTCTCTCACCTCACCTTTACACACCTGAACCCTTATACTCTCACTTTTACACACCTGAACTCTCTCACCTGTTCTTTACACACTTGACTTAAAAGGTAAATACCAAATCGATCATACATACTAATTAACTTTCCCAATTAGCATATTAATATATTCATCAGATAGCTAATTAGACCTTCAGATTTGAAATGATTTATACGAGGAAAGTTTCTAATTGAAGAAGTTGTTAAAGTCAATCTGTCTCATAAAGATATGCTTAAATCTGTTACTTTTACTCTTCATTATGTGATGGTTAAGATTCTGGTTGCTTTGCTAAGTGATGGTAAGCCCGTGTCTCTTAGTCTATGATATTATATTCATACTAAACACTTAAATTACTCTTAATATATCAAGAAAAAAGACATAATTATGAAAGCGACCATTCCCCAAATTATAATTGATTAATTGGAAACATTACCAGGCGTTTGAAACTTGCTAGTCACTGCAATTAATAGGCCTAATTGCTTGAATCTAAACATCCTTTGAAAACCTCTCTCAGTCGACCCTGTTGTAAGAGATACGAGACACACTCCTTGAAGAGTTCTGTTATTGTCCTTAAAAAAATGATTGGGGCTGTAGCCCCCTCTGTTCACTACCACTAGTTGAAAGAGACAAATATATCCTGAGCTGGCGAATAAATGCAATCCAGTTCCTATTCACGGAGTAAGGAAAATATCTTACGAGTGAAAAATTAGACCTGTAATCACGTCGTCCACGTCTAGTAAATTTGTTAAGCTCTGGTATTTTCCGGGAATCAATAACAAACCTTTCAGTGGAAGGTAAAGTAACGCTCAATTTTATCGCATTGATGATTTATGATCTCAACAGCGGTCTTTCTGTATCGTAAGAATAAAGAGTGAAATCTGGTTTTCAGTCACACTGTGATATTGCTAAAAGAAACCTCTATATTAACGAGCACGCGTAAAGAAACCTCTATATTAACGAGCACGCTTAAAGAAACCTCTATATTAACGAGCACGCTTAAAGAAACCTCTATATTAACGAGCACGCTTAAAGGAACCTCTATATTAACGAGCACACTTAAAGGAACCTCTATATTAACGAGCACGCTTAAAGGAACCTCTATATTAACGAGCACACTTAAAGGAACCTCTATATTAACGAGCACGCTTAAAGGAACCTCTATATTAACGAGCACACTTAAAGGAACCTCTATATTAACGAGCACGCTTAAAGGAACCTCTCTATAAAGAATAAAGACAATTATTAGGACATGTAAGGTGAATGTGTCTCGTTTTAGTGTGTTAAAGCGGCACCCAGTCTCCTGCTGCCACAAGAGGAAGCAGCTAGTGGTTCGCCCTCCTTCCTTTCCTCACTCCCTCCCTCTTATCTTCCTCTTTCCCTCCCTCCCTTCCTTATCCCTCTTACTCTCCCTCCTTCTCTTCCACTCTTCATCTTATCCTTCCTCCCTCTCTCTCTCTCTCTCTCCTACTCTTCCTCCCCATCTCTCTCCTACCCACTAGTCCAGTTTACTGTACTTCCCATTTCTTAAGACAAACCTAACCTAACCAAAATAGGGTGTAAAAGTAACCTGGCATTAAATAAGATCGCATTTGAGTAAGATGATATTAAAATTATTTATTACCACTATAATTTGGTTTAAAAGTAGATTAATATTAAGTCAAACTAAATCCTTCTTATAATAATTTTTTTTTTATATTGTCTTATTTCTTATTACCTGTCACACTTTAACATAAGAACCTTAAATGAGATTACACGTTAAGCTGAGTTTAGACGCTAACTCTGGCGCCTCAGGTAGTAGAATAATGATTACTGTAATAAACTACAGGTGTGTTAGGTGTGTTCCATAACTAAACTACAGGTGTGTTAGGTGTGCTTCAAAGCTAAACTGCAGGTGTGTTAGGTGTGTTCCATAACTAAACTACAGGTGTTAGGTGTGTTCCATAACTAAACTACAGGTGTGTTAGGTGTGCTTCATAACTAAACTACAGGTGTGTTAGATGTGCTTCATAACTAAACTACAGGTGTGTTAGGTGTGCTTCATAACTAAACTACAGGTGTGTTAGGTGTGTTCTATAACAAAACTGCAGGTGTGTTAGGTGTGCTTGCACGAAGATCAACAGTTTATAGAAAGTATCAGACCTGTAACACACATACACACTATAACTGATAAAGGTTAATGTTCGATAATTGAATCAAAGGTTAGAATAATTTTCACTCGCCTTGGCTTTGATATTTAACCAGAGCTACACTACACTACACTACACTGACAGTTGTCGACAGCAGGGAGACAGAGTAAATGCCTTTGTTGTCTCTGGTGAAGAAGAGATTAATGTTAAAATGCAACGAAAATTAAAATAACAATAGGAGAGGTTATATTTCCTCAGAGTTTTGATGAGGAACCAAAAATTATTCTTCACTAGAGCCACGAACCAAGACCCAGTGACATGATCAATGAATTTTACATTAACATATCGGTTCATATATGTTACGTGTCATATTTTCTTTTGACGAAGTTAATCCTTTGTTGGGGTATGACAATGACAGAGCAGACACTTATGACCTGATTGGTAGATGATTTATACGTGAGAAACATTGTAAAGAACTAGGTGAAAGGTACATGAAGAAACAACTTGTGACGTCACTAGGTGTTCCTCAGTGTATGGTTCATGACTGACATCAACTGTGACGTCACCAGGTGTTCCTCAGTGTATGGTTCATGACTAACAAACAACTTGTGACGTCACTAGGTGTTCCTCAGTGTATGGTTCATGACTGACATCAACTGTGACGTCACCAGGTGTTCCTCAGTGCATGGTTCATGACTGACATCAACTGTGACGTCACCAGGTGTTCCTCACAGTTCATGGTTATCAAACTAGTCGAGTTAGGCCAGCAATTATACCTGTTGCTCCTTACAACTGTTATCTAAAGCACCTGATGTTTAATATAATTTATAATGCCACTACAGTGAGATATCAGAGACAGTTTACATTCATACCGTCAACAGGAGGAAATTCACTCTAAAATTTTTACTGCTGGATCCCGGGAGACGAGTGATAGTGAAATATTGGCTCAGACTCCCAGATGGCGAGTTAAGCAAAGAAACACGTGACGCAACGCTGGAAACATTTGTCACAGTATACACAAAAGCTGAGGCAGTTGTTGATGAGATCTTTACATTAATGAGTCTCAGATGTAGGAAATGTTTGTCATTAGGCTTATGTAGGCCTATTGACAGAATAGGCCTATTAGACCTTTATCATCAGAGATACCAGCTCATACGTTATCATTTACACAGTAGTTCATCATCCATCCACCCGCCACACCTGCTGCACAGTACTATATCACCTTGTGAATAAATTAAAGCAATTAACTGTTTAAAAATATATTATCATAATCACAAGTAAAGACATATCCGGTTAACCATTCATTAAGACAGTCAAGCCAAATAATAAGGAAAAAATAATGAGTGTAAATTCTTTCAAGCAAACTTAACTTATGGTGGAGAAAATATACCTTTTCCCTGTGTAAGTATCCAGTCTAGCATGCATCCTTCCCGGTGACTCTTGGCACAGTGTTATTATCCCTCATTTGTCTCGTCCCCAATGCCTCCTACCTGGCTGTATCACGCCTTACCTCACCCTAAGTGTCACCCCCCATGATTGTGCCGCCGGAAAATCACCCTAACGCTCAACATACATATGATTACTTCTCTATCAGTGCGTGGTATGACAGGTCACGTTCTCCTCACCATATCCTGATGTAAGATTCAAGTGTCTTATGAGAGGCTTTCTGTATGTCCCGTGGAATATGTGGACAATTTTAAACAATCATATGCACTGTCTAAGGTGAAGCAACAAGCCTCTGACGAAAATCATATCACCTTTATACAACACTGAGTACTGCCCTGTGTTCTGTTGGCTGTAATGAACCCAGAACCACTTGGAAGATCTGTCTCGTGTTAGGTTATAAAGATAATTCTCAAAAGTGTTCATAATGAAGTGAAAAAAAAGAAGAATTTAGCCAAACACAAAGTAATTCCTTCTTGAGAGTGAGGGAACTGGTTATTAAGAAAACACATTTGTGTAAGAAATATATTATGATTTCCAAAGCCAAACTGAATCTTCTCAATTGTCAGTAACTCTGCTGTAAACCTAACGAACAATACTACAGTAAGACGCTACACCGACATCCTGAAACAATGTAAATATGACAAAACAAATACACCCAGGCTAATGTTTCTACAGGATATTACCCAATAGGATTTTTTTAATTAGGTTTCTAAGTACAGGGCTGGATAAATAATAATAATAATAATAACAATAATAATAATAATAATAATAATAATGGACGTCCCTCTACCACATATACTGTATTTGGGTCAATACAAGACAAACACTGGCCGGACTTAAAAATAAACCACACCTGAATAATAATCTTAATTAAATCCAGGACAAGCCGTCTTTGCCTTACTTCACAGACTAAAGAAAAAACGAAATGAGAGACGAAAATTTGTCTTAAGTTTCACGTTTTGTGACTTTACAAGACTTAGGAGAAGGAGAGTTGGTGAGTGCGAGAACAGATTGTAGTACCTACGTTTACCATGGAGGACTGTTATCTTAATAACCATTGCCGTATTGACCTAGTACTTATATACTTACGTTACTGCGGTATGTAGATTAGGACTATCAGAGTAAAATATATAGGCGCGTACACTTAATCCCATTACCCAGTGCGGGGTCTGAGAGTGGCGTACGGCCCAGCCCGTGTGTTTCTTAAGAGTCTTATGTTCAAAGGAGACTCAAGGAGATTTGCTCGCCTCGTGCACACAAGGAAGGAATCTAAACACGATCATGAATATACACGTCTTCTTAGATTATCCAAGATAAATACTTGATACGTAGTGATCTGGCCTTGGTTCAATCTTTCTTTCTCTTTGTTGTGCGAGAGTGCAAGTATATATATATATATATATATATATATATATATATATATATATATATATATATATATATATATATATATATATATATATATATATATATATATATATATATATATATTCAATTTTTAGTCCATATAACACGCGGACTTTGAACATATAATCAACGACCTCACCAGCCAGGACTCGAACCCTTGACCTAATGCATTAGGTCAAGGGTTCGAGTCCTGGTTGGTGAGGTCGTTGATTATATATATATATATATATATATATATATATATATATATATATATATATATATATATATATATATATATATATATATATATATATATATATGTGTGTTTATCATATTCCCTGCCTGAGGCCCGCTGCTGATAGTCATCTTGGCATAACTGTTTACTTAACAACTTCAGCTAACCACAGCGCCTTATTACTTAACTCCTGCCAACACTATGAGAAGTCTTACCCAACACATGCTGAACATGTCTAAACTCTCTCTCTCTCTGTAAATAAGTAGAAGTAAGAAGAAAGTGTTAGATACAGAAGACACTCACGAAAGATGAAAAATCTAATAAAGTAATAATTGAAGGCAATAAGCGGACCAGCAAAGAAAACCACAAACTCCTGATACACTTTACCATCCCCATAAGACACTAATAACATTTGACTATGCGAGTAGCAAACAACTTTTACGTCACACACTAGGAAGGAGAGGCGAGTCTCAAATGCCATTACTACAAAGCAGTCTTAGCCCCGTACTTGGCTACTTGGCGTCATTATGGAGGCTGGTGTGGGCGTGGATGGTTAGGGCCTGGGTGGGCGTGGATGGTGAGGGCCTGGGTGGTGAGGGCCTGGGTGGGCGTGGATGGTGAGGGCCTGGGTGGTGCCGCTCCAGCTCCTTGGTTGTGCACAGTTACTCACCCGGATCCCGCAGATCGATGGTGCGATCCAGGACCTTCCGGGCAAAGTACACAGCAGCGCCGGGACCATCATTTGTCATGGTATCCCCCTATGGAGTCAAGGTGGGGGCGGGGCTGTGGTGGTCTATAGCCAAAATGAGTCAGGTCGACTTTAGGCTGTTGCACGATCCTCCATGTTCCCTGCACCACTTATCGTTGTCTGAGGCTGTGGGGACTTACTGAACGGTGTTGGGAAGTGGAAGGACTACTAGTAGATATCCGAGGGAGAGAGAGGGACCATATTATACTTTAATATGCGGGTGGAGGGAGGGGAGTAGCGACCACTTATCGATGCAAGAAAGTGAAAGGCAATTTGTCGATGCCGCGAGCTAAACAGAGCAACTTATCAATGCCAGCAACCGGAGAGACAATTGTAGCTGACAGGAGCCGGAGGTACCACTTGTCTGTTAGAGGAAGGAGAGACCACTTGTAAATGGCAGGCGCTGGAAGGATCACTTGTCGATGCTGAAAGACAAGAAGGACCCGTCGATGTTGAGTACTTTAGGGAACACTTATCTCTGTCAGGGACTTTAGGGAATACGTGTCGACATCAAGAGACACCACGGTCAACAGCTTACACAAAGGACAACAATACTCCAACGATTGACGATTATTTGCGACGCGGCGCCCATAATAACAACCCCACGAGCCAGTGACCTCCATTATTGACAATACTTATTCCCCTAATCTATATTTATCTGGCAGATATTCTTACCATTATTATATCAGTCTTTTCATACGTAATTTGTGATTAAATGTATGTGACCTAAAAAGACCCTATTGTGTGGAGAGGGTCAACTTGCAGAGCGATTTATTGAAGCTACTTATTGGAAAAACTAGATCGAAGGTGATGGAATGTGGAAAGTGAGCAGTGTATACATCTAGGGTAAGGAGTCACTTATGGATGCAAGAGTTGAGAGCACACTTACTGCCACAAAGAAAACGGTGTCGCACCTATGTGTATGAGATGTGTGGAGTGGCTGTACCTGTCGACACACACACACAGACGTGCTAGGCCGGTGTATGAACGGTGAGGAGAATGAGAGAACGGACAGGACGCGTACGAGTTACTTAGAGCACAAGAACGTCTCGTTTTCTGATAGCGGTCTCGGATGGCGGATATTGCCGCTATTGTGTGTTTATGACCGTCGCAGAGAACCCAGAATATGACATATTCATGGAGACAGGAAAGTGGTAGGGGAAGAGAGGCATTCAAAGGGGTAAGAAAGGGAAGGAAGGAAAAGAACTATACAAGGGGAATATCGGGATAGTTATGAGAGGCATAATGGGATTTTATATCTGGAGGGGAGGTCTCAGGGGGCCAGTGAATACTCCCGAAAGTTAAACCTTAAGAAATTTTGGTACAAAAGTTGGGAAGAAATATAAAGTGGTCTCTCTCTCTCTCTCTCTCTCTCTCTCTCTCTCTCTCTCTCTCTCTCTCTCTCTCTCTCTCTCGTGCGCTATTTGTCCTAATCTCTGTTACTTTCCGTTTTTCTACCCCTATTTTATCTCTTTCTCTCAGCTATTTTTTGTTACTATCCCCACGTTATCTGTTGTTCCTAGGTACCTCTGTAGTATCTCTGGCCCAAGCTTTCTAATTTATCTCTGTTATACTGAATGACAGCCACCACAGTAGTTCATAAACAAAAATATCTTCTGTTATTCCTACTCATTCCTATATACTGTATCTCTCTATCTGTCCCCCTATCGCTTTTACAGCATTAACTCCGCTGCACTGAGTGACACAGCAGCAAAAGTAGTTCGTAAACAAAAAAAAACGCTCCTCCCCCCCCCCCCCCGCTAGGAATGATTCCCTGTGATAAAGCAGAACGACACTGACACTGGTGCAATATACAACATTTGATTACCTGTCAAACTTTTCCAGTAGCTGCAGCCAACTTGCATTCAAAATGGACTTTCAAATGTGACGAGCTTCTAGGACCATCTTTTACCTCAGTGAAAGTTTAGGGAGATACATGATGACTAGTCAGCATTATTCGCCACTATGTGAGTTATTTGCCAGGTTACTGCTCTATGACAATTATAACTAGCCTGTATTATTCGCCAGATCACCGCTATATCATAATAATAGCCTCCATTATTCGCCAGATATAAGTTCTCTTATTCTCCAGATTATTGCGAGATAATTTCTTTCGCTCGTCAGGTTATTGCTACATAATGTTTGCTTTTCCTTTCACAGGAGACGAAACAAAATTGTTAAATGAATTTCTTGTTAATTTATTTGTCAAATTATTATCTTGCGTTGAATATGATAAAACGTATTAAGTAAATAATGTTATAGCAGATTATTTTCACGATATACAGGATAATAAACACATAATCAGTAATTCTCACATGATCCTTGTATCTTGACGTTAGGTGAAAAATTGTCCATAAAGGAATTCACATGGGCGTCATCTGTTGACTCTTAAAAAAAATGAAAAGAAAATAGAAAAACACATTTGTTCGTAATAATTTAAGAGTTCGTGGTCAGCTGCTTAGCCTCCATAAATTCAATAACCTAATCGACAATATTACCGTAAAAACACTGGGAAATTGTCGTGTTTTTTACGATTCTTATTATCGATATTACATTATCAATATTTATGGAAGTGTGTGGTGAGAAGGTCGCCTCTGTATTATGTTGCGTGGACAGGAACTGCCAGTTGGCCTTTGTCCAAAATCGATATTATTTACGGTGCTCTTCCTGTTGTATAATGGAGAACATTAATGAAGATTTAAATAATTCATTCCTCTATAAAACTTAAGATTAAATATACACGAATATATATTTTTACATTCTTCTATAAGAATCTTCCTCCAACACTCTGACAAGTTTCCGGGGAAAAAATAGGTGAAAGAGTGAGGTGATTGTCGGGATGATGGTGAGGTGAGCGTCTTTACCTGGTAAGATTTGTCCTCTCCCCACAGATTTTCTCCTTCGTGGTGGAGGTTAATGTTGGAGACCATGTAGGCGTGTGAGAACCTCCTGGTGGGGGTGAGGAGCAGGACCCAGCTTCCTCCCGAGAAACGATCCATGATGACGCCCTCAGTGAGCGAATGAAACGAGCCCATCTATCACTAGATGCTCTTCATGTCATATTTTCGCAAATGGAGTTTCCCTCCTAATGGTTCCTACTGATGATGTAGACACGAACCCAACCAGAAGGACGGGAGGAGACCTCAGCTCTACTTTAGGGAGACACTACGATATTGGATCTGCAGTAAGACACGCAGCGCCAGCCAGCCAGCCTCAAGGTTCTCCTGGTAGTCTTGGGATTAACGTGGCTCACTTTGACGACTAAACCGTGACCCTTAAACCTTCTGGGGACTACGAACACTATTAACAGAGAGAGAGAGAGAGAGAGAGAGAGAGAGAGAGAGAGAGAGAGAGTCAAACAGACAGACAGACAGAAATGGAAATTACATTACCACAAAAAAGATAAGTGAACAAACAAACAAAGGTGATAGATTACCTTCTATTTAATCAAAGAACCACTAACTGCATTCTAAGCCTCTGGTACGGGATCAGACCATGAGTGTGGTGGAAGGTCTACAACATCACTCAATTATTCTATGAAAGTTTCCAAATATAGTTTTATATCGGATATTATACCCGGTAATAACAAAGACCAATGTTTAACCCAGTAGAGAAAATACATGACCAGGAAATATTTCACTTCACGGAGCCAAAAAAATAGAAAAAGCGCTAATTAGATTTTTAACTCCCAAGTAATTTTGTTGTCTAATAATTTGCCTGTTGTATTGTGAGAGTATAAGATTTTGGTGAGTTGGAGATTAACAACACCTATTAAATGTTTGGCTATATTCAATTCCATTATTTGTCATATGTAAATAAAATATAATTATACATAGTTGTTTTAGTTGTGAGTATAATTAGTGCTTCCTATACGATAGTTAACTTGAGAATACACAAACATTTACAGATAAACTCTCACACACATACTATATACACATATACACCATACTAAGCAGTTATGCATCATGCAGTGTAATGTCTTGGAAAATGTTGAAGAATATTCTGAGTTTCACTTTCACCGGAGTAACACAATAGAGAGGAGTGTGTCAGTGGCACCCAGGACTTACATAAAGATAGAGTGGGGTGGGCAGGGATGGCACTGGTATATTGGTTGTGTGGTGGGCGGAACGTGGGATGCTGATGGATACCTCCACTCAGCGAAAATTCCCCTAGTACGCTCCATCAGGGCAGTGGTGGTGGGTGAGCAATGGGTCGCTCACTCCTGCCACCCCACACACCACCCTCACACACATATTTAATGCTAATATATGGAAGTGGAGAACGCCAGAGCTCTCACTCTCTTTCCCTGCTTATATATGCTTGAGTTAATGCAGTTGTGCTTGTGTGGCAGTGAGTGCTTGCTTGCTTTCTTCCCCTGCCTGAGATACACATCATTAGTTATATGCTTAGTATAAGAGCTCCCTCTACCTATCTCTCATGTCCTGTGTTTATCGTATATGTTTATTTCAGTAATCCCCTTAACAACATAGGGTATATTTAACACCTTATCTCATTAACCTTTGATATAACACGCTAATTTTGTTCATAGCGTCGATATATAGTTGTAAATGCTGTTCGTATATTGACTTACACACACACACACACACACACACACACCTGCGAGACATCATGTGTACACTGTATATCAATAAGCACGTTCAACTACCCTCAACGAACATGTTACTGCCCTGAGTTTAAGACAAACGACACTATATAACTCACGATAATATAAAGGTCAATGAACTCCGTCAGGCAGAAAGCTTTTATGACTAATAGATAAACATATATCCCGAAAGTCTGATCTTATCACCATAAAAATCCATGGAATAACGACTGGATATATTAGTCTTCACCCGGTTGAATGATTATTGGATACTTGTGATATTTACGAGTGACAATAGTACAGGAGCTATTTAGTAATAGAGCTGTTTATCCACACCCACACACACACACACACACACCCACACACACACACAGATCACCAATACAGCTATTAGTGGGTGTTGAGTCAGGAACACCATCCATCATAGCTGTACACATCCTCGTTTCGTTCTCGTCCACCTTCTGCCCCCGCTGTGCACATCCTGCCCACATTTCATGCCTTGCTGAGCACACCCTACCCACATCCTCTACCCATACTCAGCACATCCTGACGTCCACATCTCCTGCCCCCGATGAGCACATCTTACCCACGCCTCCTGTCCCCTCTGAGCACATCCTGCCCACATCAGGGATGAAGGAACCCAGCAAATCTTTCACTATTTATTAAACCTGAGACGCTGACGATTTTATATAAAAAGACTGTAAGAAAAGGCGTGACGTTTTTAGTAGAGGTAGGAGAAAGAAGAGGAGGAAGAGGAGGAGGAGGAAGAGAAGGAGGAGGAGGAAGAGGAGGAGGAGGAAGAGAAGGAGGAGGAAGAGGAATAGGAGGAGGAGGAAGAAGAGGAGGAGTAATATTTTGCGGAAGGAGGAGGATGAGGAACGTACCGAAGGAGAGGAATGAGTGAGATATTGATGTTGGGGTGAAGTACGGAAGGAAAGGGAAGGATGAGCTCTGAATGGAGGGGTAAGACGTGTGTGTGTGTGTGTGGGGGGGGGGGGGGGTGTTTGCCTGTGTATGCGTGTTTGTGCCTTTGAGTACGTGTAGGAGTTTGTTTAAGTTTTTCTATCAATAGAAAATGTAGCTTCTTAAAATGTTATCGTAACACGCAATGTGGCATTTTTCGCGTTTTACATCAGTATTTATTGTTCTCTCTCACGAAGGAACTTTATTGTGGAAATTTATGATACTGTCTGTTTTTACGTTTTGTATATATGTCTCTCTCTCTCTCTCTCTCTCTCTCTCTCTCTCTCTCTCTCTCTCTCTCTCTCTCTCTCTCTCTCTCTGTCTCTTGCTTCTGTAATTCTTTTTGACTGTTTACAATTCTCTCCCATTCTCTTTCTCTCTTAGTCTCTCTCTTTGTCTTGCTAACTACTGTGCTCTATCTCACTCTCCATCTCACTTTTCCCTCACTCTCACTCTCTATCCCTCTCTATATCACTATTTCGTATTCCTCCCTCTCCCTACACACACACACACACACACACACACTAATTAACAAACTCTTGGATATAACCCTATTCTGTTTTCTTTCTTCAGAGTTGTGGGTGTGGAGGCGCGTCATCACATTAGCTGACCTCAACAAAGATCACTCACTCCCTAGAGGTTCAGGAAATGGCCGAGGTGACAGTGATCCCTAAAGCGAGGACAGAGGTGAGGCGAGATTATGAACCCGTGAGGAGAATGAAGAGAGAAGAGGTAAGAATTTTCTGAAATTTGTTGGGGTAAATAAATACTTGATGAATGAGACGATGACTAGAGAAAGGCAAGTGGGTTAGTGGGGTGGAGAGACAGAGAGAGACAACATTGTATACTGTAAAAAAAAAAATCCATTTGCGGACTTATTGTAATACGAATGGACAGCACTATTCAAAACATGTGTGATGGTTGTTGAACTACTGGTAGGCAGGTGAGTTCTTTACTGTTAGTACCCACACAACACGGTATTCAAGGTGTTAATGAAAGCACAATAAATAAGACTTGAGGTACTTGTCCTATCTTTACAAGGCGTTCTATTCAGCCTGCCTTGTCCACAAAGCTGGGATATCATAAATTGGATACTACTATAACGTGCGGTCTAAAATGATATTGCTCGTCTAACCTAACCTAACCTAACCTAACCTAACCTAACCTATTTATCTTGCATCAGCATAATTTGTATACATGCTTCAGTCAATCTTTGTAAAAGCCTTTTCATGAAATAACTGAAAAGAATTAAATGAAAAAACGAACTGAATGTTTCACTTGGGACATAAACTTACAATATTGACTGATGATACTATGTTCAAGTGTACCATATGAACAATATACTATGTTCAAGTGTACCATATGAACAATATACTATGTTCAAGTGTACCATATGAACAATATACTATGTTCAAGTGTACCATATGAACAATATACTATGTTCAAGTGTACCATATGAACAATATACTATGTTCAAGTGTACCATATGAACAATATACTATGTTCAAGTGTACCATATGAACAATATACTATGTTCAAGTGTACCATATGAACAATATACTATGTTCAAGTGTACCATATGAACAATATACTATGTTCAAGTGTACCATATGAACAATATACTATGTTCAAGTGTACCATATGAACAATATACTATGTTCAAGTGTACCATATGAACAATATACTATGTTCAAGTGTACCATATGAACAATATACTATGTTCAAGTGTACCATATGAACAATATACTATGTTCAAGTGTACCATATGAACAATATACTATGTTCAAGTGTACCATATGAACAATATACTATGTTCAAGTGTACCATATGAACAATATACTATGTTCAAGTGTACCATATGAACAATATACTATGTTCAAGTGTACCATATGAACAATATACTATGTTCAAGTGTACCATATGAACAATATACTATGTTCAAGTGTACCATATGAACAATATACTATGTTCAAGTGTACCATATGAACAATATACTATGTTCAAGTGTACCATATGAACAATATACTATGTTCAAGTGTACCATATGAACAATATACTATGTTCAAGTGTACCATATGAACAATATACTATGTTCAAGTGTACCATATGAACAATATACTATGTTCAAGTGTACCATATGAACAATATACTATGTTCAAGTGTACCATATGAACAATATACTATGTTCAAGTGTACCATATGAACAATATACTATGTTCAAGTGTACCATATGAACAATATACTATGTTCAAGTGTACCATATGAACAATATACTATGTTCAAGTGTACCATATGAACAATATACTATGTTCAAGTGTACCATATGAACAATATACTATGTTCAAGTGTACCATATGAACAATATACTATGTTCAAGTGTACCATATGAACAATATACTATGTTCAAGTGTACCATATGAACAATATACTATGTTCAAGTGTACCATATGAACAATATACTATGTTCAAGTGTACCATATGAACAATATACTATGTTCAAGTGTACCATATGAACAATATACTATGTTCAAGTGTACCATCTGAACAATATACTATGTTCAAGTGTACCATCTGAACAATATACTATGTTCAAGTGTACCATCTGAACAATATACTATGTTCAAGTGTACCATCTGAACAATATACTATGTTCAAGTGTACCATCTGAACAATATACTATGTTCAAGTGTACCATCTGAACAATATACTATGTTCAAGTGTACCATCTGAACAATATACTATGTTCAAGTGTACCATCTGAACAATATACTATGTTCAAGTGTACCATCTGAACAATATACTATGTTCAAGTGTACCATCTGAACAATATACTATGTTCAAGTGTACCATCTGAACAATATACTATGTTCAAGTGTACCATCTGAACAATATACTATGTTCAAGTGTACCATCTGAACAATATACTATGTTCAAGTGTACCATCTGAACAATATACTATGTTCAAGTGTACCATATGAACAATATATAATAATCTATCACTAGCAAGTCTACGGACTTGGCGCACCCACATTCAACTACAACAAATATTCAAGTATATCATATGAACAAATTACTATGTTCAAGTGTACCATCTGAACAATATACTACGTTCAAGTGTACCGTATGAACAAGATATCGGGTGAACTACTGTAGTCATCTGAGATACGTTATGGTCTTACCTAGATCATGTGTCCGATTACAGGGAAATAGTGTTAGGAATGATGACATAACTAAATTAGACAGGGAGTTTAAAACTAAACGCGGTAAGGGAAGGACTCAGAACACGACTAACTTAAATGTATATTACGCGAACAGTAGAAGTATGAGAAACAAAATGGATGATATTAGGGCCTTGGTATGTACAGAAGAAATCGATATAATTGCATTCACTGAAACATGGATCAACCTAGACACACGTGAATTACCAGTCGAATACCAAATTGCGGGTTACAAACTGTTCCATACCGATAGGCAGACCAGGAAAGGAGGCGGAGTAGCAATCTATGTTAGGGATAATCTGAAGTGTGAAATAAATAAGGAAATAAAAACTGAGAGGAATACAGAAACAATTTGGATAGAATTAAGCGACGGTCGGGAAAAATTAATCACAGGAGTAATATATAGACCCCCCAATCTTGACAGAGTCAATGAGCGACTTATCTGGGATGAAATGCGCAGGGCTTCCATACACAACAAAGTCTGTATAGTAGGCGACTTTAACCTTGGCCAAATAGATTGGACCGACCTTACGGGAAACTCAGAATCAGAGGATTTTCTCGAGACGATCCAGGACTGTTTCCTAAGTCAACATATAACCGAACCCACACGGGGTAATAATATATTGGATTTAGTTTTGTCAAACAGAGAAAACCTCATTAGCAATGTCGAGGTAGGGAACGAACTTGCAAACAGCGATCACAAAGAAATTCGATTCCAGTTAGATTTTCAGGGCAGACGTAAGGAAAATTCCACTAAAGTACCAGATTTCAGAAGGGCAAACTTTGACAGTTTAAAGAGGCAGCTAAGAGAGGGGGTGTCGCGCTTGGCCGTGAACCTGACAGATGACACCGACCTGATAACGAGATCTGAGATTGCCGAGTTCCACGACAATTTGAATAGTGAGTTACTTAATGCACAAAGGCAGAACATACCATACAAAAAACTCAGATCAAACAACAATGACCCTAAATGGATAAATAATTATTTAAAGAACATCATTGGCCAAAGGAAGGCTATAGGTAGAAGGATAAATCGTGGCGAAATTCACCTCCGGGACTATTATAGGGTATTGGCGAGTAGGGTTAAAACCGAGATAAGGAAAGCAAAGAGGAATAATGAGGTAAGGATAGCAAGGGAGGCAAAGACAAACCCCAAAGGATTCTACCAAATGTATCAAACTAAAACACGAGAAAAGATTGGACCAATACGGTCAGACTCCGGCGAGCTCACTGATAACGACGGAGAAATGAGCAATAATTTGAATAAATATTTTTCAACAGTTTTCACCAGCGAAAATTTAAACATGATACCCGAGGCACCGACTCTATTCAGAGATAGTGAAGAAAACAAATTAAGTGAGATAGTAGTGACTAGTAACGATGTTAGTAAGCAAATAGACAAACTAAAGCCTAATAAGTCACCTGGTCCCGATGAGATATTTGCCAGAGTATTAAAGGAATGTAAGGAAGAGCTTAGTATGCCCTTAGCAAAGTTGTTTAACATGTCCTTAAAAACAGGTGTAGTACCAGAATCCTGGAGGATAGCGAATGTAATACCGATCTTCAAGAAGGGGGATAGATCACTATCCTCTAACTACCGCCCAATCAGTCTAACATCAATAGTAGGCAAATTACTGGAAGCAATCATTTCAAACTCTATTCGAAATCACCTGGAGAAGCACAGATTGATCAATGATTCCCAGCATGGCTTCACAAGCGGACGTTCTTGCCTAACTAATCTATTAACATTCTTTTCATCAGTTTTCGAATCAGTGGACGAGGGGCACAATTATGATGTGGTATATCTCGACTTTAGCAAAGCCTTCGACAGAGTACCCCACGAAAGACTAATTAGAAAGGTAGAAGCTCATGGCATCAAAGGTGACATCCTTAAATGGATTAGGGCGTGGTTACAGGACAGGAAACAGCGAGTGAGCATTAACGGCACTAAGTCCCATTGGAGCAACGTCACAAGTGGAGTTCCCCAAGGCTCAGTACTTGGACCATTATTGTTTATTATATACATAAACGACATAGATATCGGCATAGACAGCAACATAAGTAAATTTGCTGATGATACTAAAATAGGACGTGTTATCAAATCTGACGAGGACTCGGCAAAACTACAGGAGGATCTAAACAAATTTTTCGAATGGTCTGAAAAATGGCAGATGAAATTCAACATTGACAAATGTAAAGTACTCAGTATAGGGAATGTAAACAGGGAAACCAGATACCAGATGAACAACGATGCCATAGAGAAATCCGACTGCGAGAGAGATTTAGGAGTAATGATAAGTAGGAACCTTAAGCCAAGTAAACAATGTGTTTTTGCTCGTAACAAGGCTAATAAAGTACTTGGGTTCATACAAAGGAGTGTTAGTTACAAGACTAGCGAGGTCATCCTAAAACTGTATCTTGCTCTTGTGAGACCACACCTGGATTACGCAGTCCAGTTCTGGTCACCGTACTACAGAATGGATATAGAATCCTTGGAAAGAATCCAGAGGAGAATGACAAGACTAATCCCGGGTATCAGGAACCTTGAGTATAGAGACAGGTTAAAGCATCTTAATTTGCACTCCCTTGAGAGACGTAGAGCGAGGGGCGACCTGATAGAGGTGTATAAATGGAAGGCAGGGCTAAACAAAGGGGACATTACAAAGGTACTCAAATTATCCAACCAGGAGCGAACTCGTAACAATGGTTTTAAATTGGACAAATTTAGATTTAGGCGTGAAATAGGTAAACACTGGTTTGGAAACAGAGTAGTGGATGAATGGAACAAGTTACCAAATATCATCATTAACTCGAATACGCTGAATTGCTTCAAACATAGGTTGGATGCTCATATGAGCAATAGGGGTTGGGTGTAAACGGGACTGCCCAGTATGGGCCAATAGGCCCGCTGCAGTTTCCTCCATTCTTATGTTCTTATGTTCTTATTTAACTAATATTTGATAGAATAAATTGTTACAGTCAATCTGTGTATTAGTCGGGAAAATAATTAAGTCATATTGCAAAATTAATATTTCACTTGGGTTAGTTGAGGTAAACACTTAGACTAAGCTCAAGTGAAACATTCATTTCGCTATTTGACTAAATTATTTTCAGTTATTTCGTGAAATAACTGATTACACAGCCTTACTGTAACATATTGTAATATATACAATCTGTAGGGCACTGTGTATGTATTTATTTAAGAATTCACTCTAGATGATTTATGAAACTATCTGATAAATAGTCAAAATACACTAATACATTTATTTTTATATAACATGTTAAGAATGTTCACATCTCAATAACATTCCGTATTCCCGTTTCAATAGACCAAAATTCAGTCCTAATCTTCCTATATCCCAAAACACCGAACCAAGATCCTCGAATTGTGGGGAACGATAAAGCAGACCGCTACACCAGGGCCACCACTAGACTTACGGGTTCTATCATGGGATATTGCGAACAGCTGGTGCGGTTCAGAGAGCGGCATAAAATACTCGCACATCGTGTTTATATTCCGCTTATCATCTGGTACCTGAGGCCGCCTGGAGACCCTCGGGCCAACCACCACAATATAGATTCAATATTCCCCCAAATTAACTCCAGCGGGTCTTTCTTGTCGATTATTTTTACTTTAACTCTCAGATATTTTATTTTTTTGCTCTCGTTTACCCTATGTTGTTTTATTACAGTATTTTTGTAGCGTTTTATTTTATTGTTTTATACCAATTTTGTTATTAAATTTTGAAATAGTTAAATTCATTATTATTATTATTGTTGTTATTATTATTACTATTATTATTATTATTATTATTAGTATTATTATTATTATTAGTATTAGTATTAGTATTATTATCGGTTCAGGAAGGGATATTTAGATTATACAGTACTGTAAGTATCTGTAGTGTGTGTGTGCATGAGTGTGTGTGTGTGTATGTTATATGCAGATATTACTGCCTGTGGTGTAATGGTCAGCATGGTCGCCTCGCAAGCGAGCGGACCCGGGTTCGCCCGGGCAGGGTGAAACTATGGGCAAGTTTCTTTACGCCATTTGCCTCTGTCTACCCAGCAGTGATTGGGGACCTGGATGTTAATCTATTTGCGGATCGTATTTTGGGGTAATGGTTAGCCAGTGCTGTTAGCGAGTTGTCAGATATTCTTGGAGTATTCCTTGACACTGGGTCATGCAACTCGTTACCTCAGGGTGTGGTTGTTGTGTTGGCGACAGCTTCTACACCTTAAACAAATTCACGCTTCGGTGGCCCTCGGGCCGGCCATCCTCGTTACACGTGGCAGCTCTAACTCACAATGCACTCTTGTTTAGATTGTTTAAATGCCTCAGTCAGTCTTGTGTCTTCCTCCAGCTAGGAGAGAGAGAAGCAACGCACCTTGATAATAATGCTCTCATCTCTCAGGTTCTTATATGGAAACTTTAATTAATTCTTGCCTTGTTAACTGCGGCTAACCTCTTGACACTTAAGATTTCGTCCCCACAAAAAGCGACCAGCAGGTAATTATGACTTACTTTCCTGTTTCTTGTTCTTCCGAGAGGTTAATTATGTTCAGATTCTTTTTATTATTCCTTTTTATTTATTCCTTTTATATTTCATTTTTTTTTAGTTTTTTATATTTCATCAATTTTTTTTTTAGTTTTTTTTTGGAGGGGAGGGGAGGGGGGGGGGCTTCCTTTAGTATCTGAGTGTGTAATATAGCTTTTTCTCGAGGTATTAATAAGAATAAAAGAAATATATACGAGGTAGAGTGTTAGGGTATAGCATGTGTTGCCACTCAGATGACCCGGGTTAAGAAGGTCCGGTCCTCCTCTCGTAGCACTCACAGCCGTGGGCTAACGAAGCCGCGGGCTACCCAACAATATGAAGGAGGAAAAGAAACAAGAAATAAAAGCCCCTCAAGTCTTTTTTTTTTGCAAGACGAGTCAAAAGATTCTCAAAAATATTATTTCCATTCACGTCATATCCACCGAGAGACTTGTTCTGAAAAGAGCTGTGGATGCGTTAAGAAACCTTGACAAACAGCCTAAGGCACCCTGAGAGGCAGGTGGAGCGTGCCGCCACCGTTACACTAGCAGGGACTAATTGGCTACTTGTGTCACCACCAACTGGGGGGCTGACTCCGCCCTCTCCTCCTCCTTCTTCCTCTCCCTCCTCCTACTCACAGTTTCCCTCGCTGCAGCTCCTGTTTTAGGGTGCTAGTGAGCCGGTTAGTGGCGGAGTGTGACGTGTGAAGCCTGTGGTTTGAGGCATCGCCTCTTGTGTTGAGTGTTACTGGCGCTGCCTGGCGTGTTACTGAAGGGGTGGTATGGCCCTAGTGTTGTCGTCTGCCTCGTTATGGTGGCGTTGAGGGTCGGTGGCGGTGTGTGGCGCCTCTGATACCATGTTGGTGTTTAACTGTGGCGTCTGTTATGTGTCTGAGGCGTTAATTGTTGCGCGTGTAATGGTATTTGAGGCTTTGATTGTGGCGTCTGTACGTTTGTGGTATTTGTTCGGGTGCTTAAGGCGTTAATTGCAGTGTCTGTCAGGTGTGTGTGTGAAGCTTTAATTGTGGCGTCTGTAATAGTGCTTAAAACCTTAATTATGGCGTCTGTCAGGTGTTTGAATAATTAATTATGGCGTCTGTCAGGTGTTTGAATAATTAATTATGTCGTCAGTCAGGTGTTTCAATCACTAATTATGGCGTCTGTCAGGTGTCTGGTGCATCAAGTGTATCTTCCATTTTGATATTTAAGGCTTTAATGCTGCCACCCAGCGTGTTAATAATGACAAAAATGAGTTATTAAATTTACGCTTAACATGTATATTAAGGCGCTCCAAGTGTCGTGAAAACATGAAGTTGGTCCGGTGTATGAATATTATCAGAAATCATGCAAGTGGTGATGATGGTGTAGGTGATGGTTCTAATGTATAGTGCTAGAGGTGTGGTGATGATGGTGTTATGGTATAGTGTTGGAGGTGTGGTGATGATGGTGTTATGGTATAGTGTTGGAGGAGTGGTGATGATGGTGTTATGGTATAGTGTTGGAGGAGTGGTTATGATGGTGTTATGGTATAGTGTTGGAGGAGTGGTTATGATGGTGTTATGGTATAGTGTTGGAGGAGTGGTGATGATGGTGTTATGGTATAGTGTTGAAGGAGTGATGATGATGGTGTTATGGTATAGTGTTGGAGGAGTGGTGATGATGGTGTTATGGTATAGTGTTGGAGGAGTGGTGATGATGGTATTATGGCATAGTGTTGAAGGAGTGGTGATGATGGTGTTATGGTATAGTGTTGAAGGAGTGGTGATGAGGGAGATGAACAAGTCGTTGGTGTTATCTTTATGCTACACGAGTTATCTTGTATGATACCCGGAGGTGTTACGGTGTTATTGAGGTTACTGGTTGTGTTATGGTGGTGTTATGGTGAGGTTATTAAGGTTACTGGCTGTGTTATGAAAGTATCTAGTTGTGTTATGGAAGTTACTGGTGTTTCTTGTAATACCCAACCCGTTTATGGTAATGTCTGTAGCGTAATTAACGGAAGTATTGGCGTTAATGGGGCGCCTTGGTATATGTGTAAACCTTTTGTGGTAATTATTATCTGCCACGCTATGATTTAGGACGTTGGTTTGATTCTATATATATATATACTCCGACGAAAGCCTTGAGAGGTTGAAATTGACGTTTTGGCTGTACGTTTGATGTGTTAGTGGTCTAGTAGTCAAAGCCCTGGTGTATCCCTTGGGAGGAAAGGTAACATGTAGAATCTACATTGTATGAGATTAAACATTAGTGAGCTGCTTTTCACTTAACCTTGATGTTTGTGATATAGTTATTAGGTGAAGATGTAGATCACATTCTCTGTTGGTTTGTGATGATGATTTTTTTATAGAAATATTCAGTATGTTCTTCTCAGTAATAACAACATATTAGACAATGATGAGATTACTGTAACATCAGAATACATAGCAGAATATAGTGGTTGCTGGACCGTCGGTGAATGTGGCGTTAATAACAATTATGGCGGTAAACACATAATGTGCTGGAATCAATCAAAGTTTCGAGTAGTGAGTGTAATGTTGAGTAGACTACAATACATTGAATCGTGGGGATTAATGGAGTCATTCAGGATGCACACTGCAGTTTATAAGCGTTAAGGATTATTGAATAATGGCATTGACAGTGATGATATACCTGAATCAGTGTCAAGAGTTATGAAATGATGTGAATTTTGTCTGAAATAATAATGATACAAACATTTGCATCTGAATGTTGGCAAAAAGCGAGTTGACGAGTTCCACCACATACTTCATCCGGGTATTGTTCACATTTCAACAAGGCTAAAAATTCTAGTTTCCAACACTTGATTATTCATTACCAAAGGCGCCCATGTATATATACCTTCCTGTAGATAAACACTCGTACAGTTAAAACAAACAAACTTCCATTAGTGAGGACTATTTGTGGTTCGTGTTTTGTTTATCTTCAAGATGTTTCCTATAATCAAACATATAACTTATCGTTTTATACATATAGTCAAAATTCCACTGTTAGTTAATATACAAAACATGTGCAAAAATACTGAGATTGAGGTCGTAATATAAAGTATAAAGTGTATTTGTGTGTGTGGCCGTGTTTGTTCTGTGAGATAACGATATTGGTTCAGCGGTAGTGTGATTGTGTGTGTGTGTAGTGTTTGGTGATAACGTGGTGTGTGTGTGTGTGTAGTGTATGGTGATAGCGTGGTGTGTGTGTAGTGTGTGGTGATGGTGTGGTGTGTGGGTGTGTGGGTGTGCAGTGTGTGGTGATGGTGCGGTGTGTGGGTGTGTAGTGTGTGGTGATGGTGCGGTGTGTGGGTGTGTAGTGTGTGGTGATGGTGCGCTGTGTGGTTGGGTAGTGTGTGGTGATGGTGCGGTGTGTGGGTGTCCAGTGTGTGGTGATGGTGCGGTGTGTGTGGGTGAATGGTGTGTGGTAATGGTATGGTGAGTGGTGTGTGGATGTGAAAGCCACTGTCGGTGTGTAATGTCTGGTAGGTGAAGGTGATGTAATGTGAGCATTAAGGCGATGGGCTTAAATTCGGGTATGTGAAATAGTCAAGTGTTCCTCTATAGCCGGACGTGTTTGTGTGATATCAGCTTGTAATTTTTTTTCCGTTTTGCTAATTTTGGATCGAAAGAAGGAAATTATAACCGGGTTTTTTATACAACCACTAAAATGAAAAAAAAATATGGAACGCTGTTGGAAAATGTTTACAGAAGTGGTTGTGCGTTGAGCCTGAGACAGAAATTCTGGTGGTGGTGTGTCTGTGTGTATGGTGGCACAGTCTACGTCAGCTTTTACTGGGATTACTTGTGACTCCTGGCGCTATACGTCTGGCTCTCACTGGGATTAATCCTGACTCCAGATGGTATTAGCCTGACTCTTAGTGGGATTTCTCACTTCTGATGTATTAACCTGTTCTTAGAGGGATTAATTCTAACTCCTAGTGTTAATAACCTGGATTTTTTGAAGGAATAAATTTCATAAGAGTTGTTTTTGTATTTTGTGTTTAAATTCTAAAGTTGTATTACCTGTACCTCCGGTTTTCCTAAAATAGTAAATATATCCAAAACAAAAACATATCCATGGCACTGGATACAGCTTAGTGGGATTAGATCTGACTTTGGGTGGATTCCGATCTTCTTTCTAGTAGGATTGCGTCTGGCTCGAGGTGGATATAAATTAGAGCAGAGATTAAGCATGTCCCTCGGCTGGCTCTAGTTAATGTGTCCATCTACGTGTTTATTTGTGCCAGTGTCTAAGGTTTTGTGTGACAGGAGAGTGATGGACCAGCAGGTGACAAGGGTATGAAGGCTGATCTATGGTGTGTACAGAGGTGTGATAATTTAGTGTGATATCTTAAGAATTGTAAGCATGAGTGTTTTCTTCCACACACACACACACACACACAAGATAGCCCATCCTCCCTGTTTCCACCAACCTTGCCCAGATCTCTTCATAACTCCCCGGACACAGATCACCTTCCCCGTCTCCTCAACACCACACTCCCCTTCCCAAACAGACACCACATTGGAAGTACTTCATGCTAAGAACCCCCACAAAGAACCAGTGTTAAGAACCCACCCAGTGTGAAAACGACCGTAGGAGCTCAAGACCCACCCCCCACCACCTCCCAGTTCAAAGACCGATTGATTCAGAATACACACTTAAGGAAGAAGATCAAGTCAAATGTATGCAAACTGTGGGAGAGTTTCCTTGTAAGAGATTCAGGATAGGAAATATTTAAGAAGCCTCAGTAAGAAGATTTATTAGCAAGGGCTTGACGTTAGATTCTCTGCAACAACAACTCCAATAAAATGTAAAGAGAATTGTAACTAAAACTGAAAGAATGTTGATTGTAAAAGCAAATAGTGAGAGACAAAGGATAACTTAGTTGAGACAATAGCTTGAAGATACAGCCTTAGTATTAAAGCACACACCCCAGAGATGTAATGTCTTCAGCACAGAACCTCACCGCTGAGTCAGAATGTAAAGTCTCAACGTGTTAGGTCGATAGAGGAGTAGACACAATGACTGGCGTGTAAAGAGTAATGAGAACGGTCCAGCGACTCGAGATAAAAGAGGGTGGAGGGCTCGTCCCTCTTGAGGTGCCTGAGTTGGCCACATAATAACGTACCCACTGCTGCCCTTTATCAGGTATATTCCCTAACGTGTACAGAGAGAGGTTAGGGAGGATGTGCCAGCTCCTTCCTCCTTCCTTCTCCTCATCTTTCTCTTCCTGTTGCCCTCCTTTTCCCTCTTCTTCTCCCTCTCCTGTTTCTCCTTCTCATCTTCCTCTTCTGTTCCCCTTCTCTCATTCCTCCTGTTCCTTTCCTCTTCCTCTTCTTTTTCCCCCTGTTTTGTTCCTTTTACCCCTTCTTTTTTTGCTCTCCTACCTCTCTTCTTCCTTTTTCTCATCGTCCTCCTGATTTTCCTCCTGTTTTCACTGCTCTATTCCTCCTGTTCGTCTCTTATCCTTCCTCCTCCTCCTCCTCACTCGCCAGTTTCTCTTCCTCTTCCTTCTTGGTCCTTCCTCCTTATCGTCCCTTCCTCTTCCTTCTCTCTTACTGCTCCCTTCCTCCTCCTTGTCTCGTCCTAATCTTCCTCCCTCCTCCTCCCCTTCCCCCAACTCTGCCCATTACCCCGAGATCAAAGCCTTTCCCCCAGATTCTTCTCAAACTGTGTCACCTGAAGCATTTTAAGTGGTTCAATGCTGCTTAAGCTAAGGATAACATTCTTTGTTATTTTACTCACATTCTTTGTTTCTCTCTGTTTTTCTAATCCCATGTTTTCTCTCTTGGATAAACTTCATTTTCCATTTTTTCCTTTCATTCTGCTGTCACTTTCAATCAGTTTATCACATTTCTTCTTATTTGTTTCAACCCTTTCGTGTACTTCATATTTGATAAGTATTTTCTTTTTATATATCATCATCTACTCTTCCCTGTTTCACGTATCGGATTTGTGTGTCTTTTTAATCAACAATTTTTGGTTCTCGTCTTATATACTCTTTATTTGCCGTCTTTTTGTCTGTCTGTCTCACTAACAAAAGACTAACACCTCTGGGTCGGTGAGAGCCTCCTGGTTGGTCATCTTGTGGACGCGACAACTCCAGCCAATAGAAATGGATGTGAGTGAGTGTAGGCAGTAGATGTAACACAACAATACCTCCGTCGAGTTTGATGACCACTATTTTTCCCTTCATATTATGACGAGTTATGGCCCACTTTATCTTCATGGCGACGAGGACCCCCTAGACCCTTGTTATTGTGTCTCATTATTGTTGTTATTATTTTGTTTATTATCGTATTTCATTTCTGTTTATTATATATAATGTTGTATTTATGTTTCATTGTCTTTTGTGAATTTGTTTGTTTTTTTCGTCTTTTTTTCTGTTTTTTTTTGTGTTTTATTCGTTTGGTAGTTTTCCTTTCGATGTTTACTTTAAGATGTTTTGTTGGATATTTTCTTTCACTTTTTTCCTGTTTATTTTTTTGTCTCATATCTTTTGTGCGCCATTCTCACTCATTCCCACTCCCTCTTCCCGGTTCTCCCTCTTGCTCAATTTCTCTTCTTTTTTCTCTCGTTTGCTCTCCCTCTTCACCTCTCTCTCTTCTCAAACGTAAAAGTTCTCGTTATTTGTGCCTCCTCCCCCTGAGTCTGGCCATCAATAGAGGCAGGAGGTTCTCAGTGCCATCCCTTAGTGCCACGGACCGCTGGAGTTTACCATTATTGATGACTTACTACCAAGAGGCGATGCGGCGATGAGGCGTTGTTGATGTATCAGAGTGAGAGACAAGGTGGCACGGCTTGTCGATGATCTCCAGGTAATTAAACGGCTGAGCGAGTGTCTGGGAGTATCATGTGTGTGTGTGTGTGTGTGGGTTGTTTAGTGGCTCTCACGTGAAGCTGGGCGTTCAAGCTTGCCCACAGAGGTTGCGTGAGAGCCTTTATGAGAAGACCACCTCCTAGAGCCTTGCCATCACGCCTGTATTGATCGTTCCCCTTCACTGTGTGTCTACAGGCTGGCTAGAAAGAAAGACCTGTTTGTCTTTTTTTTAATACATCGTCAACCTCCCCCCGTCCCCCCCTGACAATGTTGGCGATTTCCAGTTCCATCAGCTATCACCGTCAGCAGAAATTCACAATACCTTCATCCCGTTCCTACAAATCACATTCATAAACCGCTTCCTCGCGAACACTGACGGAACGGGAGAAATCATTCAGCCGTACAATCTCCCGGTAGTTGGCGATGGTGGGGGCTGGAATCATATCAATACCTATGTTATATCTCTCGCTTACCCAGTGAGTCCCAGTCAGCCTTTACATTGAAAATTATAATAGTAACTTTGAAGAATTTATATCGTACGCTGCGGCTACAGTTTATGGGGCGACAGTGCACGAAATTACACGCCGATTAAACTGCTTCCACTGCCTGCTGGACGCTCCTCACCCAGCCTCTGTTATGGTAAAACGTACAAGATATATTTTTTTATCATCTCGTGTCTGCCAGTTATTGCTGCCGTGGTGGGGTCTTGCCCCGCCTTCATTGTGATGCATAACTTGTTATCCAACAGAACAAATATTTTACAAACGTGAATTATGACACTCGCTGTTTACCTCCTGTCAGGCATATTGCTGCTGTCCATTACAAAAACTAATGTATGGAAATGTTTAGTTTCATTTTGACAGACCACCTGAACTATAAACACTGCCTAAATTCCAGCAGACATTTAATTACTACATAAAAAAGGACAATTTCAGAATTAAATATTTATTTGGATGATACGACTTCGTGAATATATTATTAATTTCACTGAAAGACAATTATTTAACGTATTCATAATTACTTTTAATTTGACATTAATGTGATTAGTTTTAATTTAGTAGAAATGTGACGTGATGTAATTGACGCTGACATCCACCACAAACTGCAATTATAAATACATCTATAATATTTACATCTGAACAATTGATGTCATGATGGCTCTCGTATGTTACAATATACAGTTCAGTACACGCCAACACACCGGGATATTGTGTCCATAACGTGATTGTGTTATCATTTATATCCTGGTGATTAACTCATAAATGTTTAGTAATTAATACATGGACGTATGTTATTATACGTTAGGTACTGTACATATACCTATACTCTTGCTAACTATCACCACCACCACGGTCACCTTGAGCTACGACCCGCACACCATGGCGCTAATTCCGAACATAATTACCAGGTAATACATAAGACCCATCTAGTGGTTTTTCTTACATAATGAGGAATAAAAAATTGCGTCGGTTATTTAACTCAATATTTCACGTCGTAATTTTTCTTCAGTTACTCATAAAAATATCAACACACACACTTACATGTTTGGTAAATATGTGTTTTGGCTGAAGAGTATTTATTGATGTGTGATTAATAATAAGAGGACTATATTTTGGTAAAGGTGGAGACTTAATATAGCCAGGGACCTGATTCATCCTTCAGAAAATAGTCGATATTTCATCAGGGTTAGGATATCATTATTTAGAAGGTATTATATCAGGGTTATATCAAGGTTACAATATCAGTATTTAGAAGGTATTATATCAAGGTTATGATATCAGTATTTAGAAGGTATCATATACGGGTTATATTGAAGTTATCTATTTATCAAAACACAAGATATATTGACGGGAATAAACAGACATTCGGTAAGACAATACAAACTACTTTTAATACGCCGTGTGTCTCGTGTTTACATTGCTTGTATATGAGACGAGAGGCAACCCACGTATGACTGGTGGGGGGACTATGATAACATGGGGTAGAATCCTTTGTCAGTGGAATACAATACTCTCTCTGCCTCTCTCATTTTTTCACCGTCTGTCTATCTTTCTGTCTGTCTGTCTCTAACTCTGTCTGCCTGTCTATCTTTATGTTCTCTCTCTTTTTCTCTGTCTCGGTCTGTTTATCTGTCTGTTTCATTCTCTCCACTGTGGCGAAATTATAACATAAATCCGCCAATTCAGGATATTTTAAAACGTTATATTCATTTGGGTCAGATTTGAGAAATTAATTAAATAATATACTATTAACTGTATTCTGAGAGCGATCCCCTTTAGGATAGTTTTAATGAAAGGATTTCCAGAGAACTCAGTCATTACCAAATAAAGTAATTAATGTCCAAAAGGAGACAAGACGCTGACTACTATAATTACTTCATAATTGAGAGAAGATGTAAAATTCTTGGCCAAGATTATAATTGGTTGTGAATTATGCATTGTGAGAAGACGAATATCTTGGAGGGGTCGGTAGGATGCTATTGTAGGAGGCTCATAAATAAAGTCCTGATATTTGATCCCTTTAGGAAGTCTCGGTAGGAAGCCCCATGCAGGAAACCCCAGAAGGAATCCCCCTAATCACAAACTGACTACATCAACACCATAAATAACCATATAACACTATCAAACTTCTAGAAAATACTTGGAGAATTCTTGAATGGTTATTGTGTCCGATTGTGAAGGTGATAACGTGGCCAGCGATCCTTTATGTATGGGGAGGTATGTGGCTAAGTTTTTGGTACTGGTTGGGGGGGGAGGTAAGCGATATGTCCTATAGAAAGAAAATAACCCGCTTATATATTCTACCACAGCACTTACTAAGGCTCGCGTGTGTAAACGAATATCAAGCTGTTTGAATGATACTTCTATTGACTGCCTGAGAACTCTCCCTCTGATCTACGGCTTGTAGTACCTAACATATGGATGAGTCAATTTTCAAGTGCAGTGAGATAAGATTGGCATTCTGGGCATCTAACGTAAATATATTCATCTTTAGTTTAATAGTTCTACGTTGTAATGGTTTAAAAACATTAGGGTTTATAAATCGGTTTAAGCAATAATAGTTCGATCTTTGTGGTGTTTTATTATAATGTGTTGTTGTTTCGGTCAAGTGTTCACTACGACCATTAACATGAAGCTTAACTTGGTATAACGTTATTTGTCATTGATTTAGTCAGGGTCTTATTTTATATGTTGACGAAAATAACTGGATAACATTCTCAAGGTATTATGGCATGTCAATATTTGTAGTATTTTCAACAGCACTGGTGTTATTTGAACTATTTCTACCACCTCCACCGTCAATAATTGAAGTATAATAATTGTGTAATAATTTCAGCCCCAGTGGCGATATATGTAGTGCTAAAACTAAAAATAGAATAGAACTAAAGCAATAATTACTTAAATAAACAACAAGAACTCTTACTTACATTTGATACGTGATCTTCGTCGTTCCCACACCTACAAAATTCATACCAATGCCAGTTTTCCGATCCTAGCAGCATACCGTATTGAATATCCAAGTTATTTGTTATTTACGTTGCGGGATGAATAATATATGTGGCAAAATTTCATATCACTTTTCGAATTCCGGGTAAAATATTAAAATATTTATGTCGGTGGATATATATGAGGGGGAAGTGTTCGTGCAACAAAGTGCTTCTCTCTTCTATTCGCCTTTACTTTCCACTGGTCCAAACAGACGCGTGAGTTTTTCTATTTTTCAAAGGGTTCACATCGACAACACAAATACATACACATACACACATATGCATACTTACACATATGTACACACACAAAAAAACAATTCCCTATAAGAAAGAGCTCTGAATTAATCGCGATAAATCAACCTTGATATAAAGTACTTCAATAAATTACAAAATACATATCAAGTCACTCTTATTAATAGTCCATATACTATGACTGTGTATAATAAAGGGTAAACCATGACTATAAAGATACAGTGTTCGATATCTTATACTCTTAACATACAGGTCTTGGCACCACTACCTCTCGTAAGCCCTAACAGTGTCCTTGACGCTGCACACAGGACTTAAGCGACCTAGATGTAATTTTCACCTATATTATATACAGTCTATAGGATAGATAATATACTGTATATAAACTCCACACAAGTCACTGATGGTTATAAAAATGTTAATCCTTCTATAAACTAGTTTATAACAAATCCAATTAACCTGGGTTCTTTCTCAGAAAAATATTTACCTTGATATTTGTTTTGGGCTGAGATGTTATATGGTCATTTTTCCTTCCTTGCTTGAAGTGATTAATTGGTGTTGTGGTAATATAGAGATTAATACCGTCATTAGGGGTTCAGAGGGAGATAAAACTGGTAAATATATCAGGATCACGTCTTCACATAAACCCTGAGGACCATCCATCTTCACCACCTCGGAACACCCAAGTCCTCCATCTCTCTTGTTTGCTTAAAAGCTCGAGCCAGGAAGTAGCAAGGAAATGGACCATGCATGTGGGAGGCGGTGACGGCAGGGGAATATCTGTCTTGGTCTTTCTCTTCACCTTCTACGAATACTTTCTTTTCTGCAGGTGACTCTCCCTCTCCTCTTCTTCCGAGCTGAGAATATATTTCTTGTGTTAGAAACTTCTCCCTCTTGGCTGGGAATATTTGTCGTAAACTTTGGAAAGTCTCTTGTTTAATGGGAAACATTTGTCTTCTGCTAGAACTTTCCCTACCCAGTGGAGAGATATCTGTCATCTGCTAAGAACCTGCTCAGCTCTTGGCCAGAGTTCTTCTTCCGTGTTCGTAGTATTATTTACCGGCAGGAGTTATACACGTGATATGTGAGGAACGTTCCTGGCCGGAGAGAGAGAAATGCGTCCCGTCTGGATTAGTACCTTCCTTTATAGCTTGTGGGGGAATATCTGCCATATGGGTTTCCTCGTTCAATAGATATATTTTCCCCGTGTGAAATAAATTCCCTGTATGATGGGGTAAAAAGTGTATATAGTGTGCTAAGAGTTTTTTTGTACTTGATGGTGGGGGAAACTAAATTGAATTGTGAATATCCCTTCAGGACGAAAAAGTGTCTTTCGTGTGTTAAGGACTTATACGATTTTCCTGTCATGGAGATATCAGACTGGCAGGAGGAACCATAGTTTTTCTACTTCGAACGAGTAAGGATACCTGGCGAGAGGGAGGGACCTGTTATTTGTAGATACAGTATAAGGCAGTATAGTATTGTGGCCACCCTGTGTTGCTGTGCTGCCTGCCTCATAGTGTATGTTGTACGAGAGAGAGAGAGAGAGAGAGAGAGAGAGAGAGAGAGAGAGAGAGTAGATAGGTATATTTTTGGTGTGCACAGTTGAGAGCGTCGTGAAAGGCACATTTGGATGTATCTTGTCAGGGTTGTCGCTCTCAGAGGCAAGATGAAAGGAGGCGGGCAGAATGTTTCAGCATTTCTAGACATCGTTGGAGCAGCTTATTCGTATCAAAATAGTCGGTGAAAACTTATGTGATTACCTGAAGTTATTTCCAGAACACCATGTTGTACACAAGGCATTGATGTCAAGTACGATGATATGATAACTTAGTCTACTCTACAGCTTATTATTGCTAGTAATTCCTAGATGCCATATGATGGCCAAGCAGCTCAAGAACTTAATAAACAAAGCTTTGTTGTCAACATAACAATAGAGAATATAATAAGAACTTTAGAAGGATCCTTACTGAACTATCCTTGACAATAAAGGTTAAAGAGCGAACATGGCAAATAGCTGGGAGAGAGAGAGAGAGAGAGAGAGAGAGACCTCGTGTTATAGACGGCTTGAGTAATGATTTTGTACCTTGGTGTTGTGTCGCGCTAACACAAGCTACATGGAGGGTGTGCTCTGGCCTCTGTCAGCCTGAAAAATGAGGAGCTGTCTCTCTCACAGTGTATACTCTCACCACCCACGTCACACCTCAGCTTACTTCACGTATAACCACGCTCACAGACACACCCATTTATGGCCGCTACACACGCACCCACCTTCATTACGTTCTTATTCTCACACTTTCTCCTCCAGGCTATCATCAGTAGAGTCCCTTCATATATATATTTGACTTTCATCGTAATTCTCGTTCCTTGCCACCTACGGATTTATTATATTACTGTGCCATGTATGTTATGGGATGTGTGCGTGAGAGAGGGAGGGAGGACCGTGAACTGTGGTGGTGGTGGTGGGGGTGCCGGTGGTGGTGGTGGGGGTGCCGGTGGTGGTGGTGGTGGTGATGGTGGTGGTGGTGGTGGTGGTAGCGGTGGTGGTGGTAGCGGTGGTTGTGGTGGTGGTGGTGGTGGTGGTGATGGTAGCGGTGGTGGTGGTGGTGGTGATGGTAGCGGTGGTTGTGGTGGTGGTTAACATGTTGTTGCTCTTACCCACGACACATCATCCTAGCCATAACCCGGTCTGTTCACGCCCTCCATTCAGACTCTTCCGTCCTTAACTCAACCTCCATCCACCCTCCTTCCCCCTCCAGCCACCGTTTTCCCGCCCACCACCCACCCTCCACCCACCCTCCATCCGGCTTCCTCCCGTCGTCCACCCACCTTCCTCCCGCCCTCCATCCGCGCACGCCCACTAACTCTTCCTTCTGCGTGGTTTACAGTCTCTCCTCATATCTCCCGCCATCTTTCACTAATCTAACAGTCATCTCTTCTCTAGATTCTCTGATATGTTTTTCTGGTGATAAATTTTTTTTTTCCTTCCTAGATGGCTAATTTTTTCTGGTCATAAAATACATCATAACGACCACATCGAAATTATACTTTGTAAAGGGCAATGCTCTTATTATCTGAGTCTTCCTCAATCACCTGCCATTATACTGGAGGATGAACCAATTATACTTTTTTTTATTTACCAACATACGCACACACACACACACACACACACACACACACACACACACACACACCATCCCCTTTATGGAGGAAAATATATAAAAAACGAGTAGAGAACAAATTGGGCCGCCATTACCCTCCCCTTCGATAAAAAAAGAAAAAAGAAAATGTTCCTCAAATACCAATCACCGGAGAATATATTTCCTGGCCTAAACAGGGCGGGGAAATATATCCTCACACCTGACACGTCTCTAAATTACAATATAATTCTGGAACTCAAACAGGATATAAACAAGAAAATAAAAAGGTGATTATCCGAATTTTATATTATAGTCACGATTCACTTTAAGGTAACAGAACTCTACGGACATTGCTACCCACGTTTCACTATGAGCTACCTGACCCGCTGAGCTACGTGACCCGCCGCAACACGCTCCGTCTCGCTTCGTGAGCAACGACAAGACGCTTTGCCCCAAATGGCAGGATTGCGTGTGAGTGTTGGGTCATGGCTCATACTGGATTTTAGATCTGCTCAGACTTAACACACTTAAAATCTCATGACAAGACAGGATTGCTTTTTTGCCAGCTTTCACCTTGTTATGATGGCAGTGACAGTGCCCATAAGTCCTGCAAGATGGTGAAGTAAGTCTGGCTATGGCAGTGAAGGATATGTCCATGAAAGTACTCACCAAATATATCACGATGTAGAACGTTATTTTAAAGTACAATAGCTCAAAAAAAGTACCTTTAAGAAATTGTATTGAGAAAAAATGATACAACAGACGAAAGATTCTGACAGCCCTATCGAGATAACTGGAGTCGCAGTGTTCATTCTGAAATTCATCGACCCACCCAAGTAAAGATATTTTTTGTGTGAATTTTATATTAGGAAATGAAGGACTCAAGCTGCTGTAAAAAAAGTAATACGATATATTACTTATATATTCTTGTTTATCGAATAAGATTGACCAACTAACGAAAATTGATGTTCAGATGAATTATTAATATCAGTGAATGATAGACAGACTATATTTGTTTATCCTGCCCCCCCCCCCCACACCTCCCACACCTCTCACTAGGTACAACATATCAGTGGATGTGTGTGAACAATACCGGTGTATGTGTTTCTGTAGACAAGATTACAAGGTTCATATATTTCACGAGGTCGGAAAGCGTCGTCAGTCTTCAGCTAATATATCAAGTAACTTCCTGAAGGTGATATATACAGTAGTATGTTTAATATATGGCAGCCTAACTATAAGGTTTTATATAGCAGATTGTTGGCTTTTCTCATAAAAACTTATAATTTTCCTATATTCTGCCCTTTACCCATACTCAAATTACTTCTTACAATGTTTCATATTAAAAGTTCTTTATAACATCAACGAAACAGGACACGATTACAAAGTTTTACACCGAGAAAACTGATTCCTGTTAGTTTCTTTATGAATTATGTAGCAAGGGGGTGTGTGGGGGGAGAAGGGGGGGGGTAGGTGTTGTAACAAGAGCCACGACGCTGCTCCTGCCACGTGAGGTTGAGTCTTGGTAGGGGGTGAGTGGTCGACCAAACCCCCACAGCCTCTAGCCACTATAGTGTCCCTTCACCCCAGCAAACTCAAACAAAAACTAGAGACGGGAGAGAGCTCAGTTCGCCCAAAGGCTCGTTACTCCTTCCCACCCCTACAATACCGACGCGACTGGATTCCTCTACCACAATGAGGCTTGATTACTCTTCCCCCCAGATACGATGTTTGCTGCTGTTTTTATGTACTTTTTATAGGAGTGGTGGTGGTAATGGTTATAGTTATAAAAGTGGTGTTGGTTGTGGTTGTAATAATGAAGGTGGTGGTGGTTGTTGTTGTACAGTAATAATAAAAGTGGTAGTGGTGATGATAATGGTGGTTGTAGTAATAAAAGTGTTAGTAGTGATAGTTGTAGGAATCAAGTTGGTGATTGTGGTAGTAGTAATTGAGGTGGTGGTTATGGTAGTAGTAATACAGGTGGTGGTTGTGGTAGTAGTAGCAGTAGTAGTAGTAGTAAAAGAGGTGGTTGTGGTGGAGTAGTGGTAGTGATGTAATAATGGTACTATTCTCATATAATGCAATGGCAATAGTGTTGTGATAATGGTAGCGTCGTGGTAATGTTATAATTATTGTGACTGGATGGTGGTGGTGGTGGCGGTGGAAAAATAATTATAACGTAATGGTACTTGTGTAATAGTGATGGTGTAATGATGGTGATGTAATGATGGTGGTAGTAGGTCACAATATACACAGAATGGAAATTTATCATACGTAATTCACTAAACAAATACAGTTTAGTTGTCGTATTGGGTTAGCGGCTTCACTATTGCGTGTGTTGGTGGCGCTGTTGTCGCCTACAGGGTCCAGCGCCGACCATTTCCTATGACCCGAGAGGAAATTGATATCTGAGGAAATAGTCCAAACGAGTCTTGGTTATTTCTTGGTCAGCGATGAAAATATACCTCAGGTTACCACCATAATGTAAGGACTTAGGAGGTTTAAGCGATTTATTACGTACGCTGAATGTATATACTGTATAATCTTTCCCTTGCTACAAATGCGCAAATATACCCACCAGTATATATACAGACATGCGCATATACCCAAACATACGTAGATATAATATAATGGCTGCCCCTCTTGTACGAGGATGGCCTTCCCTTGGGCTACCTAGACGTGAATTTATTTTAGATGTAGAAGCTGTCGCCAACACAACAACCACACCCTAAGGTAACGAGCTACATGACCCAGTGTCAAGGAAAAGTCCGAAAAGACCGGACAACTCGCGAACTACACTGGCTAACCATTACTCCGGAACACGATCCGCAAATAGATTAGCATCCAGGTTCCCAATTACTGCTGGGTAGACAGAGGAAAAATGGCTTAAAGAATATTGCCCATAGTTTTACCCTGCCCGGGAATCGAACCTAGGTTCACTCGCTTGCGAAGCGAGCATGCTGACCATTACACCACAGGTCGCCACGAGGGGACACACACACACACACACACACACACACACGGAAATAACTGAGTTTACCATTTACTCCCTTTCTTATTCTGGCTCGTCAGGGAGGAGTGGTCCGCAGCTGATCTAGGAGGAGTGGTCCCTGGCTGGTCTGGGAAGGGTGGTTCGTGGCTGGTCTGGGAAGGGTGGTTCGTGGCTGGTCTTGGAAGGGTGGTTCGTGGCTGGTCTGGGAAGGGTGGTTCGTCGCTGGTCTGGGAAGGGTGGTTCGTCGCTGGTCTGGGAAGGATGGTCCCTGGCTGGTCTGGGAAGGGTGGTTCGTGGCTGGTCTGGGAAGGATGGTTCGTGGCTGGTCTGGGAAGGGTGGTTCGTGGCTGGTCTGGGAAGGGTGGTTCGTGGCTGGTCTGGGAAGGGTGGTTCGTGGCTGGTCTGGGAAGGGTGGTTCGTGGCTGGTCTGGGAAGGATGGTTCGTGGCTGGTCTGGGAAGGGTTGCCCTGAACAGATCTAAAGGGAGCGGACCGTCTCGTAGGTACAGAATGAAAAGTGATGTTTTCGGCTTCATTTTATTTACTGCCCGTGAAGTATTTCCACATTACCGGACACACAAGATATGGCTTTTTAACTAATAAGTATTTATGCCTGAATGTAATTGTGGAAAAAAATCCTTCTTTTGTTGTAATTTACATCTGATTCGATATAAAAAAATAATAATTATAAAAAAAGTGATTTGTGATCGTCTCCTTAGGGAAGATTTCTGTACTCAAGATAAAATAGATTAGATTAATAGCTGCCATTAGTCTTACTAACCAATATTGAGTAGTTTTTTCTAAAGAATCTTATAAATACTTCGCTGACTAGAAGTATAATATATAGAAAAAATCATCAAGGTTCGCTGGAGGTTAATTAATCTTTTCCCCCAAAAGAAAGGTGGATACATTTTTACGTCAGTGTCCGCCTCCTTATCCCAATAGAAAAATGTTTTATTTTTTTAGACTAAAAGAAAAATGAGAATTATATTTAGATTTTCTGGGGGAACAGTATCGCTTTGTGGACCAAATCTAATTTTCTTCCATTTATTTATCGCTTCTGGTACCTTGATTTTTACGCGGTTCCATTCAAGTAAAAATATTTCAATTCATATACTATCATAATACTGTAATCACTCACATCATTAACAAACAGATCCACCCACAAAATACTCCTTTCTAAACACTATTGTAAATTTTGGTCAGTTTATACCACCCCCCACTCCCAATAGCTCGGTCAGTGAGTGTGGGAGGGTGAGGCTGGCCACTACCAACCAACCCCTGCGTCAGCGAGCGGAGACCCGGGCCTGAGCAGCGACACACACGAAGAGGAATGACTCCCTTAATTTCTCGACGCGCGTCTGGCCAAATTCTCCTGGAGTCTTGTCTCGCATTTTACCACGGTTACGGGTGCGTGCTGGCCAGACCATCTATTACGGTGGCTGTTAAGGTTGTATGGTTCTGTGTTAGGGAAAGTGTTAGGTTTTATGATGATATGTAATGGTAGGAGTTAGGCTGTATGGTGGTAAGTAATGGTAAGTGCTAGGTTGCACGGTGGTATGTTATGGTAGGTGTTAGGTTGTATTGTGGTATATAATGGCATGTATTAAATTGCACGATGGTGGGATGGCATTTCACAGATGTCGTCTTTTGACCCTTTGACCTAAATGACCTTTGGTATTAATGCCCCAATCTCTGACCTTAGTGTCGTTGTTATTTATTAGTTTTCTAAAAGTTTCTACTATTACTACAAAAACATCATATATCTGTTATTGTCTTCCTTGCAACCTTGAAACACAAAGGTAGTCTTAGTATACCTGAGTGCATGTTGTCTCCATAACTGTGAGGGATTTTACTTTTAATGATATTCGATATGACTTCAACCTGCGTAGAGGCTATTAAAGTTCAGTTTTTATTCTGATTTTCCTTAACGAGTAGCTTCAGGAGGATCATTATGACAGACAGTTTGTTGTTATTCGTCATTCTTATGTTCCTTATTTCTGATCTTATTTTGGTCATTAGTAATACTTTCTTTTTCAATTACCATTATTATCTCCATTATTTTCATCCCATTATATCACTATTACACAGCCATAACTACACCACCATCATTACATCATCACTATTACACCATCACCATTACACAAGTACCATTACGTTATAATTACTCTACGACCACCACCACCACCACCACCACCACCATCCAGTCACAATACGAGAATAGTACCATTATTATATCACTACCACTACCCCATCACAACCACCCCTTTTACTACTACTACTACAACTACTACCACCACCTTTATGTCTGTATTACAAAAGAAAACAACCACCATCTTTATTACTACTACCACAACAACCACCTCAATTACTAATACCACAACCACCAGCTTTATTACAACTACCACAACCACCACCTCAATTACTACTACCACAACCACCAACTTGATTCCTACAACGGGTCACGTAGCTCAGCGGGTCAGGTAGCGCATAGTGAAACGTGGGTAGCAATGTCCGTAGAGTTCTGTTACCTTAAAGTGACTCATGACTATAATATAAAATTCGGATAATCACCTTTTTATTTTCTTGTTTATATCCTGTTTGAGTTCCAGAATTATTTTGTAATTTAGAGACGTGTCAGGTGTGAGGATATATTTCCCCGTCCTGTTTAGGCCAGGAAATATATTCTCCGGTGATTGGTATTTGAGGAACATTTTCTTTTTTATTTTTTTATCGAAGGGGAGGGTAATGGCGGCCCAAATTGTTCTCTACTCGTTTTTTATATATTTTCCTCCATAAAGGGGATGGATATGTGTGTGTGTGTGTGTGTGTGCATGTGTGTGTGTGCGTGTGTGTGTGTGTGTGTATGTCTTTTGAGTACGTTGGTAAATAAAAAAAAAAGTTCATAATTGGTTCTTCCTCCAACATAATGGCAGGTGATTGAGTAAAACTCAGGTAATAAGAGCATTGCCCTTTACAAAGTATAATTTCGATGTGGTCGTTAATCAATTTTAGTCTCTCTCTCTCTCTCTCTCTCTCTCTCTCTCTCTCTCTCTCTCTCTCAAAACACTCACTGTAGCCTGGGAAGGATGCTGGCGTGTATAGTAAGTATATGTGCATGTTGTCTCCATAACTGTGAGGGATTTTACATTTAATGATATTCGATACGACTTCAAGCTGCGTAGAGGCTATTAAAGTTCAGTTTTTATTCTGATTTTCCTTAACGAGTAACTTCAGGAGGATCATTATGACAGACAGTTTGTTGTTACTCGTCATTTGTTTGTAATAATCTGTAATTATTGTTATGTTCCTTATTTCTGATCTTATTTTGGTCATTAGTAATACTTTCTTTTTCCATTACCATCATTATCTCCATCATTATTATTAATCCCATTATATCAAAATTACACAGCCATAACTGCAATATATATATGGGAACTTGTGTTTGGCAATTTTACTGAAAAAAATATCCATCCTTCCATTTTCTCCAAGGTTTTGCTGTGATGTAAATGATGTTCCGCTGCTGGTCACCATTAATGTGTGTATCATCGATTTTCTGCGAGTCTCTCTCTCTCTCTCTCTCTCTCTCTCTCTCTCTCCCTTTTGTTTTTATTTTATTTTCTCTTTTTTCCTGTTTATATACATATATCGCCGTATTTATTCTGTGTGTGTGTGTGTGTGTGTGTGTGTATAAGCTGTCCAGTGTACTACCATTGGGTTTATTGACTCATTCTAACATTCACTCTCTCAGATATTCATTGAACACCAGCAGTCAATTGGTCGAGCTACTCCTGGTTCTCTCAACACGTCACGCTTTCATATATAGAATTCCCTACTGTAGTGTTCATATTAACTCTCACATCAACTGTCCACTGGTGTAAGCTGATCACTGTCCCTCACGCCTATCAAACCTTCTTCTCTTTCCATGATGTAGTTGTTCAATCCCTTCATTTTGAAATAAATTGTTGAAATAATTTTTTGTATTTAATGTTCCGTGTTTTAGTAGTGTTCACAATATACTGTTTTTTTTTTATTTGCTGGTATTTGAAGTTATATGAGTTTAGTCTTTTGAATTTTAAGGAAATTTCCATATCTGGTGTAACTGATCTTCATATATTTCCGTTCTCATAATGCTCAGTAAAAGTTCTTCTCACATAACTTATCTCCTTCTCCCCAGACATTAACTATTCTTCATAAATATCCACAATTGTCTCTCGAGCTTTTCTTGGCTGGATCAACTCTTGGGGTAAGCATAAGTAAAAGTCCGCCACGTTAACTGGAATCCTACAGGGCAGGAATCCCTCTCCGTTTACCCTGGCAGTGATTCTAAGTATCCTTCCAGCACTCATAAACGATTCCTCAGGGGCCAACAGCAAGGCTCTTAGAAGATGAAAAAATACCTTCCAAACACACATAAACGAGCACACACACAATGTCGTACACACACACACACACACACACACACACACACACACACTAAGGTACAGACCAACTTCAGCACCGTCGATATGAGTCATTGCTTATGCTTGTACTGAGGAAAGTAACATGAAGCCACACGTGTTGTGCAGAACATTCCTCCACATTAATGGCCGAGGTCTGGTCTGGTGAACACAGACACACACACCCGCTAACTTGAACGTAACTGGGTTAAACTTGTGCCGTGTCGCCGCTTGTAGCCGTGTTTCTTCCGAATATTGATGAGGCATAGTTTCCACTTGGCTGCTTGCGTTTATATACCTTATTTTTTTGTGTGTGTGGAATATATTCTGCTGTGTTTATTGTGTTTTACTGTTGTTTATATGTATTGAGTTTATAGCTCAGTTCAGTTTGTCTCTGAACGTACATCTCCTGTTAATCTGTTTTTGTTTCGACGATATATTTACGATATTTATTTTTTCGGTGTGTCTGTGTGTGTTTATCTATCGTTTGTTTGAATTTGTGTTTTTAAATGTTCACATCAAGTTTACATTTTTTTAGGATGATGTATTCACGATGTTTATTCGTGTTTTTATGCCTTGTATGTTTGTGTAGCTTTTTGTTTGTTTTAAAAAGTATATAAGTATTCACATTTTGTATTTATCTTTAGTTGAGTCACAGGATCAAGTCAGGTCAACTCATGTGTCGGGTGAAACGTCATTGCCCTCCTTAACCAGATAATTTAAATGGTGAGGAATTACCGGACGGATAAGTTCATTAACACCACAGCCAGACCTTCACAAGATAAGCCGCTCAGAGGTCATTAATCTACACAGGATTCTTCCGGGTGTCCCAGCAAGAGTGAAACAGACGAATTACCTCATTAAGTAATCAAAGGCCCCTGATTCCTGACCTCAGGCGCACCAGAGTTATATGAGGAAGGCTTGCAGGCTACACATATACCATGACGTGATCTCCTCTGCCAGCATAAGTCTTCATTGAGATGTGCTCAGGGTTAGGACCACTAAAATGTACACTACTTCCGGGTGTGTTATGTTACTATATACACTGCAACACACTGTTATGATAGTCTCCACAGCTTAATTGAATACACGAATATTTTGCAATATTTTGGTCTCATTGTCGTCTAACAAGCACTAATAAAAGACTGTACTAACCATAAATGTCTATATTTCTAACAAACAACATGGATATGTCTTGAACCATATGTGAAATGCCCTGTATCTCTCCCTCGAGGGTGACCCAGCATGGAGGTTTCCAGTGCACTGTGTGACCGCTGACCTTTGACCTCAGTAGGTGAGTTGATTATGTGACAAATCGTGCAAGACAACTTGGGACAAGTCAGTCTGACACAAAACAACTGTATGAATTATCCAGATAAATTTGTTGATTAGTCATTTATTACCCACAGCATTCAACACTACATAGTGAACGCCACCTTGACAAGCTACGCCAAGGCTAGCCCGTGGTAAACGCAGGAGTCGAATGAAAGATATTCCACTCTTCAATAGCGATCTAATGTGGGCGTGAGCCGCACCAATTCGGGTCTCCTGGTCATGTCTGGACGGGAAATATCTGTCATGCGGGAGCTTTGCTCCCTAGGGTCAAGCGTGAGTCTACACGGTTGGTGACTGAGAGGCTGTGTTCATAAAATGAAGTAGCGTAATGAGTCATGATATACGTAGAAAGGTTGTACAGAGCAAGTATAGGCCGACGATGGACAAATGGTCTAATACGCTCGCCACGCCTCACTCACCTCCGTCACCACTAGACAACCTTCCCTGGACGGTCCAATTACTGAGGCATCACTCTTTTAGCCTACCCTCCTGCCCTCCCCACTTGTATACTCTCCAACTCTTTACATTCAATCTCACCTTTTGTGGTCATTTTTCTTCCTTCCAATTACCATACCTCATTCTGAATCCATTCATGTTCCTATCTCTTTTATCTTACTTCGTCGTAATTCTGTTCGTCAGCGCCACTTGTGTTAATTAGCCTAACCGTTTCTCGAGTTTTCCTAGAATATATTTTTCTAAGGTGTTAATAATTACGACTTTCTACAAATAATACTGTCAACAAAAGGTCCATTAGCGGTGTCTGCCTCGCGTGTCATCCAACAGTACTGGCAACACGCATGGAGTGGTTTACCCCAAGTCCCTCCATAATCTTTGTAAATATGTGTTCAGTGGCATCAGCCCCTCACTAAGATACTGCTCACTATATGACAATATAGTGAACCATTACGATTCTAACTCATAAGCATTGTCTAGTTTTCTATATATTCTGAATAGGGCTTTTGAAGACTTACAATGCTTATCCTATAATTATACTCGACATAAACAAATTTAACTATTATTTACGCACACTTTCAACTTTATTTTCCTCAATATCACGTCAGTCTTCGGGCCAGACACACCCTCTGGCCTGAAGGATCCTAAGTAATGTTTTTGTCGGTTACACACATTTATAACATCTCATTTCCTCTTACACACCTTTTATTGAGTCTCCCTTTCCTCCCCTTCACATCCCAGAAGCAGTAAATTTCGGAAAAGTCAATCATCCATCTTTCTTTGACATAAGTTAACTCACATGCAGTCACAGATCTCTGGAAATAAATCCGCCACGATAGCAAAGAGACTTTTCAGCGGGAAATACCGTCCATCTTATAGACTTTGCTATTTTGATGGGATTTGTGATGAAAGATCGTCTTATATATCCTTCCAGTAAACGTCAGGTAAATGTTAAGAGCAGCTGATGGTAAGAAAATACGGAGAGGGAATGATTCTTGGAACATTATATGAACCAAATTTGTGTATATTTCATCAACTTCACACACACACACACACACACACACACACACACACACACACACACACACACACACACACACACACACACACACTACATGTAAGACTTCTCTCATGAGTCTCAATAAGAGGTGATGTTTGGCGGTGTACTGAGGAAAGTAACATGAAGCCACACGTGTTGTGCAGAACATTCCTCCAGTTTAATGGCCGGGGTCTGGTCTGGTGAACACCAACACACACACCCGTTAACTTGAACGTAACTGGGCTAGACTTGTGCCGTGTCGCCGTGTTTCTTAAGAATATTCATGAGACAGTTGTCGACTTTCCCTCCAACGAGTGATCACTGAGGCAAAATAGTGTGTCTACTGGCTGGCTGGAATGTCTTTGTTGTGTTTTTTACTTGGGCCTTGGGCGTTTGTTTGAGGTTGATTCTTTTTTTATTTGCTCACTTTTTTGTTGTGTAGATCATTTTAATCCATTTTTTTGTGTAACTCTTATAAATTCAAGTCTTTGATTTTGTTTCATAGCTTTCAATATATTTTTTTATCTCCTCGTTTTAAAAGTCAAATTATATAGTCTTAATAACCTTCACTATTGCCATACTATCCAGACATCATCTCCCATATGATACCCTGAAAAATATCTCTCCCCACCTACAAGAGACTTCTACCCCCCCCCCCACCCCCCTCACACACACCCATGCTGTCAATAGGCAGGATTGTCTCACTGGGTCATGTTGACGGTGGTAGTAAAGCTCCTTCTCAAGTCCCCTCAGAAAACATAATTCAGGTGTATTATCTCATCAGGAAATCCACAACCCATATTTTCCTGACCCTTACCGCTGAAAGGTCGTGTTTATGAGAGAGGGGGAGGGGAGTGAGAGGGAGGGAGTGAGAGGAAGGGAGTGAGAGGGAGGGAGAGGGACGGAGGGAGGGAAGGAGGGAGGAATGAGGTATTTTTGGTAAGTGTAATTTCCCATACACACGTCGTCAACATTAAATTGACGAGCTGCTTTCATAATGTGTGTGTGTGTGTGTGTGTTAGTGTGTGTGTGTGTGTGTGTGTGTGTGATAATGTGGTGTGTGATTATGTACACACCATAAGTCATGCACGCACATATACACAGTTTTCTACACCCACCCTAGATCCCTCGTCCGTGAATTGCTGTTCGACACTACAACCACATCCAGCCCATACGAGCGCGTACTGATCGCTATAAGAACAGTCCAGTCCCAACCATTGTAAAAATTATCAACAACTCGTTATCAACTAGTGTATTCATTCCCAGTAAATCTTACTTTTGTACTGTTACGATGTTAAAATGTCCTTTAGTATAACCTTCCCACCTTGTTATTACTGTATATACCATATTTGTATCACTTACGTTAATTGTATGTTATTTTTCAATCAAGTGACCCATTCCCCAATTATGTAACTGTATATTTTCATCCTTCTGGCTGCCATGTTCTTTCAATAAACCGATACTTATTACTACTATTATTATTATTATTATTATTATTATTAACAGTAGTAGTAGTAGTAGTAGTAGTAATACACACACACACACACACACACACACACACACAACAATACGCTCACCATATACTGGTAAAATTAATCAGCTCTAATACTGTATATATGAAGGTTTGCTTTTTGTAAGACCTTCATCTGCTTCCTGTTATAATCCCCGACGCCTGAACCATCATAAATATTAATACAGGAGAGAAAAACAAAATTGACCTTCGTTACGTTGAATTAAGCAACATTATTACATGGATTTTTTTTTTTAGATGATATGAGAGAAAGACTGACCATATATCATAGCTTTTAATTACCCCCAAAGTTTATTAAAATAGTGGAGGAAGTAATTTAATCTAAGTGTAGGTTAGTGAGTGTATGGGCAGTGTGAGGGAAGTATGAGTTAGTGAGTATGAGGGTGGTGTGAGGGAAGTATGGGGCAGTGTGAGGGTGGTGTGAGGTAGTGAGTGTGAGGACGGCCCAGTGTGAGGGCGGCCCAGTGAGAGGACGGCCCAGTGTGAGGGCGGCCCAGTGTGAAGACGGCCCAATGTGAGGGCGGCCCAGTGAGAGGACGGCCCAGTGTGAGGGCGGCCCAGTGTGAAGACGGCCCAGTGTGAGGGCGGGCCAGTGTGAGGGCGGCCCAGTGTGAGGGCGGCCCAGTGCCAGGGCGGCCCGAAAGGAGCCCACTAACGCCACACTACCAAGATAATCCAGTTGACCTACAACCTGCAGCCTTTCATTTAACCTGGACCAAAGTTCAACACACCAGCCAGACTGTGTTGCAGAATTTAAAACTACCCTTTTTGATATTCTGCCGCTGAATAATTTCTAATTATCTCTCTCGTTGTGACCCGGAAAATAAGTGTATTTTTACTGGCAAGTGAAATGTGCTTTAAACTGCTGAGCAACACTTATATATATATATATATATATATATATATATATATATATATATATATATATATATATATATATGTGTGTATGTATATATAGGCCTATCACTTGGAAAGCATAGTTAATAGTAACACCAAGGCTGGGACAAAGGTGACACTTATTCTTCTTTGTTAGCTAATATGACGGTTATCGCAGCAACCATCATCACAACAATCTATAAAAAAGAAACAATAATGTTAAGACAAACGAAGCACATGTAAGTATTAAAAAACCGAACGATTAAATCAAATAACAAATTAAAATGACGTTATCCATTTTTGGATCACCCACCTAACGCTAACCCGACCATACCGACGAGAGTCAAGTTGATAACATAACACTGCGAGTAACGTGACCTACAGAGACCCCTGGTTATTCTTCCCTGCTGACTGATGACACCTGGACACACTGCCATCTTCAGCTCTCTGTTATTAACCTCCAGCAAATGTATCGGCCTAGTAACTCAACTAGATCCTGTCCTCGTCTGACATCTCGAAGCAATATCACGAAACATTGATCAAGCTACTGGTAGACAAATACATTCCGGAACTGGAAGGTGTATTGAGACACAGAGACGTGCGGTGTTCTTATGATATGTATGTCGTCATTTAGCCAAGTTTTTTTAGGCTATAAAACTCATTAATCAGCCTTGTAGTAAATTTTCGCTTCCTCTCCTACGAAACAAGTGCCTTTATGAATATATTGTGCAAGACATCGATTGTTGTAATCAAAGTTGCATTTAACTTCACTGTTCATCTACTCTCCGGTGACAGTGTGACCAGGTGTGATGAGTCAGGTAGGAAGAGTAACCAGGGGTGTTAGTCACGTTACTGGCTCCTCAGTGTGGCCAGGTGTGATGAGTCAGGTGGGAAGAGTAACCAGGGGTGTTAGTCACGTTACTGGCTCCTCAGTGTGACCAGGTGTGATGAGTCAGATGGGAAGAGTAGCCAGGGGTGTTAGTCACGTTACTGGCTCCTCAGTGTGGCCAGGTTAGCGTTGGGGTGTTTAATTGTCAATAGAAATGGTGGGGTCTGATGTTCACCTGAGTCAAATAGGGTAATAACACCTGGAAAGGTTCGCAGCTGTAGTGGCGGGACATGTGATCACAAGCTATTGCTTACACTTACACACCTTGAGATTAGTATCTATTGTGTGTGTTCTGACATCCCAACCTACCCTAACCTAGCCTAACCTAACCTAACCTAACCTAACCCAACCTACCCTAACCTAGCCTAACCTAACATAACCTAACCAATTCACACACCAAATTAGGACTAATTAACAATGAAACACACGATTTGGATATTTACCAGATGCCTTTCATGAACTACACAACACAAACCGGAAATATTAGTTTTGTCATCACCATGAGGTGGAACTAACCATTCCCTATTATTTCTTCCCCATAAAGACTTTCTAACTTTCATACATTCACCTGTAATGTCAAAGAGCAGCACGATCTATCAAACTACCTAAAAGCAACACAGCTCCAAGATAAAAACACAAACATTATAACACTTCAGAGTTGATGTAAACATAACATTAAAACGAAAAAAACATTAATCATTCGCTGATCTACATAATTAATCACAGATCAAAAATGTCCCCATCTTTCTTCTCCTCGGGTCAACTATTGTCGAGTTGAACCTAACAGTATTAGAGGTAATATTTCACCTCCTCGGGGCGTTTCTTTACAGGGAATATAAGCGACATCTGAGCCTCACCAGTCCTCCCTCCATGCCCATCAGTAAGACCCATGTTGACGTAGCACTATCTACCCTCAAACATCTAGATCCCAATAAAGCTCCTGGCCTAAGAGCTCCATCCTCTACAGTAGACCTTAAAAATATCCTATGGGATAATCCTCACTCCGTCGCAAGATTTTAATATTTAATTTTCAATAATTCTTTTTCTCGACGCCAGGAGCTCGCTATTGTACAAGATATCCAGTAGAAAGGTCGGTGATGTCAACTCTTGTTCCCTAAAAATGAGTGTGTGTATGTGTGTGTTTGTGCGTAAAAATGAGGAAAGGTTAGTCTATGATCTTTGTATGTGTGTGTGTGTGTGTGTGATCTTGACCTTTGACATGGGAGATATTTATGTATAATTACCCAGAGGTTCCATTGAGCGCCTCCATAGCAAAAGAAGTTATACATCAGATATGAAATCGCCGTTAGATGGCCAATGATACATACTACATACCCTTCCTATATCGAAAAGTGGTGGTGTGATCACAATAATTAATCACTGTTTACGCTGGAGCAAAACTGATATGTACAGTATTTTATACCTCCTTCCCGTTCTTCATATTAGTTTTTTTGTACTGCCCAGCTCACCAGCCCTCTGCCCACCTTACACTGTTTAAATGTGACTTTCATTCCTTAATATCTTCTTCAACATCTCTGTAACTTCCTCCTCCTCCTCCACCTTCAGTATTCTAGAATTATCTAATTATTTAAACTTCCTTAAATTTTGATACTTTTCATTCTCTAATTTTCCTTATATTTACTTCAGTCTGTTTATCCTTACATAGGTCCTCGCCAACCTTACATGTAGAAATATTGCTCTTACATCTGGGAGAGGAAGATGGGTAAGAGGGAGATGAGTCCTATCTTTGCTCTCTGCCTTTCTCGACAAAATCCAATCTAAAGTTATGTGCCTTATCAACGACGTGGCTCTGGCCTGCAGCATCTCTCTTGCCGTTATGATCCTCGTTCGTATTATCCCTTCCCTTATTCCACCGCTGCCCTCACCGTGCTCCTCAGTCCATCAACCTTCACCCATTTGAACTCAGGTGCTCAACTCGCTACTCCACTCCTCGCTGCCAATGCAATGGTCTAAGCCCATGCATACAAACACCCTCCTCACACTTATCTCTGGACACTTTTCATCTGTGGAATAACAAGTATCAACATCCTGCCATTGTTCATATTCATATACAGCGTAAGCTTTTCAATTATTAATGCATATCATATAAAATTATTGCTCGTCTTTCTCACAGCAAAAATTAGGTCACTAGGTCTCTCATGTCACTTCATGTTGGATGTTGTACAGCCCGTCTGCTCTGGCTGAGTGTGAGTTATGGTTCAGTGACTCGTGTGTGTGTGTGTGTGTGTGTGTGTGTGTAGCTAGATCTAGTTTGCCTAAGTTTGATATATGGCATCGTGGTCTGTGTGTGTCAATGTATATACTGTAGTCAAGTACATCTATAACCTGCCTGAGTGGAATAATATGAACAGATTATGGTCGCGCGTGTAGTGATGTGGAATAAGAGGAAACTTGGTGATCATACTAGGATTTCGTGAGATAAAGTGTGAGTCCATGATTATACTAAGATTGAGACAAATGGTTTGAATATAGTCAGGTAGGAAGTGTATATGGTGGGGGGGGGGAGGAGATGTGAGTGAAGTGAGGTGGGGAGAGGAGGTAAGAGGATGCCTGAGGTAGGGTATGGCGGGGAGGGTAGGGGCGAGGGTATGCCTGGGTGGCCACAACAACAGGGAGGGGGGGTGGAAGGACAAGTTTAACATCAATTGCTCTATCCGGCCTGAATACTAAATGGCCTCTAGAGCCAGGACGAGGCGCCAAGCTGACCACCGGCCTCTCACACCACACACACACACACACACACACACCCAGTCAATCTTATTTTTTGCACTGTCACTATGTTGAAATTCCCTGTAGTTTGAGCTTCTCCCCACCTAGTTATTATACATCATATTTATACCACTGATGTTACTTGTATATTACTTGTAAATCAAGAGACCCATTCCCCCAATTATATATATATGTATATACTGAATGTTGTGTTGGTGACTTTCTAATGGTGAAGAGTTTGGACGCATTATTAATTTTACACAACAACAAAACATACCTACTATAAATTGCATCTTATATACTTATTTTTGTATTATATTCATTTATTGACTTCGAGTGAAATATTTTTGTTGGTGGCATAAAATCCGTTAAAGCGTCAGTGTTAGTGGAGGGAATTGTGGTACTTTTAGTCGTGGTAGTGCTATTGTTATACTGGTGGTATTTTTTATAGCAGTATTGATAGTGGTAGTAGTGGCAGTGGTAGTGTGGTATTAGTGGTAGTGGTAGTAGTGGCATTGGTAGTGTGGTATTAGTGGTAGTGGTAGTGTGGTATTAGTGGTAGTGGTAGTGTGGTATTAGTGGTAGTGGTAGTGTGGTATTAGTGGTAGTGGTAGTGTGGTATTAGTGGTAGTGGTAGTGTGGTATTAGTGGTAGTGGTAGTGTGGTAGTAGTGGTAGTGGTAGTGTGGTATTAGTGGTAGTGTGGTATTAGTGGTAGTGGTATTAGTAGAGCTAATATTCCCTCCCTTAATAGTATGCCAGCTACATTACACAAACAGACATCTTCCATCAGTATAATTGATGTATTAACAAAAAAGAAAAAAGAAAACTTAAATCACATAGGTATTATTTCTATATATTATTATTTATTTCATATACAAGTTCCATATACCTTTCTAACTCAATAAAAATACTAAAATTATATTCAATTTGAAGTTTCTTTAAGTTCTAATTTAAATCAATACATTTTTTCGTTCAATGACCAGCTAGTCTGAAGACCAGCTTGGTATGTAGTGAGGCCGTCGCACTGCACCACATCTCAGTTCATAGATAATAGATGAGTTTACTTTGTACACTTTGTTGCAGTTTACCCTTCACAAAATTCTTGAGTCCGATCTCTAAGCCAAATTTATGACTTAATTCCCAGGAAATATGCATCTTCTGTCTTACTAATCTCTTATAGCCGTGAGCGCTATGAATACATTTGCCTAAATATCCAAGATTATGACCCACTTCAAACTTCCTCCCACCACATCCTCATTTCGTTGTATCAGAAAATCTATTGTACCAACAAAGAGTTAAACGAATCTTGACCACCAGACTCTGACGAAATCAATACCGTGTTGCCTTTGATCGAAATAGCTACGTCAGCGGATTTGCTTATCTGCTTCTGAACGAGGGCTCATTCGCGTCATCACCAAACAATGCTATCCATGGACCATCACACAAAGATTAACTATTTATACAAAGAGATTTTGTTAAAGGTTCTGGATACAGATTAATCCACGCTAATGTTCACCCGTGCAAATTAACTTTTACACCTGGGGTACTTAGTCATGAAACATTTAATTTATCGTAACTAAAAAAGATTGAATGTATAACTAACAAAATGGCGTATTTTAACCACCCCAGTAGCTTAAGTTAAACAATGCACATATAAGTTTTGGTCACCATTCGAGTTTGTTTATTCTTGCTTATGTACCATGCCTACCTATCTTACCTCCCAGACTTAGGTAACTGTAAGAAATACTGTTGATTTAAGTCACCTGAATCATGCATGTCTTAACCATTCACCACGAAGCTCTATACACTGTAGAATTACTTAATAATACACACATACATACGCACATACCATTAACTTACCATACATACGCACATACCATTAACTTACCATACATACACACATACCATTAACCTTAACTGATAGAGGTATTCATTATTTATACCATTATTATTAGTGTAAAAACCTCCATTTAACGGGTATAGTTTGCTATATGGAGGTTTTACATATAATGAACCTTGATATAACGGACTTTACTCTCCTATACAGTCCGGTAAATATAGGTCTCAATATACAAACTATTAATACAGTGTTCTTCCCTCAACTATCGTGTGTTTATATAAAGGTGTACAGTACAACATATACGAAAACATCGGCTCTCTGGTGATGGAGGTGAAAAGCTCCACTGATAATGTCAGATGGCATCGTCTATAAACGTATCTGCTGGAGTTTTTTCTTGTCTTTTCTTAAATAAAGTTCCAGTCAGAGGCAGATGTTGTCACCGGGTCTGGTTGTGTAGAGGAGAATAAAAAAGAAATGAAAGAGTCTAGGTGATTTTTAGATGATGGGAAATGTTTTTTAGTGAAGGACAGATGGTGGTAGTTGACGGAAATGATGAGGGTAGGTAAGGAGTCCCAGGTTTAGTTGTAGAGAGGAAGAGGCAGCTTTACACCCAGCACTTCTCATGATATTAATTGGTGAAAAAAAAATCATAACTACTGAAGATATTTTTTCAATCTATTGTTACAACAGTTAAGTACATAACAAATCATAAAATTTAATTATAACAAATACAACCTTCTGATTGGTCGACTACAAGAAGTCTCATAATTGGAGTGACCGTGATGACGATATGGATTGCTATAGTGATTAACTCTGCTCATACCTACTCCACTTTACACCACGGACGCCAAGAAGTGGTCCGTGGCACAGCGTTACCTTTGCTATCTTCGGTAACATGTGAAGAAGTAACCTGTGACGACCAGTGACACCAAACCCAACCACCTGTATTGTTTAGCTTAATGATAATTACGGTAATGCATCTTGATCATCAGTGTTTCCTGCCTTGGTCTTATGTGTTATTCAGTATAACTCCTGTCATTACTAACTTTACTTTCTAAACGTGTCACGGTTGTGTTGCCTGCCGTGTCTACCTGCATGACTTGCCCCCTCAACAGTGTCACGGTTGTGTTGCCTGCCGTGTCTACCTGCATGACTTGTCCCCTCAACAGTGTCACGTTGCCATTCTACTTCCTGCCCCCTCCATCAGACAATAGCTTGGCCTCCACAAGAGACTTACGCTAAAGTAATTGGATTTCTGTCACTGGGCAGAGACATAGTGCACACACACAACTTTGCTGAATCTTGTAAGACAGATGGGCCATAAAGAGACGTGGCTCTGGGCCCTAAGTTAACTTCCTCAACTAAGTTACACATTTCGCTCCGGCTTGATTATTTTGCCAGTCTTGCCAGCTATAAAGTGACTTGCCTTTGCAACTCAGGTCAACTCAGGTCATCTCACCAGAGCTCAATTACAAGGTGGGCCGTGATGTGACTTATAATTTGACCAGGATGAGATGGAGAGACAAGTCTTGACATGGTTCGGCTGCTCCCTCATTTGTCTCCAGATTATGCTAAGACCTGTCACCGCTGGCCTGATTTATTGGCTCACACTTTTCTTGACTCAGTGATTTCCTGTGTTCGCTTCTTACTAAATTAATATATTGATCTGTGCTATAGCGGGAATATTAAACCTTTATACTTTGTCGTTATGTATTCAAATAAGATTTATTTTTATTTTAGATTAACCAATGCAATTCACTTTTACTGTGTATAATTTCCAGTATTAACCAAGAGTTAGCAGCTTAACTTGTTACCTGCCATTCATTATCATCATCAGCAAATCCCATTGACTTAGCAACATCCCTCACGTCATGTTAAAGTATCGACTTGGTATTAAATATTCATTAAATCCTGGTTGAAGCCAAATGAGCTATCTCGGTGTCCGGAGAGAGGCGATTAAGATACAAGGCGAGGAGGCATGAAGTGAGCGGGGGTAAGAGGTGGCAGCGACAAGACCACTACAGGGAGGTGGCCAGGCCAGGGATGATGGAGGGGGGCTGATCTTAGTGGCCCTGCCCGAGATAAGTCACATCCTTGCTGGAGGAGACCTGCACTGCGGCCCTCCTCCTCCACCTGTGACCTCCCCACTAATAAAACATTTACACCCAGGCATTTAACCTTGGGCGTTTCGTGGTGGTGGTGGTGGTGGTGGACACTGATAATGATGGTGATTGTTGTTGCGGTGATGATTGACGTGATTGTGTTTGTAGTGACTATAAGGCTGTGATTATTGAGGAAAGAAGGTGGTGGATGTAGTGATGATGTTGAAATAGCTTACACTATTAAATAAACACACAGTACCATACATATCAATATATATCACTAACGTCACTCAATAAACGATGTAGCTATTCCCTCTTTGAATATCGTATCACATAAAACTGTCAGCAGAGGATTAATCACACCGTAAAAAAAATAACACTAATTAACAAAGTTTTCACAAACGGTTCTCATAGCGAGAGTAATGTTCAATTAGTTGATTTTCCTCTGATAGTCATTAGCAACAGCAGTTAGTGAAGCGCGCTCACAGCTGCTGTTGCGCCTCTGTTTTTCATACACTGACTCTCATCAACACGAATTTCAGCTCCATGTTGAACGATGGAATTAGATCCAGTGAGAAGAAGAATATAAATCACCCTTAATCAGAGTTTACTTCAGGATAATTATATTTTTTCGGAAAAGATAAACTGGTATAAAACGTGATTTTTCTTCGGCATTTTATTTTTTTTACTTCTCCTTAATTTCCAAAATTTTAACCAAATAAATAAACTTATGACAGGAGTTCCATCCGGGGTGTTGAGGTCAGGTTAGGTTAGGTTAGGTTAGGTTAGGTTAGGTTCAAATATCCTTGATCACACCACTTGCATATTTAATCCCTTTCTCGATAACTTGGACACATTTTTCTTGTCGTCTTTGATCTATCATAATACTTGAGTACACTTTGTGATATATACTACTTTGGATGTATGAACGTGACCTATAATCCGTCTTATCTGTACTCGGTTGTGTCTGGCCTAACTTAAGACCAGAATCACTTTAACTGTGCCTCACCACGACTACTTTTTACAGTAATGATGAAATAATTACACTCTTCTTTTATTTATTTTCTTCGTTTCACCCTCTGATTTGTGAGCCTTCTATCTGTCTTCATAAGTTTCTTCTGTTATTCCTTACAAGACACAAATTAAACCTTGCTGGAAGTGAAGGAGGAGAAGGGAGGGAGGTTAGAGAGGAAAGAGGAAGAAGAAGGAGGGAGAAAGAAAGAAGGAGAGAGGAGGAAAGAGGAAAGAGAAAGAGGGATGAGAAAGGAGGGAATAGGATGGACGGGGTAGTTAGGAGGGTGAGGGAAGAGAGTGAAGGAAGGAGGAAGGGGGGAGATGGAGGAGAAAGGAGGGAGGGAGGGAGGAGGAAGAAGGCAGGAGGAAGGAGGGAGGGGGAGGACACAGGGACGAGTAAGGAGGGAGGAGAGAAGAGGAAGGTGGTGGAGGAGACGACACAAGTTGCAACATCAGCTCATGTCGTGTCCCTCGCTCCACCGAGTTAATTATGGTTTCCTCTCTGCCATGATTCTAAGGTCCGGCAGGCTGTCTGACCACACACGTACACATATAAGAGAGAGGAGGATGGGTAAGGTGAGGTCCCTTTACATGCTGGGCTTGATAACTCGAGACATCAGACACACAAACAAAAGCAACCATGTTTATTATGATCCTGAGGCACTGATCACTATTGTCTGTATGATAAAACCAAAAATCTGTGCGTATGCGGTTTTGGTGCATCCTAACAATATCAAACATCGTAACAGGCATAACATCATAAATAAATAACGTTCCCAGATGTTTCCTTTTTTTTTTACATCAGTTTTTAGTTTTATAAAGTATAATATATATCATTTTACAATATATATAACAACTCAAAAATAACCATTCGTAATTTCGTATACAGAGATTGTGGTGCATGGGTAGTAACTATACACAAATTTAATTAATTCGTCATAACTCGACTAATTTGTCGAGCGTTATAAGATCTCTTTCATTATAACTTTCAATAGTGAACGACACAAAGGGTAATGATAATTTGGGAAAATATTAAATTCGTTGAGCTCGGTTATCAAATCTGAAGTTTTAGTATCGCTTTAATAGAAAGAAACCCTCGTACACTATCAGCAAGGAAGTTTATTTTTAGGCTCGACTTGACATCTACCAATAAAACCAGATTTTGCTTGGAAATTCAATGTTGTCAAGCGTCAAAATCAGACATTGTAAAAATTCTACATAAATGAGAATTTTAGTGGGCCAATACATTAGGTTACAATGTAGCTATTGTTTTCAAAGTTACAATTTAACATTAAGAGTAACATAATTTAAATAATTATAATGACACACACACACACACACACACACACCTACCAGCCTCCCTTCCCACTGACTTAGTAGAAGAATTTGACGTAGCAAAACGCCTGGACAAACTAAAATTAAAACGCTCTACCACCCCCATTGACTTACCAATGAAACTCTTCAAGGAGTTCTCCCCGGAGCTTGCTAAACCCCTCTGCTCCATCATCAATGCTTCTCTCAGTCAAGCCAGATGCCCAGCTGACTGGAAGACCTCTTATGTATCACCAGTGCCCAAGTCAACCAGCCCACAATCCTTAAATCAGCTACGACCTATTGCAATCACCCCAATACCCAGCCTAATCTGTGAAAGTTTTGTGTTCGACTGGGCTTATGCTGATATTGCAGGAGTCGTAGACCCTCAGCAATTTGGCAACATGAAAACTTCCTCCACCACTCACTGTCTTGTCAGCTTTCTCGATTACATATACCGCCATCTCGAGAAACGAAAAACGTCTGTAGCTGTCGCCTTCATTGATTTCACTAAAGCGTTCGACCTAGTCGACCACAATATAATCATCAACAAAGCTATTGACCTCGGGCTTCGAAGAAGCCTCATACCATGGCTTACAGACTTCCTCAGTGACCGACGCCAAGCTGTACGCTTCCGAGGGGCTGTCTCCACCTTTCAGTCACTCACCTGTGGCGTCCCCCAAGGCACCAAGATGGGACCACTCTGCTTCCTTATGCTCATCAATGATGCCCTAAGAGAAACCCCTGCTCGCTGGAAATATGTCGACGACTCCACCATTGGGATCAGCGTCAACAATTCTGCTCCCAACTATACCGCCCTTCAGGATTTATTGAACAGTCTCCAAAACTGGGCTACCAACAACCATGTCACCATCAACCATACCAAGACCATGGTTATGCACATCAACCTCTCCTCCGACATTGTCCCACCTCCTTCCATTACTCTAGGTCCGAACACACTCCAGGTCGTAGATTCCACGAAGCTCCTCGGCGTCACCATAGACAACAAACTAAATTGGAAACCACACGTCAATGAAGTTGTCAAATCCTCCAGTTTCCGTCTCCACCTCCTCCGCCGACTCAAGTCCCTCGGAGTTCCTGCACACGAGCTCCTCAGTGTTTACACAACATTCATACTTCCCAAGCTCACCTATGCCTCCCCCACCTGGTCTTCCTCCCTAAATGCCACACAGCGTAAACACCTAGAAAAAGTGCAAAAGAGGGCATGCAAGATTATTCTCTCCTCCTCCTACTCCACATATCAAGAAGCGCTCAACACACTGACCCTTTCGACTCTCACTGACCATCACCACGACCTCATCTGCAAATTTGGTAAGAAGCTTCTACACCATCCCCGACACCGGCTCCTACTACCACCCGAGGTCCCTTGTCCGAGAATTGCTGTTCGACACCACAACCGCATCCAGCCCATACGTGCACGAACTGATCGCTATAAGAACAGCCCAGTCCCAACCATTGTAAAAATTATCAATAACTTGTAATACTGTAACACTGTCACTATGCTGAATTGAACTGTAGTTTGAGCTTTTCCCCATCTAAGTTGTTATATGTCTTATTTGTGTCACTTATGTTACTTGTATATTATTTGTAATTCGTAACCCACTCCCCAAATATGTAACTGTATATTTTCAGCCTTCTGGCTGCCAAGCTCTTTCAATAAACCGTTAATTATTATTATTATTATTATTATTACACACACACACACACACTAGACACCAGTAAGAGGCGGTACAGGTACAGTTTAGTTCGTCCATGACAGCACCATGGCGTCCTGAGTATCATGGGGAGAGAGATGCATTGCTGAGGTATATATTTGATGGAATCTTGGGGTCCTTGTGGCGAAACGGATCTATATGATGAGGCATTTGGTAAGAAAGAATGAAAGCTTAGGTGAGAGATTATCGCTTTTGAATTTCAGGCAGCCAACACCATAACAGAAAAGGGTCTGAAAGATGATCCCATGGCGCTCTCCTCGTACCTTACTGACCTGACTTTCTCCACTTCTCTCCACTGGCCTTGATGCCTTCGGTGTAAGGACGTCGTAATCCATCTGTCCCTTGCACCCCCTGGCGTCTTCTTCTCTCTCTCTCTCTCTGTGCAAGAAGGAAGTTCATATCCTCTTAGATCTTGATCAGTTTCAGGACGACTCTGTAGGCGACGTCAAAGACATCACCCACAGCCTGGAAAAACTCATTCTTCCTCTGCTCGCTGCGTCACGTTTTTTTTTTTTATCTTTCTGTCGTTATTTTTTTTTAATTTCGTCCATTTTTTATAGAGCATGTCGTCTGTTGTTCTAGACGAGTCGAAATTAAAACTTCGTCCTAGAACACCTGAGTCTCCCTTAACACCTGAGTCTCCCTTAACACCTGAGTCTCCCTTAACACCCGAGTCTCCCTTAACACCCGAGTCTCCCTTAACACCCGAGTCTCCCTTAACACCTGAGTCTCCCTTAACACCCGAGTCTCCCTTAACACCCGAGTCTCCCTTAACACCTGAGTCTCCCTTAATCTCTTACACAACGACTTAATCACTTTTTTTTATGAAGAAAACATTCCCAACACTTGAGTATCAGAAAACCATTTGCTTCCTATAATTACAGTTTCTTCTGGAGGTAACAGCCAAAGTACTCTCCAACTCCTACTCCCGTGTGCCCATTTACTCCACAATCTTAAGAGAAAAACAAAAACAAAAAAACAGATGATCATGACTATCGAAGATCACCAAATCGCCCTATGCACTCTTCACGATCACTACCAAAACGACACACAGAAAAAGATTGAGTTGGTTTGAGTATATTTCTCAGGAACACGAAGGTAAATAAGTTTTGTATTGAAGTCAAGGACATTTTTCTATCTATGTATATACCCAGGGTATAGACTCAGGCTTTCATCTTCACTAAACGACCAGTAAATATGGTCTAGTTTGGGTGAAGTTTGGCTCGAATTATCTTGAAGTATATTGTTAAAAGAAAATAAGGTTACAGCTTTAGATTATTGAACTTCAAAGTTAAGGACTACCTGATGTGTGTGTGTGTGTGTGTGTGTGTTTGTGTGTGTGTGTGTGTGCAGGTTATATTTAAATGAAAAGAAGGTAAAAAGTACAAAGTAGAAGAAGAAGAAGAAAGAAAAACAGAGAAGATGTGGGTTAAGGTTTGGCGGCCCCAAATGGATACTTAGAGATAATGTTGGTATTACAGGAAGATATTACACTACCAGCACTTACCTAGCACGATGGCCTGTTTAATATGCAACCTAGTCTTTGTGTAAACGAGAATGGATCTTTACATCTTTTTTTTTTAACTCAACTCCATTTATATAATGCAAATCACACTTAATGATCTATAATTAAGTGTAAATTAATTAGAAAATTACATTAATATGTAATCAGTAAAAATGAATATTATTTGAATAAACTGAAATGTAAAACAGGATCTCAAAAAAGGAATTAGTCAAGGACAGGGTAAGGTGTCCTCCTCCCCCCTCTGCAGTGATGCTCGTTAAGGCTCGCAACAATACGTAATTTAGAGAGTTCTTATGGTGTGTCTAATAACCCGCGTCTCGACCATCACACTACAATAGGAGGACTGAGGATGGAGATCTTTGTCTCTTCTGTTTATTGTCTAACATGATGGAGTGATTTCCGTTTTGTTTTTGTTTTTTTCGGCTATAAACTTATTTTTCCAGTTACAATTACTCATTAATTACAGAGATGGTTTTGTTGGCCTGAATCGTTGTATGTAAGCTCATACATCTTGTAACTCGTAATCAAGGAATGAGAGGAATGATACAGACAGGTTATAAATTTTTCAGATTGGTATTTCCGCATAGAAAAGGTGTCATAATAGCAGCTGCAACTTTGTGTGGCAGAGACAGTTATGGAGCCGCGGGAACTTAGCGACACATCTTAGGGAGGCAGGGCTGTGTGGCACGAGGCAGGGGAGAAAGTGTGTCGTGTGTGTGTGTGGCGGTGATAACGCCATTAACAGTGGCAATCTGCCGTTGTGGTGAGGGTAGATAGTGCCTCTAATGTGCACCACCCGCCACGACCTGCCCACACCTCCAAACCTTTTTATTAACGTAAATAGTACAAACCTCTGCATCTGTGACACTCTGAGGCAACAATTAATTATTTTATGAGTTTGTATATTTTTTCATATTCCTAAAACAATTGAACGAATTGAAGTAAATTTGTAAGTCATCTTCCTCGACCAAGACACAAACACACGTCTAAATTAGTCGGACGAGACCACTCAAATATTCTGCTATATATTATTAACACGTGAGTTTGACTTGTAACCTACACTTGAAAGTTTTCTTCCTAACAAACGATGATTAATACCTGACCGAACCATTGCAGCACTCATGGCTATTACTGTTTATATTTTCAAGTAATTTGTTTCCATAGACCTACACGTTTTCACACACACACACACACAACACCATAAACACAAAACTGCTTCGCCATATTGAGGAAATTACTCAAGTATGTACTGACCCCCCCTCCCCTCCCTCTAACTACAAAAAATATATAAGCCTTAGTCATGGAAGATCAGAAAACAGGAGCCAAGGAGCCAAGGTTGAAGTACGGCTCCATCAAAATAAATGGAGTCAAAAGTTGAGTGACAAAAGTTTGTTGTCAAATATACGTGCTTTTTTCTTTAGTTGGATCAGAAGTTGATGAGTGACCTGAGGGTGGTGAGTGACCTGAGAGTGATGAGTGACCTGAAGGTGGTGAGTGATTCTGAGGGTGATGAGTGACCTGAGAGTGATGAGTGACCTGAGACTGGTGAGTGACCTGATGCACTACGCTATATGTTGTTGTTCATTTAATATTTATTCGAAGTCTTTTATTTGTCGATAATTAATTTATGAGAATGAATTATGGGAGATCTACTCAGCTATGATACTTTAATATAATAATAACAATAATAAACGGTTTATTAACAGAGTTGCAGCCGGTGGCTGAAAATATACAAACTTACATTTGATTTAGACATAATGATATGCGTTGAATACATTTACAGGGCTGTACAGTACATAAATCAGGAGTTGTTTATTATTTTAACAATAGATGGGATGGTGCTATTCTTATATCTATCAGTGCGGGCTCTTATGGGCTGAATTTTGTTGTAGTGGCGGACTGCGCGAGGTGGGCGGAGGACTGCAGGTGGCAGGAGGTGGCGATGACGAGGATGGTGCAGTAGTCCACTGCTAAACCTTGCTAGTGCTTGGTGGTGGAGATCACTACGGGATGGCATTTCCATGGTGGAGAGAGCGTGTGTGTGTGTGTGTGTGTGTGTGTTCTGTACGCGTGTCTCATTCAACCACGTATTTTTCCCATAATTCTAGAGGTTAATCTGGACTCAACAATCAATGATAATTTATGTTACTATCTCTTATCACAACTTTACGCATATACATTACTCAAAACTGTCAAGTAAGTCAAGGGCATTGCAGATTCGCTGATCAATATCCCCTTAATGTTACAATAATGGTATACTTCTAGTCATTTGGATCCGCTGCTGGACGTGGTCGATGAACAACACTAGTAGGAATATTCTCGGTAAATAGCACGATGGACCAGTGCGAGTTGACGAGAACCCAATTATGCAAACTACCGGTCACTCGTGAGAATAGACGCTAGACCGAAACTGTGTCACTCTTCTTGTATCTTCGCTTGCATTTAATACTCTGATAAGATCATGTAATGTGGAGTGATGAGAAGGAAGTTCGAGGAGAGTGTAGTGCGTCGTCTCAGGGGTGGGCACAATGAGGGACGATTCAGGAGCCACATAACACACACGTTATTCAAATGATGATCCAATATTCCAAGTCGCTCGGCTGCAGATCACATACACACACATATTTCAATTCATGATTTGTGTCCAATGTTTGAATGCCTTGTCTAGCTCTTCAATCCTTATTTTACTATGACTCAATGTTGGTGATCTGTACGATGGTGGAAGCAACACGACCTTCCTGGATTTGCCCATTATTGAGTTATCTTCTCCATTCTCTGAAATTTACAGTCATCTGGTTCTCCCACGCGATAAGTCTTATGACCACTATGAAACTTTAAATGTAAGCAAATTGGATCAAAAGGAATAATTTTCCAGATATTATTTCACCGTTTGAGCTAAACTGTTGGGCAGCAATACAATAACTCTTTAGTGTAGACATATCAACGAGGAGGTCTGTGATGGCCCGCCACCTCTACCACCTAACAACATAAACCCAGCGGCTTCGTCAGAGATAACAATAGAATTTGTGGGAACACGTTCATTCCTAAGCCTGAACAGTCTTTCATGCTGAATTAGATTCCTAGTAATTAATACCAGTCATAGCTGTACTTTTTTTTTTTTACTTTGAGTTTTTTCAAAGCCCTATCTTGAAACTATACAGCAAGGTAAATCTCAAACAATTTATACGATTATGAATACTGGATGAACATTAAGGTCAACTATGTATTCTATCGACGTTATTACTACTGTTTACACATCAGTAAAACAAAACACAAACAGGAAAGAGAGAGATAAATAAAACTGCCGAGGATACTTGACCTATAAGCAATTTACAATTCCCACTCACCACACAAGAAAACCTTAAATATTTCCTTCATCCTGTCACCCACCATCCCTCTAGGCTCCAGTTTTTCTTTTATTTGTGTTTTTCGTTAATAGTTTGTGTCACCCTTCCTCCTCAGAACTACAGCCAAGTTCCCTTAAGTTATAACGTAAATCTAATATCCTGGAGGAACCGCTTGAACTATATCAGTAATGGATGGGCATTAAGATGATAAATATAATCCCTCCTCCCCCCTTACCCCATTCAACACACTAGTCTCACTTAACGTCCTTACTTCACTCAACGCCCTTGCTTCACTAAACGCCCTTACTTCATTCAACGCCTTTACTTCGCTCAACGCCTTTACTTTACTCAACGCCCTTACCTCACTCAACGCCCTTACCTCACTCAACGCCCTTAATTCACTCAACGCCCTTGTTTCACTCAACGCCTTTACTTCACTCAACGCCCTTACCTCACTCAACGCCCTTAATTCACTCAACGCCCTTACCTCACTCAACGCCCTTACCTCACTCAACGCCCTTACCTCACTCAACGCCCTTACTTCACTCAACGCCCTTACTTCACTCAACTCCCTCACCGTTATACTAAATTTGGAAGTTAAAGAGTTTAAAAGGCCTGTGAATTTGATACGATGTGCGTGCAAAGTAAGAGTACTCAGTGGTGGCTCTGTTTTTATGTGATCTTGCTTGTCCGGGCGATATCTCAGGCACTTTAAGAGGCAGGAAGCTTGATTTTTAGATGCAATAGTGACCAAAGGATTAAGCAAAACTTTTTTTTTTTTTTAACACAAATTGTACATAATGATTTTTTCAATGGTATATGGGCGGTGTATCACTACTTGTTGATATTTGTATTTATAAAGTGAGTCATTATCTTGATGTGGTATATATGAGGCTATCTTTCTCTCAGCCTCGTGTGTGTGTGTGTTTGTGTGTTCCCTTATTATTGTGTATATAAAGTGTGTGGAATTATCTATCTCTATTTTTCATTTTTTTTAGCTTCTCTCTACACCCCAAAATATTTAATTCTTCTGTATTTCATGTTTTTTCGTTTTTTTTGCGTTCTATCTCGTCCTTCTTGACATGCCTCTCTCACACACACACACACTTTTGTAGCCTGTAAATCTTTCCCCGGCAGCTTTTAAGGCAATATTTTCACCGTAATATATACATTATGAAAACATTCCTCGCTTCTCCCCTTTGCGTTGCTTATTTCTCAACATTTTCCTCTTATATATATATATATATATATATATATATATATATATATATATATATTATTTACAGTACTTCAAATATTCTGGTTTAGTATTAGTTATATCTGATTTTGCATTCTCTATGGCAACATCAATTCCACAGGCTCTTTTTTTTTTAATTCGAGAACCGTAAATGACTACAGTACTATATTTTAGAACGTGCATTAAACAGGTGCTTAAAACTCAATAGAAATAAAGTCTGATTATTGCGAAGAATATTTATGTTCTTTCCAATGATCAGAATTTATTCCGACTGATTTTTAGGTTCGTGTTTATTGGATGTTGTAAAATAGAGTTAGTCATTTAGGGTTCTCGCATTAAAAAAAGATCCAGTATGTATTTCTCTTTTTACATTTGTATGTTATTTATCACCATTTCTCTCCCTTCTTAGTCATCTTCTTAGGAGGCATTTTTGTGTTCTCTATTTATCTTAACATTACCCTGATATAGTGCATTGTTTTCCTAAAGTCTTTAATTTACATGTAATCCAATTATCTTGTTCTTTCGTTATTCATCTCCTTTGTTTCCTCGTCACACACATTATGTCTTATGTCTTTCTCCCACACCTCATATATTCTACTATTTTTAAATGTTTTTTTAGCTATCAGTTTTAGCTCATCTCACCATTAGTTCGTCTTTCCCAATTATTCTCAATTGTTTCACTTCCACGCTCATTTATCAATTCATACTTATTCATGTATTTTGTTAAGAGTTACGACCTTTAGGAGAAGAGGCGAGCCCTGTAACCTCTCGGTCACAGGACCCTCCCCTATCAATCCATCGTTCAAGTAATTAAACTAGAAGCCCATTATATATAAGATTATGATCTATATTAATGATATTATTTTAAGTGCCTTCTTTGCTCGGTGGCAGAGTCTTCGCGTCACTACTATAGAAAGATCCATTGTTCTATTCTGGGTCAGTGTGATGGCTTGGGTATTGTGTGGTTGAATGTGGGTGCGCCAGGTCCGTAGACTTGCTAGTGTATACTTTTTGTACACAAACACTGACACCCCACCACAAAGGAGATCGCTTACCTGTAGTGAAACAACTTTAGAGTGGACTGGCATCCTGCCAAAACGGTAAAGTAACCCACCAGCTGTTGCATGTTAAAATGAGCACTCAGCCAGCCTACCTGCATCATGGCGGGCTCGAGGCCTCTTACATAAATAATAATTATAAAATTTTTGTCAACGTTATCCATGAATATAGTATAGCTGTTGTCGTTAAGTTCAGTTGAGGTATATTATTTGGGATGTAATATCACCATACTTCATGAAAGAACCGTAATTATATATCAAACGGTCAACAACTTCATTATCCTTTGAATTTTTGAACCAAAGCAACAGGTATTTATATACTCATATAATTACTACTTATACACTTTATATAATAAACTATAAATAGGTCAGGCTTAGCACAACTTAACTATCTGGCCACTTGGACACTCGTAACCATTCTTCTTGTCCATTTCCTCTTAGTGTTATGGTTGTAGAAAATAATATATAAATAATATCCAACTTAGACATCGACACCTTGGTCATGCAGCGAGTCCTTGCAAATAAGTCAAGTGTGCAGTTTCGTTTCGCGTTCGGTAGTACGGGGAGTTTTAATATATAAACTACACAGCTGTTTGATCCTCAGAGAGTTGTCGCGTGTCTCTGTCGCAACACGTCACTGTCTGGAATTCGTGGGAGTCTGAGAGAGAGAGAGAGGTCCAGTGTCAGGAGGAAATAAGAGCCCTGCCCTTCTCATGTTTCCATATCAGCGTCACAAAGTATTTCCCTATTACATTGTAAGGGAACTCCGGGAGACCTTTACCTTGTTCACTATCTTAAAATCCAGCAGAAAAAGGGTCATCATATAAACATTGTCGCATCAGTATTAAAAAAAATCATTGGCCATGAAATACGTGGCTGTTGCATTGGATCAGCACTCTCTCCCTCAGCACACAAAGACACAGTTGTGACTCTTCCCTGGGGTGGCGGGGTGGAAGTCAGATTATGTCGTGCCTCACTGATACCACTTTTAAAGGTTGAGTATGAGCCAGAATGCAGGGCGACGACCTCTCGGGGATCACAGAAAGTCTAAAATTTCCCAAATGTCTTTAATGTTCATCCAGGATCCATCATGGGTGTATCTCTTGAAGAATATATTCAACTTTAATAGTTTACTAGTATCAGTTTTCTTCTCAAATGTTTAAATAGTTGACTGTATGCTGCCAAGACATAACCTTGAGTACACGTTCCTTTAGTCTGTCTATCATGATAAATATTCCAATAACGATGACTGGATTTGTTGCTTTGTGTGACGTCGACTAAAGGTGACAACAAGACTTATTAGTATTTCATGAACACTGGATTCCTGAAACCTCACTGTTCTATAAAGGTTTTCAAACATTATACCCAGGATCACAGTGAGACGTAGCGAGTGTCTGATGCAGTTCTTGTGTTTGTTACTGGCCGCCTCTTTAGACAGCCCAGAAAACAATTAAACTTTAGGTAAGTCGAGCAACATGGCATCCAGATTACGTCTTGTTAACATCATTTTTAACACCGGAATAATACAAACAATACGAGAGAATAACGCCATGATGGAGATTCTTATCAGTGTATAGGTTCACTTACTTCTGCAGGAACATCTTCTCTCCTGCAAATAAAATGACGACCAGAAGAGTGTTTCATCCTCCCTTGCACTATTTAATTAATTATCAACATATAAACTCCTTGCCAAGTCCTCTAGATAATTACGCTGGGTAGAGATACTGAAGTTTTCTCCATTGAGAGATATGAAGACCCACAACTTTTGGTCCCCAGCAGTCATGGGTAACGTTCACTGATATTCACAACCCAACGATTCATCCCGTAATAGATTTAGCTGAGCTTACATGAGCAGTGAACTGACACGAGCAGCGAAGTTACTGGAGGAAAAATATCGATATTGAGATGCCCAGCTAAGTCAGTCCCCCCAAATTACTGAAAAAAACTTAATTATACCATAAAAAACATTAACTAAATTTGTGTGACTTGATAACTAAAAATCATAGCATCATAGTCAGCCCTCCCTCCCTCCCTCCCTCCCTTCCTCCCTCCACAATGGCGGAATTATTCCCTCCCTTCATTTTATTCATCCATTTAATAACATAAAGTGCTTTTTCCAGGGCGTGCGGACTTTTTATCTGAGAGTCATGCATAAAACATTAGGCTAACCCACAGCGGTACCTGCCCACGTTGGCTCTGCCTTCCTGTACCACACTCCCTCCCTCCATTCCTCCCTTCCTCAATCCCTCCCTCCATTCCTCCCTCCCTCACTCCCTCCCTCCATTCCTCCCTCCATCACTCCCTCCCTCCATTCCTCCCTCCCTCCATTCCTCCCTCCCTCCCTCCGTTCCTCCCTCTTTCACTCCCTCCCTCCATTCCTCCCTCCCTCCCTCCCTCCATTCCTCCCTCCCTCACTCCCTCCCTCCATTCCTCCCTCCCTCACTCCCTCCCTCCGTCACACCCTCCCTCCCTCCATTCCTCCCTCCCTCACTCCCTCCCTCCCTTCCTACTTCCCTCACTCCCTGCCTTTCACTCATTCTGTACAGCATGGTTCAGATCCGTGCGTTTGTTAACCTAACCTAACCTAACCTAACCTAACCTAACCTAACTTTACCTAATGCAAGAGCCTAACCCAACAAAATCCAACTTACCCTTCAGAATCTGTATGTTGATAAAGGGACTTCAAAGACTACTGAAAGAACTTAATTATTCACATACTGGACATAAAGAAGGAGACCCCCCCCCCCCCCCACACACACACACCCTCACACACACACACACACACACACACACCGGCCAAAAACTCGTGGAAGATATAACTCCAGCTTCGAGAAGTTGCACCTTAAAACTTTTTTTTGTCATTTTCTTTTTTTAGACTTTTGTGAATTCTTGATGAAAGTGTCAGTTATGGTTTTACCAATACGTTTACTTTTCTCCTCAGATATTTTCACACAAACACACACACACACACACACTCACACACACACACACTCACACACACATATACCTGTCACCAGTCATCTCCTCATCGTAAATTAATAATGGAATAAGCGACTGTTACTCACCTTTGGTATGTAAAGTATCCGCCAAAGGTCATGGTTCACTGTATTGAACAGCGGGCTCCTCCCATAGTGAGTTGCTACCGCATTTAATTCAGTTTAATTTTCACTTGAATGGTGTAATGACGACACATTTGTAATTATGTATTGCTATAGAAACTCACCGGGTAATTAATATCCCTTTGGATTGAAAAAAGTTTAATTAATGTGAGCAATAAAAGACGAAGAAATATAAGAAAATTATGAGAAACTATGAAAAACTTTGTAATGTTACATACAAGTATACTGTATCCTCTCCTTTAACTGAAAAGTTGTAAATAGAAAAATAAATTTATTCCTGTGTATATATATTTTGGATTTAATTTCTGTCCTCGTGCCATTGTTATTATTTCTCTTTAATTGCTTATGTTATAGTGTGTGTGTGTGTGTGTGTGTGAAAATTTACGGTTTATTAAAAAAGTCGGCAGCCCGAAGGCTGAAAATATACATTGGACAAAAATGACTTATTACATACAAAGACATGGGGTGGGTGGGTCGTTTAACAAAAGTTTTCATTACTGAAAGGAGAAGAAACAATGATTGAACATACAAATTATTATAGTTTACAGTTGATGGCCCGGGCCTGGACTGGTCATGGAGACACCAGGTGGTGTGGTGTTCACGTGGTGCAGTAACTCGTCCTCGGGTGTTGATATGAAGGACTTCACTTGGTCATGGAGATGTGTGTGTGTGTGTGTGTGTGTGTGTGTGCCATCCTACATTGTAATATATCAGAGACCACATTCAGCTGTAAGTAAACAATAGAACTTGCTGAGGAACACAGCGCTGCACTTAATATTGCTGCAACCTGTTAGACAATAACAGGAGATTACAGTGCAGGAGGTGAAATACACTTGATCCCACATTAAGAAATGAAGGAGACAACACGTGAACACACACAGTATAGTGTCTTACTGAGCCTTGAGAGAATTACTGCATTTTATTACGTGTTGGGTACACACACACACACACACACACACACACACACACATACACACACGTACACACACACACACACACACACACACAGCACATGAATGTTTACTTAACACGTATATAATTTTCCTTACTTTCACCGGGTTAAACTATATGCTAATTTAGATAAAACAGTCACTTTACTTTTCTTGGAATTTTCTTAACAACGTTTGTACTTAAGAGAATAAGGCTTAGCTTAAAATACAAGAAAAAGCTTATTGTATTATTCAGACTTCTGGCTTGAAGCTAAATAAAGGGATATTGTTTTAGTTCTCTGAAAGTACTTGTAAATTGCCTGGTGTTGAACCAAAATACAGGGAATTAGTAATGTTAATGTAACTATCACACACGCCAAAATGTGTCTTTATGGAGGAGTTCGATGAATTTCAAAATGAACACTGCGACTCCTGTTGTCTCGGTAGGGTTGTCAAAATCCTTCGTCCATTGTGTCATATTTTCTAACACAAATCGTTAAGATAGTTTTTGGAGCATCTTGAGCCTAATTCCCTTAAAATAATATAACATTTAATACATTCTGCAACGGTAGTTCGAGTAATTATTTACATATAGTGTGAACTCTACTTGAACGTTCATAGTGTGGACTCAACTTAAATGTTAATGAAATGGACTCAAACCTTCATATAGTGATAACCTTAAGAAGTCAATACAAACTTTATTACATGAGAAGACACAATTTGGACATTTGATCAATAAAACACAAACGGACAAAGATAAACTCAGGATCTTGACGTAAAAGACAGATCAACGCTTATGGTACGTTTTTGTGAAGGAAAAACCTGAAATATTTTGCGGACAGAGGCGAATATTTTGTGTTCAACAGATACATGAGTGATAAAGGTGAAGTAACACACAGAGAGAAGCCGGAGTGTGGTGTGTCGCATCTGTCCTTCTCACCTGATCATATACAATATAAAATATACTACTCTTGTATTTAATTGAATCATATATTTATACACAATATTTCAGCTGGTGATAATGTGAAACCCCTTCCTCTATAATAAATGAATAATTTATTTAATTAATGAATAGCTGAATAGATTTATATATTGGTGTCAACTCGGTGCAAGATGAGGATGAGTAGCCTTCAAGAGGTGCACACAGTTCAAAAAAGAAAACAATGGTATTTTAAGCTTTCTGGATAAGTATATTATCATCTATTATCCAAATTTCCTCTTACTCCATAGTACTAATGCACTTTAAACAAGTATTAGAAATTGCAAATCTCCTCCACAGAGGCAGAGAATCGTCGAGAATGCATCTAACATTCGCTGGGCTGTGATGATAAACCGCTGGAACAGGAAGCTTTTTGCTCGTGGGTCGCTGCTCATGTCAATTAGTCTGGATCTTCACTCGCTCAAAAACTTCGGCCAAGTTTTACTGGACGGACCATGAGTTTCTGGTCTTATTAGGACTAGGTTGTACAAAGGTTTGAACTCCTTGTACCTGGAAGATGATATGTGATAAGATGAGGTGATGGAAGGTACCGGCTAATGTATGAATATATATGTAGTCACTCACAGCTGTCCACCATTTTTCTAGACGTAATAATGACTTTGAAGAGACGAGTACATTGGGTTGTAGTAAGACTCCACTTGATCATGTCACTGGCTGTTTACTTACGTGTGTGAGTGTCATTTTACAGGGAAGGTCATAGTACACAGTGTCATTAGTATCACGATTATGCGGTTCATAAAAATAACATCCCAAACAGGTGCCATCGTGAGGAGCTGTTTGAGCTGGTGTCCAGTGAGGGTCGTCTCACGGATCCATACATCCCAACAGGCCCACATGGGGGTGTCTCTCAACGGTCGAGTGATCTGTAGATGGAAGGACGATAACCGCTCCAGTTACAGCCTTCTGTCGCGGCACATTCACATCGATTACTTGTATTCTCCCGACTCTCCCAAGGACTTGGACCGAGAGGCCTCCATTATTACGGTGGTGTCGTTCCCTCCCTCATCTCCACTTAAAAGCATCCTTAAAAAAGTCTGTTCAAGGGGAAAACAAGACTATACGCTTTAACTTCTCTGACAGGAAGTCATACTGTGTCCCTCTACTGCAGCACTCGCTAACCTCTCTACGGTTACATTATTTACATTGTTGATTACTATATATATTTTAAAATGTGTTTATAAAAAAAAATAGTATTTGTTTTAATATTTAGTTTCCTGATGTTGTTATAATACCTATAAACTATATAATGTTTGTAAGGGTTAAATAAGTTGTCACAATTACACTGAACCACAAAGAATTTTTATACCACCAACAGTTTCTCACATTATCTTGTACGGTCAGTGAACATAATACAATTTATCAATAGTTTTCCTTAATTACTAATGTGAGTGATTACTGTTAGAATGGCGCTTAAATGTGTCAACCAACCAAATAATCTCTGTTGTGTGTGCCAAGAATTAACATTTAAATCTTAACGTCGAAATTTCACTTCTCATAAAAAAGTCTACTTGTCACTTTGCAATTACAATCCCTAATATTTCAATAGTGATTCCATTAACTCTTGACGTCTCATTATTCATAATTTTACTTTGTGTACATGTGTGTGTGTGTGTGTGTCTGTGTGTTTGTGTGTGTGTACATATGTGTGTGTGTACATATGTGTGTGTGTGTGTGTGTGTGTGTGTGTGTGTTTAATAAAGCAAATATAATTCGATAATTTTCTCGGTAAAACAATTATGGCTCATTATTACTCATTTTATGTTGCAGTTTTAATCATTACCTTTGTTGAGCCAAACAACTCCCTTTACTGCACCAAAAAAATAAATACACGAGCGAAAACAGTTAAGCACAATGTTGATATAATCTCCGACAAGAATCCAATGTTGGTCAGTGGCAAACTTAGTGTAAATTATTACATACAGGCGCTCAGGTTACGGCTTTTACCTAATATTTCACGAGCAAGGGAGAGATATTGGCAATTAAGCCGACCATTAGGTATATATTTTGAGTTTTATTTAAGCAACGTCTGTGTGTGTGTGTGTGTGTGTGTGTGTGTGTGTGTGTGTGTGTGTGTGTGTTTGAGCTGAAAATCTTATCAGCCATAGGACAGCATTAAATAATTTGACAGTTTTTAGTCCATTTCGTTTATTAAAATCTTAAGAGATACTTCTAGTGGTGTCGAAACTTATCATCAGCAAGAAGAAAAGTGTGAGGTACTGAGGAGTGATGATGGGGGCTGAATATAACAACAACTAGAATATTACACCAATACAGATAGCTCAATAACCCGCTAACAACAGCTACACCTTTATACCTTCATCTGACAGTGTTTATGGCGGCTTTCAGTACCTAATCTTATCTTAACATCATGGGTCGCCAACCTTGGACACACGAAACAGACTCAGCCATCCATCCCCTTGACCTTAGATTCACCCTTGTAGTTTATAAATTAAAATATGGAAAAAAAAAGAAGTTTCTCAGCGCAAAAAAAAAAATCATGGAAAGGTTACGAGAATGTATAAATAAATATATGAATACACGTATATAAATAAAGGCAATAAATATGTAAAAACAAATATACCGTGACATTTTATTATTTAAATTAGTTTATTTGTTTGCTGGCAATAAGATATATATTTAAACGTATTTTTATTTTTGTTTTTCGTTAAAGTGAAAATAAAGTTGTTTTTTTTCTTAAAGGTTTTAGATTTCGTGCTAGGATTTGTTTTTTAACTATCAACAAGTTATTTCGACCATAGGAGACTAACTAGCTAGTTGTTAGTGCTGAACTGTTGAATATTTTCTTTGAGGATAAATGAGAAAAAAAAATGATGTGGAAACAGTAAGTAAATAAGGGAGGTAAAACAAAGAGAACGAACAAGGAAGTAATGATATGCAAATGGCGGTGCAGAAGAGAGACAAATATAGTTATATAAATAGAGAGAAAGAGAGAACTGGTCGTATGAAAAGGAGGAAAAGCAGAAAGGATCTCTCTCTCTCTCTCTCTCTCTCTCTCTCTCTCTCTCTCTCTCTCTCTCTCTCTCTCTCTCTCTCTCTCTTTCTTCTAGGTTATATAAGTCACTTTACCACCACTTACAGAGGCCATCAGAGCACGGCCGACACATCTTGTGACCCATACCATAAGCCGCAGGTCTCAGTCCTACTAAATTATACCAGGTAAATCCTCCCCTGAAGCTGTCCTGCTGAGCTACATTAATATTACCCCATAGCATGTGTCTGCTCACGTCTTAATTGAAGTTAATATTCCTCAGAAAGGTATATTACCATAACATTTCGTCAACTACGTATAATAATTTTTCGTTCGGGAATTGAGGAATGAAATCTATAATATCACGTATGGGAACTCTGACATTTCTTTGCGTGGATAACGAAAATTAACGAAATACTCCAGCTTGAGAGTGAATATATTCACATGTACAAGTGTATTTACGAAATATTGACATAGCTGTGTTGACCTGCCAGAACATCAAAAGACTAAACCAGAAAAAAAAGTTGAATATCGTACTTGAATTAAACCTTTTTTTTCTCTGTTTTTTCTTTCATCTCCTTGTAAATGTTTTCTCTCCTCCCTCACCTGTGTTCTACCTTCTCTAATCATTCTCCTTGTGCTTATATCTCTCCCTCCCTTGCTTATCTCTCTCTATTATCCCTGTTTATATCTCTCCATCTCCCTTGGTTTTGTCTATCTCTTCCTTGTCTCTGTCTCCCCCCTCCCCTCCCCCCCGTTATATCTCTCTCTCCCGACTTGTGTTTCTCCCTCCCATGCTTTTGATTCTTCCTCCCTTGCTCTTATATCTTTCTCCCCTACTTGTATCGCTCTTCCTCACCTAATTGTGCTTCCCCCTCCCTACTCATGCCTCCCCTTTCCCCTATTAGTGTCATCCACCTTCCTTTAGTCTCCTCTTCCCCCTTCTCCTACTTCTCCTGCTCCTCTTCCTCCTCCTCCTCCTCCTCCTCCTATGCCTCCTGCTCCTCCTAATCTTTCATTCTCCTCCTCAACATTCTCTTCCTCCTTCTCTTATTTCTCCTCTCTATTCCACCGTTTCTTCTGCAATGGAATTTCCCTCCTGAACCCTCAAGCAGAAGCAGAAGCAGAAGGGTGTTCGCAGCGCCCGGCAGTGTGTTTGTATGTGTGTGTGTGTGTGTCTGGTGTCAATACGTCCGCCTTATGCATACACCGACAGATAGGCCGGGGCTCACAAACAAGATCGCCTTCACCTTCAACTCGATTTCAAGGCGCACTTCCATTCCCAAATTCAGTTGCCTGCCCGTCGGGTCGTTGGTGATGGCATGCATGGCAATAGACCACCTGCGGCCACCTGCAACGTTGACAAATTGTTCAAGATTATCCATTTATTGCTACCCAGTTCCTCTGTGGGTAAACATACACTGTGTTTTTATTGTGTGTGTGTATGTTAAGATAAAACAGACATTGTGGATGTCGGGGGAAGGTAAAGTAATAATTTATTCTCTAAATTCATGAGAGCAGCTTCAGAAATTTAGCTTAAGCATATTTCTTTAGTGTAGTTCATGTTTCAAAAGTATCTTCGTCATTGTTTGGTGAAGCGATAACCTTAACAGCTCCACAACACAACACATGAAACGCGTGATAAAAAAAATAAACTGTTTGTGTTAAGTGAAGGAAGCAGCGGTGGTGTGTGGCGAGAGGGAGGCGCACCAAAGTCGCCCTAAGTGGATTATTGCCTTCACAGTCAGCATCAGGGCGCAGATCAAATGTGCACTGACGGACCTCCCTGTGTGTGTGTGGCGCGCTCTTACAATACCACCTGGCATATGTCCTCTGTCACATGTCCACGAATTTGTATATGAAATTTTAATACCATGACATTTCCCTGACTTTCAATAAAACATATTAGTTATTGGCAATGTAGAGGATGATGGCTGTGACCTCAAACAACATGATGGAATTATTTCTATTGAGCTTCACGTCTCACACTTTCAATGATTGGCTCAATATTATAAAGCTTTTTGATTCTCTATGCAACTTGGTAATATTAAAGACAGATCGAAAAATTAATTCTGGTGTTTTAAGTTGAAGGTAACTCGGAAATACCGAATTGCCAGGATTTAATCTCTTGAATATGATGGTTTAACCTTTTGAATATATATATATATATATACAGTATATATATATATATATATATATATATATATATATATATATATATATATATATATACAGTATATATATATATATATATATATTGTTACGAACCCCGCCACCAATTGTCATGATCTACCTACCCAGCATTACGAACCACGCCATCTATTGTCATGATCTACCTACCCAGCACTATGAACCACGCCATCTATTGTCCTGATCTACCTACCCAGCACCACGAGCAACGCCATCTAGGGACGAGACACGAGTATGACTCGTCTTAGTTACCACTCCGGGGTTTCCCATCTCCATATCCTGGTTGTTGCGTCACTTCCTCAAAGTCTTCTTTGTCAGCTCGGGTTCGATGAGAGTTCAGTACACTCTGGGAAGTGACCACAGGATCACCTATCCTGGAAACCTACGGCACAGTGACTACCTACCGTCTTCTACAATACTCAGCCTTGCCCGTCAGCCATCTCAGCTCCGCACTTAAGTATTTGTAATCTTGTATTGCCTCCCCTACGTCCACTTGCTTCAAAATTGTTTATGTTGTATAAATATGTGTATACTGTTAATGTTTAGGTTAAGTTTGGTTAAGGGTAAATTATAGAACGCTGAATATTTTGTTAAGGAATTTATGGTACTTTATTATACACAACAAAAACTCACATCCTTTGTCTACCCTTTTATTGTCCGATTGTCTTTGTTTTTTTATTGTTGTTGCCTGTTGGGATCTGGGTAGACGTTTAACTATATTCTAAATCCCCAACTCGTAACACTATATATATATATATATATATATATATATATATATATATATATATATATATATATATATATATATATATATATATATAGAATGTTTTGCTTCAGAGAACTTGACAACTTATTCAAAGGGTTAAGATAACTTACTGTACTGTGGGGTTGGCGTCTTACTCGGAGTAATTAAAGACACAATTTTACTCTCATACAAATACCTTAACAAAATAAGACTCGTCATAAGCCAAGACTACAACAATGCTGTATTAAGTTTACAAAGAATGATATAAAGACCTTACCCTCTTTTGACTGTCGTTAATAAAAAGATAATAACTGGTAAACAACAAAAGGTGAAATTTCTATCAAGAGACCCCAAGGGGAAACAGAACATCAGGACCTTACATCAAGTGAAGAAGACAAACCATGAAGTAAACAATAAGTCGAGAGTGACGTGAGAAACGAACTCTAATGAATTAATGATATTATCCTAGGGGTAAAAAATTTGTCACACGTTTAGTCAATTAAGCGAGTGGCAAGTTGAACCAGTGAGAAGACTGACCTTAAAAGTTTTCTCTTCTTTGGCGCCTCAACCAACGGCCACTTCCGAATTCACTCTCTGCCACTCTCCTCGGCCACGCTTATGATTTTTCTATTTGTCCTTCTTTTTTTTTTTTTTTTGCCGATTTCTCCAAAGCCTCAGAGAAGACCTGCAGGAATGGTCTGTCACTCAAGGAGGGCCCCTTCGTTCATTCGTTCCATAATTTTTCGTTCAGCCTTTCTTGTCTCTTATTCTCGCACCGTCAGAAGAATGAAGGTGAATATAAGTGTATTGATTGTCACTTGAGGTGGCGGGTACTAGTGGCCTGGCTTCGTCTCGTCGTCTGCTACGTGATACCTCTCCTACAACTCTCAAGATCATATCTCTGGCAGTGTGAATCTCTCTCTCTCTCTCTCTCTCTCTCTCTCTCTCTCTCTCTGTTTATATCCGGTTTATGGTCTGCCTCGTTCCTACCTGCATCTTGTGTGCCCCTTAGCGGTTCCTTCTGAGATTTCGAGGGGAAGACAAATTAGGACTTTCGTGTGATATGTCTCAAGCTGAATTATATTTCTCTTGGGGGGAGTACGAGTTATCATAAAAAACGGAATTCCAGTGTTATGATTTATGGAAGTTAGTTATATCTCTCAATAGATATTTGTTTTCAAACCTTCCCGAATTATTGATAACATTTTACTGCGAGGTAATATAACGAGTGCATATAAGAGGATTTTATATATTGTATATTTTATATTTTCTGCGCTCGTGAAACTGAACTATATGAACACTAATTAAGGTCATAATATTTAAGTTAAATATGAAGGAATAAATATGATTAGCTGAAGAGTCTGAAATTTGTAAGAGGAAAAAGTGACTCGACTAAGATTTATGAAAGTTTATACATAAATTCAGTCACGCATGAAACGAAGTCTTCCTCGGGCAGCTCCCTATTATGAAAAGTAAATACCCGCAGAAACGCTACTTTGCTCAGCGTCGGTACATCTTGATTGAAGGAAAACAGACGAACAAAAATTAAACTGATATTTTGTTTTATATTTCTGAAGTAAGAAAAAAAATCGTTTGCAAATTAATTTTCGTAAGACCAACCAACTCAAACTAGAACGGTGTGATAAATTCTGTGGTAATTTTTGATGTTCAGGTAAGCAGGAGGACAGGTGGTAGCAAGGTGTGTTAGTTTCAACACACACACCACTAAAAGTCTCAGCCTCGTTTGTCTGTACCTTGTTGGCTCAGGTAAACAAGTTTGTGGAACTCCCTGCCAAAAAAAGTGTTCTTACTGTGTCACTTAACCTAAATCAGTTCATCTTGCATCAAAAGCTACAGTTTTAGGCAAAGGAGGACGTCTTGGGGTCTAGGGTTGACAACTACTGTACACTTTTCTGTTCTCTCACTGCGCTTTTTATTGGCTAAAAAACAGATGTGGAAGAGTGTTTCAACCTTCACAGGTACTTTTTAACGCCTCTACCTTCTGACTATTACTACAGTATATAGAACGATTATTGAGGAAAGTAAAACTTCGATATATGAAAATAATCAACTTGCAGTCATTACAATATGCTCATAAGGGGAAGTCTTGCGCTATTAACATCATATTTTTTAATAAACAACATTCTCAACGTCAAAGTTTCATTTTATGGGAGGAAGATAACTCGAACAACTGTCATATTCAGAGCTGGCAACGTCAGGGAAACTCATAACCTGGAAAGTTTTACTTGTCTTTAGAAATATATAAGCGAAAATACTGTCTGCTTCAACCTGGTATTAGTCCCAGACTACCTGTTAAACGGAAGTGGAAATGTTTGGAGCTGCAACACGTTAAGTAATATAATGATCAGAGGATTTTATGCATTGTGTCATTAAAATTAATGTAAACATCCGGGTGTTCTATGTTAAATAATAATAATAATAATAATAATAATAATAACAATATAATCTTTATTTATAGAAGGTTAATATCACACTAAACATAAGTAACATGCATTCAAGATACCTCTTATAGTCCGAAACAACTACAAAAGAACAAGAAACGATGAACAAAACCTGAACTAACAGGATATTCTCAAGGCTCTCCGGGAGTCATGAGAGATGCAGGGAAGACACACCCAACTGATATTCCATTACCACGAAGTAAGTTCAACAGTGAATCTTACACTAATCTTACCAGATAGTGGAATAGAAGTAAGCATATGTCGTTAACTTTTTATATGGTGTAAGATCTCTATTACGATATTGCTTCGCTCATCTGCTTGTACGCCAATGAAGGCTTTCTTTCAGGGAGTCATTAAGATAAAAGTGCAGACCAGAAATACGATTAATGGAAGATTTTGCAATGTACAGTTGACGAATGTATTCACCTTGTGTATGTGTGTGTGTGTGTGGAAGGCAGAGCGAGAACCAAGATTGCAGCTCCCAGTCCCTCGTTGGGTAGCTCTCTGCACTAAGGCGCGGGAATAAGAAAATGGCTTCTATTGGGTTTCTATATTCAAATCTTTTAGTGTTCTTTTGTCCGAGTGTTGATAGTGTTGGGAGAGAAGATGATAACTTTTCACTTCATTTTAGTCGTCTGCAGCGTCAACTTGGTCTGTTCTACTGGCCATTGGTCCAGATATACTGATTACACTTTCGGAGAACTTAAGAGTCATCAGAACCTAAGGGACAAGTTGTTTCTCCTGGCTATTGTTTGCGATGATACTGCTGTTGACATTATCGTTCTGAGTATGTGGTGTTTGGTAGAGTTTTTATAGTTAAGGCCACAGAGGTCACAGAGGTCACAGAGGTCATATTGGTCAACAATCACTAACCTGTAGATGCTCGTGTTAGCAGTGAGTGAGGGGTGGGGGGGCTCACGTCAATATACAGTGTTTGGGGGCGAGGATATGGGCTGGCCGGGGTAGGAGATGGTGGGAGGGGGGGTACTTACTGCTTGAAGACGGCCAATCCTTCTCCGATAGTTCTCTCTTAAGCGTCACGGAGGCAATATATCCCATGATGTGGCTCTCTAAGCTGGATTATTTATAAGCTTTAGAGGGAGCTAGTCTGGGTGACGAGGCTGTTTGGGTATCCCATTGGGTGGCTTTCTGAGTGAAGCTGCGGTCTTATATGCACTGAAGAGCCTCTCGAGGGTCCAGGAAAAGCTTCACCCACTAGCTCATTGGCTGCAGTGAATGGTGATAAGAATGTTAGTGGGACGATCTGCGTGTGTGTGCAAACATCTAAACTCCAAGTGTTGCTTCTCTCCACTGTGAGTCGTTCAGTGAGAAGTTAACGGATTTTTTCCAATATTAAACAGAGCATTGCAATTACTTAGCTTGAGTTGTTGAAAGATGAATACCTCAATACTGAGTTACTCTGGGTGAGGATAAACACCTGGAAACAAGGTCCAAAGGTTTCTATGTTACTTATACTGCATATCATCGTGGTCAGAGGAGTCAGTTATTGACCACAGATAACGTTACCAGTGTTGATGCTGGCAAGGTCATCAAATAGAGTGCATCGTGCGGGGTCACTTACCGGAGCTCTCGAGACAATAGCTGCGTTTTGTTCGGTGATGTGACAGTTGGAAGAGTTAATACGGTGACGTAGCTTCAGCCTCTGCTCTTGTATTTGACTGTCGTCTGTAAAACAAGACTCCGACGTAAACAAAAGTGCCGGCACATCGTATTTGTTTGAATGAAAAAGTGAAAATGGGCTTCCATAGGCCTTGACGGACCATTAGGGACAGTGCGGATACAGCACACTGTAAACTAAAGTTTGATACCCATTCACAGTTGTGTGAACTGAGGATGCCCTGGGTACGAATCAACAACCCTTAGGACAAGAGGCGAGAGCTGTATCCACTCAGTCTGCTACACTTTGCATGAATAATGAAAGGTAAATAGAGAAAAGTTTCATCTACAATGATTTTACTCGTGTGTTCGTCATGGCGTTATATACAACACCTTTTATTCTTCTCGTTCCTTTCGTGTGTTGATCTAGTATAACAGTAACAACTATAACACAAATGTACCTTACACTCTGTTACAACATGACGCCAGAATAATAAACCATAAGAAAGCTGCAGGAGTTAGGTCTGTGTGTCACGGCTTGATGGTTGGCCGGGTCACTGTCCCCCAGCACTGAAACACTGACTGCCTTCACAAACGTCATTCTTGTTTCTTCTAAGGCAGAACAAGAGAATCCAACGGTAAATTGAATCTCTACGAAGCTTAATCTTATCCCTGAGCACCAACATTATAAACACTAACGAGAGGATAGAACAACATAAATTGATCTTAATCGACCAGTCTGGGCAGAGTTACGGTGATACCCATAGTTTACTACTTGTTGTCCACGACCAGCACAGTACCGAGGCTCCTTCACTACTAGACACTATCACTATATAAAAAACATTCTATATTTAGTGACGTTTGGTATTACTTCATATGGTTTCCCCTTATATGCTAACTCCATTCAATTATTGACAATATTGAAAGAAGTCATATATACTGTATGCAGCCAATGGAACAATCGCACGTTGTATAAAACTAAATATTATCAATATTACTTCGATAGCATTATAGACGACAGAACAAGCTCTTTTGATCCAATATAAAATAAAACTACCTTTTTTCTATATAAATATCAGAGAAAGTCACTGGCTATATTACATTTTGTATTTAAAAACAGCTGTATAGGTAGCTGGTCCGTGGTTCATTAAGGAAGTTAGTTCACCAGTCGTATCAATTTTGACACATCAGTATAACCTGGACATCACACACACACACACACTCGCTGTATGAAGTAACACGACTGGTATACAAGGCACAGGGTTAAACAGCCCGTAAATGTCAAACCACGAACGTTAACAGACAAGGATAATTCAGTTATACTAAGCTAACACAAGTGCAGTGAGCTATAACCCTGATAACAAAACAAGCTCAGACCAACTGTTGTTTAAGGTATATTGAAGTTAATCCACACAATTGCAGGGTCTCAATTTTTTTTTGGGGGATTATTATTATTATTATTATTATTATTATTATTATTATTATTATTATTTTATATTTTTACCCCCCAGGCCCTGATGTGGGTCACTACAGTATAAAATGACCTGTGCCCGGGTGGGTTAATGCCCGTAAAAAAAAATTAAATTATAATTATAAAAATCAAATAAAAAATAAAAATAAATAAATAATGATCGTGTTTAATGTTGACATCAAGTTAATCTCCGGAAAGGTGTGAACAAAACCTATTCTTGATATAAAAAGTTATTTCGGTCATCCCAGATATATCAAGACTATTTACGATAACCGAGGATTTCAAAGCAACACAACTCAAGTTCATACGTGTATCTAAGTTTAATCCATATAAATTTTGGTTAATTCTGGCATTTTAGTAAACTACCTTCATTAACCCTTTCACTACTACACGCCACTTTTAATATTGTATTTGGCTAACTCTAGATGATCTAATTCAGCCCAGAGAGATCCCGTGTACTCAAGGGGTTAAGAGTAATTCAGTTAAATTCTATGAGTTCTAAAATACTAAATTAATCCATCCAAGCTAACTTAAGCTATATTCTCTAGACGTACCGTATTAAAGTGGAACTCCTCATCTGTACGGAGCTCGGGGTCTGGCCCTTAAGGAGATGAACTAAACTTTACTTACTCGTCTTGAACAGATGAGCACAAGATATCCAGATTAATTAGAGAGAATCAAGTCTAAATCACTAGTTTACCCACTGCATGGTAAGGGAGTAAAGAAAAAACAAAATTTACAAGAAGGTTTTCAGGATGTGTATCAGAGGACCTGTGTGTTGTATTGTGTTTCTCTTGCATCCATATGTCCTAGCCGCTTCTGCCTTCACTGATCTATCCTATCCTATCCTCCACCCATCCTTCTACCTAATCTCCCCACAACACCAATTTCCTTTCAACTCTCCCTCTTCCCATTCTACCCTAGTCGTAATTTCTCCCCTCGAAGCTTGTGTCCTCGGCTTTCTACCTCCCTCCCTTTTCTCTCTCTCTCCCTCTCTCTTTCTCTCCTTCTCAAATTCACCCTGCTCTCAGTATTTATCTTTCCCTATCCCTTTCTAAACTCTTACCATTCTAAAGTCCCCCTTCTACCACTTCTCTCACACTCTCTCTTTTATTATTTTTTCTAGCACTACTTCCCCCACCTCCTTCAAATTCACCCTTTCTTCATTTTTTTTTTTACCTTCGTATTCTGTGCTAAATTCTCCTCTCCTTTCAGCCTCTCCCAGTATTCCATTTTGATCTCCTCTTTACAACTTTCACCCGCATAATCTTCTCTCTCTCTCTCTCTCTCTCTCTCTCTCTCTCTCTCTCTCTCTCTCTCTCTCTCTCCTATACATCTTCCCCTCTCGGTATATCACCTTTCCATATCCCCGCTTCAGCCCTCTCCCTCGTAAACTCTTCTCCCCTCCCTCAATATTCCTCTCTTAATATTCCTCTTTTCATATATCTCCCTTTATAACTTCTCCTGTCCTTGACCCACCCTACACAATTCTCTCTCTCTCTCTCTCTCTCTCTCTCTCTCTCTCTCTCTCTCTCTCTTATCTTGCTCTCAATGGTCGTAGGCCATACGGGAATCTGTTTTTCTGTCTCTATGAGTAGATATAAATCTTCCTTTTTATTCGTTTCTCGTGTGTATGTGTGTGTGTGTGTGTGTGTGTGTGTGTGTGTGTCTCTGGCTTTATGTATATGTGTGTATTTGTGTATATATGTGCGTCACTGTGAGTTTCTGTGTAAATGTCTGAGTCATCTTGAGTGTACGTACAGTATAGTCGCGTTTTTATGTGTATACGTCTATAAATGCAGTCTGTATGTTTGTGAGTAAATACTTGTTTCTATGATCTCAGCTCTGACGTGTGTGTGTGTGTGTGTGTGTGTGTGCTCGCTCAGTCGTTGCAAAAACTGTAGCGCGACCATTCTGCGACGAGAACAGTGAAAAAATAAATAGAATCCTGAAGGGGACGCGGAGTGTATTTTCCTCTCTCTGTTGCCTTCTCCCCCCTCCCTCCCCTCCCTTTTCCCTCTCCTCCTCCGTGTATAGTTAACTGAGCGTCGACGATTGACTTATTCTGCAGTTTGTACGAATAAATGGAGCTGTATTTTCTACCTTGTTGCATTATTGACTCATATTAAACCAACATTTCAAGGGAGGAAATTGGGGAGGAAATTTGAAGGGAATTTAGTTGCAGCAGACCAGAATTCTCATCACTACAATTAATACATTACTATAATCATACTGTAATCAACAAATTACGTTTGATCACAGTGTATTACATTAATAAGAGAAGTGAATCTGTAAGTAAGCAAGAGTTTTACCCCCCTTCTTCCTCCTCTCTTTCCTTCCCCCTTTTCTCTTCCTCTAGCCGACTCTCCCATGCTCTCTCCTTTCCGCCTATTCCTCCTCCTCCTCCGTCTCCCTTAATCTTAACTCCCTTTTCACCCCTCCCTCTTTCTCTTTCCTCGTTTCTTACATCTCTCCCCATCCCCTCCTCTTCCTCCCCCACTCCTCTTCCTCCTCCTCCCCACCCTGCATCCTCCACCTCCTCCTCCTCCGCCCCTTCTCCTCCTCCCCCACTCCTCCTCCTCCCCCACTCCTCCTCCTCTCCCACTCCTCCTCCACCTCCTCCTCCCCACCCCACCTCTTCCCTCGCCTGGTTATGACTACACCCAGGGAGTCCGCCTACCATGTCCGTCACAATTATCACGCGACAAGAACATCAATATATATCCAGTGGTTGAGACAGGAGCTAGGGCCAATGACGCCGGAATCCAGAAGACAAATGATGACGCATAGACAGTTAACGTCGCGCTGGGATTCTGTCTGTTGTGTGTAAGAGCAAAATAGTGTTAACTCTCAATACATATTAACGGTAGGTGGTGTAAGTGAGGCCACGGTGGATTACATCTGCCTGGACATAGATGTGAACAGTGTGTGTAAGTGGGAGGTGTTGTGTGTGTGTGTGGGAGGGGCGAGGAGCGGTTGAAATTTTTTTTTTGTGTAACCTACAGTCTGGCACCCTCGGCACTCTCACCAGGGAGGAGGATGAGTGAGGGAGGGAAGGAAAGAGATGGAGAGGTTGTGTCTGGTCTTCCTCCTCCTCCCTCATCACCACTCCCTACAGAGGTATCCGGCAAGGCTTATATATATATAATAGCCTGACATTGTCCATCCCAACACACACTTTAAGCTTTATGTTTTCGTCACATTTGAGGAGTTATGCATCAGTAGCCATCGCAACTTGCCCTGAGGCTGTAATTATAAAACTTCACTCATAACCCGTCGAAGCTACAACTTACAGAGACGCTTCACTGTTTTAGTTTTTTTGTTTAACCCGGCGGGGAGCTTTGGTTTTGGGACACTGAGATGAAATTGAGATAATCCAACACAGTTTATGATGTGATGAATTTGATGATTTTTTTACATAATAGTTGTGGAGATGAGTAGAGCTAATGAGTAAATCTTTGTCTGTATGTCCATCTGCATCCGGACATTACTATACTACAACAACAACAACAACACATACATAAAAATGGTTGCCCCACGTGTAACGAGGATGGCCGGCCCAAGGGCCACCTAGGCGTGAATTTGTTTTAGGTGTAGAAGCTGTCGCCAACACAGCAACAACATCCGAAGTTAACGAGTTGCATGACCCAGTGTCAAGGAATAGTCTGAGAAGACCGGACAACTCGCCAACTGCACTGGCTAACCATTGCCCCAGAATACTATCCTCAACTCGATTGACATCCAGGTTCCTAGTTACTGCTGGGTAGACAAAGGCAAATGGCTTAAAGAAACTTGCCCATAGTTTCACACTGACCGGAGATCGAACCAAGGTCTACTTGCTTGCGAGGCGAGCATGCTGACAATTACACTACAGGACACACACACACACACATATTTGGGTTATCCCTGAACCAAGATATCATGATGTCTTTTTTTTTTTTAAGATTCTAACCTTTTAGTCTTGAATCCAACAGTTCTAGTTAAGTCACAGACAAGGTGGTTCAGGTGTACTTGAGGTATTAAGTTGGCTCACTATTGTATTATTTTTCCACCACAAAGCCACACTGATCATCACCACCAGTTTGTCAGCCTACATCAGTTTCATTATCATCATAATCAAAATTGTTTTGTCTGCCATCATCATCATCATCATCATCATCTGTTCTATTTGCCATCATCATCATCATCATCATCATCGACATCATCATCGAGACTCCATATTTAAGGTAACTTTAGTACGGCAAGTGAAAAATAGGCCTTATGGCTGATGGTTAGTGTGGGTATTGTACCGTATGCTTCGTCGTGCAGTCAGGCCCAATATATTTAGCAAACAGAAATATCAATCCATGTAATGGTCCTTAAGCCAATACTTTACACAGTAACTATTAGTGAAGGACACATGTTGGAGGAGCCTTGATTCCAGCTACCCTATACTATCATAAGAAACGACTATACATATATACAGTAGATCTTTATAAACATATACACAGAGACGGCTTCCAATACAAAACAGCTTTAACAATACCTGGGAACAATAACTTGAGGGGTTTAAGTAGTAGAATATATCAGAGAATAATTCCCACTACAAGAACCCAAGAAACGTGTCACTGGTCCGTCCAATTTGTTGTCAAAAATATTCTAAAGTTCTCCCTTGTTTCTCGTTTAGATAAGAGTTAATGACTCTGCGTGTATAACCATGTGAGGACCAGCTGATGAACGTGATGATTGTATGTATTCATATGAAGGCAGGTACGTCTGAGTGATGGCCTGTGTGTGTGTGTGTGTGTGTGTGTGTGTGTTTTCTTTTCACATGTGTATGTATTGTATTTGCGTATGTGTTTGATCGATCACAAACGGGTGTATGAATGAGTATTTATGTGTCAGAGTTGGCCTTTGTGGGTCTCTATTGGAAAGTTTTCCTTTGATATTTTTCTGTATATTTTGGGGATATTAAATACAGTATAAGTTTAATAACCATTTGAGTAATTTTTACGCAACACGATTTGTTTTAAGTAACAAAGAAAGAGTCTCAAAGTAGCTCCATATAAAATTAAACACAGGATCTAATTTTTGTGTATATGGAGAAAATTTTTGGCATAACAACATGACCATAAACCCTAAAGTGAATCCCATTAAACAACATAATATTATCCTGGTCATGATCTGCTTCACTCCCCACATATATCATATTAAACATACACAACAACATATATTTATAACACATACACAACAACATATATTTATAACACATACACAACAACATAAGTTTAGTTACAACAAACCCCGGGGTTAGACCTGACATCCTTGGAGCCAAACAGCCGTCCAGCTAACATAAATATAAATATCCAACATAAATAGCATCACTAAGAACACTCGATGTTGAGACCTTGCACTAAGATCTGAGACAGCTCCCACTCCTGAGAGTTTGGCGCTGTGTGAGTGTCAGGGCATTAATATATGACATAGAGACTTAGCATGATGACCCGACCTTAAAATTTGCTATTGGGATTAATTTACAGTTAATGAGAAGTATTATACTGTGGCTTTATCTTGCTCAGGTGCCTTGATATGTGTATTTCTCTCTTGCCACGATGACCAGGTAGCGGTTTGCCTGACATCATGACAACGGTGTCTGATTCTCCAGTATCAGCGTCTAACACTTGACAGTAAGCAAAAGTTCAGCTGCTATACAGTGGACTGTCACAATATTTAATGCATATCACTTGAAACATAGGCATTTTAATTGGACTTGGCATTAGAAATTGACACTGGAACCTAACACTTTAACCTGACACTTAAACTGGCACTAGAACCTGGCACTAGAACCTGGCACTAGAACCTGGCACTAGGACGTGTCACAGAAGACCGGACACAGTGAGCCCCCGTTGTAATATAACGCTGGTATACAGTATGGGTGTTCACAACTCTATGATATATTAATTAACTTTTTGGGAACAGTGATATCAAAGCTGCGTTGAAATGTTGTCTGCTGTTTTATTGTGAGTTTTATTTAGCAATGTTGTACTGAAGGTCACGTCATAATGAAACATATGTTGTGTGCTCAAATATCCCGTGTATATATATATATATATATATATATATATATATATATATATATATATATATATATATAAATATATATATATATATATATATACAAGTAAATCACTGTAGGTGCGCGTGATCCAGGTATATGCTGATAACCACCAGGAAAGAAGAAAACACGAAGTTCCCAAGCGTTTTCGTATAATTCACATCTTCAGGGGTGAGTACAGACTGTATATATTTGCTGTGGTTGAATGTGGGTGCGCCAAGTCCGTAGACTTGCTGGTGATAGGTTTTATATATATATATATATATATATATATATATATATATATATAATATATATATATATATATATATATATATATATATATATATATATTTCATGTAGATCCACAATGAAAACGTGGAGAAGATAAATCTTCCTGGAGATGTAGGCTGGTGGTGCGAAGTCCTAAAGTAATTCAGGTATCAGGTATGACCTATTAGCCTGTTTACGGAGCTATTGAGGGTTGGCACTGCATCTATTCCTCCATTACTTCATCAGTTTAGATAATACTGCGATAGATTATAATATACAAATAAATAGACTACAACGAGTATTACCCTAAACCTTCACTAATCAATATCCACACCAACCAACAATATTGCCAAACAAAAATTAAAAAAAATTGAGGAAAAGTAAACAAATTACTGAAATTAACGGAAATCAATTACCCCGGCCGTCACACCTCACCTAATCTGATATTTAGTTTCTAATCAAACTTTAAACTGCAATTTTTTTGGTTTGGCGTATAATCACAGCAGTGTAGCCGTGATGAACGCTGATAAACGGACTCACCTGAAGATGATTCAACACCCCAGATTATCTCACTTAAAAAAAAATACATTTTAACGATAACCTAACCTATCCGAACCTAACGCTAACCTAACCTAACCTAACCTAACGCTAACCTAACACAACCCAGGAAACAGCACTTAAAGACTTTAGTTGTTGAAGCACAGCGATACATTATAACTCGGTTCTCCTGGCAAGACACCTTCAACACCAACCAGGTTCCTCCTATATCTTTGTCTAAACCTGTGGACGGTGTTGCTCATGTGCCGTGCTGAATGTTTGCGTATGTGACAGAACGTAATAATTTTCATTTAGTAACTCGTATCATATGAAGCAATTTCAATTTTAACTGAGTGTGTGTAACAACGAAAAAATATTGAATATTAGTTTTAATGTGAAATAGGCGTTATACACTACGGTGCTTGCCTTTCTTAACAGCGATGCTCAATTGGTTTTAGGAGGATGAAGACCTGTTGGATCTTCTGTATCTTGAATGTAACTGAGGAAAAATAATGTGACTTCTCGTGGTGCATTTTATTGCCTTCTGATGGTCCAGTCAAGTCCAGTCAGGCCTACAAAATATCCTTTACTACGGGCAACAGTTCTTAGTTGCCCCAAGAACTTGAACCAAAATACTGTATTATGGAAAACACTTTGTTAAACACTTTTGTCTTCGTTACCGACAATCATACTAAAGTAGACCAGCGGCAGATGAAGTGGTAGTCACTGGATTTATATTAATACAATGAACCTAAGAGTTAATTCCTAGTATTACTGAACCTCCCTGACCTTCCACGGCTGCCCCAGGTGATGACTCTCAACTAAAGTTATAAAGTGTATCTGTTGTGAGTTGATGGATAACTATGTCGTAGAAATTATTTAAATATTTATTTTCTTTCCTAACCTAATTTATGCACATTCAGGTTTAGTTAAGATAGCAATGGATACCTAATTTTACAGTTGAGGAAGTGAAGGCAGTCGAGAGCAGTGCCAGCAACGGTGTATCCTGGAGTATTAAATGCTTAATAAATAATGTACAATATAAACATTCTCCCTAACGGATACTATTAATTTTATATTCAGAGATCAATACCGGAATCTGTTGGGAGATTTACTAAACGCATGATAACTAGTCTTCCTGTCAAATTTCGAAATGTCAACAAAGTCATTGAAATAAATCAGAAGAACAATGAAAAGTGTTAATTTACGTAATAACTACCAGCTGCGGGGATTAAAATCTATCACCTTCTTTGGCGAACCATTTACTTGATTAAACTTCCCACACTCGGGAGTTACGTCCACTGAGAAACTTAATTTGTTGCCGCTTTTCTTATACACTTTAATTAATCATATGGGAAATCAACGACTCTACAGCGCACACACACACACACACACACACACAACACATTGAGACAGAGAGAGAGACTACCATGTATTAATTTTACTGTTGTCTTGTATATACAGTGGAAAAGATAACCCGGTGAGCAACATCCACACTACACCACACAACAAAGGGACTATGTCAGTCCGTCTCTCTGTTTTTGACACGTGTTTTATTGTATTCTTTGTGTGGGCTGATTTTATGGTTTTATTAATAAATGTGTGTGACTGTGAATATGCGAGTACGAGTGTGGTGTTTTGTGGACTGTATGTGTATATGGAAGCAAAGTTTATATATATATATATTTATATATATATATATATATATATATATATATATATATATATATATATATATATATATATGTGTGTGTATGTGTATGTGTGTGTTAGTGTGTGTGTGTTTGTGTGTGTGCCAGTACGCAGCCTCTTCACCATCAAGACTCCTGCTGTGCCTCGTAGGCTCAGGCTATACCAGCAGGGGATCTCGAAGTAGCAGTATGCCCGGAGGGACGGTGCATAGGCCCACTGGCATGTGGACACGTCCTGACTCCTGGCGCCTACCAACCATTGCCCCACTGGATTAACCTTGTTAGGTATAAGGCTACGGGAGTAAACCCCGAACGAAAAATCTGCGGTGGGGCCCCGCATCAGGCAGACATGCTTACAGAGCTCCAACAAGACCCCAACGGTAATATAGATGGAAGAGGTGATCACCATTGGAACCTAACGACTACACCGGCGGATGGAGGCAATGCATGATGGACAGGCTACTGAGGCGAAACCCGACCAACTGGGCTATCTGCAGGCCATTGCAACTCTCCCTCTCTCCACTCGCTGCAGCACTTGCACCACTGGCTCAGGAAAGGGGAGAGCAGGGATGTGTGGTTGCAGCCTACGCTCCTGCCTCACTACATAAATCAACTCATGCGCAGTCTTCATCCAGCTCGTCAAACTTCTTATCATCATCAAAAGACCTACATCCCCAAAAGTCCTATGGCAATGGACGGGTGGCGACGGGGACAGGCAGAGATCACTGCCAGGAGTCTCTAGTTACAACTCCGCACATGGGCGGCATAGATAAGATGGTCGTTTATGCACTGGGATCTAGGCAGCAGTGAAATCCGGTCCTGTCTATGTGACTGAGCAGCCCTCTCGAGGACCCACTGTGCTCACCCCACCCCACTAACCTGACTGGGCAACCACATGCAGTAAGGTCATCCTTATGTGGTAGAAAACATAATCATAATCACAGATTAAAACAAAAATAAACTTCACAACATCTTATGGTCACTGCATGGAATGTCAGGACCCTTCTGCATACTGGCACAAGTGAGCATCGTGACAGAAGAACTGCCCTTGTGGCAGACATTAGTGATTTCCGCCTCCCAGACGAGGGTCGACTCAAAGAACAGGAGTCTGGCTATACCTTCTTTAGGGAAGGGTAAGGCTGCTGCGGAGAGAAACCGCATTTATGGAGTTGGCTTTGTCATCTCAAATGCATCCTTTGTAGGCTAACTGAAATGCCTGTTGGGATCAACGAGCGCCTCATGATGCTCCGAGATTCACTGAATCACTCACGTCATGCCTTCTTCACCGGTGCATTCTCCCCAATACTGGATACAACGGATGATATCAAGGAAGCCTTTTACGCCGACTTTGACAAAGTGCTAACCTTTATCCCCAGGAAGATAAAGTTGTGCTTCTAGGTGACTTTAATGCCAGAGTTGGCAGAGATGCTGATATTTAACAAGGGAACATAGGGAGAAATGGACAACGGAAAGACGCTGCCGCCGCTCCTCCCGCACTAGATGTAGCCCTCCACATGTACAACATCTGTGACCGACTGTGCCGGTTCCGTATCGGCCTCTCTAGTCGTCTCACAACTCACCAACGAAATTGACATCCTTAAGAACTCATATACTTATATCGTAGCTGGATGATCGTCATAATTGATTCCGAGTGACAGCAAAGTAGTAGTAGTAGTAGTAGTAGTAGTAGTAGTAGTAGTAGTGTGTGTGTGTGTGTGTGTGTGTGTGTGTGTGTGTTTGTAATAATAATAATAATAATAATAATTAACGGTTTATTGAAAGAGCTTGGCAGCCAGAAGGCTGAAAGTATACAGTTACATATTTGGGGAATGGGTTACGAATTACAAATAATATACAAATAACATAAGTGATACAAATAAGATATATAATAACTAGATGGGGAAAAAATCAAACTACAGGGCATTTCAACATAGTGACAGTGCAAGAAGTAGTATTTCCTGGGAGTGAATACATTGGTTTATTACAAGTTATTGATAATTTTTACAATGGTTGGGACTGGGCTGTTCTTATAGATATCAGTTCATGCACGTATGGGCTGGCTGCGGTTGTGGTGTCGAACAGCAATTCTCGGGCTAGGGATCTCAGGTGGTAGTAGGAGCCGGTGTCGAGGATGGTGTAGAAGCTTCTTACCAAATTTGCAGATGAGGTCGTGGTGATGGTCAGTGAGAGTCGAAAGGGTCAGTGTGTTGAGCGCTTCTTGATATGTGTGTGCGTGTGTGTGTGTGTGTGTGTGTGTGTGTGTGTGTGTGTGTGTGATCTTATAAAATGAATCCACCCTGTGCTCAACATTGATATTCTTTACAAAGTTTGAGAATTACTGCACATTGTTGTTGCAGGATTAAGAAACTCAACTAATTTAAGCAGGCAAAGATTTATTACATAGCACACTCGAGCTAACTGATGGTGTTAAGGTGAAGAAGACGGTAAGGAAAAACAGCCAGAGGAAGCATCATTATACTAAGTGGGGGACTGGACCCAAATGCTGTAAACAGAATATTGAATTACCCAGTGAGAGACAGTCATACTGGCGCAGCGATATGTATGATATTGTGAATCGTAGCAGACCTGCCACAGTGGGTACTGTACTCCCCTGATGGTCGCCAGAGGCAGTACAGTCACTCGTCAGTTAACTTCAGCACATTCATTAGTCAACACCTTCAGCACAGTCACTGGTCAACACGTTCAGCACAGTTACTGGTCAACACCTTCAGCACAGTCACTGGTCAACACGTTCAGCACAGTTACTGGTCAACACCTTCAGCACAGTCACTGGTCAACACGTTCAGCACAGTCACTGGTCAACACGTTCAGCACAGTCACTGGTCAACACGTTCAGCACAGTCACTGGTCAACACCTTCAGCACAGTCACTGGTCAACACCTTCAGCACAGTCACTGGTCAACACGTTCAGCACAGTCACTGGTCAACACGTTCAGCACAGTCACTGGTCAACACGTTCAGCACAGTCACTGGTCAACACCTTCAGCACAGTCACTGGTCAACACCTTCAGCACAGTCACTGGGGAACACCTTCAGCACAGTCACTGGGGAACACCTTCAGCACAGTCACTGGTCAACACCTTCAGCACAGTTACTGATCAACAGCTACAGTAACATCAGCAGCCACAATAAGACTCGGGACATGACAGTGTTATGTTGGTCAGTCTTTGTGCTACCTTTGCCTCTCCCTATAATAAATTCTTTTAGTTACATACCTTTAATGGGAGACTGAAAGAGAGGGAGACATCCCATAGTCAGCCTCCCCTACTGTGAACATTTACGAGACAGCCCAGGGCGTTACACTCATGGGTCTGACGTTACATATCACAGACTGGTTGTGATAGGATAGGTATATATTCCCCTATTTGTGTGGATGTTTGTGAACCAGCTGGGATTTAACGACAAGCCGGATGGAATATGGTTAGTGCTGGCTCATACTATTTTTTTTTCTAGGCATTCAACAGATAAAAAAAAGATTGGAAATATATATATGGAGATTATTTTTCTCCCCCGTGTGGTGCTCGGCTCTTTCTGTGGCTGCATCACCAACACCCTCATAATACAACACAAAAAATACAGGAAAATAACAAAAATACGATTTTTTTTAGGTATTTTGAAGATTTATTATTTTTCTAACTACTTTTTACACACGATTATCTTTTTTTATTACTGTACATGTTTTATTCTGTCGTTGTTGTTAGCCTAACCTTTATATCCTGTTGTGTGGGTCTGCCTCCGATATTTAAACTGGGAGTGTGTATGTACAGAATATACGAGATAAATAATCCGATTACTCTTTTATCAATAACAAAGTAATGCCTTTTTATTTCTTTTAAAATCCAATAAATATTTGTTATACCTGAATCATCCTATTTTTGGAGGAGCAGTTACGATGTTGCATGCAATGACGAAAACTTGAAAACAAATTCTGCAATACGTTCCATCTCACTTATGGACGTATATTTTCATTAATTTTGACCCAAGAGAAAAAGTTTCGCTTTACCTGAGTCTCGTATGTCAACAATATTCTTCTCAAACCGGTAGAATCGATTTAGATAAAATAAGATATGCTGCCTGGTTATTAATCAAGAAAAAATTATCTAATTAATTATATTTTGGGGTAAATATTGGTTAACGGTAAGTCAGTGTTGCAGGTGAAGGTGGCATGGTGAGTCAGTGTTGCAGGTGAAGGTGGCATGGTGAGTCAGTGTTGCAGGTGAAGGTGGCATGGTGAGTCAGTGTTGCAGGTGAAGGTGGCATGGTGAGTCAGTGTTGCAGGTGAAGGTGGCATGGTGAGTCAGTGTTGCAGGTGAAGGTGGCAAGGTTGAGTCAGTGTTGCAGGTGAAGGTGGCATGGTGAGTTAGTGTTGCAGGTGAAGGTGGCATGGTGAGTCAGTGTTGCAGGTGAAGGTGGCAAGGTTGAGTCAGTGTTGCAGGTGAAGGTGGTGGACTGTGCCGGCAAGGTTGACCTATAAGTTACCTGTGACTTTCTTACTAGCCAAGTTCCTTTTATTGAGGATATACTGAAAGAAAACACATAAACATGTACATCATACGCACACGAAAACGGATACAGCCAGCACGTAAGTAGACACGTACAAACACAAGCACGCAACCAATGATGTTTACACACACACACACACACACACACACACATACACACACACACCCAGTGATGTGATCGCTTCAAATTAAAACGTCTCTATTTGGAGCAGCGAATCTCAGTATCAGAAGGGTATATTACTTATTTCCCGTCATTCTAAATTTACGAGAACCTTTTCAGCAAATTGAGCTTCCAAAATCACGAATATTAATCTATTCAGAAAGCCACACGTTTATGAAATTCAACATTAATGCATCTGGAGTCGAATCATGGACTTGTAGCCACAGAATAATCAAGTGTAATATTTCTGAAAGATATGACTGCCATTCATTCTAATTTAAGATCATGTTATAAAATTTACACATACGGTGGAGTCTGATGGTTCTACGTTGAATATTATTTGAACAACAGTTATAGGGGAAGTATATAAGGTTAGATAGGCAAGGAATATACAGATATAATGATAGTTTCTCAAGCACAGATATATCCTACCAGTGATTTCTTTAGAAGTGTTCAAATGACATCTTTTTCTAACGTCTGTATCTCAGGCTTGACACAAGTTTACATAATTATATATAACTCGTAGTCTCGTTTTCCTTCTGATTTCCTTATTCTAGAACGGACAATATATGCACACAATCTCTCAGAAAACTTTCTTTACAAAATTGTGTTGAGAAAATATGACACAACGGACGAAGTATTTTCATAATCCTCCGGGACAACAGAAGTCACAGTGTTCATTCTGAAATTCATCGACCCCTCCAAGTAACGATAGTATTTTGAGTGACTACTCGTAGTCTCGTATTCCTCCTACTTCAGTATTCCAGGACCAGAAGTAGTATATAAAACTCTGTCTCTCGTAAAGTTGAATCTAAAGCATCTGGCTCTCATATTCATCGTCTTTCTTGCCACTCTTACATGTAGGTACAGGTACTCGCATATCCACACTGCAACGTCCCCAACACTTCTCTCAGGCTCTCATACCTAGAGAACTACACCCTGGTTGGCTTTACCCTTTAAATATATCTAACCTAAAATCATATATATCATGAAAACGGGCCCTCAGGTTCTCACTTCCTATCGTTCATCTTCCTATTTACTATGTTCAGAATCCTTTCATTTATGTAAGTAGTTCCAGAAATAATCTCCCTTCCCATGATCCTCCTATGAAAATTGCTTTCCCATTCTTCGCTTCAAATAGAAAAAGGGAATTTGGTGGAATTTAGGTCATGTTATTTAATGGTATCCTCTTTGTTCCTGAAATTCTGATTTTTGACCGTAAATGTATGGAAAAAGAAGCTAATTTAACTCTTTGTTGTAGCTTAATCATTCTGTTACATCCAGGTTGAAATTCTTATCGGAGCAATGTTAAAATTTATAATTTAGAAGTCTACAGACAGTCCTAGATACGAGTAAACTGCCTTCCCACTTTGTAAAGCCTGAATAAACTGTCTATCCAATTTGTAAAGCCTGAGTAAACTGTCTACCTACTTTGTATAGCCACAATAAACTGTCTATCCAATTTGTGCAGGCCGAGTAAACTGTCTATCCACTTTGTAAAGCCCGAGTAAACTGCTCTACCCACTTTGTAAGGCCCTATTAAACTGTCTACCCACACTATAATGCCCTATTAAACTGTCTACCCACTCCATAAGCCCCACTTAACCCGCTTAAGAGAGTCTCTTATACAAGTCTGGTTCCAAGGTGGTTTCAGATTAACTAACTACCCCTCATAGCTTAAAGCTTGAATATATTTACATGTTTTCCACAGATTGAAAAACCAATGTAGTCCCTTAATACCACTCTATATCAGGGCAATGAGATAGTCGAGGTTTATCGTTGGTTAAATCCTGTGGTCTTTCTGGGGATTGATTTCAGCCCGTCATAACTTATGTATTTCACGTGTTACACTGCTCTCTACCATTAAAACTTTTTTCACAGAGAATATTTGTTTTGTATTAATTCTTCTTCTATTTTCCTTACGTTACGACCGTAGAAATAAGTCCAGTACATATTAATAATTTCCCTTTGTAAATACACACGTTGGATAGTTACATCTTCAAGCCTTTTTTATTTTAACAAATATTCCCGTCTTCTACAAGCGTTAAAAAGGGGTAAACTATGGCCAAATATAGTGAATATTGTAGATTAAAGTTAAATATTGTGTATGTCGGTGTTTACCTCCCCTTGTTGCTACTAAAAATAAAACCCTCAACAAAAAACATCCTGGAAACAATTTCAGCCCAGTCGGTAGTCAGCAGCTTCACCACACTGACTGGTGGACAGGCAGACGCAGCCACTTGGGGGACAGCTGCCTCCACGCCAGTCGTCAACAGTTTCAACACAAACACGGAAAAAAAAATACACACTACCACAGTCACGAAGAGACGGCTGCCGAGCTGTGAGTCGACAAAAAGCTTAACACAGTCACTTGAATGCGATACCGTCAGAGTTACAGCTAAGGCACCCCAGTACTGTCTCGTCCCGCGCTGCCACTTCTCGTTTTCTTTACAGATGTTGGTAGAACGTTAAAAAAAGGATGATGATGATGAGGAGGAGGAGAAGGAGGAGGAGGATGAAGAGGAGGATGATGTCGAGGAGGAGGAGAATGATGAGAGGGGAGAGAAGAAGGATAAGTAAGACGATGAAGAGCCAAAATTCGAGTCACTTATCATTCATATCATAACAACTGTATAATACACTTGACATCCAATTCTGTTATTTTCCACCTTCCATCCTTAACATTTCAACAGGGATTTAAAACACTACTGACACCTAACTATTTTTTTTTTATACTTGTTGATGTTTTGTTTCCCCTCCCCTCTCATAATGTATATATTTTTGTTTACACAGTTCATATCACTACCTCTCAAACAAGATGACACGATCTCTTTCTCTCTCTCTCTCTCTCTCTCTCTCTCTCTCTCTCTCTCAGCTGCTACCTTTAGCCCTTCCAGCTTTAAATTCCCTCCTCATATAACCTTTTGTTTCATAATTTTTCTCCAGTAATGTTTCTCTTTCTCTAATTCTTAGTTTTCGGTTGGTTTCTTTGCTTTCTCACTTTACTCAGTTCTCATCATCATTTTTTTTTATTCTTTAAAAGATTATGACAACTCGCTTCCTAACTTGCTTTATTTCACTTTTTTGTAATATTTAATTTTGTTATTTTTGTATTCTTGTCATATTTCATCACTACGTGCTTTCAGTTATCCTTCATGTATCGTTTTCTGCTTTCACTTTCATTCTTTCACCATTTTCTGATATTTCCTTTCCTTATTCCTACATTTTTCCTTCTTTCATCATTACCTCCATGCAATTGTCTTTCATATACTCATTTCTTCTTTCATATTCATTCTTTTATCATTCTTTTTCCTTTTGATATCCCTACTTTCATCTTTCTTCTTTCACCACTTATAACTGACTTTAATATTGCACACTCTTCTCATTGACAGCACAGTAACTAGTAAAGTAAGTAGGACAGTCAGCTTCTTATCTTACCATCTACTTTACTTCTATGCATTTGTACCTAAACACCTCAGCTGCATTTTCTATTATCACTTTTTTTTAACTTCTCCCCTTCTTTATCAACCTCTTTCACTTCACTCCTACTTTGTCTCAGTTACCAAACAGGGAGGTACTACCGCCTGGGAAGATATTGGAAGCATAATGTGTAGTCTAATGGTAGACCCTGCTGCCATATGACATCACGAAAATTGTAACCAAGTCCCAGGTTCCTGAGACTTGGTTACAATTGAACACGAAGAAGGAATCTGTCAGCCCTGGAAAGACCACTACCATTTGCTGCTCAACCGAAACACCGATGTGAATGTCCTGACTACCCAGCAGGTTCATCAGCATCCAGAGCTGACCCACCTCAGCTATCCTCCATCCCTGCATGGGGTAGCTATTTCCATCAAACAGATGTAAAATAACAAAGCTTCAGGGCCTGATGGAATCCCAGCCGAGGTGTATAAGGCAGGACGACCTCTGTTTACCAGCCGTCTTCACTCTCTCCTGGAAAATATATGGAAAAAGGAGGAAATCCCCAAGTTCTTAAAGACGCCTCCATCGACAATAAGAACAAGAGAGACCGGTTAGACTGTGGTAACTACCGCGGGATTTTGCTGCTGTCTGTAGCTGCCAAGATTATCGCTCGAGTCCTCCAACACAGACTACTACCTGAGGAGGAAAACTTCCTCCCAGAATCTCAGTGTGGATTTAGAGTCTAAATCACGTGGCACACTGACATGATCTTTGCTGCCCACCAGATACAACAAAAGTACAGAGAACAGCGTCGTGACCTGTGCATGGCCTTCATCGACCTAACCAAGCCCTTCGAATCGGTCAACAGGGAGGCCCTCTAGCGGACCCTCAGGCTGTTTGGCTGCCCACCAAAATTCATTGCCTTTGTGAGGCAACTCCACGACAGTATGAACGGCAGTGTCTTGCACAATGGCACCCAGTCTGAATTCTTCCCCATCCAAACGGGGATAAAGCAAAGATGTGTACTGGCACCAATTCTCATTTCCATTTCCTTGGCTGCCTTCCTTACTCGTGCTAGTTCCAGTTTAGCCGGCGGGGTGGACATTGAGTACCGGATGAAGGATCTTTTCAAAGTAAGACGACTCCAGGCAGGAACAAAAGTGTCGACAGCTTCCATTACTGAACTTCAGTATGCAGACGACTTCACCCTTGTCGCTCACACTGAACGCGACCTACAGGAGATCCTGAGCACCTATGCAGATGCGTATGCACACTTTGTCCACGAGGTGAATGTGCGTAAAACTCAGATTCTCTTTCAGCCTGCCTCTGGTTCAGCCACACCTCCACCATCCATCCAGCTTAATGGTACTACCCTCTCTAATGTTACCCACGTTCGGTATCTCAGCTCCCACCTGTCCACCACCACGGGCATCGATGAAGAGATTCAACATCGGATCAGATGTGCATCTCAAGCCTTTGGCAGACTCCATACCCGTGTCTTTAGCTTTAGGGAGCTGAAATTATCTGCACAGTTGCACGTATATCGAGCAGTCGTCCTCCCTACCCCACAAATGCCAGTACTGTATTCTCGCAGACACCAACTGTAGGAGCATCGAGGCTGCCATTATCCTTGAACAACTAAGTTGGTCTGGCCAAGTTACCCGCATGGACTACAGTAGACTACCAAAGCAACCATTTTACAGTCATCTAACGAATTACAAACGTAACGCTGGCGGGCAACTGAAAAGGTATCAGGATAATCTTAAGACAAACCTAAAAAAGTGCCAAATCGACCTCCTCACCTGGGAGACGATTACTCCACATCGTAACACTTAGAGGAGCACCACACAAGAAAGTGTCAATACTTTCGAGTTAGCCCGACTGCAAACCGAGGCAGACAAGCGCCAGCGCCGGAAAGACGCTACCCGCACCCATCCCTCCCTTCCTCTTTAGTCACCTCAGAGCTCACCAACCTACGTAAGATCCCTAATAACTCATATCATAGTATCAGAGCTGGATGATCGTCACATTCGATTCAGAGTGAGAGCAAAGTAGTAGTCCTGGTAGTGTTTTCGTCAGTAATGCTCCTGGTAGTATAAATGTCAGTAATGCTCTTGATAATGTGATCGTTAGTAATGCTCCAGATAGTGTGATCGTCAGTAAGGTTCCTGGTAGTGTTTTCGTCAGTAATGCTCCTGGTAGTGTAAATGCCAGTAGTGCTCTTGATAATGTGATCGTTAGTAATGCTCCAGATAGTGTGATCGTCAGTAAGGTTCCTGGTAGTGTGATTGTCAGTAATGCTCCTGGTAGAATGAAACCTTTAACCTTTTTGACATTCATCCAGTTAACATTCAGGACACTGGTGAAGCCAGTCATTTTACACTTTTTTGTGGAGGTGCCCTGCCAGTTCTCTCCCCACCAGGTGAACGCACACGTCACGATACCTGCAGCTAGCGTGATAGGATAATTTGGGGGCAAACGTTTAATTAAGTCGTAAGTTGGTCTATTATTTTTAATTAAACTGTGTGTTCGCTGTACTTGAGCGCGATTGTGCGTTCATGACCCGTTCATAACCCGTTCATAACCCGTTCATAACCTGGCTTGTAGTAATTTATTGGTCTTTGGAAAATCTACACACGTCTTGATAATAATATATAAGGGGTCATTATTCTTCTTGCATATTTAAGAAAATTAATTTATATTATGTTGAAAATTAAAAGGCACGGTAACATGTGGGGAATAGTTTCCTCCCAACTATGTTTTGTACAGTAGAGGAATATGTACTGTCCGTATAGTTTGGTATTTGTATTTTGTTTAAAAAATTGGCTGTCACAGGCAGACTAACATACAAATTGAGCATATTATTGCACACACACACACACACACACACACACACACACACACACACACACACACTAACATATATATTTCATGTAGATCCACAATGAGTGTTAAGTTTAGATTTAAAGTTGAAAAGTTGTGATGTAAGTTTTCGTTTCGCTTATAAATGCTTTGAAGAAAGTTGGGTTGATGTTTCAGAAACGTTACATCAACAGTAAGGCTAAACAAACTTAGTAACTCACGCCACACTGGGACCACTTTCTTAAATATTTATATAAGACTTTTGGAAGAAGACTTTTACTGCTTCAGGACGATGCCAACCACCTGAGAATAGTGAATTAGTTCATTGGCAACGATATCTGAACCCCATGAGTGTAATACGTTAAACCCCTGAGTACGATGGCTCAATCCTTTCAACACAATGACCCAATACAGTGAGTTCCATAATGCTGTTCTCTTGATCTAAAGTTATCGTATTTCAGGAAATAAGACTTCCTATTGAGAAGAAAACTTAGCGTATGAATGCAACTAACGGGTGAATAAACCTTCTATCCTTTGATGCTGATGTCAAAATAATGAAACTCTATAGTTATAATACTGCAGACTGAAGAATACCTGAATGAGGTAAATAAAATAGTAAAATAATCACATGTACTCAGCTAGGAGGTGAATGATTCTACACTAGAGAAAGCCATTATACTGTGGCTACATGAACAGGCATATTTTTACCAACTACTAAAAACTTAACAAGCAAAAGAAAAAAAATCAAAGTGATATGGAATACTTTTGAATGGCAGTCAGATATACAAAACCAACACCAACTTTTGTCTAAAAATACAAATATTTTAACAGTTCATGATAAAACCGGTGACTTATGGTTGTGGAAATGGCAATTGCATGCATATAATTATAGAGAAACTGTGAGCTACTCATAGAAGCGTGACAAGATGTATGTTAGACTTAAATCGGGAAGACAAAGAAAAGAAAATGATTTAAAGAGTTCAAAGTAAACTACAAGGGTTCAGGAGCTCAAGCGTCAGCGGGTATAAGTACAGTACTGTCAAAAGTCATCAACGCTCAACTACGAAGATCTATGACTGCAGCATAATCAGGTTTAAAAACGTACTCAGAAAATACACGACATATACGATGTTCACATGAGGACGATAGTGTATAATGCAAACTATAAATGAAGAATATGATCACTAATCTATCTTATCCTGACTAACGTAACATAACATAATATGACTAAAAGAGTATAGGTACAATTTGGTTATTCTATGATAGTGAACGATTTTTACCATGTATGAATAATTTACCATTAAAGTTTAACTAGAAAAAAATCATCGAAATTTGGATAAAAACGCCAATTGCATTTTAAGTGTGTGTGTGTGTGTGTGTGTGTGTGTGTGGGTGTGTGCGGGTGTGTGTGTGTGTATGTGTGGGTGTGTGTGTGTGTGTGTTGTTACGACCGTGTCGTGTTTTTCTATTTTTTTTATATATAACCTGCTCCCATGTTGTTCCATATTATTCCTGTAATGATGTGTTAAATTTACTATTATATATTCTAGTCACCTTACCCTGTGCTGTTAAGGTTTTAACTGTCATTATTTGTTCAAGCCCATCTTATTTCTTTATTTTGTATTGTAACCAGTATTCTTTGTTCTCTAACGACCATCCGCATCGTTAAACGACCCACCGGCGGGTCGCGTGGCGGGAGCCGACCTTATATATAGGACCCACCAACTGACTTGAGTTAGTTCAGTCGTCTTGTCATACAGTTCACATCCTTTGAGTGCCATCCGTCACCCGTTACTTCTACTTAATTTATTTGTGTTGTTCCTGTCGCCACCAATGTGGTATATCTATGTGAGTACCTATTTATGTCTCTATTTATGTCCATCAGTATTTGCTTAGATACATTTAAGTAATTCAGTGTTGTTTCACGTTAGTTAATTTCAGTGTTAGTTTTTATATGTTTATGCAGTGTTAACGTAATCCAATGCTTTATTTTTATTCTTTTGATGTTTCGATGTTTAGTATCATTTGTGTCTTAAAAGTTTCGATGGTGAATCAATTTGTTGTGACAGCCTACGAGGCTCTTTATTGTGTTAATAATTAATCAATTAACTTCTTAAAGGTTTACTTTATTTATTTTTATTCTTTTAATTTACTTCACTTTTTGTTTGGTTCCGCCTAGAGCCTGGTTATTAAAGTAAATTAAGAGACGTCGTAACAGTGTGTGTGTGTGTGTGTACTCGTTTCACTCATGGAGAACTGAGCCAGCTGTAGTGCAGGATGGCCGGACAGTTCCTAACAGCCTAATTTTGCGAATTTAGCAGCAATTTTGTTACCTCATCCCTCCCCCCGGCCGGACACGATACTGGAGGAAGTGGACCCGGCAGTATGCTCGTTTAGTGCTGCGTGTAAAATGACCAGTGTAGTGAACGAGGAGGGAAACCGAGCAATCTGACACTCCGGTCAAACACGTGACTATTTACTTACCGAACAAACGTTACAACACACACACACACACACACACTTATAGAGAGACGTGTGTGAGATTAAAGATAAGCTATCATTCTTCTGACTCGTATTGACCTATGAATAATAAACAGTTAAAATTTACCGAATAAGCTAATAAACCATCGTGGATCATAAGGAAATAAATGAATAAGTTAAACAAAAAAATGGTAATGAAGTTAGCAGAATATATGGTAATGGCACGTTAATAATAAACCAAAGGAATATCTCAACTGGATGCCACGTGATAAGAAAATACGAAGAAAATGACGAACTAAGAGAATTATAGATTAAAACAAGACAGATATTTAGATGCAATTAATGGATACAAAATAAGAATATATTAAGGTTTTAAGTGTGCTGTGAATTAATACAGGATAATAGTTGATAATACTTTATATATAAACACATACGAGGATATTCTCATTCTATGTATATGCAGTATTACGGTATATATCCAATCTATAACCTTGACTCTATTCTAGTATTAACATAAGACTCTATCATTATTCCTGAGGTTTTTTAAGGCTGGACAACTTCCTAAACTAAGAACCATCTCAACCATCTATCTCAATTTTCCCTCAATGATTTTCTTGATCAGTCTCGTGAACTTTTTTACCAAGACTAATCCGGGATTTTATTTTTCACCTTCTGCCTCGTAAATATAATATCCTCTCTCTCTCTCTCTCTCTCTCTCTCTCTCTCTCTCTCTCTCTCTCTCTACACACACACACACTGACAAGTTTTACCGTTGACTTAGCAAAGAAATATCTCCTATAGTTATATTTCCTTTCCTAGTGATGTGATCGTTGCTCTAGTTGCTCCAGTTTTTCCGTGTTAGAAGGAATTTAGTCGTCGTCTACCACATGAGCTTTTGGGCGTTCTGTTTACCGCGTCAGCTGGGTTGTTTACAGCCTGGGCCAGTATTGGTTTACACACGTCACAATCAGCTGATGGATGGCAACATAAAACTCCAGCAAGCCTTCACCATGGCGATGATGTTCGACCGGACGCAAATATTGTATGATAGAACCAATTCGACCCCGTTATGCTGACGTGAACTTTTACTAAAACTCATTTTTGGGTGGTTGTTGACTTTTGTGACGTAGCAATCAATCAAACGATTATTTATATATGAGTATTTTTTTATCGATAATTGAATTTAAAATGAGACGAAAATATCAAGACTGTGTGAGCAGGTGATAATAATATACTCTGTTAGTTTCATGGCAGTCACCCGTTACGCTTTTTCAGATTGGCACTATGAATAGAGAGTATAGATTACCTGATGATTAGCTTCCCCTAGCTTTTTTTCATCTTGATATCAACCGGTCTAATGTTACCTTGTGGGGTTAGGTTAGGTTTGTATTTGGATGGTGAATCTTCTGGTGGTCCAATCACTCAATTTTTATACATACAAATAAAAATAGAAATTCCTCTTATAATTCATGTAAGGTTTGATGGAAAACATTGCTATTTATTTTATTACAACTGGACTTATTTTTGTATTCAAGAATTGTTTCATGTTATTCACTGGCAGGCGATTGAGAGGAGTCGTTTACACACACACACACACACACACACAGTGGATGGTCACCTGGTCACAGTTTATAGGCGTCAGGGTCGTGTTGTGCCGCACGTAACACTCTCACGCCACCTCCTGTGTTCTCCACTAACTTGGCTGATTTAGTCGCTAGCTGGCATCCTCGGGTTGGTCGTGTGTAGCATACCATAAGCGTGAGAGTGTGGTGAACCTGGTGAGTGTAGCAGTCCGCCTGTCTTATATGTTACCATCATTACAACATACCGGATAACTTATGAGAGCCTGAAAGCATCAGCACTAGAACCTCGCGGAAAGATGTGTGGGCTAGACTTTCTCAGGAGAGGATATCAGAAGTCAGTTAAAGGTAAGTTATTATCACAAATACGGGAGGGAGGAGGTGGGACTTACCACAGAGGTTTGGGATCATTTAAACGCTAACTTGTGGACAGGTAAATACCACAGTTCCACAGGGGAAATACGTCGGTGAATATTGTATGCAGATCAGTTGCCAATGAGGGAGGGTTAGTCAGGGAGGGCCACTGTGGGAGGGCCAATGAAGGAGGGCCAATGAGGGAGGGTCAGTGAGAGAGGGCTAGTGAGGGAGAGCCACTGTGGGACGGCCAGTGAGGGAGGGCCAATGAGGGAGGGCCAGTCTGGGTGTGCCAGTGAGGGAGCATCGGTGAGGGAGCACCAGTGAGGGAGGGCCATTGAGGGAGGGCCAACGAGGGAGAGCCAATGAGAAAGCACCAGTGAGGGAGGGCCAGTGGGGTTGGGCCAACGAGGGAGGGCCACAGACATTCCATTCTAGCACGGCATCGAGTCTCCTCAAGTCAGTTTACCTTACTAAAGCGTTGTTGTGTGATAAAATTAACATTCATTTATACAAGGCACAAGAAACACCACAACACGAACACTGTACAAAGTGATGTTTTGTTTTTATTTCAGCAGAGTTATTTAGTAGTTACAGGGTGGTAGAGTTTAACAAATAACAAAATGTTTATTTATAGTCAAACAGAAAATTGTAGCTGCAGCACTGAGGAAAAATAACTATGATGTGCTTTTTGCTAAGTAATGAAGTGCTAAGATTATTCTATCTGTGTGTGTCTGTGTGTATGTGTGTGTGTGCCAGTGTGTGTGGGCATGTATGTGCGCTGTGCTTGCGTGTGTGTGTGTTCGTGCATTTGCGTGCGTCTGTGCGTGTGTGTGTGTGTGTGCGTACGTATGTGTGTGCATATGTATGTGTGTGAGTATATGTGTATGTGTGTGCGTTTGTGTATCTCCGTGTGTGTGAGTATGTGTATATGTATGTATGTATGTGTATATGCGTATGTGTGTGTGTGTACGTATGTGTATATGTATGTATGTACGTATCTGCTTGCGTGTACGTAATGTGTTTGCTGTTTATGCAAAAGGGGGGAGGAAGGGATCTTCAAAATAACAAATTACAATGACTTTAAGAAATTGTGAACGGGTACATATTTCCGGTTCGTTTAGCAGTAATTATAAAAAACAATATAAACACATAACAATATTTTAATGGCATCACCACCGCCCCAATACCATCTTTACTATCACACATTAACAAGAGAGATAAAGAGATAGCAGTACTTGAAGAATTTTTAACGTAGAAAAAACAAAGAATTCCTAAATATTAGATTCAAGGATTCTGAATATAGGAACATCACCGTAATTCTGTTTCTTCATCTCCACAGTATCTGATTAATATTGTTCATGCTTCTTATCAGTGTTTCTTGGTATGTTAGTTTTGGGGTCACCTGACGTTAATTAGGTTTGGTTAGGTTAGTTTTGGGGTCACCTGACGTTAATTAGGTTTGGTTAGGTTAGTTTTGGGGTCACCTGACGTTAATTAGGTTTGGTTAGGTTAGTTTTGGGGTCACCTGACGTTAATTAGGTTTGGTTAGGTTAGTTTTGGGGTCACCTGACGTTAATTAGGTTTGGTTAGGTTAGTTTTGGGGTCACCTGACGTTAATTAGGTTTGGTTATGTTAGTTTTGGGGTCACCTGACGTTAATTAGGTTTGGTTATGTTAGTTTTGGGGTCACCTGACGTTAATTAGGTTTGGTTAGGTTAGTTTTGGGGTCACCTGATGTTAATTAGGTTTGGTTAGGTTAGTTTTGGGGTCACCTGATGTTAATTAGGTTTGGTTAGGTTAGTTTTGGGGTCACCTGATGTTAATTAGGTTTGGTTAGGTTAGTTTTGGGGTCACCTGACAACATTTGTGCCTCTAGGAATATTGGATATTCCTGAACAAAAATACCTAGACACCTCATTGTTCATGACCTATAAATACTGAATAGAGGAACATCAATCACAGGGGTTCAATGTGTTGTTTGACTCGACTATAAACATCGTTGCTGTATCAATGTTGTTGGAGAATCACTGCCTCGTCCTAATGACTAGTGGTTTACTCTATGGTCTAATCTATGCTATATATTCCTGGTAATAAATTAGCCTTGTAATTCCTATTGTTGATGCGTCTATTATTGTACAGGTCAGGTTGTTGATATACTTGTGTTGGCTATTGAGTGAGGTGTTAATGAATGGTTGCCCTGCGAACTGGTGGGTCGTACTCATTAAACACTTCTTTCATACCCACAAGCCTTGAGTCCCTTATAAAGCTTTAGATTTACGCCCAACTCGTAAAGAAGTTTTCCAGGTTGAATAAATATGTTCCGTATAGCAACCGATCTGAACACTTTGTCAAATCCATGTTGAAAATGGTAAGGTTAAAGGATTTTTTTTTCTCCATAAAACACTTTAAAACATGTCACAAATATTGGTGTTACTTCATAAATTAATATCAATAAATCAAAATTTAGTAGAATTGTGTCAACTATTGGAAGGACACTTTTAGTAACACTGGCTGTTATTAGTAGTCATAAGTTTCGTCGGAAAATCATTTCTTTTTAGCGTTATTACTATACACTACAGGAGCCACGCACAGTTTGTTCTGGATCAACACCACTAGCTACAATATTCCTTCTATGAGAAATTACTGACCAGTATATCATATTAATACAGCAATGGTTGAGGCCTCCATTAATAGTTACCCCATAGCGTTGTGCTTGTTGACCCCTGGTTATTACGGCCCCCTCCTAGGCCGCTACTTCCACTAGGCCGCCACTTCCACTAGGCCGCCACCCCCACTAGGCCGTCACGCCCACTAAGCCGTCACCCCCAATAGGCCGTCACCCCCAATAGGCCGTCACCCCCACTAGGTCGGCACCCCCACTAGGCCGGCACCCCCACTAGGCCAGCACACCAGGACTGTAATTCATCTTCCTCCTGCCAAAACTTAGTGACGTGGGTGGAGGTCACTGCCCGCCTCTCTTACACCGCCTTTACGTTGTTATAAGCTGTGGTGGGAGCACGTATTCTCCTCGTCGTGGTCTGTGGGGGGCCATCGTATAGGTTCATCGTACAGGCGGGGAATATTTCTTTGTTTATTTTAAGGCCAGCTTGATGTAACGCCTGCGCCACAACACCTTCCCTCATGCTAAAGGTCAACCTGGAACAGTCACATTTTCTCTTTACACGATGATACTTATAGATGAATAGTTCTCATTAATTCCAGGTTGTTTATAAATTTCTATTAAGGAACCCTGCTGTAACTCGTAGACTAAGTGATTAATGATTCCTAATAGGGAAATAATAGTAATTGTAATTATGTTCATATGTGTAATACATTTCACCAATAACGCCAAGGTAAGCGTCTTTTTTTTTGTTAATTTATTTTTGTTTTTGTGATAATTAATTGATTTATCATTCCTGATATTAACGCCGAAAAGAAAGAAACGCGCTCACACACACACATCTCCTGCAGGCACTTAATGGTGGTTCGCCTCTTCATAACAGCTTCAAGTCGCCCTTAATTTTAAGTGAAAAAAAACTTTGCTCATTACGAGTCATAAACAGGGCGATAAACTGCAAAATTTATGACCCCTTAAACTTCTGTCTACTCTCATCCAGGCTGTTCACCACTGTTATCACGTCACTCTACCTCAAGACACATAAGTAACAGACAGGAAGGAAACATGAAAAACTTCTTATATGATGTAAATAAAATTGTTTTGATATATTAGAATAAAGAAGAGATGTACATATTTCTATAACGCTTTAGTTGAAGATATCATGTAAACACACACACACACACACACACACACACCAGGGAAAATGTATTGCTTTGAGCAGCAGAATGAGTAATGAAGAGAATCGTCTAAGTCATTATGATGTAATATAAACGAAAACATTACAGATCCCTTTAATAAATGAAGTAAACTATAGATTCCTATCAAGTGTATCAGATGTTAAAAACGAAGAAATAAGTAATATTCTGAATGACATTAAATATGAAAGAAATAAAATTATCTCATGGTTACTAATATTCAAAAAAATAAATATAATTACCTAAATATGTGACCACTTTCACTACGGGCGGTGATCCATACAAGGTAACAACAAAGCTTAAGATATATTTGGTAGTGTGTGTATGTGAGAAGACGTGAGCGTTTGTGAGTGTTTGTGTATATATAGTGTAGGTGCATGTGAGAATACGTGAGTGTGTATGAGTGTGTTTGTGTATAAGTGTAGGTGCGTGTAAGGAGGCGTGCTGTTGTACATAAGATACCTGACAGTTACACCCCCAACACCTGCTATTCTCAGCCTGGCTTCATGGATTAACTTACAACAGCTGGGGGCCTGCGTGTTTATATCTCAATTGATTCATTCATTCTCATAATGTTTATAATTTTTATCCTTGAGGTCGATGCTTAAATTGTCAATATCTTTACGAGCTGTTCATTTTCTCCGGGTGTAAAATAATACGCAATTTGTTGGGGAGAATTTTTACACCTTCCACTGTATTATGTATGCTAATTCCTATAAAATATGAGCACTCACCCTTCATCCTCCTTCCTTGCGACGGCACCTAAGAAATTACCGCTCCTATTCAGCAAACCACATTATAATTATACTGATAACCCGACGCGTCACCCCGGCCCCTGTGTTCACTGACCGCGCCCTCACTAACGCACAAATGCTCGTTCTGCCAGCATCAGTGACTTTGGTCTTGTACGTGTCTGAAATATTCTCTCTCGACCAATAACCAGAGAGATGTAAACTACTGATGACTAGTGTATTTATTAACCAATAATTACGAACTTACATATGATATAAATAAAGATACATTATATTACTACAATTATTATTATCAACATCAATAACAAAAACAATAGTTGAAATTTCTATGTAAAATCTGTAAGTCGTTTAAAGACCACACTCGTCCCTACCACCACCAACACCTTCTTACCGTACTGTAACAACCAACGAACACACTCCCCCTCACCACCAAATTTTCTAACTTTCTCACCCAAAATGACGAGAGTTTCAACATTCCAACATTCATTAGCAAGAAACTTTCTGTTCAAGCCACAAGACCCGTGACAACCCAGCATTCTTTACTTATCTACTATGCTATAATACTCTTTCTATCTCTCTACCTCTACCTTATCACATATCAGCTGTTGAGTCATATTTCTTCTAGATTTATTCCATAGTATCAATATCTCCTTCATTCAGATATCAACAATGACAGCAAGAGTTACAGTCACCACACCTCAACAGCCATTACCATCAAGTTTACTTTTCACTTGCCACGTCAGCCCATTATTCTACCACAATGAGTCTAGTTTTGTTTCAGTAACGTTATATGATTCACTTTCGCTATGAAACAACGAGGCTTCAATAACAGCGTCAAACACCAGCACTACCAAACTCTTACAGTACAGTACACTACATCACACTACACCACACCATATATTACCACCATACTACATCAGTTACTATCATTATACACTCACACCATACCACACCACATTACACTATACCAACCACCATTACCATATTCACACCTCAACACGCACTAACCATCACCACGAAGCAAACATTCACCTCAACTCACCACATCCACCTTCACCACCACACCATATTAACCACCACTACAACACCACTTCAATAACCATCACCACCACACTACATCAACTACCACCACTACACTACATCAACCACAACTACCACACTATATCAACCACAACTACCACACTATATCAACCACCATACCACACTACATCAACGCCCCATCAATCACCACTATCACGCTGCATCAACCACCATTATCTGCCATCAACAACTTAGAGTACTTGGAAATTCGAATCTAAGCTTATTGTTCAATTTACGGGCCGGTCTTCATAGTGAATTTATTTAAGCAGATTGATTTTCTCCTTCGGATTTTAGTATAAATTTTATCATGGCAATACTTAATCCCTTTTATTACTCTATCTGTCTAAATTTTTGGTGATATAAAATTGTCAACACGAGAAACATTTTAAAATTGCGTGTGGTAATAAATTCACGTCAATTTATAGCCCCAAATATTGCTTGTCATGTCTCAATGTAACTCAGAGAATATAACTGGGGTTTGGCTAAATATTGTAATACAGAGAATTATGGGGAATGTCCTTTATCATGAAGATATTAATTAAATCAACTTTATTCATTGGTTTAAGAGATTTTGAGAATATTCATCCGAGATTAATTTTTTTTTCCTTCAGTTGTAACTTGAGTTGAGGTTCACTGCAAGGGCCGGTCCATTGAACATTGATTACAACTTTTTATTTTATGCTTGAGATTCAAGTGTGAATTTTATCCTGAATATTTCTTATCTCTCAATGTGATCTTTCTTGTTGTTGTTGTCTCTCATCTCATATAACTGTGTATATGTGTTGTTTTTTTAATATCTTGCTTGGTTTTTCACTCTCAGGAAAGATAATTTTGAGTCTATAGAAACTTCGTGTAATAAATATCTTTTAGTTGGCTGCCTAGTTTATTAGTCAACTGGACCGAGGAAGACAATTTTCTACACCTCTTATAACTAAATATGTGGAAGTTATAGTGCGGTGTTTACTCCTCTTGTCGAGAGGCGAAAAGAAGAACACTCCAAATCATACGAAACATCTTAGAGAATGAAACTATTATGTGAAGCAGTGTGTGGTAGTACTCACCTCATCTTTCAAAACTTCTCTCACTGTGGTTGGAAGGAAGATGAATGCATGGACGTCCTCAGTGCTGAGAGTTGCACAACACAGGGCCTCTGGTACCCCTCACTAGCTAGCCAGCCACTTTGTGCATTGCCTGTACTGGCATCATTACCGGCTGATATTACAGGTTCACTTTCAATTTCTTTACGGTACACACACAGTTATTAACGCAGGCCAGAAATCCAGGGACCAAATACTCCTACACTCCTATTTAGGATGATATAGAAATAACTCTTTTTTTCATTTAATTCTGAAATGCATCATTGTGCATAAAATATATGTTTAATCACATACAATCCAGATTTTTTCTATAACAACAAATACTGTTCTATCTTCTTGTACCTTCACAATTCTAAACACAATGTATATAATTTCACCCCCAAATCACGTCAGATTTGCGTTCGGTAGTGAGTAAGTGGCGAGAGGGAGGCGGCTGAGACGAGCGGGTAGCAGAGGTCACGTTGAGACGGAGGCAGGCGGAGAACTAGTGAGTGCGGCGCTGCACCCCTGGACCCAACCGCTCGCAGGCGCACTACCGTCTCCCCACTTCTCGATAGTAAGCCGACCAGGGTATACAAACATGAACTGTCGGGACTCGGTTGGATTGCGTTTTTGTTGTCACTTTTTCTCATACCGTGTCGCTAGCATGTCGTCTTGAGACCCTCCTGTAGACGGCAATACCAAAGGGGGAGCAGATGTGTCTGTACTGGAGGCTGTACCAGGGGTGTTGTAGTCCACTCTAGCTAATGGAAAGTACCCTTCTACCTCTTTTCTCCTATGTATTTCTTTCTTTTACTACTATATTTTATTTTTATTTTTTGGTCATACTTTTCCTGTATCTAAATATTTTCACTAGCACGCCCCTCCACCCCACAACCGCGCCGTTTTTAATTAGAAAGAGACAAGGTGTGCGCGTGGCCGAGTGTGGGACGAGAAGTCAAGGCCTCGAGAGACACAGCCACAAGCCCTCTTACCGTCGCCCACACTCCTCCAGCCTCACAACACTGAAACGCTCTTGTTTTCCTATTTTGAGAGCGTACCTCGTCAGACAAATCCTCTCAAGACGTTTCTATACTTATAACGACCTTCTTAAAGTCTTGTCTTGAGTGTTGCAATTTTTTCCGCAAGATATTATATCCAGCAAGCCTGATGTGCTCAATGTTAATCTAAGTGAATCGTACACCTGGAACCTCTTACTTAAATGACAACATCAACATTGAATAGTTTAGAAAATGTAAAAACAGAAAAAATAAGAACAAATCATAATAGAATATCTTTCGTAACTTATAACAACTAATAGAAATGATCTTATAACTTTCTATAAAACACAAGCGAGTTATTTAATAGGGAAAGGATTTAATGGATAATGGATAACAGTGTCCTATAGTAAACAGTACTGCATATGGTGCAGTCTCGTGGTGGTGATGTTGGTGATGGTGGTGATGAAAGTGGTGGTGGTGGAAGTGATGGTGGTAATGGTGGTGGTGGTGATGGTGGTGATGAAAGTGGTGGTGGTGGAAGTGATGGTGGTAATGGTGGCGGTGAGAGAGGTGGTGGTAGTGATGGTGGTGGTGGTTGTAGTGATGGTGGTGGTGGTTGTAGTGATGGTGGTGGTGGTGGTGATGATAGTGGTGGTGGTGATGATGATAGTGGTGTTGGTGATGGTGCTGATGATGGTGGTGGTTGTAGTGTTGGTGGTGGTGGTTGCAGTAATGGTAATGGTGGTGGTGGTGATGATAGTGGTGGTGGTAATGATGATAGTGGTGATGATAGTGGTGTTGGTAATGGTGATGGTGCTGATGATAGTGATGTTGGTGATGGTGGTGATGGTCTTCTGTTTTCTTTTCTACCAACAATTGCCGCTGAGGGCTCTACTGCACCTCACAGTTCTCACATAAGCACAAAGCACTAGGCGTGAATAAGACCTCGATCGTTTTGAAAGCTTCTAGACAGCCTCCTCATAACACCCTTATGTGGCCTTCTCTAGCGTGAGTCAGAATCATTTTCCTGACAAGACATTCTATGGGCTATACATACAACGATTTTTTCCCGCCGATAAGCTAAAAAAAAAAAGATGAAAAAGAAAATTTAACTTCCCCGCTCGTACAAGTTCCCAAGAGTCGTTCTTCTCTGCCGCACAGCTAACACCATAGATATTTTGTTGTGAACTAATCATTCCATTCAGACATGTTCTGCTACCGTGAAGTTCTTATATAACCTAACCTAACCTAACCTAATCTGACGATAATTGAACTTATTTTAATCTGGTTTAGTCCATTCGTTCTATAATCGAAAATAAATTCACGGCAAAATGGCTTACGTATGATTTTGACAGCCAGTATGTTGGGGCAGTATTGACAAGAGGATTACGAGCATATAACCATCACACAAGGAAAGTGACAACAACCACACTTTTGCTAGAAGTTACATAAGACCCTAACTCCTTAATAGATTCTTATGAGCTCAATGGTATAGTGTTGTTTGACCTTAAGGATCCGGAATAGCTATGTATAACAGAAACTTCTATATAACGGACTTCATGGAGAGGAAAGTCCGCTATATCGAGGGTCTATTCGATTTGAAACTTCAATTTAGTGAACTGTATAGATATGCAAGTCCGTTATATCATGGATTATATGAGAGAAAGGTCCGTTATGTGGAGGTTTCACTGTATAAATAGACACTGGAAAAAGATCATTAAAAGAGTATGAAGAAAAGTAAAGGAGGGACAGTAGAGGAGGGACAGTAAAGGAGGGACAGTAGAGGAGGGACAGAAGAGAAGGGACAGTAGAGGAGGGACAGAAGAGAAGGGACAGAAGAGAAGGGACAGTAGAGGAGGGACAGTAGAGGAGGTACAGTGGAGGAGGTACAGTAGAGGAGGGACAGTAGAGGAGGGACAGTAGAGGAGGGACAATAGAAGAGAAGAGAAGTACTATCTGGCAAGGCGGCGGGCGAGTGGATCAAGCCAGTCACCGGGATTGTTTGACTTTGTGGCCGAAAGCTCACCCCAGGCTACACAATCTGGCTTCCTTGCGTGGCAGGAACAAGAGGCTTCAGACACGGGCCACGCTACCCTGCACACTCGCCAAGGTTGTGTGCTGGGATGTGGCTCTGACGCGACTATGGACTCTCACTTCCTAAGTCATTCTACAACATGGGGTAGATAAAGATAGATAATAATTGATATAGAAGTTAAGGGTAATTAAAGATAGTTAAAGATAAATATAAAGATAGAAAAATATATAAAGATAGTTATGGACAAAGATGGTTATGGATAAAGATAACTAAGCATAGATAGGGTATGTATAGTTAGATAAGGATAGTTAGGGTTAGAAAATGATAAGATACATATTGTGAAGGATAGATAAAGATAGATGAAGTTAGTTATGGATAAAAAAAATGGTTAAGAATACCATAAAGATAGTTAAAGATAGATAAAGATAGTCAGGGGTACCTAATAAGATACTTTTAGAAAGATAAAAATAGAAATATAAAGTAGGACACAGACTCGTCACCATTACTATGAAGACCATCTCATTATTAAAGCAACCTGATACATTTTTCACCGTTCAGTAACTATCTCATTAATGAGGGATGAAATATGCCTCAGTGGTACACAGGTATGAAATAATATTATGCACGTCATGAAAGTGAATAATTATAGAGTTTTTAATTATGAATTATATATATTTAACTCTACTTAACTCAACGTGAATAACAAATATTTAACTTGGGACTTGTATTGTTGGAACATAATTTACCCTATACTCCCATACCGTCAGGCGTCAATCTCATTCTTCAGACGTCACTCCTATCCTTCAGGCGTCACTCCCATTCTTCAGACGTCACTCCCATCTTTCAGGCGTCATTCCCATCCTTCAGGCGTCACTCCCATCCTTCAGGCGTCACTCCCATCCTTCAGGTGTCACTCCCATCCTTCAGGCGTCACTCCCATCCTTCAGGCGTCACTACCATCCTTCAAGAGTCATTCCCATCTTTCAAATCCCTCCCTCCCTTCCTCAGTACGTGCTCGTAAGGCTGGATGCGGTTATAGTCTTAAACACTAATTCGCGGACTTGGGATCTCGGGTGTAAGCAGGAGATGGTGTCGAGGATGGTGCAGAACCTTCATACCAAATTTGCAGATGAGGTCATGGTGATGATCAGAGAAAGCCTAGAGGATCAGTGTGTAAAGCGCTTCTTAATGTGTGTGTGTGTGTGTGACTTTAAATCTAATATCTTATAAATAGGTGAGTAATAGGTGAACAGTGGTAAAATGATTATATGCGTACACCTATTCCCAAACACTCTCACCCGAGAAACGAAGTAGCTGTACTGCAATAATATCCTCCTTGTGTCTCTCGTATGTCACTCTATATATCTTTTAAAAAAAAATAGGTCAGTCATGGGTGGACATACCATCAAGACTACTTTTTAGTGTCTCAACCATAAACTAGAATTTTCATTATCATTATAACCATCCGAGAAGCGAAATACGTATGATTTAATAGGTAATAAATAGGTTTCCCTACGTATCTCTCTGACTTTACACAAAATATGCTATAAAAATGGTAAATCACCCATTTTTTTTTTTTACAAACCTTAGCGAGGGCGGTTAAAGCTGGTAAATAAAAATAGGTCAGAGGTGAAAGCCAAGCTAAAGTTATTGGTTAATGTAAGGTCTTGGTGTAGTTCTCTTGCAATGGTGGAAGCAGTGTCCAATAGTGTCCAAATAGGGCACACGAAAAGATAGGGTCAAAGGTCGAGATCACAGGTAAGGGTCAAATGAATTCTAACACCTGTACGTTGTCAAAATGAAACCCGGTAGAGACTGCTGAAGCTAATTCGGGTCTTTGTATATTTTCCTCTCTCCCTTCCGTGTATATTCTTCAATTTTAAGGATAAATTGTGTTGAGTTCGATATACGTAATAGAGAGCCTAATATTAGTGTGGGCGTTAAGAGGAGACTCACCTTTGAGGGTCGTGCACACACCCATATACATATAGGTACACACTTACTTGCATATACACACACGTACACTCACCCACATACACACACGTACACACACACACACACACACACTAATCTAGAATACACACTTAATGAGTTTAGTTATTGAAGAGCAGTAATACATTATATAAATCATAAATTGTACTTAGGTGATGAAACTTTTGTAAACGAATGTAAACTCACGAACATCAACAATAACAACAATAACACAATCAATAAAACAATAACAACAATAACAATAACAATCGTAAAAAAACTAAAACAACAACATCGACAATAACAAAAACAAAATCATTAAAAAACAATAACAGCAATAACCACAAAACAAAGACAATTTAATCAGCTGGAGTGACGCAAATGATGTTTTTCACTTCTTGAGAGCCTGAATAAGAGAGGAAGGGGAGGAGGAAGAGGAGAAAAGTTACATAGATTTAGAAGAAAAACAGACATTTTTAATGGTGAATATAACTACCGAGTGATTTTCTTTATTTTGAAATATAGAGAAGTAGTGAGACCTGTCCTGTAATGAAAAAATATTAAGATAGATATAACATTGGTGAAACATAGTAGACATATTTAAGAAAAAAAGATGTTGGTGCTTATAAAAGAACCAAAATCACTAACAGAAAAGAGGGTAAAAGACGTAAGCAAAAGGACAGAAATCAAAAATAACTTGATTGAAGTGAGTGTTGGAAAGGTTGATACAATTCCCTCCAACATAAGCCATACTATTGTGAACTAAAGAAAGTAATGGGATATACAAATTTAAAAAAATTGTTGTAAACTTATATAAATCAAATAGGTGATGTCGAAAGAGTAAAACAAAAAAGAAGACGGTCTGGAATCCCTAAGGGTAACTAAATCATTTACTTAAAAGCGAAATTCTCTCTCTCGTATCAAAGGAAATACATTTGATCATTATATACTTCCATTACTGGCTTTTGGAAGTGAAATATAATATGTTGAATATAAAAGATACAAAGTTACACACTAGAATAGAGATCTACCAAGTAAGACGCGTTGAGGGCGAAGAGAATCGATTGGCTGAGACATCAAGTATAAGATATTAAGCTTCGGGCCCAAGACTTGACTCACCACGATGTTTAACAGAAGGTCCGTAGCAAGAAGAGTAATGCAATGTCTGCCAGATGCAACTAGACATCACTCTCAGTTGCACCACTTAACTCTATAAACGCCTTCCTAACTACATCTAAGATTCATTAACTTGGTATGACATAGATTTAAATAAGTAGACTAGCATTCCATACTAACGCAGCATTAAGCTTTATTCTTGGCAGCTCATTTATCTCTTTACACTATAGAATCAGGAGGGTTTACCTAATGAATGAAGCGATAAGCTGCTTTCAGGTGAGGTTCTCTACTAGACTTCAGAAGAGTGTCATTATAAAAGTGTGTGTGTGTGTGTGTGTGTGTGTGTGTGTGTGTGTGTGAGGGATTTTGAGTGTGAGATAATATAAGTGTGAGGTAACTTGCACCAACAGAAACTCAACATCAGGTATGTAATAAGATAAAAAAAAATCCCTGACAATTTAGAAAATAAGAGGTATTTCATGTATCTTATCAAAGCCACTTATACTCATCCCACCTTCAGTAAATATCTAATTCTCACCCAAGAATTACTAATTAGAACTAAAAGTCTTCCCTGAAAGTATTTTACGACATTAACTCTTTTCTCATGAACTTACTGCTTGATAACAAAAATGAACGTTTTAAATCACTTATGAACGCAGAGGAGAATGTTTTGGTTAAGCATTTCTAAAATTCTTCTTCTGTGTTAGAGGATGATGGACCTTTAGTATACGACACCATCAGCTATACTCACCGTCCTCCTCTCCTGCCTGAGTCACACAACACCCCCTCCCCCTCATAGTCTCTTGTATTCCGTCTCTGGGTTCAAGTCACTCTACCATAATAGATTTCTCAGTGACACTTAAAGTAAACAATAAACTTAAAGTAAAATATATGGTAGAATAAAAAGAAGTACACAGAAGGTGGACGGAATGATTCTGAATGCAAATAAGCCCTTCATCACATACTTTCGTAATTAATACATTAAATTCATTCAGGAACAATATAATGGGATTTTTTTCTGGCGTTATATTATGTATAGCTTTGATATTTAATCTTCATTTACCTTTAATAAACTTAATATATGCATTAGTTAGTTGCTTAAGAGTAACGTATATTCATGGTTATAGTAATTGTCAGGTGAGAACACTACTGCAAGTATGTATGTTCAGTGATGAGTCGAACTAACAATGGGATGGGGTGGTGATAAGAGATGACTCTCTTCACTGCTCTTAGTATGGTCAAACTTTCTTATTGCCGTGATATAGCGAGGCTGTGGGAATGGTCAGGTACTTTTACTTATTTCTTTTATAAACACTACACGACACTATTTTATTTTTTATATCTCTAGATCGTATTATTCTATAACCTAATTACACTAATTCAAAAGTTTATCAACATTAGGTGATTTTAAGTTGCAGAAAGTTGCAATTTTCTCTCATTACCCGACATAAATGCAATATGAATTGATAACTTTCTAAATTACCTGTGTTAAGTAAGTCTAGTTTTTCCTGATTCTGCACTTAACACACTTATATGCCCTGGGATATGAAATGTAACTGACTGAAAACCTTTACGCGTAGAGCTAATCATCGTTTTTCCTTTACATTAAACTAGAGTTAGAAACAAGATTCTTTACGAGGTTCTTATATAAAAATAACTTTTCTAATACTTCCACAGATACTTTAACGAGGAAGCATCTACACACGTTGATCCCTACTCCAATACTCTATCTTTTTATAACTCTTATAAAAGATTCAAATTTTATTTCGTCAACCAATTCATAGTTCATCTTATCTTCCATTGCATACTAGACATCAAACACTTTCATTTATACAGCTTAGAGATGTCTTCAAGTTTACAAAAATAATCATCAAAAGATTTTCAATTTCAGGACAGAAATGTGATTACTTAGAATCCTCTCAAAGTTCACCTGTGTGCGTGTGTTGGTGTAAGACGCCGGACATACATAACTAAAAGTAAGAGGTATTTAAAGACATGGTATTTATGAGCAGTCAGGGGGCTCCGTCAGAATGAGCTCGTTGGTCACTCCTCCCTCCCACCTGGTGTGCTTACCTGTAATCATCATCCCCCTCCACCCAGGTCATCTATTCTCTCCCACTTATTTGATAATTTTAGCCAACATCAGCACCTGTGACTCCCAACTAACTAACTTTTTTTTGGGGGGGGAGGGGAGAGATCTTACCTCTGTATGTACTGGTGCTAGATATCATATCTCTGATGCCACTCATAGAGGTTTACTTTTTCACCCTTTGAGGACGATATTTTAAAACCTATGAAAGTCGACATTTCAACCCTTTAGTCCTTAAAGGGTTAACATCACATTCACTATATAGATCTTTTTTCTCGTAATTTTCTACATTAAAGTGTAAAGAGCTAAACAGCTTTGGTATAAATAACATAGGCCATACTAGCTACATTACTCATTCTTTGTTTACCTAGACTTACTAATTTACCCTACCTGTCATACTTACTTTAATATCCTTTATTTTTATCAATTTTTTACTTTCTGGAATCTGGACTTGTTGGATCTAGGTACACGTCTGTTGTGTCTCAAATTAATTGGCTCAAAATTGAAAGCGTGACGATGAATTGCTAATTTTCTCCGTAGGAAAAAAATAGACGAAACACGAGGAAAAACAAATCTCTCTCCCGTTATTTGTAGGAGAAGTAATTAATGAACTTTTGAGATGAATGATAATATGTGAAGGAGACTGAGAATGATTGACGCAACAGGAATATGAAAAATATAAAAAACGATAAGAAAAGTGAAGAATAAAGAAGAGAAAATAAAAAAGGAATGAAAAAAATAATTATGAAATGGAAGAAGCGAAATGAAGAAAAGAAACAAGAAAGATAAAAAAAATAGAAAAAATAAGAAAGTAGAATTAAATGAAAGAATGTGAATGAAGAAGAGAAACAATAAAAAGAAAAACTAAGCAAGAAGAATGAAATTAAAGAAGAAAATTTAAGATAAAAAATGAAAAGAATAAAGAAGAATGAAGTAGACACAACAAGAAAAATAATAATTCACCTAACCTTCAAATATTGCTAGACGATACGAAGTAATTGCTAAGTCTATTGAGAAATTCCCCGAACAAGAGCTGTAAACACAAAACAAGATGATTCTATCAGATTAACGTACATCTTTTCCTCCGAGAAGAAAAACAAAAGTAGGATATAAAGTAAAATAAGACTCAGATAAAATATAATATGGAAGATCTATTATATAACAGTAACTTCTTCACCTGGTCAGACTCCCAATCATCAAGAGACATAATGATGGAAGCACAGGTAAGAATATTGATTATAAAATATATATTCTAGATTCTAAGATATATATTAAGACATTTATTATTAAGGAGGTTTTTAAATGCGGAGCGGTGTTATAAATCAGAAATTTTCTATAACAATTGTGATTACGAATGAATTATTGTGGCTATTTACAGAGGTAAAGAGGTGTTATGGATTACAAAGGTATTAATCAAAGAACAGGTTGTGTTGGTCCTTGTTTTATATATGTCACACACAACTATATACAATAGATCTGGAACTAATAAGTGGCTGGACTGAAGCAAACACTTTGCTGTTTTTTCTTAATTGTAGAAAAATATTGTTTCACAGTTACTTAGTTCAGGTGACAGTATATTGTACCTTATCTACCAGGGGAAGTGTCTTAGTGCGCTTATATATGAGAACACTTAAGTGATAAGAGTCTGTCTGCTCCCTCCTCTGGCTCAGAGCGTGAGAGTCAAGGAGGTATTTGCTAAATCAGCTTGACCTGGCTCAACCTCTGATGAAGTTATAGACTCAGCATGTATGACATGAACAACTACTGAGTCTTTGGTGAATAACTGAGTGAATATCTGCTGAGTCTTTGTTGAATAACTGGGTGAATAACTACTGAGTAATTGTTGAATAACTTAGTTAATAATTTGGTATTATACACTTGGTTGAATATTTATATAATACAAATGGTGCTGTTGCAAATATATTCATAAACCATCTTCCTCACGCATGAAATACTATTTATAAATTTATTCATGAAAAACAACATTTATTTCTGGAACAAAACACCTGAGAATTTAATATTTCAGCCAAGTAAAGTTCAGTATATAAAAATTTGATAACTATTTATAATTCCTTATAAAGATATAAATTATGGATATGGTTGTTATAGGCGTTAATAAACTTATACATAACCTATGATGATATTAACAGAAACTTTAAGGAACATGGCAATGGGTGTTGAACCTACACGGATTAACAACAACATTAATAATAATAATAATAATAATAATAATAATAATAATTACTTCACTTTAACAACTAGATTCCTTCAGCTTAATATATACACAAATCCTCCAAATTTAAAAGTTGTATGATATTTCTCTCTGATATAACTGAAAAATAACTCAATTTATCTATGACTTATACTGAGGTACCGTCGCCAAAGAAGACAGGCAGCGGCGCACAGTCATCGTCAACATGAGTATAGGTTTAGTGGTATATTAACATTACACTCACTACACGTCGATGCTTCCTCTTGTTATAATGTATTTATCATCTAACACCTTCATTAACATATAAATCAAACTCGCTGTTTATATTACGTTATCTGTTTTAAGAGGTATCGAGACTAGGGTGTGGGAGGGATGGGTGAGGGTCAGCAATTTGGGCGAAAAGTTGACAATGACAATATTCTTTTGTTTAGAGGTTTAATGTGTGGCCAAAACCGTGAATATCAATATATAAATAATACCATTGGATTGTGATTCCCCTCAACACCTCCCTCCGCCCTCTCCTCCCGTCCCTCCCGTCAGGCCCCGCCCTCCCGTCAGCTCCCCCCCCCTCTTAAATCCTGAATATCATTGTTTTAAGGGCGGGTAATGGGGGGTTGGACATCTTAGAATTATTCATAGACTATATAGTATTTTTCATCATTTTAATTCCCGTTTACACAAATTCTTTCTTGTCGCTACTCCAGCAGGCAACATTGGCCGGATATTACAAGAGCAGGAAGAAACAGGTTGTCATTATGATACAGAACACCTGCTGCTTGCATAATACACTTCAGGGTTCCGATAAAGTGAATAAACCTTTTGAATTTACTCATGAAAGAGGGTGGATATTCCCTTATAATATAAAGTACCTAGACGCTATCACCAGTCATGCCACCTATAACCTCAATGAAATACAGTAATACATTATAACATGAACATCAAAGTGTTTCTCCCAACAAGGAACACTTGAGTAAAACAACGAGTCAGCAACACAAGATCATCCTAATACCACAATCTAAAGTAATTCTCAATCACATTAAAGACAACAAAAGATTCTAATGATTTGTTTTATAGGATAAGTCCCATAATATCAGCCATTAGTAAGTTGCCATGCGATGAGCGTTGTTAAAATGAGATTATCCAACAAAAAATCAGTTCACCATATTTCTTCTTTCCGACCAGGTAATGAGACACATCTAACACCCACGCTCACTGAATATATTTGCCCACTTGTGCTGTACTAAATTTGCGTCTCTCGTGAAGAAGTCCCGAGATGAAGAGGGCAAAGTCATGCTTAACCCTTGGAAAGATAGTGTTGCACTTTGGTATTTTATCCTCGCGATTTTATTCAGTTGAGAAAACCCCTAATCCCTCAAAGGTTAATTTCCTCTCTCTCTCTCTCTCTCTCTCTCTCTCTCTCTCTCTCTCTCTCTCTCTCTCTCTCTTTCTTTCATATTTGTCCATCTCATTTTGCATCTGAGAAATCTCACCTTAAATCCTTCATATTAAGTCAGATTACCTTTGAAGTTCTTTTGTAATTATAAGGTGGGAGACAACTACAAGCATTAAGACAACATGAGCGAGTAAAAGAATACAGTTGAGTGGCCTTTCGTTCCTGTAATATAGTCAAATATTAATTGTTCATTCGGTGCCCAAGAAGCGAAAAAAGAAATTGAACCAAAACTAAATACAGAAAAAAATAAGTATCAAGTGTGAGAAACGATGGAGAAACAACTAAAGCCCTGCAACTGTGTGTAAAGGAGGCAGAAAGTCAGATCAACAACCTGGTACTTGGTCACAATTTTTATGAAGCCATATGGAGATGAGATTGGTGGACAGGTGGATGTAATATATGACAGTTTTCAATCTACAGATATGACGACTGCTCTAAGGTATATATTTTAATTCATTCTGGACTTTTTATGTTGAGGAAACAGTTATTCTTATTCTATCACGGTTTTCATTAATAACTAAAGTACGTACGTGTGTGTGTGTGTGTGTGTGTGTGTGTGTGTGTGTTTTACTTAAAGACCATTTTACTTGGTATAGTCACATCAGGTTTATTTCCAACTCTTAATTCCCTGACACACACTGGAGCCTCCCTGCCCTCCCTCACTAACGGGAATAATACTTCACTCAAATATCTAATCATTATTTCTGTTTCATTTCCTAAGGGTGGGAATGATGTGAGTGTTGACAACCACTATTATGTAGCGCTTATTATGTCACGTAGTGTTCGTCATGACTGTCACACTCAGGTCACCTAATACTGTCATTACCTCTGCTGCTACGATATCATTGAGGTCTCTTATATTCTTCACTAAATAAACAATTTATCCTTTATTGTATATTATAAGATATATTTGCGATGTGTAAATCTTGAGCACTCCCCCACCACCACCACCAACACTCTCCCTCACCACCACCACCACCACCACCTCTCCCCACTACCACCACCACTCTCCCCACCACCACCACCGATATACTACATATACCCACTCATTATAATCTTTTCTTAACATATACCAAAAAAACAGGTCTCGATGTGGGTAACTTAACTTACAATAACTATCACTTTAAGTTTTTGAAATGTTTTACTTCAAAACTTTATCTCCAAGTAACCGTGTTGAAAATAAAAGAAAATTATACAGTGTTAAAAGTTGTAAAATTGTTAATGTCAAGAAACTTACGTCTATCAAGCTAAACAGCGTAATTATTTCGAAGTATTAGTTAAGGTTGAATATTTTTGTACTGTGCTCTTTCTTTAGTTTATTGATAACCTGTGTTGTGACATTAAAGAGGACATTTGCTGTTTATTTATAGTGATATGTTTTAGTGAAATTCTCATCCTATGACTAGTGTTCGGTCTCTCAATTACATATTTGATTATTCAGCGCCATGTAACTGTGTATTTTTGGTTTCATTTAGTCCTCAGAAAACGACTTAAGTTGGTAGAGTTATTATGTTAACTCCGAGGAAGATTATTCTTAAGGATCCGATGTGATTTATTTAACTTATGTGAATATCATGTGTGACGTCATGACTCTGTAAAGGCAGTGAGAATCATCTTGTTACAGAGTCAAAAACTTCCTTCATAACTTTTTCCTGGTCTAATGATGCTGCATGAGTCTCGGTTAATGAATGGACTGTGACAAGCCTTTTGTTACTTAATGGCATAATTCAGAAGTGATCAGGCGATGCTTTAGTCAGCGTCTCAACCATGACATGTCGTCAGCGAGATTTTCCCTAACCTGAAAATGATTCATTAGAAAAGTACCGTGAGGCGAGGGAGTTAGGCCTCAGGTTGTCTACTTCTTCCTACATATAAAGATTATTTTATAAGGATTAAAATTAATAGGTAATTATTCTATCGCTAGGGAACAACTTTATATTTATTTTTGCGTATCTTACCTACAAATTATGTGTTGTGTACTTAGGTATTGCGGGTAGACTACTAAGCCTCAGTTCACAAGGCGGCAGTGTGGACTCGACCAATCACTTCTCCAACTAAAATGAGGTACTCGTTCACAGCTGGATCGACCTGGGATGCCTCCGGTGCATTCCAATGACTAGTAAGACTGTGAGGTGAACGTTGTAACCACTCGGCCGTCGCAACTATGGTGTAGATAGTGTACTCGTGTAAGGGGAAGGAAGATATAAATACCAGAATCATGTTATATGTGTACAAGGGAGGAGAGAGCCGACTCTATAAAGGATTCATATGTCTGGGTGATGGCCACTTCATCAAATGTCTATATTTACCTCCAGGGGGAGAGAAGGTTAGATAATTGCCGATTTCATACGTTTGTCATATGAGCATGGGGTGCTGCGGTCGAGTGAAAACGCCACTCGTTTTCTGTCCTAAGGCTCGTGTGTTCGATAATGGCACAGTTCCTAACTTTAAAATTGGGGAAGAGAAGGCTGTCAAGTGTAGTGTTTACTAAATATTGCCTTGTATCCACATTCTCTATGAGACCAACTTTTGAGATGGAGATGGTTCGTTTTTGTACGTTTATTCAACAATTTCATTATTTTTTGCTTTATTTCAACAAAACATAGCAATAATCGTTATCACAACCATATGTGAGTGTTTTAGTGAGACCATTTGTAAGCAGAAAATTTTCCTCGAGTTAAATGGTAGTGTCTTCTCTTGGTAAGTCTGAAGAGTGCAGAAGCAACTCTCACGGATCTTAAAATCGAACCGTTCTTCTGTGAAGTTCGTCTCCAACAGCGTTGAGCGGCTACCTGACTCTCATAACTGTGTGTGTGTGTGTGTGTGTGGGTGCAAGGTGTTTTTTTTTTGTAAATTTACCTTTAATATTTTCGCTTCTACTCGTACACAATATGCATAATAGTTTACCATATCAAGAGAAAAACACAGTGATATCCCTTAATTATCCCAAACTGCATAACAAAATAATATCAAACAGAGAAATCTACACAAGATATAACAACCTGAAGCCGGACCAGATCTGACCTCAGCTGACCTAGTCAACTGGACCTTGCAAGTGTCATTACTTCATTGTTACAACAGAATGAGTTATCAAAATACAACCCTTAATTCTCCCCGAATTTGGTCTAGTGGCAATAGTAACTCTCAGGTTAGTTATGTTACGACCCCTTCATAATCCTTTAATGATTATACTTTGTCACGCCGGATATATCTATTGGCGACACAAAGCTGTGGCAGTTAATGTTATTTAACACCCACTGCACGTCGAGGGCAAGTGAGTGAGGTGGCATTCTCCCGGGAGAGATGGAGGTACACAGATAAAATGTCGGAAAATATAGAGGAGAGAGATAAAGGGTGTGAGAGAAAATAAAGAGACCGAGAAAGATAAAAAGTGAGATAAAAAGGGAAAGAGGAAGATAGATAGATGAGAGAGAGAGAGAGAGAGAGAGAGAGAGGTTAGAATTAGATCTTTAAGTTAGTATCTCTGGTCATACATCCGGCCGCTTAACACAAGAAGGGGTACACTGTGTATGGGGTAATGTAATAAAACTATTTTCTGTGTTCCGTTCCAATGTGACACACTAGAGCAACGGGGTTAATTAATGAAGATACAGGTATGTGCATGTACTGTATATGAGTGACCAGGTAAGTTATGTGCAATACATGTGAAAGGATGTCACCTATTAAGGGTCAGAGAGGCGATATCAACACTAAACAGTAATATAAGTAAACATTGGTGGTATAAAGTAAGTCAATTCAAATCACTGAACACGGGAGAAGTGACGTGAGAAGCCATATATAACTGACGATGAAAGAACATAAAAAAATGAACGAATCCAATGAACGTCGGGACCCAAACAAGATTTTAGTTGACGTTAGGTCTTCTCTCGAGAACTCTGGCCCAGGGTAAAACTACGAAAAGCTTTTAAATCACAACAAAGTTTAAAAGTTTTATCAACACGGACATATTTTTTCAGAGGCGAAAACATTCCCAAACACGGGCAGAAACTGGTGGTGATGTCCCAGAAGAGGACGTGAGGTGGGTCAATATCTGTGATCTGTAAGACTGATGGTAACGTAGTCAGTGGCACTCTGCAGGACCTAAGGACCTATTAAGGACCTAAACCATAGCAAGTGTCGTGATGATATAAGCGAGTCAACGAACTACATCAACAGGATACCGATTCTCTTATGCTTCGGCTTCTTGTTAATAAATGTCGCAGGTTCCTTCAGATAGCTATTTAGGTCTTACAAATAAAAATAAAATCTACTGAAAAAATCGGGCTTAAAATGAACATAGCTAATTATATAAACAAGATATTATGTGTGTGTGTGTGTGTGTGTGTGTGTCTGTGTCTGTGTGTGAAGCTCCAGTTTATAGAAGATGAGATTCAAGGTTAATACTGATAGTGACGGAGGGAGCGGGTGAGACCTCTGCATCAAGTCAGAACACAAATACATACTCGTGCATCAATTGTTTCATATTTGCTCTTTACATCACATAGCCACATAAAACGTCAACTGGTGTTAGTCAGCCACCCGCCCATCGTCAGCTACCTGCTCCTCGTCAGCCACCAGCCCATCGTCAGCTACCTGCTCCTCGTCAGCCACCTACCCCTCTTAGCTACTTGCCATTTATCAGCCATCTGCCTCTCTTCAACCATCTGCCCTTCGTGAGCCACTTGCCGTTCGTCAGCCAACTGCCCCTCGTCAGCCACCTGCCCCTCGTCAGCCACCTGCCTTTCGTCAGCCACCTGCCACTCGTCAGCGGCTACACATAACCCACCATGCAGGAATTTTTGTGGTTGGGGAACTTGATTCACTTTAATTATACCCCAGCATGATAATGGAAGCATAACATGACATCGGTGTTAAACTACACAGCCGGTGAAACAGTTCAGTGTGGCTGATGGTGAGTTTACACACGAGGTTTACTGAATCACCTGAAGATTAGACTACCTACTTTCTTGCATCTAAAGCAAACATAACTGAATGTAATCTAACTTAACCTAACCCAACCTAACCTAACCCCCAGGTGGCGTTAGACTTGTTAATAACCATGTAAATTTAGCTAGGGTTAATCTTCAAGTGTTCCATTGTACTTCATATCATCAATTAACAAACTATTTGTCTCCTACGTTGTGTAATAACTGAAGAAGCAAATACAACAGGAACAATACAAAATATTTTACAAACTTGTATTAAAGAAGGTTTGTGTTAATATCAGGTTTGTTACCAAATTAGCAGGATAGATATGAGTGGATATACATAACCTGTAGTGCTTGATGGGAAACATTATGTGTGAAGCATTACGTCTCACCATGAATGCAGCTGTTATCACCAGACGCGAGTGTGTATTGTGGTAACCTCAACACGTATGCCATCAGACATACAAGACTATCACTACACTCTCGACACCATCCTATATAAGTTAACTAACCACCTACATATATTTTCAGGCATTAAAAAAACTATCCAGCACCGAATACGATTGTATTGTCTTATTTCTTCAGTTTAGAAGGTTCAATAAGTTTCTTCAAGTCGACTAGATATATTTACAATTGTTACTGACCTCAAAATGTTATTCACGAGCTTTATCAAAGTCACAAATCACCCTTAAGGTGTTTACTCTGTCTTCTCTGAAATGCTCTTCTGACCAATGTCTTATTGCTGTATAAAACACAGCCCATTTGTTCTCATCTCGCAAAAGGTAATTTTTCTGGTCATTAAGTCGATTTATAGTAAGCTTTTTAACCTTACTATTCTCTATTCGTTCGCCTCCATCTTACAAAAGCCAAAGCAGCTCAAGATAAAACCAGCCTTTTAGTTTCCGTATTTCCTTAAAGTTCCACCCTTGGGCCTGGTTACAATGTCTCCCCAGTAACTATACGAGTACCCGGACCCTCCCCTCCTATACAACCACGTAATCTTTTTCAAGTCTACTGTTTTCTTCTCTTTCCAATCTAGACCAAAGCAGCCCCCAGGAGCTGATAGTGTCCTTCCTCTCATCCTCAGGAAATGAACTGTTGATCTTGCTTCTGTTTTCTATAAGATTTTTACCCTTTTATAAATTTATTACACTTTTGTCCCCTCGTTCTAGAAACTGGTGAAGGTCAATTTTCTCCTTCCGACCATCAACTTTCATCTCAATCATCTCTAGGTAACTGCCTGTAAACAACCTCGACCTCCTCCAGTAGACAGACAGACAGACACGCAAGCAGGCAAGAAAACACACCCACACACACACACACAACCATCCTCTCATCTTGTCAGGACCACCCACACACACACACACACACAGTCCACTCACTCTTCTCCCCCTCTCCCCAGCGGCTATACATCCCACGCTTCATTTTTGCTCCCTGAAGCTATCCCTTACTCTGTCCCCACCACCATACTCCCTCCCCACCACCATGCTCCTCTCCTACAACACCATACTTCCCTCCCCACCACCATACTCTCCCCCACCACCACCACCAACCACACCCCCCCACATCACCATGTATATCAGAGACACTATCATGTTACACCTTAGGAAATAAAATACTATTATATTTACTGTATAATGAAAAGCAATTTTACCTAACCTTACTTTTAAACCTCCAGGTCATACTAAATGTGAAGGGTCATAACAGATAAGTAAATTAACGAGAGAAATTCATGCTGGATGTAATATATCTTCAAACAAACACAAACAACAACAAACAAATACAAGGATAAATACAAGGACACACAAAAACACAAGTTCAAACAAGCACAAGCACAGACACAAGCTGTTACGACCGTGTCGAATTTTTTCTGTTTTTTTATATATAACATGCTCCCATGTTCCATATTATTCCTGTAATGATGTGTTAAATTTACTATATATATTCTAGTCACCTTACCCTGTGCTGTTAAGGTTTTAACTGTCATTATTTGTTCAAGCCCATCTTGTTTCTTTATTTTGTATTGTAACCAGCATTCTTTGTTCTCTAACGACCATCTGCATCGTTAAACGACCCACCGGCGGGTCGCGTGGCGGCAGCCGACCTTATATATAGGACCCACCAACTGACGGAGTTAGTTCAGTCCTCTTGTCATACAGTTCACATCCTTTGAGTGACACTCGTCACCTTTGACTTATACTTAATTTATTTGTGTTGTTCCTGTCGCCACCAATGTGGTATATCTATGTGAGTACCTATTTATGTCTCTGTTTGTGTCCATCAGTATTTGCTTAGTTGTATTCAAGTAATTCAGTGTTGTTTCACGTTAGTTAATTTCAGTGTTAGTTTTTATATGTTTATGCAGTGTTAACGTAATCCAATGCTTTATTTTTATTCTTTTGATGTTTCGATGTTTTGTATCATTTGTGTCTTAAAAGTTTCGATGGTGAATCAATTTGTTGTGACAGCCTACGAGGCTCTTTATTGTGTTAATATTTAATTAATTAACTTCTTAAAGGTTTACTTTATTTATTTTTATTCTTTTAATTTACTTCACTTTTTGTTTGGTTACGCCGAGAACCTGGATATTAAAGTAAATTAAGAGACGGCGTAACAAAGCATAAACACAGACACAAGCACAAACACAGACACAAGCACAAACACAGGCACAAACACAGACACAAGCACAAACACAGGCACAAACACAAGCACAAACACAGACACAAGCACAAACACAGGCACAAACACAGGCACAAGCACAAACACAGACACAAGCACAAACACAGGCACAAACACAAGCACAAACACAAACACAAGCACAAACACAGGCACAAACACAGGCACAAGCACAAACACAGACACAAGCACAAACACAGGCACAAACACAGACACACTCACAAACACAGGCACAAGCACAAACACAGGCACAAGCACAAACACAGGCACAAGCACAAACACAGACACACTCACAAACACAGGCACCTACACAAACATAAGAACATAAGACTGGAGGATACTGCAGCGGGCCTATTGGCCCATACGTTGTTCATCTGGTAACTGGTTTCCCTGTTTACATCTCCTATTCTGAGTACTTTACAGTTGTCCACGTTGAATTTCATCTGCCATTTTTCAGACCATTCGAAAAATTTGTTTAGATCTTCCTGTAATTTTGTGGAGTCCTCGTCAGATTTAATAACACGTCCTATTTTGGTGTCATCAGCAAATTTACTTAAGTTGCTGTCTATGCCGATATCTATGTCGCTTATGTATATAATAAATAATAATGGTCCAAGTAGTGAGCCTTGGGGAACTCCACTAGTGACGTTGCTCCAATGGGATTTAGTACCGTTAATGCTCACTCGCTGTTTCCTGTCCTGCAACCACGCTCTAATCCATTTAAGGATGTTACCTTTGATGCCATGTGCTTCTACCTTTCTAATTAGTCCTTCGTGGGGGACTCTGTCGAAGGCTTTGCTAAAGTCGAGATATACCACATCATAATTGTGCCCCTCGTCCACTGATTCGAAAAATAATGAAAAGAATATTAATAGATTAGTTAGACAAGAACGCCCGCTTGTGAAGCCATGCTGGGAGTCATTGATCAATCGGTGCTTCTCCAGGAGGGGGGAGGAGGATGAGGAGGAGGATGAGGAGGATGTGGAGGAGGAGGAGGAGGAGGGTATGTCCATCTCCGTAAGACCAAGATTTATTTTGGTAAATGACAAAGGTAACCAGAGGAAGTGTTCTTTAAAGTGTCCTCCTGAAGTACACACTCTGATACCGTCCACCTGTCTTTACTAAGAAACTCTATTACAAATGTCAGCAACGTCAGTATATAAGAGCTCTCATGCAAGTGTCAGCGACGTCAACATATAATACTCAGGCATTTAACAAAAATCATCCAAACCGGGAAGGAGGGAGGAGGGGAGATGGCTGGAGGGGGGGGGGGGGGTTGTTAAGTGTGGTGTCCCACATCTGGTTAAGATAAAGAGAATTTAATATATCCTTGGCAGCCCAAATCATAACTCTTGCTGGTGGCGAGGAAAAGTTTGGAGCGTCGCCCAGGGAGTGGTTGAGGTGGGCGCCGGGTTGCACGCGCGCCCACACACACACACACACACCACCCTTGTCACCATGGCAGGAGTTCCGCCTCTCCGGCTGTGTCCCTCCGGCTTCCAGTGCTTATTGTAAAGTCTCTTATGACAAGCCTCTCTGGTAAAGTTCAAGGGGCAGGACAAGCCTCTCGCTGTAAGCCCTCAGCTCTGGTGCGGCTGTTTTATCTGAATTACGAGTCTGATTTAAGAAAACCAGTTTATGGAACACCTAAATTAGATTAAATATTTCCATGAGACGAAGCAACAATTTAACAAAGGACATCCAGTAATAATTATGAACCGAGTTAGAGGGTCTTTATAACGCCCGCAATAACTAAGGCAACATAACGCAAGAATTTTGACTCATGTGTCGCCAGTCTACAACATTATGTGAAATATAAACACAGTTACCATGAGCATTTATACTGTAGTCGAGCGAAGTGCCAACTCATGCTGGCTCACATCTTACTATCAGAAGTGTTACCTTGACCCAGAAACAAAGCGTCTCTTCATCTTGTGGCGGTAGAGAGAGATGCCGAGTACAGTATGTTTTATGTAGTTCACTTTGCCCTGAGTTAACTTGTGGTAGGATTTAAGTAGATAGTAACTTTATGTTTAATCTTGAATGCGTAGCAGCTTGAGGAAGGAGTAACATTATCTTCCTCATATGACCTACCTCCATACGTGACCTCCCTCCATACGTGACCTCCCTCCTCACGTGACCTCCCTCCTCACGTGACCTCCCTACCATACGTGATCTCTCCCCATACGTGACCTCCCTCCTCACGTGACCTCAGCAGCGTGCGTAAGGACTAAGGAGATTTTCGTAAGATATTGTATTATTCATAGTCATTCTTATTAACCCTTTTACGTCACGTTTATGTTAGGCTTTGATCTACCTGTGAATCAAGTCTTCACGAATAAATTATACATAATAATATATTTGAAAGTTCTCTGCCTGTCTGTCTGTCTGTCTATCTGTCCAAATATTCCATCATATAAAATTATTTTGTATTTGTGTATAAATCTCTGACAAATACTCAATAACAGGTACTATGAAAGTGATTGAATAAGTATAATATAAATTGTTACAAAAACAAACAAAACAACGTTAGAGTTAAAAATGTGGATAATATTCCAGTTTGCCACCAATACGCTTCTTCCCTCCTCCTCCTCCTCCTCCTCCTCTTCTTCCATCAACCTCTTCCCTCCTTCCCTTCCTCTTCTTTCCTCTCACTGCCCTCCTCCCGTTCCTCTTCTTCCCTCCCATTGCCCTCCCAGTCTCTCTCCCTCCCTCCCATGCCCTCTCTTTCTTTCCCTTCCTTCCTCCCTCCCTTTCCCTCCCTTGCCCTCCATCCCTCCCTCCCACGACCCTCCTTCCCTTCTCCCTTGCCCTCCCTCCCTCGACCCTCCTTCCCTTCTCCCTTGCCCTCCCTCCCTCTCATCTTGAATAGGGTTAGGCTTCCTATATCAGACTAATTATGCAAATTTATGGAAATCTGTAATATTTCCGACCAGATTACATGTTATAGGTGAAAAATTATGGTTTGACAGACGTGGTGGACGATTAGGATAACATTGCGTGTCATCTCTCTCTTACAATGTTAATTCACAAGTGTTTTTATTCATCTACAATATCATCACAAGAGATCAATAGAGCTACAGTATCAAAGAGGTGTAACATATAGACGAGAGAACCACAATACACACAACAACCAACGTTCGACAGCTTATTGAAGAACTCATGACTCTTCTGTGAATACTCCACCACCCAACAGAACCTCTAACTACTTGTACTGAAACTAATTTATACTCCTGGACTATTACTTTGTGGTATCACCTGCAGTAAATGTTATTTTGTTACAGTATTTGGAAGATTTTGTTTTTAAGACACAAATAAAATGATCAAGATATAAATGAGAATCAGATCCTCTTCAGCCTGTTGGTTATGAACACCCCAATGGTCACGTCTCCTTCTAAACAGCATTAAGGACTGTATTGTTTTAGTTTTCATCAGTAACAATACCAAATTATATACATTCTGATTAACAGACCTCGTTCGTTCAACCTAAGAGGAAACTTACCAAGAACATGTAAGTCAAATGTTATTACTTGCTAAGGAGAAGTTATATCTTGATGCCTCGAACACAGTTGTTTATGAAGTTGTGTGAATATGTCGAACTGTGTCGTACCCGAAAGTTTTCACTATAGTTCACATAAACGGCATTGACAGTTAGGAATGGGCTCTTCTCTGTATACACACACACACACACACACACACACACACATCAAGCGTTTTATTATCCAAGTTTCATGCGTTAGAGAAAATTTGAATAACTACACTTTAAAGCAAGCAAAACTAACCAAGCAAACCCTCAACTTGAAATGTATTTAAAATCAGGTACAGTTCGTAACCAAAGGAGACTAAACCCACTAAGATAAAAATACTTTCATGTACAGTCACTCAAAAAAACTATCTTTACAAAATTGTGTTGCAAAAATATGACCCAACGAACGAAGGATTTTGACAACCCTACCGAGATAATAGGAGTCATAGTGTTCATTCTGAAAGTCATTGTTCCACCTAAGAAGAGATAGTTTATTGAATGACTGTTGCTGTATTGATATTATTATGTATTATTGGGTATTTTAGGTTAGCAAATATACGAGTCATCAATAACAATAAAAATTAAATGATAGAAGGTGAAGAGTAAGGACAGATTTTGTAAGAGTTCTCAAGCATTTCTGGATCGTGGCAGCATCCGTGTTAGTGAAGCGATTAATGAGTTAGATTCTAGAGGTGGGAGACTAGAGAAGACAGGTTATATATAGTATTGGATTTACCTATTGGGGTGAACTATCCAATCTATAGCCACGACCCCTGATGCACACTAACATCACACTCTAGGCTGTTTAACGAGCATAAAACAAAACAAAGGAGAAACATTATACCCTCAAGAAATGTTTACCGTATTACTAATAAGGTTGGTGGAAGTGAATATTTACCTGATCCAAAATTTCTAAGAGGAGTCGTTAAGGAAGATTAATGGACGTAGGTGGGGAGGAGAGTGGTAGGGGAGAGTGAGGTGGGTGATGGTATTAGTTAGGGAGTGTCAGTGTGAGGCAATACCTTCATCTACATTCTACACTGCCTGATCTTCCCAATATATTATAACTTATACACATTTTTTGAGTAGAGTCGAGAATAAAGACCGGTTTATTCTGTCTTATTGTAAACGTAGAATGATATATCCTCAGTTGCCCGTCAAACACTAACCGGGTAATATCTTGTCGAGCTAACACTGCTCTACCCAAGCAACACCCAAGGTGATGTGTATATGTGTACTGGAGGTTATGACTGATGTGTGTATGTGTACTGGAGGTTATGACTGATGTGTGTATGTGTACTGGAGGTTATGACTGATGTGTGTATGTGTACTGGAGGTTATGACTGATGTGTGTATGTGTACTGGAGGTTATGACTGATGTATGTATGTGTACTGGAGGTTATGACTGATGTGTGTATGTGTACTGGAGGTTATGACTGATGTGTGTATGTGTACTGGAGGTTATGACTGATGTGTGTATGTGTACTGGAGGTTGTGACTGATGTGTGTATGTGTACTGGAGGTTATGACTGATGTGTGTATGTGTACTGGAGGTTATGACTGATGTGTGTATGTGTACTGGAGGTTATGACTGATGTATGTACTTGATCTACTTTTTTATATCTTATGCGAAATTGAAAATACTGATAATGGTACTTGAAGGACTGGTACTGTATAACCTAAGATAACCTTCCACTCTATATCACCTGTGTTATCCTGGCACCCTGAGAACGTGCCAATGTACTGGCTTACTCTCCTTATCTGTTAATACCCAGGACTCTCCAAGTTAGGCCTTTATGATGAAGTTATCTACAGGAGTCATCTTTGGCTCTATATTGAACACGTCGGTTTTCACGGTCTGAAATATCTCTTAATACCGAACGAGGAAGGTCAGCGTCCAACTGTACCCCCAATATTGTGAAATCGTGTAAATAAATTATCCAAATATTTGCATACTGTAATGTATTTTCCAGGTAATGGGTCACGTCGTCCTGAAATCACAAAAACCTACATATGATCGCGTATATATGTTATGTTGTCACGGGAGTTGGTAAGGACTTCCCATACGCTTCCTGTAAGTGGAAAGAAAGAGAAAAGAGAGAGAAAAGGATTAAGTGCCCAATGGGTTGAAGGGAGACTGTGGAGATGTGTTTGGAAAAAGAGGCTACATTCGGTATTGGAAGAATGTAAAGGAAATAAGCAAAATGTTTCGTGTGTTGTAGAAGACAAAGAGAAACTGTAAAACATAATGGGCGTATTTTGGTAATTTTTGGTTTAATAATAAAAAAAATTAAGTGATAAATAAGGGATCTCCTTATTATATTGTATTAAGAAGTAGCGGTTTGATATCTACATTTATTTAATATAACCACCTGAAAATTAGCCCCAGCTTATTTCACTTTAGGAATAAACACTATAAATCTACTCTAACCCAACCCAACCCAACCCAACCCAACATAACATAACATAACATAACATTCATAACCTCATCTAATATTACAAAAACCTACCCTAACTTAACCTAACCTAACCTAACTTAACCTAACCAAACCCTCAGATTAGGTTAGGTGTAGATTAATATAACCTTTTCCTTTTGTATTTGTAATTTCTTTTTACTCTTAATTTTTTTCGCCCATAGCTCCCTATGTGGGTCGATGACCTGTTACCGGGTAGGCTATTCCCAGTAAAAGAAAATAAATAAATAAATAAATAACAAATAAATAAGTAATAATAGAATGTTTAATGATACGGTGAAATATATTTTAGGGGAAGTACCGTAATCTTCAGGTGATAAATAATACAAATTAATCTTTAAATTTAAGTTCAATGTTCACCTGTCCAACATGAGTCACTCAAAGGTATTCTACTTCCGGGTTTACAGCGGTGACGTCACAGTGACATAATAGAATAATGAGACAAGGTAGCGACAACACCTGCAGAGACTCAACACCTTGTCAACAACTCACCTGGCGTCTGCTCACACTGATTTAGTTCTTAGCTGGCTAGTACCTCTCTCTCTCTCTCTCTCTCTCTCTCTCTCTCTCTATCTATCTATCTTACCATAAATAAACTAACAGTAACATTAAACACACAAAAGAATACAAACTAAAAAAAACATATTTCCTTACATTCAAAATATTATAAATAACAACATAATTTTTTTTGATGTGAACCTTCCAACATCAGTAAGTCAAGTCACGTCTTAGTCGGGGAGGTGGCAGGTGTTACTGTTCAGGGTGACAGGGTGAGGATGGGGAGAATGAGGGGGAGGAGGCGAAGGAGGGAGAGGGAGTGGAGGAGAGGGGTGAAGGAAAGGCAGAGGCGGGGGTGAAGGAGGAGGTGACATACTGAAGGAAGTACTTGAGGGAGTAAGGAGAGGGGAAGTGACACCTAATGGATCATGGAGTGTATACCTGGTCACTATAACATCATTATAAATCCTCAGTATTTAATTTTATAAGTATATTCTTTTGTTATTTATAAAGTTTGTCTGTTTTTTTTATAAGCTGGAAATAAGAGAAAAACGCTTAAACAAGGTAAAAAAAAGCATGACATTACTTACTTGAGACTCTCCTAAGATGGTTACAGCTTCAAGACTCTACAAAGAGAAAAAAGCTGGGGTGAAAGGTCATGTTTGCAGTGACAAATATGAGCCACCAGACGACACCTCATGAACTTCGACAGTGCAAATAAAAGAAACTTTCTCTGAAGCTTTACTATTGTCACCTCGAGAAAAGTTCAGATCATAGGAGAAAAGAATCAGAGGTCAAGATCAAGATCACTCAAGATCATCTGTCTAGACATAACATGAAGTAGAGGAGGGTTAGATTAGTCATTGATTCGGAAGTTTTCTTTGGCTAATATCTCATCATGAGAAATATTTATATGCAGACGAATGTAAAGATCTTTGGAAAGCAACAGTATAAATTTATCTGAATTACTTATTTCATATATATTTTATTATTTGTTTATAAACTCTACGAAATAATAGGATAATTAGGAACGTAAGCTGTTAGGTGTGAGGTAGTGTGCCATAGGCTTGTAATGGTCAACCTCGGTCAATCGACTTACTGCCTCCCATTGTTCCGTTATATGCACTCTTTGTGTATTGTATATAAATTGTTTATGTATCTATGACCGCTATGTACTCTACACTAAAGTCTCAGCAACAATGAATGTCTCACGATCTTCATCATCAATACGGTATATAAGTATCACCACCAAATTATAAAAGATTATGACCAGTCTACAGCAGAGTGAGACTCGTGCCTCGCTGGACCGCTGCTCGCACCTGGCCTGGAGTGTGTTGGTGAGCGACGTTTGGCTGTGATAACAGGGCACCATGTGTGTCTCCCTCCCTGGGATCACTTCTTTACAAAATATGGTATAATAACACCTGTGTTATCATACCATAGAGGAGTGGTATGGGCCAGTGTATTACCACTAAGTACCTCTCTGAGGAGATGTGTTTGGGGTTCACGTCCACCGCCCAACATACAGTACCTGCCACTAGTGAGCAGTCCAACACACGGTCACAAACACATTGGGATTTTTATTACAATTATAATTTTGGTCAATTGCCGGAGGTCAAAGTTAACACTTGGAGTTGCCGTTGTCATTATTATCGTTTTCTTCCACATCTTACTAAAAATTTAGTTTCCTTAAAATATGTTGCAAGATCCAACTTGTGGTTGTGACTGATGGCTGCCACTTTACCAGGTCTTGTGAACTAAACTACCGTGTGTGAAGAAGCTTCCTGGTGTTTGATAATCATGAATTACAGATTTCCTCGTTTACGTTTTAGTTTTAAAGTCTTATGATACTGATTGTAACAGTTTATTTAGCCAGAAGAACATAGATACGGAGTCGATAAAAATAATAATATTAACATGGCTGAACCAGCTGAGAGCCTGAGCTATCTTGTAGGCACCTGATAATTATATACTGTACATTTATCTCAAGGAAGTATTATGTAACATTTAGTATCATCGGAAATAGTACACATAGCATGGTGGTAATAAGAACATATCAGAATGTTACCACGGTTATCACTTCGATATTTATTTATTTTATTTTATTTATTTATTATTTTTTTTTACATTGTATTATAAGTATAGTATATACATACTTTACAGTGGAGTTAATATACATAAACATTGGTATTCTTCCTTATAATGATTGAGTACCGTAACTATACTGTTTATGGATATTGTAAACCTACGCTATCTATAAATATGTACACACATGAATCACTGTGGACTTATATAAAGATTTTACTGAATATTCATCTAACATATATCAGAGAAAAGTTCAATAAGGCAGGAAAAGAAGGTCGTCACAAAGGAGAGGGTGAGGGAGAGGTGTGGTGGTGGGTGTATTGGTTGGTGGTCAGCCGGTGTGAGTATGAGGCAATATATTGATCCCTTCTGTCCAGCCTCTGCAGGTCTGGTGAGCTCCTTCGCCCTCTCACCGATGCTGGTAGGATGCGGCATATTCCCAAGCTTGTTGTCTGAACTTTACAATGCGGTAAATGTTTAACAATGACAGGAGGATAATAATCGCATTTTATATTAAGTTATTCGATTTGGTGGACTATTAACACTGTCTTTTATACTATCACTCAAAAGTAATGGCCCTTATTTGTAAGTAAGATTTTATAAAATTACTTCGAAAATGGCGACGACTTATTAAATTGTGAGAGAGAGAGAGAGAGAGAGAGAGAGAGAGAGAGAGAGAGAGAGAGATACTAGTAAGAATATCTGCACCGTAAACTGTGGCTATCTTGGAAATTAAACATAAACCGTAGCACGAGTATATCACCAGTGAGGTGTTTCTGTGGCCAAACTGTGGGCGTTTTCTCCCCATAACTGTGAGAGGTTTACTGCTATAAGGACGCCACACAACACTGTAAAACTAGTGAAGCTTCTATTTAACGGGCTGTAAGTGAAAGGTTAATCCGTTAGAACGAAGTCCGATATATATGAAACTTCCTTCTAATGGACTATATGGGAGAGGGTAGTCCATGAGATTGAAGCCTGTTATATGAAGGTTCAATTGTAACAGTTAAGCGTCGCACATATACAGTACAGTAGATTTCATAAATATTTTCTCCCTCAATAAAGGAGAACTGCGCATCTTGGTACTGCATAATGTAATGTTTCACTGAGTGTTATATTAGTTTTGTTTGTCGGATAGAGTGAGGCAGTGTGTTTTATCATTCAATGTCAAGGTAAACACGTCATGACATATGTCATGACGTGTTAGTCGTATGTGCTGACACCCGGTAACACAAAATACAAGCTTTGATATTGACACCACTTAAGTGATTGGACAATGACTCTCTTTAATGTATTACAGGTATACCAGTGTGGTTATAATAATATCTACTGTATACGTTATTTTACACATCTTGTTGGCATTATAATTTCTCCAAACAACGATGGTCATTGATGCATGGAAAGTTGGTCATACCTGCCAGCGTTGGTGTTCCTCCTGACATTTTGTACTGAGTAGCTTAATTCACACAGTCTAGTGAGCCCGTCCCTCTGATAAATCATGAATGGGTGATAATGGTGATGGTTTGGAAGCTGAAAAGTTTTGGGTATGTAAATGTGTGAGTATTAGAGAGAAGGTTACTTGGACCATCTGAATGAGAAGAGTGAAGTGTTACAACAGTAGGAAAGAACATCCTCTTAACAGGTCCACCGAGAACACAACAGTAAACCTTATCTAACAGTAATGATGGTAAGTTAAGCGCAACATACTATCACTCAACACAGATTAATATGAACGTAAAACACTGAAGAGTTATGAGTAGTTTCTTTAAGTTGAAATAGTAATAGTAATACCAATATCAATTATTGAAACTTATAATTATGTAGATAATATTAGATATAATTTGCTATCACTTTATGTCCATTTCAATAACCCTTTACCTTGTAGCTGCAAAGTTACGAAGAGGAACATTTATTGCTGTCGTGAATTATTTGAAAGTTCGTACATGGAAGGACCAGACATATCTCAACACTTATAATACTAACAACAGAAAACTCAATACAGTGTGTGAGGCCCGTCTTTGTGTCGAGCTGAACCTCTCGTCACCAATATGATGAAAAAAGAAAACCCTTCATTGTGAGACTCTTCGGGAGCTCTAACTTCTGGCACACCAACAAATAGCAGAGATGATATAAATCTGTTTAATATATATGTGGAAGTTTATACGATGCATCTATGTAATATCGGTTTAATTAAATTGGCTAGAATATAGAGTAACCATAGACAGGTATTTATCGCCGTACCTTTCATTATATTCCGAGGATGGTGAAAAATTTGGAGTATTTATAGAAAACTGAAGAAAGATCTAATTTCACAAACCAAGTATCACCTTTCCAACATTTAAACAAGAAACATCAAACTCCCATAAACGCTGAAAGTTGAAACATTCGACTTAAATTATAACATTCAGGTCTGCTGTAGTCCGCCACACAGTAAACACAGTCAATAATATCCTTGGGTGTCTGCCAACGATTCTTTCATTGGCTGGGAGCGTTACTTTTTTTTGTGTGTGCTAAGTTTCAGAATATTGAGTGGAAAACTATAAGAGTTGATTTTATTGTGCGACTCAGAGGACTTCAGTGTCTTACAGGACGGAGGGATAGAGGACGAGTTGTGTATATTTCTCTGGCTTATTGAAAGACATAAACAACAACAACGGAAAACAAAAACTTCATAAATGTTTGCTTTCCCGTATAGAAGATGTCTGGCGATATCTTCAAACAAAAATGGGTCTTGTTTGCTTAATAAATTTCCGTCGCATGCCTATATAGATATTTATTTTATACTACAGTCATTGAACCTTTTAACATGTTAACTAGACTGTGAACAAATAGACATATTAAGAAAGCGAAGCAGAAATGATGGCTTATTGGAGACAGAAACTTACCCATCAAATCTGAAGATAATTGGAACAGGAAGGAAGGAATTACACTAGATTCTATTTTCTAGAAGAAAAGAAAGAAATATAACAAAAGGATATCCTATTTCGTTCTTTCCCAGGTGTAAAGGCCTGGGACTTAGGGATAGAAATCTCTTGCCAGCCTAATCAGGATCTTATAAGAGGAAAGTCAAGAACCATGGTTTTCCGAGGGCTGACAAACAACCGTTAGAGATTGACATCGCTTTACTATGAAAATAACACAAAATCTGACGCCACTCAACCAAACATCAAATAACAATTACGGGAGTCAAACAATTAAGAGAATCAAACAATGTACAGATATTTCCTACGGCGGTGGCCCGGTGGAAGGTTCCGTAAAGCAGTGATCCACTCTCAGGGGGAAGGTCAAGGCAGCTTCCTCACTTGGCGTCGGCGGGCGATGTCTTGCTACACAGGAGAGACGCCAGGGCACGGACGGTGGATAAGGCGTGGAGGAAGTGGCGATGACGTGGCAGCCGCGGTAGTAGCTGAGGTAGGTGTCTGGAGATTGACAGCCGAATAGTGAAGGTCTGGGGAATCAGCCCACGAGTCCACGACCTCAGATGAGAACACAACCAGAATTTGAACGAACAGCGGGGTGCAAGTACAGCTGTGCTGACGGCTGGGTAGTGTCTAGTTGACTTCTCATGAAACTTATAAACACCAGATGAAGGTTTTTAATGTGTGGAATCCTGTTTATGAGTAGAATTTTTTTGAACAACAACAACAACAACAACAGCAGCAACAACAACAACAACAACAACAACAACAACATCGACAGCAACAACAACATCGACAGCAACATCGACAACAACATCGACAACAACAATAATAATAATAATAATAATAAAAATAATAATAATATAACCCACAAGCAGCAGCAGCATCACTTATGACAGTCAAAATCCCACTGTAAATTTTAGAAGGCCAGACTGACATTCCCACTGACTAACTGACTGCTAGGTAAGAATTTCATACAGTTCAATTCAATTTCAATCGTTTATTCCTTGATAGAGGAAGCGGGATCCTAGTGCTGTCACTAGGTACCCCTGTACAATAACACCAGAAGCATCTAGCAAGTGTCACAAGTATATACAGTATAAATATTATAAAGGGGCTTACTATCTGGCCAGTATGGGGAGGATCATTCTGTCTCCGTCAGGGGGTCGTGGAGTGGTGGTCCAGCAGGCGTCACGGAAGCGTTGTGTGTGGGGACATCTTAGGAGGTAGTGATAAGGGTGCTGCTGTCGGGTCTTCTGGTTCATACAGTTTTCAAGACTTTATTACAGCATTGTAACCAATTTGAAAGAATGGCAGCATTGTAAGAATTCCGATATCTTCTCATCACCTTACTGATAGTTCTATAACCCTTCTTTAAACCTGCGTAAGTTTCTTCTGGAACCAAGTCAAACCGTTCTAACAAAGACTTACTCCCTTCCCTTTTACCTTTAAACCATATCATCATGTAAAAACAAATTCTTCCACGCTTGTACCAGAGCTTTTGTAACACCAACATACGCTCCTCTGAATTAAAAAAAAATACCTTCACCCGAGCATCCTCTCTCCCGTCTCTCTTGTGTGTATCAATAATGGATGGAGGAGGCTTGCGACACTCTCAACATTGCTATTCATGGGCTCCAGTCTTAGTAGCTGAACATGAACGCGTAGAGACGGTGCGAGAATGTGAGAGAGGCGCATTGAGCTACATGTGGGGGTTACAACTGGCTCAGACTGTATTTATCATCAACAAACATATATCATAGTGACTGTATAGCGTCCCTCTCAATGCCAGCCAGTGTGAGAACCAGCTAGTATAAGGAGTATTAAGTGTGAGGACCAGTCAGTGTGAGGACCAGCTAGTGTGAGAACCAGTCAGTGTGAAGGCCAGTCAGTGTGAGGACCACCTAGTGTGAGAACCAGTCAGTGTGAAGGCCAGTCAGTGTGAGGACCACCTAGTGTGAGAACCAGTCAGTGTGAAGGCCAGTCAGTGTGAGGACCAGTCAGTGGAAGAGCCAGTCAACGTGAGGACCAGTCAGTGTGAGGACCAGCTAGTGTGAGAACCAGTCAGTGTGAAGGCCAGTCAGTGTGAGGACCAGTCAGTGGAAGAGCCAGTCAACGTGAGGACCAGTCAGTGTAAAAACTATTCAGTTTTAGGACCAGTAAGTGTGAGGACCAGTCAGTGTAAGAATCAGTCAGTGTGAGGACCAGTCAGTATGAAGAACTTGCAGTGTGAGGACCAGTCAGTGCGAGGACCAATCAGTGTGAGGACCTGACAGTGTAAAAACTAGTCGGTGTGAGTACCAGTCAGTGTGAGGACCAGTCGCTGTGAAGACCAGTCACTGTGAAGACCAGTCAGTGTTACTACCAGCTAGTGTGAGGACTAGTCAGTGTCAGGCCCAGTCAGTGTGAGGACTAGTCAGTGTCAGGACCAGTCAGTGTGAGGACCAGTCAGTGTGATGATCAGTCAATGTGAACACCTGCCACTGGAAACACTTGTCACTGTAAACAACTGTCACTGTAAACACTTGTCACTGCAAACATTTATCACTGTAAACACCTGTCACACTAAACATCTATCGCTGTAAACACTTATCACTGTAAACACCTGTCACACTAAACATCTATTGCTGTAAACACTTATCACTGTAAACCCCTGTCACGCTAAACATCTGTCACGCTAAACACCTGTCACTGTTTGTTGGGTGATTTACTAGTCACAGAGAGTATGGGAGAATGACCGTATGAACGACTGTAAGACTGACACATACACCATGACCAAAACACCGAGATAATCTGCACCAAAATATAACAAGTACTTAGTAACAGCGACTCAAGGTTCAAGGTTCATACTGAAATTGGTCCTGTTTTCTTTAGTTTCACATAAAACTATCCATGCCAGGTGTTAATCCATCCACAGGTAGTGAGTAAATCATTCCACTGTCTCATCATCAATCCATAGAAGCCTTCAGTGTACCTCTTACAGCTGCCCACCAAGCACCAGTAGAGTTATTCTTCCTGTCCTCACGTGGGAGACTCAAGCTCCTACAGCTGTTCACCGCTCAAGATTTTTATTCCTCAGCTCCCCTAATCTCGCTTCCATTCATTAGGGTTGTCAGCGTAATTCATTTTGCAATTTCCTCCCCCACTTTTCCGTTGACTATCAGGACCTCTCCGGAGGCTCCCTCTTCTGTCTCCCTTTCATCATCTTGTCAGATAATTTACTCTCTATTCCCTAGTCCTTCCTAAATGTGTCCCCCAAATTTGATGAATATTCAAGTAACCTCATTCAGATTTCACGTGATACCTTTGCCTCATGGGCACAGCTGTTCTCAATATACTCTTTATGTGATGTACAATTTATTTCTAATACACTCAACTTTAAGAAATAATCACAGCTCGTCTCGCACTTCTCTTGTCTTTACCGTCCACCTCAGGCACGGAGTTACAGCTCATGTCCTCACTCTTCGTTAACTCAGGTGTGTCGACCTATCACAGTCCTCACTCCTACACTACCAGGTTAAATGATTATGGTAATAAGGAAGCAATGATTCACCTTATCTCACCCTCTTAAAAATGTATTAACTTATTCATATGATCTAGCTTCCATACGCACCTGCAAGCGCACACCAACACGCGCACACCAATACGTGCACACTAACAGGCATACACACCCTTACCTTCAGAGTTACTTCGTTCATTGAGAGAGTCTACCAGTGCCCATAAAATATCAAACGCTTTTGAGTCTTTTATGGCCTGTAGCTCAAAGAAATACCAATCACCTGCAACCTTTCAGTACTACGGTGTATCTACCAGTTGTTCCGACCGTGTCGTATTTTTCTATCTTTTTTTTTTATATAACATGCTTCCATGTTCCATATTATTCCTGTAATGATGTGTTGTATTTACTATTATACAATCTAGTCACCTTAACCCTGTGCTGTTAAGGTTTTAACTGTTATTATTTGTTCAAACCCATTTTGTGTTGTAACAAGCATTCTTTGTTCTCTAACGACCATCTGCATCGTTAAACGACCCACCGGCAGGTCGCGTGGCGGCAGCCGACCTTATATATAGGACCCACCAACTGACGGAGTTAGTTCAGTCCTCTTGTCATACAGTTCGCATCCTTTGAGTGACACTCGTCACCTGTTACTTCTACTTAATTTATTTGTGTTGTTCCTGTCGCCACCAATGTGGTATATCTATGTGAGTACCTATTTATGTCTCTGTTTATGTCCATCAGTATTTGCTTCGTTACATGTAAGTAATTCAGTGTTGTTTCACGTTAGTTAATTTCAGTGTTAGTTTTTATATGTTTATGCAGTGTTAACGTAATCCAATGCTTTATTTTTATTCTTTTGATGTTTCGATGTTTAGTATCATTTGTGTCTTAAAAGTTTCGATGGTGAATCAATTTGTTGTGACAGCCTACGAGGCTCTTTATTGTGTTAATATTTAATTAATTAAATTCTTAAAGGTTATTTTTATTCCCTTTTAATTTACTTCACTTTCTTTGTTAGGTTACGCCGAGAACCTGGATATTTAAGTAAATTAAGAGGCGGCGTAACACAGTTTAAAGGCAAAATTCTGGCTCAGGTATCGACGTCTTTCTGCCTTGTGACTCACTTTTATTCTGCAGTATCTTTATCCTCCCTCATCACTTTATATATTTTCTATAGCTTTTTCCCCCATTAATTCAAAATATAAAATGCGTTCGTTAATTAAATATATAAATGTCCCATTGAGTGTTTGATGAGTGAGAAAGAAACTGAACACATTTTTGTTGTGTTTTTCCTGTGCTTCAGTCTTACGTTAGTTGTGACCTCAGTTACACTACACTAGGTAGATCTAATATCCTCTCTCTTGATCTGTCATTTCATGTGAGTTACAATCTTGCAGCAACTTTCCTCCCACCCAGATGTTACTTCAGGCTTTCTTGTTGGAGAGACTTATTAGTATCACCGCTGTTATCACTGTAAGATGTGTTCCTAAATATGCTAACAGGTTCTATAGTGTAGATCAATCAATCAGAGTACCGTCCTAATATCTGAGGGTTGGCGACCACAGTCCTCCACTCTAAACGTTCTCGGGCTGTTTTTACCAATCCTCTAACGTTTTGTATCTCTCTAGGGACCCAGTCTCTGCCTTCCACCCGGCCCTCCTACCCTCAAATTTGCCCATTAATATTTCTGTTATTATTCCCTCATTCCCAATTATATGAACAAAGTGCCTTAATTCTCATATTCTGTACATTTCAAGCATTTCTCCTGAAGTTTTTGCTGTTCTTAATACTTCTTTAATTTTGTTCCTGTCAGTGCAGCTTATTCGTAGCATTCGTCTATAACACCACATTTCACAGGCCTCCAACCTCTTTCTGGCGTCTGCTGAAGGTGTGTACGCTTCTGACCTATGCCTAAGTCCTTGCCATACATAGCCTTACAGCAGCCTTTTTCTCAAATTGAAGTTAATGTCCTACCATAGGTAATGTTGCTTCCCAGATACACAAAATTTACCACGTTTAAATTCCAGTTGCCTACAATAATATTTATTTTAGGATTTATTCCCAATTTGGCAACAACCATTACTTTCATCTTTACAGTATTATCTTTTGAACCATATTTTTCACCTTTTCCACTAATCTGTTGCGTTTTTGTAATGCCTCTCCACTGTCTGTGATAAGAACAGTATCACCTGCATAGCGTGTACTGATATTCATTTATCGTTAACTTTTTGTCCTTCATTATCACTTATAACTTCTCACATTAAGAATTCTGAATAAATATTATACAATATACAATACACAATATATATTATACAATGCCTATGAACCAATTATTAAGTTAATTATTTACTAACACTACAGCTTACTGTTCCCAGTAAATATTTTTTTAAATTTCTAATATCCTTTTCATTAATACAGATACCACACACAAAGTCTCGGTATACAAGGAGGCAGTTTGGCCGACACTGTACTCGAAGGCCCTCACTTCCTCAACTGCAGAGACAGGTACCCACTCACAGCTTGGTGGACTCGTCATCCTAACAACAGAAGGCAAGAACTATATTCCATCAACCACTGCAGGTGTGTGTGTCTCATCATAGTACATGACCCCTGTGGTACATTTGTCGTGGCAACTGAAGTTGTGTTGTGTGGTGATTCAGTCCCGTGTGACTACTTTATGACCATAGCGAGTCACTGAGCAGGAGGAGTCTGGAAAGATGGTGTCGACGTAAGAGGAAGGAGGAGAAAGGGTAGAAGGGGGAGGAGGATGGAGTGAGGAAGGGAAGGGGTAAGGAGGGGGAGAGGGTCGTGGTGGTCAAGCCGCACTGCGATGCTTCTCCACCTCCGTCCAAGATGAATGTGCACCGTAATTTGTTTTTCCACAAAAGCAACAAATGTCGGATTTACAAAACTGATAAATATTTCCGCAAGAAACAACTTTATCTTCCAAAAAAAATACGAGGGACATTTTTCTAAAAGCCTCTTGCATCAACGGGTGGGAGGAAGCCTACATTACCATAGTCGTTATAGATATATATATATAAACAAGACCCATTCTTCTGCATAACTTGAGTTTTCTCACCATTTATCCAAGACCTGAGAATGACAACACACACACACACACACACACTAAGCGGGTCTTGTATCAGGTGATTCTCATATAAAGTTTATTGTCCGCTGTAACGGGGTGATTGTTCCCAACATAACCCCGATAATCAGAACGCCTTTGGGAAAGTCTCCCTAAATATTCTTATCTTCACATATATAAAAGGTTCTATGGAGATCAATTATAAACAGGGAGAAGGAAATTATCATTGGGTGTTAACATGTAGGTGAAAGATCGCGGGTATAAACAGGTTAGCGTTACCAAAGTTATTTTTTATGACTGCGGACTCGCTAAAATTGTGGTGGGGGTTGGGGGGGGGGGTCTGAGTAGTAAAGGGTAAGGGAGGGGATTGTTACTGCCTCTTTTACCCCCTTAAACCACTACTAACACAACCTTATACCGCCACTGACACCTACTAACGTGGGCGTCCCTTTTATTACACACTAACACCGTCACTGACACCAAGGACACACCCTCCCTTACACAACTATTAACACTATACTGCATTAACTAACACCACCTAACACCATTAACTAACACTGTCACTGACACAACCATTGACCTAACTTAATACTATCACCATCTCATCATCACCACCTTTCACCACTACATCATCACGACACCATCATCACTACATCTCACCAAGACACCAATCTCCACCACACCTTCACCCTTCTTCACCAATGCACCATCACCAACCTTCACCACTATATCTCACCGCGACACCATAACCAATACACCATTACCGCTACACCATCACTATCATTTACCTAACCATCACCACTGCACTATCACTATCCTTCACCACTGAACCATCACCATACTTCACCATCACCACCGCACCCTCGCCATTCTTCACCATACTTTGAACTTTCAAGTAACAGTTCCGTCAAGGCTCATTAATAAATAACTCTTGGAATATTTGGGTGAATAAAACACGATCTTCTTAATGTAATATATAATATGCATAATCGAGGCTGAGATTAATTGGATTATACATTATGCAGTTAATGTGTTAATGATTATTTATAGCCAAAACTAAGTCAACATTCCATGATTAATTGGTGAGTGTGAAGAGGCAATTTATTGAACGCACGGTCGCATTTACTGTATGTAGAAAGTTGCCATGAGTACCGGGGAGTTGCCATGAGTACCGGGGAGTTGCCATTAGTACCGGGGAGTTGCCATAAGACACGTGACTTCACGGGTCCAGGTTGTTTACGTGTCTCTCGTCTGATGTATGAACGTCTTGTAATAGACTGGGGTCATAATTGGGAATTATTTTTGTCTGCGTGCATTTGTCTGTCTGTATTTGACTACGTGTATATGTCTAGTATATGTATTTGTCTGTGTGTATATGTCTATGTATATTTCTCTGCGTGCATTTATCTTCACGCATTTACCAACGTCCAATTACATCAATTTCCGCCTCTCCTAACCTAACTGATATATATGCCTGCAGTGCATGAATGATCCGTAATCATGTTGTGGTCTTAAGCATCAGTTTTGTTGACAGTTTTAAGGTAACCGATAATTATATCTTTATAAGTATTTTCTTTATTGTTTTATGTAAATACCCTATGATATTTTGTTTTCCTTTTCAACTATTTGTAATTATCATATTCGTGCTTGGTAAATGGAAAAAAAATGTTGATGCTGACTATAATGTTAAAAGTGATGTGTACAGTAAACCCAAACATGAAATATGTCACTCGTCTATAAAAGGAATTCGGTTGTGTGTGAAATTCATCTTTATTAGTGTAGTGTTACGTGAGGCAGGATGGTGTCTCTGTAATATAGTGAACTGACAATCATTTTTTGAGTGTTGTGTCGTGAAGAAATTACCACCCAAATTCTACCTGATTTTATTTTTTTTTTAACAGTAGATATTTTGTTATTGTAGATAAAGTTAACTTGGAGAGATATGTTAGTGGTTAAAGTCTCTATCTTCTTCCTCATTTTCTTCCTCCTGCTCCTCCTCCTCCTCCTGCTCCTATTCCTCCTCATTCACCGGGTAATAAAACACCTTCCTCTCCTAGCTCAAGTGTTCCCATCAACCTTAACCTCCACACTAGCTGAGTACCTGTCTCTTTCCCCCCCTCGCTTCAGGTTACCACTCTCTGTTTTTTAGTGTCCATCCATTTCCCTTGTCTTTTTTTATTCCTCTCTCTCTCTCTCTCTGCTCTGTGTTCTCTATCCCTTGCTCTGTGTTCTCTATCCCTTGCTGTCTCTGTGTAGTGTCTCTCTTTGAAGGCTTAGTAAGAGGGGAAAAATCTTATACCTGTTGTGAATTTATCTAACTTATACACCAGTTGCATGATAATGACCTTACTAGAGCCTATTACGTAGGCCTACTCGATATAAATAGTGTATATAATTAGTGTGTATAACTTGTGTATATAACGAATGTGTATAACAAGTGTGTATAGATAACGTGTATAGGTAGTGTGTATAATTCAAGGGCTTTAAATATAAATAACACGACGTAGGAGAAGAAATACCAGTTTATAAGATGGAGGAAATGAAGAGAAATATTTTAATACCATATGTGTACTTTATTTTGTACTGTAACACGTCAGAGGGAGGGAGGGGGGGGGGGAGGGGAGGGAGGTAGGTTCGGTTCGTGGTGTGTCGTCGTCGTCGTCGTCAAAAAAAAAAGGCTTTGAAAAAGTTGATACAGACAGAAATAACAGAAAGACGCGTAAAAATACTGACCTTAAAAAAAAAAAAAAAGTTCGTGAAAAAATTGGTGGATAAGAGTCAAGGAATTCGGGAGGGTACAACAGTGAGGTAGAGTGGTGTTAGTGTAGATCAAAGGCGACTTTAAGGGGTCATATCAAAGGGTACAGAGAGGACTCGATGCTGGAGGGAACATATGTCAACTTTTCAATGTGTTTATAGATTAAAAGGAACAGTATTATATTATTATGCTAACTTTAAATGTTTGAACTTAAATTTATAGCGAAATTCATGTGATTTGGGATAATGTTTTCCTTAAAATATCTGGAGTACTCTAAAAGTTTAAGTTCAGATATTAAGAGTTGGCATGACAGTGACTTATAGACACACACACACACACACGCACACACACACACACACACACACACACTTGCACGATCACTTAGCCCTTAAATTAAATTATCCCAAAACACCTTTACCAACACACCGAGTGAATCAAACGCATCTTGTCTTTTGTATTTTTTTAACATTTACTGAAATTTCCCTTGACAGACAACAGAGGATTCTTTAAGAAGTCAAGTGTAACGTAGGTTATTGTATGTGAAGCATTATAAAACATTTCTGTGCTGGATATGAACTGTCAATTTTTCTAAAAACAGCGATAATGTGGTTGTTATAATGTTTTAACCGAGCTTCAACACCTAAAGGCCTTAAACACGTATTCTAAGTTAGGAAATACACTAGCTATCAGCAATTAAAACAAGTAGAAATACACACATAAGTCTTAGCAGATACACGAACAGTCTTATTGCATTAGGCTGTGAGACTTATAACCCGCCGAAATTAGAGGGGCGGCCCATATAGCAGACAGTGTTAGTATAATGGTGTTATGTGCTATAAATATTGATTCCCGAGGCGAATGCATTTATTCAGGAGGCCGCTGGAGAGAGAGAGAGAGAGAGAGAGAGAGAGAGAGAGAGAGAGAGAGAGAGAGAGTCATGGGTGTTTATTCAATTCTGTTCTTTCTCGTTTTTTATTACCCCTTTGTCCATCCCTCCAGCCTCACACTATTCTCTTGTGCTGTGTGTGTGTGTACTCTTTCTTCACCTCTGCTCCCTATTCTTGCTTTTATTGTTGTCTCACTTTACGTCGTTTTCCATCTCTTTCTCTTAACTTTTCTACTTTTTTATATTCTCTTTTATTCCTCTTTTATTTCTCCATCTTATCATCCTCCATTTTTATTCTAACCTTTCCCGTCATTTGTTTTAACTTGTAATTCATGCCATTTCTTTTTATCTGTTTTCAATTGTTCCTTCTTTCTCCTCTTTCAATCCTCTTCTTTCCTCTCCCTACCCTCCTCTTCCTTCCCCTTTCCCCCCCTTCGTTTTACTCTCCCTTGCCTCTGTTGGTCTTCCTCCCAGCATTCCCTCACCTTCTCACATATTAAACTTTCCTTTCACCCTAATCATTCTTCTCCCTTCCCAGCTCTCTCTTCCTCTTTCCCTTCCCATCTCTCTCTTCCTCTCTCCTTTCCCATCTCTCTCTCTCCCTTCCCATCTCTCTCTCTCTCTCTCTCTCTCTCTCTCTTCTCCTCCTATCTCCCGTCTTCCACCTGCTTCTCATCATTCCGTACCCTTTATCTCTCCTCCTAGCTCTCATTTCTTCTCACGTTCTCTTCCCCTTTCTTCCACGCCCTACTTCCCTCGTTATTTACCCTCCTCTCTTCTTCCCTCAGTCATACCTTCCTAATTCTCTAGTCTCTTCTCCCTCAGGCTGCTTTAAGAAGACTCTGTCATCATCCACCAAACTGCCCACAAACTCGTCGGATTATTTTTAACTTTGTCTTGACGTAGTTGCTTCTGGCTCGTGTCATGAACAGCGTTACCATGCGCTCCTCACGCCTCACATTTTATGGCACTGAGTGTTGCCATGCGTTCCTCAAGCTTCATATGTTATGGTACAAAGGGTTGCCATGCGTTCCTCAAGTTTCATATGTTATGGTACAAAAGGTTGCCATGCGTTCCTCAAGTTTCATATGCTATGGTACAAAAGGGTTGCCATGCGCTTCTAACTCATCATATATTATGGCACAAAAGGTTTGACACTTGCTCCTAGTGGACGTTACAGGCAAAAATTAGCTCCATCAGTTTTAAGGGGTACCGGTAATGTTAGAATAATCTACAGTTTTTAAGGTAATAGTTACATGTACGGATCTACTGTTCTTACTGTTACATATAGGTTACCAAATTTATACGACGGACACAATAAAGACATAAGAAATCTTCAACATAAGACAATTACGTGTACACAAACAAGCACACAGAACCAACTCTCACCTACACATGTTATTTTACCTTTGACTTTTATCTATAATGTACAGTCCCCAGGATTAAATCTGTCTCTTCACTTTTCATCACACAGCTTTTGTTATGATTTATTACTGATACACACTAACAGACACACATATGATGGTAAGGATTCGGAAAAGGTCAACCACGGAAATAACTAATAAAATAAGCTTTCCTAATCTATTCTGTGGTTTTTCTAGCTAAATAAAACACTAGAGTGGCGTTCCTGTAGTGAAGGGGCTAACACATTTCTTCCTACATTTTATCTGCTCGTTTCTCTTATTTTTTCTTACGTGTTCGAGGATGACTGGCCACGACAGGTGTTAGTTTATGGTGTAGAAGCTGCTGACACCATCACTAGTGTGTGTGTGTGTGTGTGTGTGTGTTAAGCGAAGATAAGTGAATCTGATATTCTACATTACTTAGTGCTGCAACCAGTGAATTAGCTCTGAGTTGAGAATTTACACCTTCAGTCCATCACCAGGTGTGGCGCGAGGTGTGGGGCTCTGTACACAACATATCACTGCTTGTATTGTCTTAACATTTGTATTTGTTTAATACTCTGCATTTCCTCGTAAATCTCACTGGGCTTTTGAGAAAGTTTGTTTCCCTTTGACTGTAATTTTTGGGGGAAAAGTTCTATGATTTCTTGAAAGTTTTTACTTAATGAAATCACGGTAATGAAAAACAAGAACGACGATTCAGGATATTTTCTCCTTCTATCTAAATCTTGGAATTCAAATAATAAACATAACATTAGTAGCTAAAATGTCATCTTTTCTTTACGCACACAAAAAAATATCGAAAAAAAAAACATTAATCTTATTATAACAGCTATACGACCTGTGTCTCTTGTACTTTAATTAGACATAAGTTAGCATATTGTGCCTGTGGGAAAGAGCATGTTAACTCGAGATTTAGTAATGAAGAAGGTATTATATGACCTAAATGATGACTGAGGAAATAAGACGCAAGAAGCTCTGATGGATGTAAGCAGGTAAACTGGTCCTCTGAGAGACACACAACAGTGAGGTTATGAGCTGAGAACTCCTTTACATTATAAGGTTATAGGCAACAATCAGCAAAGAGAACAGAACCCTGGGAGTGTGTGCTCAGCGTATGATAACAAGTTAGTGTAGTGGTAAATTTAAAGGCAGAATAAGGTGTGTGGTAGTTTGGTTGTTCCCGGGATGATTTATATACGAATTGTGGGAAGGTTTAGTAAATGCAGTTTGGTAGTGTTTGGAGTAGAGGGCTGTGGTTGCCAACACTCAGACATGATGATGATGATGATGGTGATAATGATGATGATGACGCTAAGAGACATGAAACAAATTAAAATATTTTAAGTTAATCCCCAAAAAGATATGAACAGATCTTAATAACCATTTCTACAGAGGAAAACTGGTAAAGACTGAAAGAACAGTTATCTATGAGCCCCTGGTCTTCAAACGTAGAGAAAGATAACGTCATTGTGGATGTTAAAACTTTTCGCTGAGGAGTTGCTGAAGGAGGCAGAATCTAGTGTTATAGGCTGCGACAGACGACTAATGAGCAGGAAAGTTGGAATCCGGATACTTCTCATACGTGGATAATCGGATAGTTCTCATACATGGATAATTCACTGATTGCAACCAGACAGGAAGGTTACGAAGAAAAGAATTGAAGAAGGCTCCTGAATAGAATACTTAGGAAATAATTATCACAGTAATTTAAACAGTCCATACTGATCCTTGGGAGTTCGCAAGACATTGATGAAACAGAAGTGATGATAACATGGATTATGAAAAGAAGAAATTGAGCATCGGGAGGAACATTGCACACCAGGGAGGAACTGAGCACCAGGGAGGAAACTGAGCACCAGGTAGGAAACTGCGCGCCATTGCCTGACAGTGAAGTTACCTAGCCTGGTGCCACAACCATGAGAATGCTGAAAGGTGAAATGAATATCGTAGACAGTGGATGATGGGAGGAAAGAGAGAGAGTGAGAGAGAGATTTGGGAAAATACACTTTTATGGAACGAATTGGCGAGGTGGGGGAACACAGAGAACGAAATGTTTTGGAATGAATATATAAACGATAATATATGAATAAAAGGAGTGAAAATGTATATAAAGAGAAGAGAATATAAAGGTTGTAAGATGGTGTAAACGTGTGCAGGGTCATGAAATGGCGACTGAGTATGACCTGGATCTACAATGCCCTCTTAGGAAACAGCTGAAAGAACACAGATATAATATGAAGGCTGGTAAACACGAATGTCTCCTGAGCCTGTTGAAAAGGATTGTATATCGTGTTTGTTTATGTAATGTCATTGTATCTCCTGCTTTCTCATCTCGGACTACCACGAGAGACTACAAACTTTGGTCAAAATGTGAATATCTGGTGCCATCTATACTTCACCTTGTGATTTAAATAAACACACGTATTTTAACCATAGTGATACAAAGAAAAAAACTCTGAATTATACTACTACTACTTTACCCATGGGATTAAAAGAAATAATTTTTAAGTATAAATAGATATTGAAGAGGTAGCACAATGGCAAAAAGACACAAGACAAGTGTAACTCTAAGTCGGTAAAGAGCAAAATACTCGATAAGAAAGAAGCTTATCCGCCTTCACAACAACGATAGCCTAAGACATATGGGAAAAGTTTTGATACGATCTTGTAAAAAGGATCGAATAGTGTGTGGAATGTGACATGTGATATAGAACACTGCGGTAAGAATAAACCCAGAACAATAAATATCCTCAGAAGTAAAGTGCTTTTGACAAAACTCTCAACAGAATGAGATTAAGGGAAAAACTCGTAACTCAACAGGAAACAGGAAATCGTAACAGGAGTAATGACACTAAATAGAAGTAAATAAGAGTGAAAACAAAAGAATGAATGACTCGCTGCCTGAGGACATGGTTACGTATTTTAATGACATTGAGAAAATTATCGTGAGTAAAGTTCCAAAGTTTTAATGGGAGAAAGATTTAGCAAATGAGAAAATAAATTACAAGGGAAAGGATGGGTGACACGTATAAATGGGGTAAGGAAAATTGGAAAGAATTGAGACGCTCACCCAAAACTGACAAATAATAAATTTCCTTTGAAGATATGAGAAGGGATTAGGCATGGGATAGAATAACAGGAAATTACTAATAGGAAGGGAGAGAGAACTGAATATAACGCAATAGGAGCAGTGAATAGTGTGATTATTGAACGGAAGACCAGTGTGTTACCTGTAAAGTGTTGCTCCGGTCGGGGACCTACATGTGTATTGCAGATGAATGGAAAACGTTGAGTCTTGGAGTATAATTTATTGATCTTTTCTGTTATTGAACCTAGATTATAGAGGACAATGATATGACAGGGAACAGAGAGTACAAGTGTATGACGGGGAACTTACAGGACAATTTTATGACAGAACAGACAGGACAATGTTATGACAGGGAACAGACAGAATATTATGACAAGCAACTCGGAGAAAGCACGATTATACTTAATGCACCGATATACTGTAGTACAAGGAACCCAACCATACTTTCTCCTTGCTTCCCTGTATTGTGTCCACAGTAGACGTAGTTAATCCAATATCCATAGATCCTTCACTCAAATTCTTACCAGCAATACATTTTAACACTTACATTTACACACAGTATTACATCCAACACTTAATGACCTCTTGCTAGATATAAAGGAAGGGATAGATTACGTTGAAGGTGGAAACTGGGATGGAAATGTGACAAGCAATAGGGTATAAGAGCGTGGGAGCTATACTGTACAGTACGTGCAAAAGGGCCAGCAAACGCTTGGCTGTAGAATGAAACGCAAGATCTGACAAACGGAAGCAAAATTTTTAAATTATATTTAAAGATTGTTAAAATATTTAAATTGCCTTAAATCCGTGTTGCATTTACCGTTGAACAAAATGTATGCCTAATTTTCGCGTTTCGTAACGTCGAAATTCCGTAGAATTTTCGTTGAATGAAGGAGTATTGTAATACATTATACACTGTCTAAATACAGTTCCGTTATAAAGTACATTTCACCATATAACCGAAATAATTTAAACCGGACAAAAATTTAATAAAGTTTGTTATTACCATTCTGCACAAGCTGACACAGATAACATTTAGTACAAACCCTGACCTGTTTGTAACGCCGCCCCCATAAGCCTGTATACATCCTATTCAAAATAACATACTCTACACATGTGATAAACATTACTGAGAATAAATTATTTTAATATATTTTTATATTTTGTTTTCGTATCGTTTAAGATTCAGTTGATAAAATGAGTAAAACAAAAATAAACTGTTGAAAGCTGATCAATTCTACGTGTTGGAACTACCGGCGAGATGAGTGGTATTGCCTGCACTAAAAATATTAACACGGATTGTGACGTCATTCATTATAAACATGGATTGTAACGTCATTCTTTTGTAAACGTGGATTGTGACGTAATTCTCTTATAAACATAAATTATGACGTCATTCTTATGAAAATACAAAATGTCTTATATCACGTGACCGAATTTATCCAACTGTTAATTTAAGATAATCCCTAAACAACAGCAAAATAGTAAGCAATATTAGTGAAAAGGCGAACATCAGTATAGTAGTGAACGTAGAAACACGTCCCTCGATGGCTCAGTACACAGTGTGCTTCATCCCTCAAGTTATGACACAGCTTATAGATAATTATAAGCTGTTCTCTGGTCACTCTTATACCGTGGGATGTGAAACAATCTTGAAGTCGGTCTATCAGCTTAAAATAAATATACAAACTAATAGCAGCTTAGGTAGGTCATATTAGTAATAAATAAGGGAAAAGTTAAGCTATGGGTTATGATTATGAGAGCTAATGGCGGGTAATCATACACTCAAGGAGTTAATACGTCAACAGATTAACTCTCAGAGCTTACGTGTTTAGATGCCTATAAAGTTAACTCGAAAGTAAAGTGAATTAAGAAGGTAAACTTTCACTCCTGGGAAAATACTTACTTACATAATAAAGAATTTAGTATAAGTAAGATAATATTAAACAAATCAATACAGTATTAAGTAAATCATTAAGGTGTTAAGCAAAATATTTAGAGCCAAAAATATAATTAAGGGAAATAAGAGAAAATAATAAACCTAAGAAATAACAAGAACCAAAAAATAACTAAACGCTTAAGAGAATTCACCGGGAATGGGGTGAATTTGGAATGTTGATATATGCAAATGTTCAGGTTTGCTTGGCTGGTGAGTCGCACAAGTGTTGCAAGACGCGACGTAAGAGCCTGGTAGTGGGGCGAAAGGAGGAGGAGGAGGAGGATGAGGAGGAGGGGGAGGAAGAGAAGGAGGATGAGGAGGGGGAGGAGGAGAAGGAGGAGGAGGAGGAGGAGGAGGAGGAGACAGTGTGTTGGCGAACGGGATTGTATAAGTAAATAAGGAGTTTGTATTTGACAAGAATGGTGGTGATTGCATAATGGGTTAATGTCAGAAATAATGCAGAGACGAAGGACTCATGAATCTACGTGACATATAACAGATAATACTGAGAATTTTAGGGATAAACGTTGTGTAAATGCGGAGATATACAATGAATTTCTATATCCTTTAGCTATGTCAACCTCTGAGTACGATGCTGACCAACTGTGTACAAGCCAAAAACACACACACACACACACACACACACACACATTCTTGGAGCCACGAGGGTTTAAATTACCTGATAAACATTGACTTAAGGTACATAAGTGGAGGATCAATATGACAGACTTATCAGAGAGCTTTTGCCTACGGTGAGAACAAAAGTATGGGATCACTTGAATATTAACCCACCCATCTTAACGCTAACCTAACCTAATCTATCCTAACCTAACCTAACCTGACTCAACCTAACCTAACCTAACCCACCCATCTTAACGCTAACCTAACCTAATCTATCCTAACCTAACCTAACCTGACTCTACCTAACCTAACCTAATCTATCCTAACCTAACCTAACCTGACTCTACCTAACCTAACCTCACCCAGTTAGCATCACCAAGTCAACTGGTGAAATGCTGTAAATTGCGATAAATCTTTGAGTGGCACTTGGCATCGGGAGATCACAGTATTATCTTCGTCTTACGTCTCCAGATTTTATGTTAGTGTTGCCTCGTTGGTCATACACATAACACCGCTGTAAGTAGTCAGAGAGATGCATTTGTAAGTGAGTATGTTAGAATCACCTTCTCATCGTAGGGATTCTTCAATAGCGAGAGACATACAGAAATTCTATCGAAGAGATCCAGGGAAAAAACGAATCTCACTCCGCCTTTGATGTTGCCTTCATCTTCAGTTCATTACTTGAAAAATTCTTGAAACTTTGAAGGGTTTATTCGTCCTTCAAAACACCCAAGTCTCTCATTAAAGGTTATATCCATTCAGTTTTTCCCTCTCTTGTGTAAAGGGTTGTAAGTTCTTCTGCTACTTGAGGAGAAGGAGATGAAAGTGCTGTTGTTAGACTGTACAGTTTCCCATCCCATTTTTTCTACACTTCGTTACACTCGACTCGTTGACAGGTTAAAAGAGAGAGAAAAAGGCCGAAAGGCTTCAAAAGAGTCTTCCACTTCTTGTATGAGTTCTCCGTGGTGTGAAATTGCCTCCTCAAGTCTCACAGTATAACATTATTTCCTTTGACGATTCTTACCTTGAGGAGATTATATTCATCTCTAAGAAATAATTGACAAAAGAGCTCCAGTTGACGCTGTTTCATTTCACGATATTATACCATTATATATACGTATATATTTCAGTCACATTCATCACTGTAAACATTCCTTAAGTGACACAGCTTACAGTATATCTTGACGAGCTCTAGCTAATGGAGATAGTCTACTAACCCCTTACGTACTGGCTTCTCCTTTGAGCTGAATATAATTCTTTAGCTTCCCCGTAGTGAAGGGGATAATTTCTAAAGAGTAGATATCCAGTTGTCATCCAATGGTTGAATATTCTTCTATTGTGGCACACGAAAATGTTCTTAAAGCTATATTATGTAGCGTGTGGATGTTGTGCAGCAGCCGCCTACCACAATAAGTTTGTGTTAATAGGAGATAATCAGGAGCATCTGGGGTATAACAGCGGGATTATAATATACTGATGGAGTGATGCAGTAGCCAGTTAACAGTGTTTATTTGGTGTATAAGAGAGTTTGCCTGAGATTATGTAAAGATTTTGCTGATACGGAATGTTTTGTGGGAGTTTTACGACGACGCGAAGTTCTGGGTACAGTTACAGTAATACTGAAACTGTGTGTGTGTGTGTGTGTCCCTCTATTTCCGACTGTTTTATCATATATGTATTATCATCAATGCTGCACCGAGATTTATCAATAATGCACTACTTATATCTGCTGATGGATCACTGACCTCACCAAACTAGTGGCTTTCAACACCCAAAAGCTCTCAAAGAGATTTTATTTTTATGTTTGCCTTATCATTACCGGTATCAAGCCACATCACAAGCCATCTTCAACACTTAGCTTAAAACAAGGTCAATGACTCTGAGGTTTAATAAGAAATGAACACCAGAAATCATGAAGATAAATTTGAGGAAATGGTTCTTTTGATGCCAGGTCAAAAGTGAGTTGAAGACATCTACCTGATCGTCGTCTGAAATAATCTCGACTTCATAAGGTTTTCTCGTCAGTGAAAATATATTTGAGGACATCAAGAAGCAAGTAAACGCTCCCAAGAAAGGTCAAGTTCCCTCTGATGCCATCCCTCATTGCCTCATCAATATCGTCATCATCTGGGACGTCACAGATAGAGTGGAACACAGCGATGCTTCTCCAATGTTTCCCGGAAGTGTTGCTTGAGGAGATCGAGGTTAGGTTAGGTTAGGTTAGGTTAGATGAGGTTAGGTTAGGTTGACATTACATTAAGAGGAGTATTTTGGTGGTCAAGAAATCTGAAGACCAAATTCACAATAACTTTCCTTAAAAACCATAAATTTTATATGGCAGAGAAATATTTGGTGTCTACAATAAATGTCTTTATAGAGCTCCTTGAAGAGGCTGAGATGCATTTAACAACACCGGCGTGTTCATCAAAGGAACCAACAGCAGCACTTAAGTATGGAATCTGGAATCTGGACCCAGGTATAGTACGCCTGCGTCTCCCTCCTTGATGAAAAAAAAATTAATCTCATTAACCTGCACCTTAATCATGGAACGTAAAAAATCTTAAAATGGTGAGCTGATCAAAACGAGAATCAAATTCGTCACACACGAGTCAGTGGTTCCACCTCATCTCTCACGTAATAGGATTAACTGCGACTTATGAACTAACAGCTCAGAGCCCAGTTTTGGAATTCTAAAAAAGCTAAACAAGCAGCTACTGTATAATTAAATATATTGCAATAAATTTAATGGCATCTGGTAATAATTTGTGCTTGAATTAATTCCTTTTTCTATTGGTGCTCAAACACATCACCTTCCTGTAGATGCTGGGGAACTAATCTCTACAGTTTAATTCAAGAGTAAAGTAAATGGAAATGAAAGTGTCCTGGCCAGGTCATTAACTGTTCGTAGTGATCCGAGTGCAGACGACCTCACCATCAATTACAAACACTTCAGACAAACTCTATCAGCCGCTACAAACACTAAACACACAAAAAATCATCTGAGACTATGAATACTAGACAGGGAATTTTGGGTCAACTGACAATACCATATGACAAGTGATGCTTCTCCTCACAACCTAAATGTATCGGAAAACGAAGATATTGTGAACTAAATATCACCCGGTAAAGCGACTGTGGCTCAAGAATCGGTAATGCACAATCAAGCTTTATCACTATATTCTTGCCCTTATACCTTTCACGTGTTTAAGAATAGTTAAGAATTATACACTATAACCCAATGCCATTACCATATATTGTGTTACAACAAATTGATACTGAAATATTTCTCTGATAAACGTACAGCATAATGTTACATAACATCTCTAATATCGATGTTCTTTACGACGTTTACACCATACGAGATTAAATATATACCCTTCATTATTTTACAGGAAATAATTATCAATCATTAATGTTGATATTATAATGTACAACTGAACTTCAACAACAAGGGTCTCTAAGTGTGCATTCTAGGTCAGTAAGCACACTGGTCATCAACAATAAAAAATAAGTCTGCCAGATACAAGTATTAGTCAAGAGTTTTGTTTTCTTGTTCTTTGACATAACGTTAGTGCCTCTTTCTGTGAGTACCTTACTATTCCTTCCAGGTATAACCGGTACTGCGTTCACTTCCAGATCAATCTTGCTAATTAACACGAGTAAAGTCAGATGAGGTTTTAATTTACTAACATGATGCGTGGAAGCTTGATGTCGTTACTAAGTTTTGCTATTGACGGGCACTAATATGCGATTAGTTTGTCACAGTGAATATGTGAATATTTTCTTTATATACAGCTGGAAGTTGTATGATCATTACGACGACTGCAACGATGTGTTCTGTCTCAGTCACTGTGTTTATACTGAATACTTCATGTTAATATATACATTGTTCCTTTTGCTTATGCCTCTGTATTCCTAAAGGAGTCGAGGGGGTGACGACCGAGTAGGATACAGCACACGTTGCCTGTCCAAAGGATCATTAGTACCCGCCCTAGGCACCCCAAATCGACCCAGTTGTGAAAGGGTACCTGACAAATTGCGGGGTAGGGGCGGCGACCATATACAGTGCCTTATGATGCACCAAGGCTTACTACCACCCCTATAGGACCCCCATCTGCTATATTTTCCGGCTAACACAATAAATATAGTACATATCACTTGTTGGTAAAAGTAAAAACAAAATATAAAAATCAACTGAGTGACAAAACTAGAAAAATAAAAAAAAATGTACTAGACTTGTTTTATATATTTTTAAAGCGTTCAGCGGAAGTTTTAATACGGCAATAAAACTATCAGACACCGATACATTTTTTTTAGTGATAAATTGGACGGCTTGGCAAAATAACACCTCACTGTAATCCAAATTGACCTGACATAACCAAATTTAGCCCACCATAGTTTAGGGAATATAACGTAACTTAAACTGGAGTTACGTGGCTGGATTGATTGTCATTTATTTAGGTTCTGGACTGACTCTTATCACACTGCAAGACACGAAATGTTGCTCACATCATTATACTTATTCTCTCTCGAGTTTCATCCACAACCAAGCTATATAGTGATGTAAATTATAACGTGTTGAATGAAACTCTCTGGGTTCTTTATATTATATGATTCGATTCCTATTCTATATATCCCTCCTTAAGCTATATGTTACATTATATGGATATTATAAGAGTACAATCCTTAATACAAAGAAATAGTGATGTTGTTATAGGAATTTAAAGTTAATAAGCTGCTCATTGTGGGTTTATTACGCATGGCTATGTAAATCAGCTGAATTTTTGGGAAAAGCCAAATGAAGTTTGACTTTCCAATTGTCAATGAGAAAAGTGAGAAATTTGATGTTGACTTTTATATCCCAGAATGAGCTGTGACGATTAGGTTATGATGTTTATTATTATTATTATTATTGTTATTATTATTATTATTATTATTATTATTATCACTTTGTTTTATTCACTGAAAACAATAAAAAGTTGTTCCACGGAAGAAAAAATACGATAGTGAGTTACAACAGTCAGATGTGTGTGTGTGTGTGTGTGTGTGTGTGTGTGATGTATATAGTGGCTGTGGTGGAGAGAGACTGTGGCAGGTTGATATGAGTCTTAATTGTAATAAACTAAATTATAATCAAGTTGTATATAAATACATTAATTAATTTTTGGTAATCAATTTAGTTTTCTCTAAAGTATTTTCAAGTCTTCCCTGACCTCAATCTGTTGATAAGCACACGAGTTTTTCTTTTTTCTTTCGTATTTTGATAAACAACTCCTACTAACTTTTACCATCCTTTTAGAATCCTATTTTTCACTTAAATAAGAAAGTTTATGAAAGAATCTGAGTGCAGCCGACTTATCATTTAACTCCCTCTGAGAAGGTGGATTTGACAGGATCGTGTAGGCTACTTCTTTCAGCTTAAACTTTTTCTCTATTTTCTTATTTAGTTTTCCTAGCGAATGAATTCTATCCACCCAGAAAAAAAAAAAGAAAATTGTTGGTTAAATTAACGTAAGAGAGGTCCAGGTGGCCAGCGTCAAGTATTTTGCTTTTATCTGAGAAGTTTTCCCTCTAATATATTTTTTCCCTCACTTTATGTTCTCCTTATGTTTTATAATTAATTTTTCCCTCATCTTCTATCTGTAAACGGTGAGGCCTTACCCCCTCTCACTCCCACTCTCCCTACCCTCTCATCTTAACTCCTCCTCCTCACCCTCTCTCCCTCCCTCTCTCACCCTCACTTTCTCCCATTCTCTTTCCCTTAATCCTCCCCTCTCACCTCCCTCTCCCTCCGTCCCTCTCACCCTCCACATTCGTTTTCCATTTTTGTGTCCTCAGATATTTTATAACGTCACCCACAATTACTTACCAAACTCTGCCCGTATTTCACGTACCTCGCCATATGTTTTCTCGAGTAACAAATTCCCCGTACATACAGCTTCCTTTTATATTATCCTTTCTTGAGATCCATTTTACTTGATGTTGTGTTAACGTTCCTCTCTGAATGACGGAATTAGTGTACAGTTGTTGTCCTCTCACAGAAAAAGCAGATGTAAGTAAATATTTGTATTGTTTCTGACAAAAAAATTACATTGTCAACAAAATTCATTCTCCAGACATTTTTCCCCCAGGAGTAAATCAGTTGTGTATTTTGTCTAGGTTATTTGTTTTCATGTGTTGTATATTTTTATCATTATCAACAATTTTATTCTTATTGTCTGTTTATTATATTATCTCTTATAATAATTATTTCATGTTACTCATAATGCATCATGAAGTATATACAGTATTTAAATTTATATCTCGGTTAATTATCTCCAAAGCCTTTGTCTGCTAAAAAAAAAGATTGAAAGAGAAGTTCTTGTATTTCCATTTCTTTCACTTCTGCAAACACATATTGAGTATAGTTTCATCTTTCCTTTCTTCTTATTTTCGCTATACTATCGATTTTCATTAGTTCTCTTACGTATAGTTGTCATGCCCTACCCCCCCTCCCTCACACATGACACAAAATGGATCATATAGACAGAAATGGCACAGTGATTAAGCTCTTCGTCTTTGCATAGCCATGGTATAGTTTTGCCCATAGATAAAGAGAGTCGTGGCGCCTCCTTGTAACACATGTTGTCCAGGTAGTATAATGTACCATGATATAAACAATGTGGCTAACCGTATCACGTGTGTTATAGGGTGTGTGGCTAACCGTATCACGTGTGTTATAGGGAGTGTGGCTAACCGTATCACGTGTGTTATAGGGTGTGTGGCTAACCGTATCACGTGTGTTATAGGGTGTGTGGCTAACCGTATCACGTGTGTTATAGGGTGTGTGGCTAACCGTATCACGTGTGTTATAGGGTGTGTGGCTAACCGTATCACGTGTGTTATAGGGAGTGTGGCTAACCGTATCACGTGTGTTATAGGGTGTGTGGCTAACCGTATCACGTGTGTTATAGGGTGTGTGGCTAACCGTATCACGTGTGTTATAGGGAGTGTGGCTAACCGTATCACGTGTTATAGGGAGTGTGGCTAACCGTATCACGTGTGTTATAGGGAGTGTGGCTAACCGTATCACGTGTGTTATAGGGTGTGTGGCTAACCGTATCACGTGTGTTATAGGGAGTGTGGCTAACCGTATCACGTGTGTTATAGGGTGTGTGGCTAACCGTATCACGTGTTATAGGGAGTGTGGCTAACCGTATCACGTGTGTTATAGGGAGTGTGGCTAACCGTATCACGTGTGTTATAGGGAGTGTGGCTAACCGTATCACGTGTGTTATAGGGTGTGTGGCTAACCGTATCACGTGTGTTATAGGGTGTGTGGCTACCCGTATCACGTGTGTTATAGGGAGTGTGGCTAACCGTATCACGTGTGTTATAGGGTGTGTGGCTAACCGTATCACGTGTGTTATAGGGAGTGTGGCTAACCGTATCACGTGTGTTATAGGGTGTGTGGCTAACCGTATCACGTATTATAGGGAGTGTGGCTAACCGTATCACGTGTGTTATAGGGAGTGTGGCTAACCGTATCACGTGTGTTATAGGGTGTGTGGCTAACCGTATCACGTGTGTTATAGGGTGTGTGGCGAGCTGTAACACGATACTGTATAGACATTGTGGCCAATATAATATAGTTCGTTGTCTCAACACTAAATTATACCATATTATATATATAGTGCGGCCATGTGGAACAAACACTGACCATTCTGACTAAGCACTATATATTATAACCATTATTGAAGAAATATGGACACTGTGGGAACAACTCTCCTGGCCACTAATAGATTGGGACGGTGTTCCAGTGATTTGTTTGGTGAATTTATCTGCCCTTGTTCACCTCCCTCTAGTGGTCACGTCCCTGCCTGAGAGGATTAATGGATATCTTAAACTGGGATGAGGTTAGGTTATGTTAGGTTAGGTTAGGTTTGTTTAGGTCAGGTTAGTAAAAATTCACCAGTGATATCAATTCAGTTTTGATTAAGGAAGAGAAGGTGAATGAATACGAGGTGGGTATCATTATATTAGTCAATACCAGTTCTCACATAATCTTTCCTTCTACGGCTGAATTTACTTATGGTTTATCTTGGTCGAATTTGGCACGAGCGGCGATTCATAGACGGATAATAGTAAGAAGAAATTGTATTCAAGTCGGGTTCAAGAGTACAGTTTACACGTGCTATTGATTTTTATCAGCTGTGGGTCGCCCCTTCCACCCACCCCAAGCTCCGTAAAATCAGTTGCATGCGCTCACCTCAAAAGATAACTCACGCCCCCGTAAATATAGTAACTCACGCCCCCGTAAATACAGTAACTCACACCTCCGTAAATACAGTGACTCATTCCCCCGTCAATGCAGTAACTTATGCCTCCGTAAATACAGTAACTCACACCCCCGTAAATACAGTGACTCATTCCCCCGTCAATGCAGTAACTCATGCCTCCGTAAATACAGTAACTCACACCCCCGTAAATACAGTGACTCATTCCCCCGTCAATGCAGTAACTCATGCCTCCGTAAATACAGTAACTCACACCCCCGTAAATACAGTGACTCATTCCCCCGTCAATGCAGTAACTCATGCCTCCGTAAATACAGTAACTCATGCCCGTAACGCTGGTGGACAACTGAAAAGGTATAAGGATAGTCTTAAGACAAACCTGAAAAAAGTGCCAAATTGACCCCCTCACCTGGGAGACGATTACTCCACACCGTAACGCTTAGAGGAGCACCACACGAGAAGGTGTCAATACTTTCTACTTAGCCCGACTGCAAACCGAGGCAGACAAGCGCCAGCGCCGGAAAGACGCTGCCGCCGCCCCTTCCTCACTAGATGGAGCCATCCCTGCCGGTCCCGTATCGGCCTCTTTAGTCACCTCAAAACTCACCAGCTTAGGTGACAATCTTAAAAACTCACATCATTGTATCATAGCTGGATGATCGTCATACTCGATTCCGAGTGACAGCAAAGTAGTGTGTGTGTGTGTAGGGTGTGTGTGTGTGTGTGTGTGTAGGATGTGTGTGTGTGTGTGTGTGTGTGTGTGGTTTTAAAACTTCCTAGATAAATTAGAACTTTACAAGTAAAAACAAACATATAATATTTTATGCATCATATTTTTAATCCACATCAGCAGTAGTTTACAAGTTTTGTACTGTACCTGAACACGCAAATTAGAGGTAAGTTATTATAAATGTTGTTTGACCATTAAGATCTATTCTTGTGGATGGTTATTTCTGGTGAACTTAATAAATTGTAGAATAAAAGCAATAATTAAAAAAGAGTTTAACAATTATACTGTAACGCGCAATATCTTAAGCTGTATCATTCAGTCCATTTCCTCGACTGAACTTTTGGACGAATATTACACAAATGTATTACAACCTGTTCAATATATGACAGACAGATAGATAGATAGATAGATAGATAGATAAGCATGGATATAGACTAGTTGATAATGATAGTGTAATATTGACTCATCCCTAACACAGATTGCTCATAATATGGCAGACATGTTTGACCAAATATTTGACCTGGGGCAAAGGGGAGATCGATACAACACCCAGATGGGGAGCGACAAGGGGAAGAGCCAAGAGAGGGGGGCTGGGTGCCTGGCGGATTGAGGGGAGCCAGGAGGGGGAAGGGTTCAGAGGGGGGACATGGGGGGGGGGGGAACCAAGCTGTATCTTGGATCATTCAGGAGACGAAATTCTGTAAAAAGTCATGAGTCGCCTCTGTCTGTGGCAGCTCGACCATCAACAACACCGTTGGGTGATTCATGTGACAAACACGGCCTGGAGAATTCACTCAAGGATTATCTGAGTCTGTCAGGAGGGAGGTGAGGTGGCTGGTGGCTTGGTATTCGGTCACCAGGCGAGGTAGGTGTTGATGTTCCTTGTTTGGCCCTCAGTCACCAGGATCACCAGGTATATGACATGTAACAGAGGGTGATGATAACAGTTGATGCTTATAATAAAAGCATATGGGCAAGATACGACAACAAAATTTGAGGAAACGTTATGTGTGGGTGGAGGAAGTGTTTAGGTGAGAGCGAAGGTGTGTGGAACGGGAGGACGTTATGTGGGTGAGAGAGGCGTGTGGGTGGCAGGGAACGATGTGTGGGTGGGAGAGAAGGTGTGTGGGTGGTAGGAAAGGTGGTTAGGTGGGAAGGTGGGTGGGTGGGAGGGGGTGGTGTGTGGGTAGGAGGGGATGGTGTGTGGGTGGGAGGGGATGGTGTGTGGGTGGTAGGAAAGGTGGTTAGGTGGGAAGGAGGGAAGGTGTGTGGGTAGGAGGGGATGGTGTGTGGGTGGTAGGAGAGGTAGGTGGGTGGGAGGGAAGGTGTGTGGGTAGGAGGGGATGGTGTGTGGGTGGGAGGAGAGGTAGGTGGGTGGGAGGGAAGGTGTGTGGGTAGGAGGGGATGGTGTGTGGGTGGGAGGGGTTGTCGCTTAGTATGCAGGTGTACTCAGCTCCAGGACCTCCTTCTTCACACCTTGCATTATTTACTCTCCTTGAAATCCTAATTAAAATTTCGCGATTAATTACAAACGCACGCACGAACGTGTACGCACACGCACAGACACACGCGCACGCACATGCACACACACTGCTATTTTGAATTTAAAAACTATGTAATTTACTAAATGGAAGTAAACAATTATACATTTAGTTGAACATTATCTCACAGTCTGGAGGTGTTTCAGAGTCAGCCACAAGCCAGCATTTAACCGCGGCGAAGTTCTTTGTGTGGAGGTTTGTACACTTAACAGTCTACCAGAAGACGTCGAGAATCTCTTAAGATTTACAGATTTACAGAAACATTAAACAGAACTTAGCCATAATTCCTGTTAACACTTTACAAGAGAAATAAAGTAAATCGTTTGATATTGTGTATAAGAGTATGGTGGACACTTACCAGGCATTATTAACTCCATCTAATTCTCTAAAAAAAAATCATATTATGTAATACTGAACTTAGTCTAGTAAGGAACTCAAAGAATCATATTACCTTTCTCGGGGCACCTTAGCTTTCGTCTGTATTCAGGACATCTTCAGAGGCAACTGAATTACATGGACCGAGAGAGGCTTAAGTACACAGGGTGACCTTACTAAACATGAGGTCAGGTCAAAAACATGACATCCACTAATCCACACACCACCACAAACACAAGAGGAGCTTATAAGAAAGGGCGACGTAACTAGTCATGTTAAGTCAGGTAAAAAATATGGGACCCACTAATCATCTATCCTACACCTACCTCGAATGTTTCCAAAGCATTTTCAATCTTGGGTCAATGACACATAAATTTGTGTAATATATTATCAGTTTTGTACTGACCATCACTAAGGTTTTTAGAATTCAATTTTCAAATCAAACTTGCTGTACATAAGACTCTCTCATTCCTTGTAATCCAGTTGCCTCTGAAGATGTCTTGAATAAAGACGAAAGCTAAGATGATCCATTGTTTCCATGTTTCCTGTGTTTTTTTTAAGATTTATCTTATCCACGTTTCCATTGTGGAACTACATGAAATATATATATATATACATACCGCACTAGTCGAGAATCGAACCCTGGACCTCTGCATGTGAACAGGGATCGCTACCACCGCGCCACACGGACAAAAAAAACATGTAAATCACTGTAGGTGCGCGTGATCCAGGTATATGCTGATAACCACAAGGAAACAAGAAAACACGAAGTTCCCAAGCGTTTTCGTGTAATTCATATCTTCAGGGGCGAATACAATCACTAACAAGTCTACGGACTTGGCGCACCCACATTCAACCACAACAGTCTGTACTCACCCCTGAAGATGTGAATTACACGAAAGCGCTTGGGAACTTCGTGTTTTCATGTATGAGACTGGATTATTTTGAAGAAAATTCCAGATGGAACAAACATTACTTAAGAGGAGAAAAGTGAATCAGGTCTTAAGGCTGTATTAAAGGGTATAGTTGTACTAAATATCCATTTTTTTAATTTCTTACCTCAACAGCCCCTCAGCAAACTTATTCATAAAATAGTATAGTGGTCTGAAAAACCATAAAATAATTACCAAATGCTATAACGGCCTGATATCCTCAGAGCCCATCAACATGCACCCAGAATTATGAGAGAACCGAGTACCAGTCATGACTTGTCAGGGGGGGGAGGGAGGCGGTTCACCAACTGATTCTTTATACAGTACTCCTGAGTTCATAAGTCATACGTGCTTCATCCACCACACTCGTAACCGTCCTCAACAACACTGGCCCACCATTACAGTAAAATTACGCCACATATATATAGCACCACAACAATCATTTAGCATCCCCACCTCCAGAGTGTACAATCAATCATTAGGGTCGTCGACCTCACACCAGGACTTGGTTAAGCAAACCACATACACCCATAGTTGAAGAGAAATGAAGGCACCTAGTGGAAGAATAAGCACCGATACTCAGCAGTCATACAGTAGTCTTCTATTCACTAGCACCATGGGAATTCCTGTCTTCAATAGCCCATCAATATTTCCATTCACTCATGCTGCATCTTGGGGCAGGTTTTTCTCCCGCTGTAAGTGTTATAATAAGAACTTGTGCAACAGCAGGTGTAAGTGCAGTTTTGCTTGTGCAAACAAGTCCAAGTAATTTCAATAAATGCCAAGGATTTTGTTCTACTGTATTAGAACAAGAGATTTTGCAAATACTCCAACAAGATTATTGGTGATTTTGCAAAGTGGCCGACTTTTGCGTGTTTTTGCAAAATAATCAAAGATTTAAGGTCATTCTGTAAAATTACTATTCCTTTGGTTTACTTGCAAATTGACCGGATAATTTGTAAAAACACCGATTTCGCAAAAAAAGAAAAAAGAAGTAGCATATACTGTACACTCCTTAGCTGTGGTGTACTGTAGTGTGCAGCTTTACGCCATTCTCAGCGTTTCCTGCATACGTGTATTGTGTAGGTCTGTATTCTGGGAAATCCGGGTAAAACAGGTCACCCGCATGGATGAGTGCTCCCCTGTCGGACCCCGTGAATCACGTCCGATAATCCCAGCCGCTAGAATCCAAGCCATGGTCCCGTCAAGCAGTCACCACCAAGTCTACTCCACTAAGACCTGTGATTTCCCTTTCCCGTCCTATCTAAACACCTGTGAGTGCGGTTGACATAGTCCACAAGTATTATGGCCGCTTGGGCTTCTATCCAACATTGTGTCAGCGCGTCTTCCTTCCACCAGCGATCGACAGCTTGTGCTGCCCGCTTCGGGAGTGGGGCCCCTCGCTTCCACGTTTGTTTTCCTGGGTAACTACTTAAGTTTTTTCCTGCTCCAACTTCAAATTCTCCCCTGATTGTCCTTTATTTCTTTTCGGGAAAGACTAACACTATTTTATTATTTATTTATGTTCTTAATTCAGGACACGAACGTCCTTCTCCACCTCCTCCCTCTCCTCCTCCCTCCTAGGGCAGCCCTCCTCTTCCCCCGTAGGGCAGCCCTCTTACCACTCCAACTGTCGCCAGTTTTGGTTGTCTAAACTTTACGTCTTTTTCTGAATTAGCACAAGGGTTAACTAAAACAAATTCATTTAGAGTTTAGGCTGCATTAAATTCCGGGTGAGTTAACTAAGAGTGATGCGACATTGTGAATTTATTGCTGATGCGATAATAGAGGAGAACTGAGCTGATATTCTGGTCCAACATGGCCGCTGCAGAATTCATCGTTTTCCTCTCATATATCCGCTGGCCACTTACTGGGTGCAATTCCGAAAATTATTGCTTGTAACTAAGGTACAAGAATAACATACTTAACACAGAGTCGCCATAAATTCAGGATTTCATGAACCCATTTCTGGGTTTGCACCTGAGGCCACTCTCACACCTTCTCCTCCACCTGTAATTCATTTTCACTACCTGGGTTATTAGCAGGCGGGTGTTGGGGCTTTACCTGATGATTGCTTAAGGTGAGAAATACAATTACTTGAAAATTACCGGACAATGGGTAATAATGTGCCCATATATATATATATTTATAAAACCCAACTGTCCAGTATTTCTGCCTCCAAAGATGTAACTTAAGCTTTCCTCCTTCTTCAGTTCTCTACCTACTGTACCCTGAGTCATTCTCCGCCCTTGTATTGTATTCCCTCCTCCCTCTCTCTCCTGTAACTCTCTCACAGCTTCACCATACTCAGCCTCCCTCCAGCCTCCACAAACACCTTTACTCCATTTCCCAGACACCACCTCCTCCAGTCCTCTCTTTCACCAGGCCCCCACACATATCTCCCTCCCTCGCCATCTCTCTTTGTTTTCTTCAGACAATGGCTAACTATACTTGCTTTTTATATGAGAACGTTAAAGAAGAAGGTCAAGGGTCGTGGATCATGACAACGCATAATCGTTCTTTCCGTCAAAAATAATTAACGTTGACATTAAGAGCACTCTGTGGCTCTCCTTTGTTTATTTTATATGGGAGAAAGCACATTGTGTGAATTAATTCGTAGTTTCTGTTTTTATATTATTCTCCTTAGATGAAATGTGTGTGTGTGTGTGTCTGTCTGTCTGTCTGTATGCGTTTATGTATTCGTGTATAATGTATGCGTTTTACCATTGAACGCGACCAAAGAAATGTCTATAAAGCAGAAACACACAGATTAATCCCACCGCCTCCGTATCATACATTAAAGCAGCCCTTGACTTGGGTTCCCACAGCAGAAGAGACGACGCATAAATATAAAGACGTTGGGTGGAGGCTCCTATATGGCTCACGTCTGAGAGTTATATGAAGACGAGTGAAGAGGAAGAGTCTTATAGTGGTAACAAATGTGAGGAATAAATGATGATGATGATGAGGAGGAAGAGAAGCAGGAAGAAGAGGAGGTTGCTTACAAATATGTTGTTTCAATAAGAATGTTGATGATAAGTTACAGGAGAAGACTTCAGAGGAGAGAGTTTGTAGTCTCATTACACTGATGACAAAATATTAAAGGAATAAACTAACACACGTACACGTTAACTGAGAGACTTGAACGGAGAGATTGACTTTTATTGCTAAGGCTTTTGGTAATATCAAGGAGTTAAGATAATAAAACACGTAATTGAATTGTTAGATAAGTTGGTAAGTTTATTGATGTATTGTTAAATTCATATTGTGTATCATAGTTCCCTTTACAATATTAATGAGTGCGGAATATGTTATAGGAATTATATGGAAGAAAAATATGGCTGAAAATAATCTTACTTGGAAGAGATAATTTGAGTTCGCATTTTGATGGAATTCTGTTTGTTTATAGACGGTAAGTGATGCATAAAAAATGACAAGTGTGAATAAATTACTTGAACTCTCGATCCCTGGACCCCTGGAGCTCTGAAACTCTGGAATCCCGGAGCCCTGGAATCCTGGAGCTGTGCAGAATAAATGCAAAAACTATTCCGAGTGTGAAGATCAACCAGTGCTGGATGCTGCATTGTCACAGAGATCCAGGAGCTGTGAGAAGCGAGGAGACAAAGTACAAAACTAAGTTACGAAAATTTTAATACCAAGCTGAGACGCAGCCTTTCCTGATATTTGGCCAAAGAAAGAAAAATATTATCAGAGTTCTTGGTAGTGGTATAAAGTTGTGAGTGAGGAGGGAAAGGAGACCCACTCAGACGAAACCTAATTATAACGCCAGAAATTATAGTAACTTATGTTATTCTTGGTCGTATAATTTTGTTTCCTGGTAAAGATTAGTTTTCAAAAGTTTACAAGAAAGGACTCGAATATTGTCGGTCCTTTTGTTAGATATTGTAGAAGGGTTTTCCTTTATGGGGAACGAATTGACGATTAATTAATGCCAAAAGTTAGGGAAAATAGTAGCGGGCGGTGAGAGCCAGAATAGTGTAGGAGGACACATGGTAATTCTAGTTCTTAAGAACGAGTGTAGGAACATCCTCCGGCCCTGGAACATAATCTGCATGTTGGAGATAAGATAACGATAACATAATGCGAACACAACATTCAAGGGGAGAGGGAATGTGTAATAGTTAACGGTTTATTAAGATAACATGGCAGCCCAAAGGCTGAAAATATACAATGAACAGAGGTGATAGGTTACATATGGTGGAGGCAGGGAGTGGGTCACTTGATTGACAAAAGCTTTCAAAGTGAAAATATAATAAACAAAGAGTCAACATATAGATTAACTGTAGATCTGGTAATGTTTGAGCTGGACTTGTAAACATTCTTGTGACCTGATGTTTGCGCCCACCTTCTGAATGGCTGTTGCGTCATACCTGGTTGTTAGTCCGCTACCTCACTACAGCTGCAAATGCACCACGTGGTTGGGTAGGTCCTCCAGCTCACATAGGGTGTTGGAGATGGTTCTTGTTCCTCCTGTGATGTAGTTAGGAATTCATAAGTCCTCACTTGGGTGGAGTAGGAAATCCCCATTTCTCTCCTGATTTAGTTTGGAGTCTTTCTTGGCCTTACATCCAGTGTTGGTGAGTGTACCGCGGACTGGGTGTGTCTGGCCCGGTCAGCACTGTTAGTCGCTGTAACAGTTGTTTCTTTGTTTCAAATTAAAATTGTCACTTTTGTATATCAGTTGTGGGTTGATCGTCAATCTTCGCACTGTACTGTTGGTGGGAGGATGTTGATGGGGAGGAAGAGATGGGGAAGGGGAGAGCCTAACAAACCAGACTGGCAGCTGCCTCCAAGAGACCACGGCAGCGTCAGCGGGCAGCGCCGACGTCCTCACCCTATAAAGGCCGTGTGTGTGTGTGTGTGCTTTACACAACTACCTGATCTGTAATGACGTTTCCTGTGGGTGTTCCAGTAAGAGGCGGCAAGTCACTGACCTCATAATTAGTTTCAAAAGTAGTTAGAGATTTCAACCTGCTCCACCTTGGTCATTAACTCAAGAAACTACTGCAGGTAACTCTAAGAAATGTCATCCCTTAAACCCAGATATGAGAGGAAAAGTTAGTCAAGTAATTGGAGAAGGTAATCCCTCACAATGACGAGACAAATGGCCGCTAATGACAAACTTCTTCCCAAACTTGATGCATCTCAGGTTATTGGTGAGAAGCTGCTACCTAGAGCCTTCGATGACGCGCAGGAGCCTCACGACACAGATATATAGAAAGTCTTATTCTGATATTATGTTGGCCAGAGCTTTGGATAATGAATTACCAAATCTCATTATCATCCTCATGGGTTGGCAGCCACAGCTAAGATTATGCGACGGTAAGACTTGAAATATCTGTAGGCAAGAAGTCCAACACGTTTCCTCTCGAGAAAATAGAAAAAAAAGGAACATAAGAATGAGTTATGGGAGGGTCGCTATTTAAACCTTGATGCTGTTAACCTAAACCTTGATGCTGTTAACCTAAACCTTGATGCTGTTAACCTAAACCTTGATGCTGTTAACCTAAACCTTGATGCTGTTAACCTAAACCGTGATGCTGTTAACCTAAACCTTGATGCTGTTAACCTAAACCTTGATGCTGTTAACCTAAACCTTAATGCTGTTGAAGATCATATATTTCTTTAGACATCAGAATTAGACATATTGTCTATATCACCACCTTATGAGTCAACAAACACCACCTTCTGCCTGGCTCATCCTTCAGGTTCACTGCAACTGAGAGAGAGAGCGAGAGAAAGAGAGAGAGAGACAGAGAGATGGCCTTATATAGACGGAATAAGAACACAAGATCATCAGTCCCACAACGCTTTTATCATCTCTCGAGGTCCCTAATTTAGCCTCGTTTAACTTACTTCCTACAGGCTCGTCTTCCCTCATCCAATGACAAGAGATTATGAGTGAAGCCAAAAAGCTGCTGAAATTAATACCCGAGAACACCATCATCTTTCTCTTAGAACATTATGCGTGAAAAACAAAATTCCACTTACACTCCAAAGACTAAATACCAGCACTCTTATCGTCCTTTTCAATATCTAATAAGTTATAAGATTTTGTTAACCCATATAATTGAGGAACATCCGCCTAGTTACGTGATCCCAAGTATAATAAAGAGATTAACTAGTGGGATGTGTATAAAACTCATTTACTTGGAAGGATTAAGTAAAATACCAACTGAGGCAAAATCCTATCTCGGTAAAGATGAGTCGAGACACTTTCTTCCCCCCTAGAGAATCTTCCTCCTGTCTCTTATTAGAGCGGCTCTACCTCCCATCTCTCTTATTAGAGCGGCTCTACCTCCCACCTCTCTTATTAGCGCTGCTATACCTTCCTTCACTGATACTCTCACAAGCGTATCAGGAAACAGCCGCCAGATGATCTCATTTCTTATAACATGGTTTCTATTATTGGACACCATAGGGGGCAACGTGTTTTCTCTGGCACTAATATTATCCAAAGCAACTTCTCTACAGCACAAAGGGAACCGCGTCTAATTATCTCCAGTGGCCCCGTAAAACCCAGGTGAGGTTACTGATATATGTGTGTGTGTGTGTGTGTGTTTATTATTTTCATATTTAAATATATCTATATATTCCACTGATATATGCTGTACTGCGAGGTATACTGAGGGCTTAGTATATGACACAACGCTTATCTCACATGCAGGTATAAATTATAGTAAGAATATTTTTAGTAGAACACTTAATGTCAACGTATTACTGATGATATTTCACACGAACACACAGCTCATATTATTAACTGAATACACGCACTTGCTGAAGGATTTAGTGAGTAACTATCGTCCTGGTTATATGAGCAATACACAATGACTTGGTTTTGAAACGTAATATATTTTCTATATATTAAAAGTCTTATGGAATCATCGTATCTAAACAAAACTATCATTTTCTTGTGAATTTCAGAATCTCAAGAGGATTAATTTGATATACCACAAGGCTTAAAATGAGAATTAAGATTCCTTTTTATATATTTGGTATAAAGGAAGTAATTTGCCGGAGACTCATGTGAGAATAGGTTTTCTAGATGAGCTGCGATTATCCAAGTCATCTCATCTCTCACTGCGCGCCTTGAAAACCAGACAATTTTCTCACATTCACTCTGGAAGGTTAACTGTAACTTCTTGTATTCTAAATTTCTTTAATACAAGATTAACTAAAACAAGAAGAAATACACGGAAACAAGAATACAATAAAACTAATTTATAAATAAAGGAAATATTTTCTTGTTACATTAGGTAGTTTGAGTAAAAATAGTATAAAAATATTTCTCACAGGCTGGAAAAAAAGAGCGAGAAGTTTGAGGTGGAAACTGGAAGGAGACTGGGGTGAGGGGGAGGGGTTCTTCATGCTTGTTTAATTCCCTCGTAAATAAAGGGGAAAGCAGGCTGTAATAAGACGATGAGGAGAATAATATGAGAGTCTGAGAGGGAAATGGGAGGTGATGATGATGTTTTATGCTCGCGAAAAAAAGAAGAAAAAAGAAAACTCTGATACGTGGGTCGATCTCAAAGTGCTGCCCGGGGAAGTTTGCTGTACTGGGAATGTTTATATACTGGTGTGTATGTAGGTGCAGAGGAGAGGTAGGTAGAGACAGGGTCCGGGGTACTGGTTTGTTAATAGTAGTGTGGTAAAGTTACATTGATAGAGATATTACAGTGGAGTGTTGTAGTTGTGTCAAGGGCAGTAGAGTTGTCGATACAGGATATGTCTGTCTATATGTTCTTGGTGGTGATAGTGGTGGTGGTTTCTTAAGAGTATTAATGTTGTCGTTGTTGTGTTTTACTCAAGAACAGTAGACTATTTTTTGTTGTAGTGGTTTTGGTTTTCTTAAGAATATTTATGTCGTTGTTGTTGTTGTTGTGGTGGGTTTCTTAAAAATAATAATGTTGTTGTTAGTAATGTATTGGGGTGACGGTAATGAAACTGTCAACAGGGCGAGGTTAAGATGTGTAATCAGTGGTGTTGTGATGGATGAGTGAAGAGCTTATCTACCATGGAGTATATTTATGGAAGGGTTGTTAGGGATGAGTAACAAGGCTCTTACTCTCTCAACTGCTGGTAATGTAATACCTTTATGAGAAAAAAAAAACCACTTGACAGTCTCCATAACTATGATAATATATTACATCAATTAAAGGATAATAACGAGGTAGAAAAGCGTGTGAAACGTGGAGGAATCTGAGCCGGGCGACACAGCTTGAGTCTTCCCTGTCACGTCGGATGGCACCCATTGGCACGTCGTTGTGGCAACTTAAAGATATAGCACCACAATATTGCATCGACGGCACCAAAAACACTGACCAAGTTTAAATTGTTGGAGTTGGTGGTGTGAGCTGCCTCCAATATTGACGTCTATATTGTAGGAGAGAGAGAGAGGGGAGACGTGAAGCAACAGCAGCAGGCAGGTGGAGATCTGAATACTGTATCTTGGAGGTGTTCATATCCGCCAGTGGGTGAAGGTCAAGAGTGAGCTCCCACTTGAACCTCTTAATGATGTCTTCCTCCAACATAATCTTCGTCTTCCTCCTCCTCTGTCAGCCATCAAAGCCACTGTGTATCACTATATATTAATAAGATTATTCACTCTTTAACCTTCGTCAACAAAGCCGCACTTCATACATAAATTAAGTTTGTTCTTTCCTCTATCTTTCCAGTTATGTAGTTATTCATTTTCATAACTGCTCACCTACTGTTACGACCGTGTCGGGTTTTTCTATTTTGTTTTATATAACATGCTCCCATGTTGTTCCATATTATTCCTGTAATGATGTGTTAAATTTACTATTATATATTCTAGTCGCCTTACCCTGTGCTGTTAAGGTTTTATTTGTTCAAGCCCATCTTATTTCTTTATTTAGTATTGTAACAAGTATTCTTTGTTCTCTAACGACCATCTGCATCGTTAAACGACCCACCGGCGGGTCGCGTGGCGGCAGCCGACCTTATATATAGAACCCACCAACTGACGGAGTTAGTTCAGTCCTCTTGTCATACAGTTCACATCCTTTGAGTCACACTCGTCACCTGTTACTTGTACTTAATTTATTTGTGTTGTTCCTGTCGCCACCAATGTGGTATATCTATGTGAGTACCTATTTATGTCCATCAGTATTTGCTTCGTTACATTTAAGTAATTCAGTGTTGTTTCACGTTAGTTAATTTCGGTGTTAGTTTTTATATGTTTATGCAGTGTTAACGTAATCCAATGCTTTATTTTTATTCTTTTGATGTTTCGATGTTTAGTATCACTTGTGTCTTAAAAGTTTCGATGGTGAATCAATTTGTTGTGACAGCCTACGAGGCTCTTTATTGTGTTAATATTTAATCAATTTAATTATTAAAGGTTATTTTTATTCCCTTTTAATTTACTTCACTTTTTTTGTTAGGTTACGCCTGGAACCTGGATATTAAAGTAAATTGAGAGACGGCGTAACACTACTTATATATTATATACATATTTGTGTGTTTCTCGCTCTTCATAATTCTCTTCAGATTAAGGACAGACTCAGACGAATAGAGAGAGAATCGACAAATAGTGATATTAATTGTACGATCATTAGATTCTAAATCGTTATTCATGTTTACTTTATACTTTAACGGATCACTTAAGTTCCACACAATAACATTATAATCCTCTGACCACAATGATAATATAAAATTTAACGAATCCTGTTTTCACGAGTTAGGTCCTGGATAACAAGGTTGATTTTTAACCTTCTCTAGTAAAGATAAATTGTCTCAGTACTTCAGCTTTAGTCAGTTAACTGTTACCTAAAGACACAACAGCCAACTCAGTGTTCAGCCCCCCCCCTCCCCCCGATCCTCTCGTATAGGCCGGGGCTCTGATATATGCAAAACATAAACAAAGACAATCTATTCCTGACTGTTGCTGCTGTATGCTAAATGTACTTAACAGTAGCATGCTCTCTGACAAACATATCCATTGAAACCGTATCAGAGAGTAGTGGGAGCCGCACCTGTAGAGAAACCTGACGGATTAACCAGATAGAAGCCTATATATACAGCAAAAGCTCTTGTGTGAAGGCTGAGTTATTCAGGAAAGTAACAACTTGTTCTGGTCAGTCAAAGAGATTCAATATATGTTTCGTCCCTTATGTTTTACTAACCAGCATAATAAGACTACAGTATCTATTTTTTATTCCAACTGTACGTCGCCAATTCACTTTCCATCATTCTGGTTTTACAATAGTTGCGAATTTGAACATATTTTTTTTGAGAAGGAATTTATCATTTGAACATAAGTGCGTATGATCATTTATATTGGCCTTAAACTTTCGGATATATTTCCTCCAGTTGTAAACGTTTGGATATGACCACCAGTTGTAAGCGTTTTGATATGCTTCCGCCAGATGGAAACTTCGGATGGGTTTCCACCAATTGTAAACGTTCACCATTTTCCTCGCTCTAACATTTGAAAGGTCCGGGTCTCTGCCACTCACTAAGCATCAAAAGAATTTCGACTCTTCGCCTTCATTCATCCTGGACGATTAACTTCGATATTTGACATTTCGAATCCTACTCCATCTTCAATACGTTCAGTCACTTTTCACAGTCAAAGTCACAGTCACATTTCACTGCTATTTACATTCGAGTTTATTTTCTCTCCCTTAAACACATTCTTGGGAGCTCTTGAATAATTTTTTGGGGGGAGTTCGATGTTTCGGGAAGTTTGTCTCGTCCACATGATAGTCAGTAATGCACGTCTTGATAGATTCAGGGAATCTTACACGATCGTTATGTCCTCCCAAATTCAAATTGAGGGATAACTGTCTCGCTCATTCACCCACACCTAAATTGCAACACTTCTGGGTTTCCTCTGAGGCAAATGTTATGATATACAGGGTGGCTCATAAATTACTTTACCTTAGATACTTGTTCTCGGTAAAGTGACTTATGCGACACCCTGTACTTTGAGACATAAATCGTAATAAGTTTATGTATATTTGCTTTACAAGTTACAAATACCTCACAAAATATTATCATTAGTCAATAATACAGTATATTCAGTAGACAACGTGGTTTCCTCCAAAGAGCTTCTTTTTATGAATGCCAGATCAAAAAATATTTTATCAAAGATAAAGAAGTTAGGTAGGAGGCAGCCACCAAACAGGGAGGTACTACCGCCTGGAAAGATAATGGAAGTATAATGCGTTGTCTAATGGTAGACCCTGCTGCCATATGGCATCACGAAAATTGTGACCAAGTCCCAGGTTGCTGATCTGACTTTCTGCCTCATTTACACACAATTGCAGGGTCTCAATTGTTTCTCTTACCTTGACAGCACAACATACATATAATGTTTCTCACCCATGATCTTTTTTTTATATTTTTTTATTTGTTTATGGTTCTTTATTATTATTATTATTATTATTATTACAGTGTTATTATTATTATTATCGTTATTTATTTATTTTTTTATTAAAAACTTTATTTACTATGAATTATTATTATTATTATTACTACATTTTCGTCCCCCAGGCCCCGATGTGGGTCAGTGACCTGTGCCCGGGTGGGCTAGTTCCGTAAAAAAAAAAAAAAGCCCCACTATTATATATATATATATATACAGGGTATATATATTTTTTTTAAATATTTAAGTAGTACTAATGTAAATAAAACATGTATTCAGGATATAGAAAATATTTTATTTCAATTTGTGGTTCAACAACGATGTTAATGTGATGGATGTTATGACTGAAGGTGGCAGCTGGGAGGAACATTTGTACATAACGAGAGAAAAATAATACCAGTAAATTGTTCCTATCTACATATTATCTGTTAATATAAAAAAATAAATAAATAAGTACATATATCTGAAGGTCCTGGAGACATCAGTGTTATATTGGAGATTAAAGTTCACAAAGGAATAGTCGATAAGGTCAGCTCAAACCTAACCTAACCAACCCAAACCTAACTAAGACAAAACAACTGTATTTTTTAAGTTTACACACAGTCAACAGTGAAGTACCCAGGTCGGTGATGATCAACAACTAGACTAATGAGGTCAACGTCTCTCTATGTCCTATTGATCTCTGAGTTTAGACCATCAACCCCCGTCTCTCTCTCTCTCTCCTTCACCGGTAATTAAACAATCTCATCGCTCGGTAAGCCAACGTACACTAAAGTCAGTAACACATCAGGGATTACTTCTTTTTTATTTTTTTACTCATATTAAATCTATCCTAAACTATAGTTACTTAGCTTCATCTATTATGTTCTTTAGTTAGTATTGAATATGATATGTTATTCATAGTATCATTCTGCCTCTTAAGATGTAATGTACTTTACTTTCATTGTTTACATATTTACTCTTCCCCACGTGTCACTTTTTGTTACACACACACACACACACACACTAAGGGACTCGACTGACATTGCGCCTTATATTCCGGTCAATATTTCCTTACACATGAGAAATAGGAAACTATATTAAACTATGTAAATCAGGCGGCGTCCTTCTGGCAGGCATTATAAAAGCTGCGAGTTAAATGTTGAAGGTAAAACGTGTTTAGAGAAAGAGAACTCCAGTGTTGAGAGAATGTCAGGAATAAATGATGGGAGTTGAGCAAGAACGTATTTTTCATATTTTAAAAGAATAGTAAAAACACGTCATGGTAAAAAGAATTATGGAGTTTATATATGAAAGGGATGTTGGTATGAATCTAGTAAGAACATTAGCATACTAGACGATAGCTCATATATAAGGTGTATGATTGTATATTGAATATTAACCTAAGATGATTGAGGTATAAGGAATCGTTTCTCTGGAAAGTTGTTCGTCATGTTGTTGCTATTTATCAACATATGTGGGAATAATCATTGTAATAATATTTAGCTTATATGATACCGCTCATATTTTCTTACCTTAAACATCAATTTTATAAACTTGTGTATATCTTAAAGTCATTGTTAGAACTACCTATATATATATCAAACTACTACAGAATGAGGCCTCTCCAGCATTGACAGAAACAGTCCAACAGAATAGAACACTAGACTACCCTGAGTTGCCGACTAACCAATCTGTGGAGGTAACTATCAGCACAGGTCACGACTACCAACTAGACCTAATGGCACTGAGAGGCCGGAGGGTTATCCACTACCAATTCCCCGCTAGTAAAAGTGTTTCTCGGTGTGTTGAGAAGTGTTCCGTGAAATACCAAGGTGAATCATGTGTTTATAGTCTTACGGTGTCCCTGGGTGATCATTTACCCAAGTACTGTCTCAGGGCAACACTGTTTACCGCAATCATGGTCATAAGTGTAGTATTAAAAGCCAGGAGAGTTCAAATATATATATAAATATTATATAGAGTAACTGTTTCAGTAAGCGATTAAAGAAGGAAAGAAAGAATATATTTCGATAATAATTATGTGAATATATATATATATATATATATATATATATATATATATATATATATATATATATATATATATATATATATATATATAAGGACCTCGAACTCCACTTCTTCATTGTATACTTCACATATATGAATTAATTCCCTCCTTGAAAATGATTTCGAGACAGTTGTTATATAATTTATGGGAGTAAAGGGGTGAGTTGGGCCACGCCAGGGTTATAAATACCTCACACGCGCTCTGTTGTCTATATGAGATGAGTTCAGGAAGGCTCATTATGTGTTGGTTGTTGGTTATTACATAAATCATTTTGACGTGAGGCAAAGTGCACCGCTACCTGTTCCACATATACATCCTGGTTAAAGAATCATCACATCCTAATTATAGAAACGAAACTGAAATTTATTTTTTATTTTTCATTTTAAAACACGCTAAAATATATGTAATTTTTTCAAAGCTATTTTAATATCAAAACAATTAAATATACAGTATATGTTCATTTTCAACGAGAATTACAAATACCCAAAAGAGTTGCCTTTTTTAATGTTTACCAAAAACTCCTAAAGGAAATTTGTTTTCATATAATATCAAATAAAATTGTGATACGAGGAAGCAAGTTTGTTCCTCGCCAATATTTGTCATATGTGTGTTCCTCAAGACATAAACTATTTCTTTAGGAGCTTATGTGTAATATTTCCGCTTATTATTTTTGTCAAAAGGAAATTATGTTTATAAATTTCGGTAAATAATTATCCAAAATGTCCCCAGCTATTTTCTTAATTATAAATTATTTGTTAATTCTATGGTTATATAATTTGGTTAATGGTATCCAATTAACAAGGAGTAAATGCTTAGATGTATTTGTATACGTGGATTAATAACCTAAGGCGACTTAGGACCCTGTGAACGCAATTAAGGCAGGTTTGTCTGGTGAAGCTGGAGGGTAATTAGGGAAGGAAGGAAGGAAGGAAGGAAGGTAGGTAGGAAGGATATTTCTTGATGAATAATTATTTGAAATGCAACACTAAACCATAGAATTGTGTTACATTACAGTATTACCAGAGCGAATATTGAAATACTAAATAAATGTAGTGTTTTAGTTACAGCTTCACCTTGGACTGACTGAGGGTAGATGAGTGCAGTATTATCTCCCTCTGTACTCTAATATGTACTGTTTAATTGCTGCAGATACTGATACGCGGCTACTGAGTGTGTCTGAACTTTAATTTGTGTACTCCGATTAACGGCGGTTCCTCCCTAATGTAAAAAGTTAACTTCCGAAAACAAGGTACTCGTATGTACTGAGTTTGTTTCGCAGTTAAAAAGAATTATGATGGTGGTAACAAATTATAGTTCAGATACATTTTTCAACACTAGGTCAAATATGTTAGTTAAGTCGACGGTTGTGAAAAAAGTTGGTAGAATGTTGTTGATCTTATCATTTTCCTTTAATCAGAGTTTTAATACTGTTAATGTTGACAATCTTTAATGGCTAATTTCGTGAAAGGGTCAAGGGTCAAGGTCACAAGTAAGCGTCAGAAGTCAAGGTCACAGGTAAGGGTCAGAATTCAAGGTGATAGGTAAGGGTCAGAGGTCAAGGTCATAGGTTAAGGTCACAGGTAAAGATCAGAGGTCAAGGTCACATGTAAGGGGCAGAGGTCAAGGTCACAGGTAAGGGGGCAGAGGTCAATGTCACATATAAGGAATAGGGGACAGGGTCACGGATTTAACTGTGTAGTCAGAAAAAAATAAAAATAAATCAAATTGTTAATCGAGTTTAAAACAGGTGCAGTAGCTCGGTGGTCTGAGTCCTCACGTCATGGTCTAGTATTTTCAGCTGACCTCTGACATTATAACCCAGAAGAAGAACACACATTTCCATGACAGTCGACAGAAGAATTTATTGCGTTGCCAACATCACACACACTGGTAAGATCGTATCGAAAATGGTGTATGAATTTTATCCCATCGGGTACTGTTGTCTCACTGTACACCTACGCGTTTGCATGGGTAGTCTTATCCCTTGTTGGTCGCGTTAGTGTGAGGTTGTCTGCATACTGAAGTTCAGTGATGGAAATGGACGACACTTTTGTCCTCGTCTGAAGTTTTCTGAAGTTTAAAAGTCCCTTCTCCCGGTATCGGATGTCCGGCTAGATTGGCACTAGCGAGGGTAAGAAAGGCAGCCAAGAAAATGGAAGAGAGAATTGGCGACAGTACACATCCTTGCTTTTCGCCCGGTTTGGATAGGAAGAACTCAGACTGGGTGCCAATGTGTAGGACACCCCCCACCCAGCCACACACGCACGCGTCCGCACCCACCCACCATATCACTATACTCTTGGCTGTAACATCACTATACTTTCTGCTGTAATATTACTATACTCTTGGATATAACATCCCTGTACTTGCTGCTGTAATATCTATGTACTCGTGGGTGTTGATGAGCCGAGTTAAGCCAACATTACTTGTCAAAGATAGACCGTCTTGAGTCATAAGCCGAGAGGTATAGTTTATTAAAGAGACAATAACCTTAACACTACTATACTGCTTTATCACGTCATATAAACATCTTCAACTAACATCAAGTAACACAACATTACTCCGATAAACACCCTAGTAAACATATATCCATCACCACCTAGCGTGTTTGTTTGTGTGTTTGTTAAGCTGGAGTACAAATGATATCACGTAAATATTCGAGTGTCGAGGAAAATAATAAAAAAGGTCAAAACATTTCAAAACAGAAAAAAATTATGACGCACAACTGTAAAAAAAAAAGAGAATTTTAAATGTCAGGTAAAAATAATTAAATAAAAAATGTATTAATATTTTGTTTGAACTAGTGAAGTGTGAACAATTATTACAGAGGACTTTATTATATATATGTGTTTAAAGTCGCCTATAACGAGAGGATGTTAAGAAAGCATTCTTACGTTGGAAATACTAAATATAAGGGGGAAAGAAGGAAGGGAAGGGGAGAAAGGAAGAAGGGGGTAGAAAGGAGAGGAGAAGGGAGGGGAAGAAGGAGGGACAGACTAGGGTAGGGGAGAAGGGTAGAGCAGAGGGGAGGAAAGGAAACAGGTAGAAGGGAACGGAGGGGAGAGAAGAGAGAGGGAGTAAAGGGAGGAAGAAGGAAGGAGGGAGGGAATTAAAGGGAATGGAGGGGAAGAAGAAGGAGCCACACCACCAGGACTCCAGCCACCATTACAAAAGAATTAGTCCCGGGCGTCACAGTCTAAACAAACTGAAAAAAAAAACATTACCTCAACCTTCCCTTGAAAACTTGTGTAGTTTGTGTGTGTAGATGGCGAATATTTTCCAAGTTTTACAGCTTTTAATAAACCTTAGCAGGACATTTATAACACGGGTGTGGAGTCTTTACTATCAAGTGAGCTACGACACCCGGTTAGGTGTACAGGAGGAGGAGGAGGAGGTGTGTGGTGTAGGGACGTCGCCTCTCACTCACTGCTGTCACTTTTGGCTAGGTCTCACTATTCTCCACCCAATAAAAGAAGAGACTAAGAGTGAGGTGCTGAGGGTGAGGTAATGTGGGTGAGGTGGGTGAAGTAGTGAGGGTGAGGTGGTAAGGGCGAGGTGATGAGAGGTGAGGAGGAGCGGGGGGGGGGGGGGGCAGTGCATGGGCGGGGTAAGGACTGCCAGGCGGAGGAGTTGCCGTGGCAACCATCTCTCTCCTGCCTTACTCCCACTAACTGCCACATAAACCATCTCTCTCAACATTTTTCCATCATTTTGGTTGCATTATCTTGCATATTTTATTATGTTTTGTAAAGCCTTATAAATAGCTCTATGATATTCAAGCGGTGACTGTTAAATGTTGTAGCAGAGAGCAGGGTACTCCTGACCACATCATGGAGCAGCTGCAGTTACATGTGAATACGATAAAATAGTTTCCTCTGTAATATTTAATATGATAATGGAACACCAGACAACACTAAATAACGTGTATGGGTATGTTATTTATTTATTTATTTATTTATTTATTTATTTATTTATTTATATTCATGCCTTCAGGAGTTCAGATTTAGCCAACGAACTTGATCTCCGTTGCAATTATATATTTTATAGACTTTATTCATCAGATTTTACATAAATATTCAAATGGTTGTTGTTGATGTCCCCTCCTGTGATGATTACATAAATGTGGTTTATTGTGATGCTAAAAAATACCACCATGTAATTCATGAGAGTGACTCTTACCGTTCGCTCATGACCTCAGACGCGTGACAGTAAAGTGGTCCTCACGAGGTTCATTTTTCCATTCTTGGAAATGAATTGGCGATTTGATACCAGGCCAGAATAACCCAACAGAACCAAGGCTGCTACCCAAAACTGTCTCCTCGATAACAGGTGACGTAAACAGCAGGTATATAAACACGTTTATTGTACACACACACACACACACACACACACACTGGTTAACCTCCTAATCACTACCAGCTCTTCATAACACAAGTCCCATAATGAAATATTTTAAGAAACTTCAACTCGAATCTAAAACTAAAATAATGATCAATATATAGAATTTCTGGTATTTCTTAGTCACAAAAACATTATATTATATTCTGGGTAAGGAAGTTTCAGACAAAAAAAATAACATATGCCAGTAACCTCACAGCTTGAAAGTCTGCCATTATGAACTATTCTTATACCAGTAAAATTGTGAAACTCGTAACTACTTTTTATCAAAACTTGACTCGTATAAATATTTTCCCATAAAAGGTAATATTTACAGGGTCTCTGATGCCGACGGTAGAGAGATAAAAGAGACGCGTTTCATCCTTTTTAAGTGAATCATATTTATAAATTCAAGCTGCGGTTGTTCATGATTATTGCAATAAGGTATCATACATTCACTGAAATATAGTCAACGTATCATAGAAACTAAATAATAACTCGTTTTGTATAATTTCGCGCTTAATACACCTGAAGAATATTACTCTATAATTATGACTTATTATTATATAATTCTTTAATATCATATAATTTGAAAATAAATTTGCATTGTATAAAAAAATATGTGAAGCAAGCGTTTGAGGTGTAAATGTACTTTAGGCAATTGACCTGCCTTCCCAAACACCTCAATGTATACTGTTTTACATATTAACAGATATTACACTACGGAAAGTTCCAACAACAACAGCGATGAAAAATAGTTCTTATGTTAAATCTTGATGAAGTATTAGGCCACGTATCACCAGGTAATCCTAACAGGTAAGAAAATATTCAACACCGCATCTCTGGCTCTCAGTGAGTAAGCCATCGCCTCATTATTCTATAGTCTGTGTTCATCGTTATCAGTATGCCCCAGATGTTTATTTCTCCCTAGAGCATGTGTGTAAAAGACAATTTATGTTTTTCTTTCATAACTCATTAAAATATTTTAGGTCAGACTCTAGGGTAAGAAATTTTTCATTTTTATAATTCCTTTTGATTGCTATTATAAAGTAGAGCTTCAAATCAATGTTCAAAATTATTATTATTGACATCAAGGTATGCCTGTAAGTCACGTAACATATTCTTGAACACTCGTGCCGCCTCCTCTCTCAAGAATAGCTTTCATTAGAGCAGTTTAAGTTTACGGGTATATTGTCAGTGTTTAGGTAATGATCAACTTATCTATCTTTGTTATTTTTACATCGTATCTGACTGCTTATATCCTAAATAAAAGTTTCCCTAAATCCAGGAAGAAAAGACGATGTTTACGTGATGTAGACACAAGAGTACCCGAGAATAATAAACAGGGACTCTAGACCACAATGAGTTAGAAGCAGCACCGAGGAAATATTACTGAAATAGTGTTGAGAAAACTCTGGGGTGGAAGATAAATAGTGTGTTGCTGCTAGAGGGGGAACTGTGCTACACTGGTGTCGTGTTGCTTTGTGAGAGAGTGTAGTAAAACAAGCTAGTGAGAGAGACTGTACTGGGTAGGTCAGTAGGGAAGATGAGTTGAACGATATTTGCAGCAATCATTCTGAATGTACAGTACTTTTAACATATCCGGTTGTGTGCGTTACCAACTGGGGCTGAATCACTCTTCCTGCCTCACCTTACTCGTATTGATTAGTGTTGTCACCTGCACTGACAGTCTTCCTCAATACTAGACTTGTCAGAAACGATATTGAAAATTTTATTTAAGCAAGTACAACAACAGAGTCTTAGTAAGCGCTGAAGTCACTACACCTGTTTATTAGTTTATTGCTTTCCCTCAGGTTCCGTCTCAGCCAGGTGTAGGATCTCTAACACTCTCGGTAACAAATACAAATTGTCGGAACGTGTGCTCAGGAATACTCGGTAACTTCTCTTAGTTGAATGATATCCTGAAAGACACAGAGAAACCAAATGTCTTACAAGTTCCTTATCTGTCTTTCTGAGAGGAAATTAAAAGTTTTGTCCGATATAAGAAGTACAGTAAAACCAAAATACCATTTACCGACTGAGAAACTGAACTGTAAACAATGACATCAAACAATCGTATGTTTAATTATCAAAATAAATACCAAATACCCGTCTCCAAGTTTTGTATTGTATGACTCAAACACACGTCTCTTACACTAGGGTCCCTTTCAGGTGAACAGGAGAAGAGTGTAGAGTGAGGGTGTTGGGGGTTAGCGCCGTGTGCCAAGTGCCAAGCCATCACTCACCTCACCACCAGGAAGTCACCACATTTGCACATCCTCAACTTCTTCCTGACTTGCAATATTTCTTGTTTCCAGTTCATAACCTGTTATAGCAGCACACGATGGGGGGAGTTTTCCTCTCTGATATATTTTTTAGAACACCGTCAGTCTTATACGCGGCGATAAGACATTTTGTTTGTAATTTTTTCGGGGGATGAGGGACATGGGGAGGAATTTTTGTACCCTAGATAAGTTGAAAGTAAACAAGAGCAATAGTGTACAGTATATAGTGTTCATGGCTATAAAGTGGCAGCGGAGCATAACAGATCTGTGAGGGAAGACTTTGACTTAGTTGCCAAGACTCATTCTACCTCAGCTGCACCGCCTCATTCTACCTTCAGCTGTTGTCGTCTTCCTGGTGTTCTCTGCCTCTGTAATATATCTCCCTCATTACTGTCACCTTTATTTCTACCTTAGTTTATATTATATCTCTTAACTTTGTCTTTCTCATCTCCCTTATTTATTGCTCCCTCGGCTGTGTCTCCTCCCTTCAGTGTCTTTCTCAACTGAACTTCTCTTCCTTGTGTTTTCTTAAGTTGTATTTCTCTTTGTTATGTCTTCCTCATTTTCACCTTTCATCTGTTTCTTCCTCAACTGTTCACTCGCCCACTTCTCTTTCCCTCACCTTCCTCCCTTTCTCTCCTTTCTCTTCCCTTCCATCTCCTCCTCCTCTTCCATATCTTCTCTTCCCTCCTTTCCCTCTTACTCTTCGTCCTCCTTTCTGCTCCCCTCCCTTCCCTTCTCTCCTCGTTCTCCCCTCCCTATCCTCGTCCTCCTCTTCCACCCTCCCCCTCTCTCTCCCCTTCCTCATGCTTCCCGGCTCCACCATCAGTAACATCCCCCCGGGCACACACTCGTTCTATTAAAGTTTCTCTCCTGCCTTCACCATCCTGTTGTCACTCCCTTCCAGCACCTTGTCCTTCTTCAGTTCGTTTACCACCTTTCCCTCCAGCCAACCCTTCCATCCTACCACCCCCTTCCCTCCAACCATCCCTCCCTCCAACCATCCCTCCCTCCAACCATCCCTCCCTCCCTCCAACCATCCCTCCCTCCAACCGTCCCTCCTTCCAACCATCCCTCCCTCCAACCGTCCCTCCTTGCAACCATCCCTCCCTCCAACCATCCCTCCCTCCAACTGTCCCTCCCTCCAACTGTCCCTCCCTCCAACTGTCCCTCCCTCCAACCACCCCTCCCTCCAACCATCCCTCCCTCCAACCGTCCCTCCCTCCAACTGTCCCTCCCTCCAACCATCCCTCCCTCCAACCATCCCTCCCTCCAACCATCCCTCCCTCCAACCATGCCTCCCTCCAACCATGCCTCCCTCCAACCATGCCTCCCTCCAACCATCCCTCCCTCCAACCATCCCTCCCTCCAACCATCCCTCCCTCCAACCACGCCTCCCTCCAACCATGCCTCCCTCCAACCATCCCTCCCTCCAACCATGCCTCCCTCCAACCATGCCTCCCTCCAACCACCCCTCCCTCCAACCATGCCTCCCTCCAACCATGCCTCCCTCCAACCATCCCTCCCTCCAACCATCCCTCCTTCCAACCATCCCTCCTTCCAACCATCCCTCCCTCCAACCATCCCTCCCTCCAACCATCCCTCCTTCCAACCATCCCTCCCTCCAACCATCCCTCCCTCCAACCACCCCTCCCTCCAACTGTTCCTTCGCTTCATATATCATTATTGTTAATCATTGGGGAATAAATGATGACACTACCGTAAATGATGGTGTGACACAGAGGCCTCTTATAAGCCTTCGAATTTCTGAACGTAATTTTGTCAAAACTTAGTGATTCATAAATGGAAAGTTAATAGTATATGGAAGAAAAGATGTAGTACTATATATTACACAAACATCAAAGTCTTAACAGATAGAAAAACGTTTTTAATTCGTGCTGAAGAAACTGAGAATACTCGTATATATGAAATGGGTTCAATAAGCCAGTAAGAGGCAGTTTGGATACAGTACACTTTATATGTGACCAAGTCCCAGGTTTCTGAGCTGACTGCTGCCTCATTTACACGCAATTGCATAGTCTCAATTGTTTCTCTTACTATTGACAATACAACATACATACTATATATTGTTTCACACTTAGTACCTTTTTTTGTATTTCTTTATTATTATTATTATTATTATTATTATTATTATTATTATTATTATTATTATTTTTATTATTATTATTATTGCATTATCGTCCCCCAGGCCCCGATGTGGGTCAGTGACCTGTGCCCGGGTGGGCTAATCCCCGTTAAAAAAAAAAAAAATAGTTAAAGCCTTTTGGTATATTACAAGGCAAAGTGATCAACATTGCACTCGACTGTCCTTACTTCCCAAACTGTAAATTTAGGTGCTCATTTACAACTGGATCAACTGGGAGTGACCTGAGATCGGACCCATAAGGCCCATGGGACCGAAGCTGAGCACTTTATCCCCTCGGCCACCGCATCCTTATAAAACAACCAAAAATAAATTCCATTACGTACACTACAACTTCTGTCTTTTTTACATACTGTACTTCCTTGGCAAGTTTCAGTAGCGTCTGAGAGCCCGGCAATGGTACAGTGGTATGAGCTGCCTTGGCAAGATGGTCGACATTTCAACCCTTTTCTGGATATATAAAAAGCAAATGCTTCCTCTAGAGCTTTTCACTCGGGCTTCATGAGACATCAGCCTGGCAATTTTGGCCGTAAAGAGACGACAACTTGTAAAACGAGGCAGATGTTCGAGAATAAATACAGTATAGTCTCGGAACTGGGTGAGTATGTCGGTGGAGGTAGAGACATAAACCATCAGTGTCCGTCTCTGTCCCATCAGGAGGGTTGCTTCTTCGATACATCTGTGTGTTGTATCTTACAAAATGAGACGAAAACTCATAAGGCCACCAAGAATTAGTGTATAACATAAAAATCAATGCCTCAAAAGTCTGTGAAACGTTAATGTGAAACTGGTACATTTTAAGAGGGCCGCTGTACCTGGCATTGTACAGGGACATGATGAAAGCCCCTCACGCAGTTCTCCTTACCTGGGATCAAACACTTTTATGCTGCTGGCAGGGATGATGCCTGAAGATAATGTGGAAGAACCCTTTCAATCAAAGAAGACTTCAAGATTGCAGTTAAAAGATGGGCCGTAATGTAACGATAACCTGCCAGAAAGCACAAGCACTGGGATTTCTTGGAGGAAGAACCAACAAGACCATACAGAAAGAGGGACGTAAGAGTATGTCTCCTTCACTCCTACCTCTGTTTTTACTCCCTGACCTGTGTGCCATAATGCAGGTTTTTTTTATCAACCCTTCACCTTACTTACCTAGATCATGCTTATTCGTGCTTATCTTGACCGTTTCACATTGTGTATGTATCGTTTAACCTCTCCTTCCCCACCTACTACTACCCTCACACTACCCACTCGTTTCTCTAGCAAGTATTCCCTCTCATTACCCGAAGTCCATCTAGCTACAGTACAAGGATGCTCCCACTGTCCCGGCCTCACCCCTAACATTCACGCCAACAGTGACTGACTATCCCACAGCTGTTGAAAAATTTGTCTAGAATACCCGGCTCTTCCACCTACTGCTCGTCGCCCTCCCTAGTGATCGCCACCCACCTCATCGTCGCCCCCGGCACTAGCCAGGGCCGCCCGCCTGGGTCGTCGGCTTTAACCTCTCGGTGTAAATATCTCTCACGGGGGATTTATCGCTGCTCCTCACCTCGCCTGGCTGATGAAGTGTAAACGTTATTACTGCTGCTGCCCTTCCTTAAGCCCACCAAAGGTTGCATATATATATATATATATATATATATATATATATATATATATATATATATGATATATATATATATATATATATTTTTGAAATCCACAATGAAAACGTGGATAAGATAAATCTTGATAAAATCACACGGGACAATGGAAACAACGGAGTACCTTAGCTCTCGTCTTTATTCAAGACATCTTCCGAGGCCTCTGAAGATGTCTTGAATAAAGACGAAAGCTAAGGTACTCCGTTGTTTCCATTTTCCCGTGTGATTTTATCAAGATATATATATATATATATATATATATATATATATATATATATATATATATATATATATATATATATATATATATATATATATATATATATATATATATATATATATATATGTGTGTGTGTGTATGAGAAAAAAATATTACTTATTAGGTAAAGGTTCCAAGTTTCATAATGAAGCCATGATTACGTCCTGGTACAGGTTTTTCTTTGATCTTGATATTATTCAGGTATGCAAAGATTGTATAAATAGTGGAAGCTGTAGGGAGGTGGAGGCAGGTAGAGGCTGTGGTGTGGAGGTCGGGGTGTGGTGGCTGGAGGGAGGTGGAGGGAGATGAAGTCTAGGGTGTGGGGGTCAGGGTGTAAAGGCTGGAGAGAGGTGGAGGCTGGAGAGAGGTGGAGACTAGGGGGGAGGTGTAGGAACATACCCACTATACTATACTTAGCTGCTCTACCCAATATTACTCTGCATTATGAGTTGCCAGCAAGGGGAGGGGCAGCGGGGGGTAGCAAGGGTGGGAGGTGAGGGGAGGGAGTCTCACCAACATATTACGTCGTGTAATCATCACTCCAGTATACCCTCCTTCTCATCAACAACGGAATAACAGTCCAGTCGCCGCCCCAGGCAACTAATATGCTGGCAGAGTTTAACAAACTATTAGATTCAATATCAGCGACGTGAATATGAAAGTGTTGTTGTCCAGAACCGGGTATGTGCTTACTAATACTTCACCCAAATTATGTCGTCCCTCCAGTAGGTAATTGTATTTCTCCACATCTCTGTCTTCTCTCTCAAACGTTCAGTATCATTAAATAATTCCCCATCAAATCTTAAAAATATAAATAAATAAGAATATTTCACGGTCAGTAACCTCAAATTATTTAATATTTGTTATTATAATTAACTCTACACCAAGTATTTATCCAACACGTTATGTTAAGTGTACACAGTTGATAGATATTGCTTTTATTTAATGATTAGTGATATCCTTAGGTGTTTTCTTTTTGATATATCCTTAATTTATAGACTTCTGACAATCATGTAGTGAGTTTTATTGATAGTGATGGTGTAACTTGTTTTATTGAGGTCGTATAGCACACCCTAGGACCTCCTGTGAACATGTCCTACATCTGATGTGTAATTTAAAACTTTTATAAAATCCCAACAGCTGAAATATATAAACCTAATATGAACCCAATTATAAAACTCATCCTGTATCAGTAATCAGAAAACGAGAAAGACATAATACAAAAATATAAAATAAATTCTCTCTGGTTTTGTTTTCAAAGGCGAACTACATACATACATACTGTTCTTGGTATTATGCCTTAAACTTTACATATCATTAACACTAACTGTCGCAGAATAAAGGATTAAGACTAAAGCTAAAACGGAGATTTTCATATTAGTATTAAAATTATTAAATCGAATTGCTCTCGTTGATACTAGATGAACAGACGATATCATTGACCTTTACATGAACTAACAGAAATTACTAATGTTCTCCTGTTAGAATTACTGAAACACGTGCCTTAGGGCAGGAAGTGAAACTTCTCTTGTCAAACTCAGAAGAGTAGATAGAACTTGCCGTCAGTGAACTAACCAGTGGCAGGACTAGGATCATCAAAATATAGCTACATCATTTCATAGGATAGTCTTTACTTACACAGTTTCTCACGTGGCTGCAGTAAGACGATAGGTTGAGAAAAAGGTCCGTCAGAAAACTCCAACATGGGGAGAAAAGCCTTAACTCAACAACTCACGCAGAGAGAGAGAGAGAGAGAGAGAGAGAGAGAGAGAGAGGATTAGTCTAGACTCTAGGGGGGAATAACTTAAAAAAAGAAAAAAAAGTCGTATAGTTATGTGATAAATATAAGGAGAGTTTATCTGCTTTGGTGTGGCCTCATCAAGATCACAAATTAAATAAAAACAAACAAACACGCAGCTCATTACTTAGTATGGCGTCCACATTGAAGAGGACGAAGGGGTAGACCACGTATGAGACGGGCGCAGAACCGCGAGGACTCCATCAACAGACGTCGAAACTCATTAGCTGAAGTGGAGGAAGAGCATCTCTACGTAGACAGCAACGAATGGCACCTTTTTTTCTCGTGGAGTTCTGCTGGTGACAGGTGGTGCTCCAGCTATGATGCTTAGGAAGAGGCTTAGAAACCGAATTTCAGCCGTTGTGAGTGAATTGTTGTGGCCATAAGCCTTGGTAGAGTCACCTGTACAGGGACCTCCTCACCTAGTAAGTCTCAACTAAAAAGCAGCGGAGATAAACTGAACGAAGAAACTTCATTAGTGGTCTTGAAATGTTTTCCTGCCCGGGTGAAGAAGTGTGAGGAAGAAGTGTGCGTGTGTGTGTGTGTGTGTGAAGTAAAGTTGACCTCACAGGCCGTACAGAAAAAAAAAAAAAAAAAAAACGTTGGAAAACATAAAGAAAACGGAAACTTTATTTATACCTCTCCTACGTAAACAAATATAGCCAGTAAGAGTTAGGCAGTAAGGGAAAAAAGTCTTATTAGATAATATACAAAGACCTTTATAGAATAACAGCTTCAGAACACCTATTATGGTCACTTCTTTCGCTCATAGATATTAATATTTTCTGAAGTTCCATATATTTTCCCCTACCAATCTTAATATCCAGTTCTTGAATGTTTAGGAAAAATTTATTTGAAACCAAAATCGCTTTCATTCCAGAATTTTTAATTAATTCAGAATATTTCAAGCTACCGTATTCTCACTGCTCATTTCATAACTCTTTTAATTTGCGCTTTTACAAGGAGCCCAAGACATATTGGAGAAGAAAAACGTGATCCAATAGAGAAGGTGATAGATAGTGCTATGCCACGTTGGTCACCGCACTCACATGGTCACCCACACACCCACACACACACACACACACACACACACACCAAAATCATAAATATTCCATTAAATAAACTGGTGCATATTTTTTTTCTTCAATTTAACGATAAAAAAATATCTGTTCAGCTTTCTAAAAATATAAGATAGGAAAATTACGTAAAGAACTCGCAATTATTTATGTATTTACTTGATGAAGTGAAAGGAGTCGGGGATTGTTAGGATAATTGCATGATTGTTAAGCTGTAAGAACCTAATGGATTACCTTATTAAATAGAGAATATTTGGTTATTATTGTTATTTATTTGTAATCAGAGTATATGTGAAAAAAGTGACTTTCTTTTATTTTTGTGAAGCGTCATTCGCGACCTTAACCTAATTAAACTCCTAAATTCAGGTCAGGTTAGGTTAGGCTATGTTAGGTTAGGTCAGGTTAAGTTAGGTTAGGTCCGTTTTGCTGGAATTCACTAACATGTACAGTTAGAATTATGTTTATCTACATTGTTGCTCTCATGTGCAAATTAGGTCGAATTTTGGAACTATCAAAAATATATATAAATTTTCGTTACGACTTAATTATACATAAAGCGCTTGACGAAGATATATGCCCCACATATATCAGTCATTTTCTAAAATAATTTTGTGATATAAAATAATAAGTCCCTGTAACATCTTATCTTAACAAATTGTTAAACAAAAGTGTGCCTCAATAAGTTTACCGAAAATATTTCACCGAAGTTTTTAATTGTTTTTATCAATAAGCGGCAACGCGAAAACAATTATTCATATTATTTTTTTCAGATTTTTATAAGATTAAAAATAATATCACTTTTAGTTTATGGAAAACAAAAGACAAACTGCTCTATTTCGCATCACTGTTTAAACCAGACATATATTACAATAAGCAGAAAATATTTAAATGAATACAACACACTGCACTGTAGGTCTTTGGTAGAGAAGGAGGCAGCCTACCCCAACCTGTACTGATCTGTTGTTTCACTGTGTAAATAATGACAAAGGCACTAAACTACTTGAGGAAGATATATGCCAAGGATTAACACATATAAATAAATATATTGAAAAAAGTGAAATTTCTTTGCAAATGTCTAAATAAACCCAAATATCAATAAGCAAGAAGTTTGATAAAGATGAAAATACCAATAATGCACTAAGGTTATTATCGACTTGACCAAACGCAGAGAGAATACAGGAAAAAAGAAGAACAATCCGTGAAAATGACAATGAAAGAGAGACCAGTGGCTCTCTCATAGACGTAGATAATTAAATATAAATATGAGCAAATAGATAAACAGATAGATAATTAAATAGATTGGTAGATAGATAAATAGATAGGTAGACAGATAGATTACATACGTATCATATATTAGTTAAGACAAACTGTAAACACTGGCCAAAACAATTTCAGCATTCATGATAAGTGTAGGTTGCCATGATAGAGGAGGGGATAATTTTAGGCTGTGTACGAGAGGGGGAGGAGGAGTAGTAGAGGGGCAGTGGCTGGCAGTGAGCCCTGTGAAGCTCCCTCCCTCATTACCTAACACACGCTACCACACACTATCCAGAAATCAATGTTTACACCAGCACATGATATGGTTTGTTTATGTCTCGTTTTACTGTTTATGGGTTTTTTAACGTGTGTCTGTTTCTACCTACTGGGTAATATCACCTTTGTGTATGTTTATAGGTTTTTCTGTATTTTTTTCTATGTGTGTGTGTGTGTGTGTGTGTGTGTGTGTATGTTAGTGTGTGTGTGTGTTTGTGTGTGTTGATATTGATATTGAAAGTTTATTTAGCCAGTAACATACAGATTAGATAATATTAACAGGACTGAGTCAATTGAGAACCTGAGCTCACTTATTGGTATTATCTGGATTAGTACACGCAACATAGTGTTTGTAAATACTTTTGTGAATGTTGCCACGATTATCACGTTTGTATTATTTATATTTTTTTTTACATTTATACTATAAGTACAAGTTTATACATATTTTTTCAGTAGAATTGATATACAGTAAAAGTGATAAGTGAGTGGAATCGATATAACATGGATTGTGTTATGGTGAAACTAGAGGACAAACATAGTCAGGAGAATGTCTTGACGGAAAATATAATTATTATTGCAAAGTAATTTCTATTTACATGAAAATATTTGGTATAATAGGTTTAATGATATAGTAAAGGTACAAAAATAAGTGTTACAGAAATACTAATACACTATGATATTTTATGGAGGTCTGGGACTGAGAGGAGCGCATGGGGGGTGGTCTTAGTAGGTCTCAAGATGTACCGTATCTCTGGTTATCGCGGAAATGGAAATTCTTATTTCAAATCAAGTGATTAACTGATTTATAAACAAATAGAGAGCAGCTGTGTGTGTGTGTGTGTGTGTGTGTGTGTGTGTGTGTGCACAGCTGAAGGAAGAAAGGGGAGGTAGTGATGGCGGAGTTACGAGCCTGAAATAGGTGAGAGAATTGTGAGGGTGATGGTGAGGACAGTGAGGCGGATGATAGTGGCAGACTTTGTGCTGGAAGACATGGCAGGTAGAGTGGCAGTGGCTGGCGTATCAGTGATGGTGGTGTCGGCTGTAAAGTGATGGTAGTGGCAGGCAGTCCGGGGTTGGTGCTGCCAGGAAAAAGTGTAATGGTTGCAAAAGAAAAAAAAATGAGGGTGATGGTGGTGGTGAAAACAAAAAATACAGTGATGGACAGTAATGATGATGATGATGATGATTATATTGATGTGTTCATAGAAGGTATTTCCAATTAACAAGCAGTAGATTTTTTTTAATTCTCCCCTGATTTACACGACATCCATTAGAACATAGGCACTGAACCATTTACACTGAACTATAAAGAATTTTCCTACCACCCACAGCATTTGAGTGACGTATTCAATTGACGTCACCACTCGCCTTGGCCTGTCTAATGATGTACTTAAAAACATTCAGGTCAGGATCATGAACTCTGATCTAGAAGAACTGAGAAATGCAGAGAGACCTGGCAGTTCTAATGGTATTTCTGTTTGCTAAATATATTGGGCCTGACTGCACGACGAAGCATACGGTACAATACCCAAACTAACCATCAGCCATAAGGCCTATTTTTCAATTGCCAGTACTGCGGTCACCATAAATATGGATTCTCGATGATGATGATGATGATGATATACAATTTAACAGCTATTGTGACAGTGACAAGCATCACCGTTAGGCAGCACTGTCAGCCAACACAACACATAGCTACGGTACAACAGTGTAGATGAAAGACTCTGAGGATGGTTAGGCCGGACATGTACGGGGCCGTCACACTACACAACGGGCGTAACCAGGCTTGTTGGTAGTGGTAGGAGTCTGTGTTTTAGTGCAGTGGAACGTCTCAGAGGGTAATAAATCTTTCTTTTCATGGCGAGAGCGTCCTTGGGAACCCAGCTATGAAAGAGAAGAGTTTTTGTGGTACAGCGGCAACATTACCACAGAGCTGCTGAAGATGCTCCCAGATAATGAAAGAGGAGTGTTATTATTACTGTTTCCATGTGTGTGTGTGTTGTTACCTGTCTTGTGACTCACTCACTCACTCACGCACTCACTTAGATATTTCTTTTTACTCTGGCTCGCGCTAACACAAATATTATGTTCAGTTCTTGTTCACACTTCTTGTTTTGTTCCTATGTTACTGTTGTTGTTTTCGTCCTGACAGAAGTTGCCGCACAACCCGGAACTCATTTTATACAGTTTCTCCAAGATATGTAAGTAGGGCAATGCGCAGAGAACATATTGTAAATTATGTCTTTTTTCGGGACCTGAGAATACAGTGTCTGGCGCTGCTGCACTCAACAGTCTACACTTTCATAATTATAAAGTTAAGTACCTCGAGTGCGAACCAGCGACCCTTTGGACTAAAAGAGTGAAAGTTGATTATGGCAGCATATTGTTCTTAGCGCGTTCCAAAAAGACTCGTTTTCCTTATCATTTCGTTATGTAATATTTAGAGGGTCTTAGGGACATTTCGTCACCAGTCAAGTATAAACCAAACCTAACCTAACCATACCATACCATGGCTTCATCACATCTTAAATAAAGACATTTATCAAAATTTAATAAATATATCACGGTACAGTATTCGATAAACGGGTGACGAATTGTCTGCTCACCTACTGTATGTAGAGACACGTCTGTATAGCTAAGCTTATGAGCAACTCCAATATAGAAGAAGCAGTTTACAGTTCGAGATCTGACTGGTACCTTTATAAAGTATTCGAATGTAAACAAAATTAAAAGGTCCTTTGATTGTTTCATAGGCTAGAATATTACCCTCTCTAAAATATTATTGAACTGTCAGGTGCAGTATATTCTTATGTCTGAAATATTATTGGATTGTTAGGTGTGGTATATTATCTTCTCTGAAATATTATTGGATTGCCAGGTACGGTATATTCTTCTCCCTGAAATATTATAAATTGAACCTCCAGTGAGCATCGTGTGCTAGTTTCCACGACCCAGAGTGGTTCAGAGAGACTATGTCCAGAACACACAAGGAAAAATGTTTGGAGTGAAAACCGAAGGTGCAAAGGTTTTTTGTGTGTGTGGTCCAGCGTTATGGAACCAATACGAAGAGAGAGAGAGAGAGAGAGAGAGAGAGAGAGAGAGAGAGAGAGAGAGAGAGAGAGCGTTACTAGCTTTTGAGCTGAATAAAAGTTTTTAAGACGGTGAAAACCCTCTGTAACACTTGGACAATAGTCGCTGTGTGTACCTCAGGTCGACCTGCTCCCGCTTCCATTAAGAACAATGCCATGGGGGCCAGAGAAACTTGCACTTTACACCTATTATATGCGTAACACTATTAATTTTTATAAGCAATTGAGAGATTTGATCAATGGTAGGCGAGAAGTTTTCCACTGTATGCGTGAAATAAAGAGACATCTTGTATTTAACCCCTTCACTATGGGACAGACAGACAGACAGATAGCAGTGATCCTGTACCCAAGTGATTACTAAACCATCTTCCTTAAGAACTAATGTTGCCTCGTGGTGTTCTGGAGAAGGTGATGACTACCATAGACACGAAACAGAAAGTTAAGGCAACATAGATAATATAATCCTACTGTATCAGAGAGGATCATTGTCTTCCAAATTGGTAGAAAATTAACATCATCTCCGGCACTAATAAAGAAATAAAAGTTAAAAGAAAAAATAGCTAGAGATTTATTTAAAACACTATGGTAGGCAAATCTTTTATTAACCAGCAAATATTAATCCTGGTGAAATTAATCAAAGTTTGTATTACTAAGAAAAAAGGAAAGAAAAAATATATACAATTCCACAATTTAAATTTACGTAGTATTTGAGACAAGAAAAAACCTTCCTTGGGAGATTTTTTCCTACTATAAATTTCATTAAAATAAACAGAAGGACAGAGTCTCTTAATCCATTATATCAACATCTTGGTCCACATTCGACTCCTTTATGTACCGTTTTAAAACCTTTTACTGGAGTTGATTTAATTTTCTGTGATTTTTGTTTGTTTTCTTGATTGAAACAGAGAGAGAGAGAGAGAGAGAGAGAGAGAGAGAGAGAGAGAGAGAGAGAGTCCTTCATCTTACCTCCATTACACGAAACTTTCCACATTTCTTTGATCCTCACGTTTTGATGTGAGTCTTGGTCTTGTGTGGACTAGACTTGTCTATTATAAAGAGACTTATTACCATTATCACCATCCAAGGTAAATTACAAACTCAAACTTACATACAGTAAACACGACTCTGTGAATGAAAACAAGACGGGAATTCTCTGGATTGTCAAACACGGTCATTTTCTGGCAAGTCTTGATTTTTTTTTTTTTACAGTATATGAGAGAGTTGCTTCAATGTACAGCTGTGGACAAAATAATTCAGTAGGCAGGCAGGGAGTGAGGGAGGAAAGGGCAGATGTAGATGGAGACTTAGCAACGTTACATAGAGTTGGCGATTAAAGTCTGCAATTTTCTTTCCAACACCAGATTTTTTTTTTAAATTATGAGTCAGATGCAGCTTGCGCTCCTTTCCTGTTGACGTCCTTTCGTCCACAGCTGTACAGTCCTCCCCAAAAAGTATCGTTATCCATGTGGTCGATGTGATTCGAGGCTCTCTAGGCAATGTTACTCGACCTGTTTCGGAACGGTTGGTAGTTCTACATCCGTGACCTTTGATCATGGATGAGTATATACGGTTTCGAATGATGTGAATCCTCCGAGGCTTCAGATCATATATTACATGACTCGGAATAGATGCCGTAAGTGGATACCAACGCCATGCCAGTCATCAAAGGCATCTTACATCGAATGGAGCGAGGAAATGTTATTAATGCCCTTCACAACGAGGGTATACGTAACACTGAGATAGCACGGCGAACTGACGTGAGCGAACCCATAGTATCACGATGGGTTAGGCGCCATGAAACAACTGGTGCCACGCTGACACTTGCAACCACAAATGTCCCTTGATTTGAAACCTTATTTCGGTGTAAAACCAATGCAATTTACAGATTAGTAACATGGCAGCTCTCATATAGATCGATATATTGTATATTTCTGTAGCTCACCACAAAAACACTATTAACATGGGAATAATATTAAAAAAAATAATATTTGAAAATAAATTGTGAAGCTTTCAGAAGCCAATAAGCTAATAAAACATAATGCTTAACCAAGGCTAAGCATAAGACAGAAGCTATGTGAATAAAATAAACTTTACAACAAGACTAAATATCCGACGAAGGAAAATGACGCGTCGGAACTCAAGATGAAGTATGTCTGTGGAAAAGTTGTGTGACGGAAGCAAATGACGGCGGGAGAGAATAAATTGAGGATTTCCTAGATTATTTTATTTGAAAATCTTGTAATAAAAGTTATATGAATAAAAAATTGTACGGGTATTTGGTGATGAAGGGAAGGAGACGAACGTTAGGAAGGATGTGAAGGAAACCTAGATAGGGAAGACGGGTAGGGAAGACACGTGCAATCACCTGCACTTATACTTGGTACAGTGGCTTGCGCGTTTTGTGAGATGTGGCATCTGTGTGGAATGTTTATCTCACATCCTTAATTTGGCTACTACTGCTAGGTCCTATAGGGTCAACAAACATAGAGTTGCCACATCTCACAAAATGCACTAGTCACTGTACCAGGTATAAGTGGAGGCGACCGTCTACCTGTACCTATAGTGTGAAGCTATAAGCCGTGACGCAGTTTACTGAGGTAATGCTGAGTGACGGCAGGGGATTGGAACGTGGATTCTTGCTTGAAATATTTATTGGATCTCGAAAGGAAGAGTATATAAGGAATAGACCCTAGTGTAGATTACCTTCAGGCAAGACAAATTACAGAGACACTAAACGTAGAGAATAACTCAGAGGAAGACATATCTTATAAAAGTCAATACTTCACCAACAGAACATTTTATGATAAAAATCCTGCTAAATTTATGCAAACTCTGAAACCTTTAATAAGATATCAAAGTGAGAAGATAAATACATTGAGGAAGGTTTTAGGAAAAATTTCAGTCTGTGTTGAGGGAAAATTGGCCAGGAATGAAGGAATGTTGCTATAGTGGAGTAAAGTGAGAGTGGAAGGTAAAGGAGTTAAGACACTGGTGTTCTGTGTCGTCACTAGTAATGGAGATATGGGTTCTTGAACCATTAAAAAGAATATAACTGGAAAAAATAAATACAGGACTATAACTTAATAACCATTAGATTATAACGTAATAGTTTTTATAGTTGAAGAAATTGATAGAAATAATAGAAAATTATATCTGGTGACAAGCGACGAAATTGTATAAGGATAAAAAACATCTCAAGGGCAAACAAATAAAACAAAATATCATCTACGAAATTAAAATAATAAACCAAAACTATAATGAAAATCTCAGAGTCTGACAGAGCACCGAAGACCGTCAAATTGTTCTAAGGACAGAGACAGGACAACAATGAAGAATACTTGCAATTGTGAGTAATGGAGAAAGTTACATTGCGTATCTAACCGTAACGTAAAGGCAAAATTCTGACACAGAGAAGGAAGAAGAATATGCAGGTGAAGACAGATTATCTCAACACTTAGCAACATCTGGAATCTTAAAAGTCGTGTGGAAGATCAGGGAAGAGAATGGGGATTTTATCAGCTATTTACTGTGATTTTGTCTTTCGGTTATAAACAGTCTTTTTCGTGTTGTTTATTTGGATATATTTTACTATTAAAAAGCCGGGTTCATCAGGTATAATCCAGTTATGAATATTGCCAAAGAACTAAGGATTCTACCCACAGTTATACAAGAAACAAAGGATTCTACCCACAAAGATACAAGGAACGAAGGAATCTAGCCACAGGTATACAAGAAACGAAGGATTCTACCCACAGGTATACAAGAAACGAAGGATTCTAGCCACAGGTATACAAGAAACGAAGGATTCTACCCACAGGTATACAAGAAACGAAGGATTCTACCCACAGGTATACAAGAAACGAAGGATTCTACCCACAGGTATACAAGAAACGAAGGATTCTACCCACAGGTATACAAATACTTTAAGACACTACCCGAAGAAGCTGACGTAGGTTTAGAAGTAAAGAAGTAATTTGTTAGGTAAAGGATACTGTGGATATCCAAGGCCCATAAAACAGTCAGAGAGCAGCGGTGAAGATAATTGTATTTGCAAGGAATAAATCAGCAGTAACGCTATGTATAAGAGAGAAGTTAGGGAGGGGAGTAGTGGAGGGCGGTAGGGAGAGAGAGAGAGGCTGGTAGCGTGCAGGGAGAGGTATGAGAGTGGGAGGAAAGGTGACAAAGTGTACTGAGAGTGAGAGGGATTTTTATGAGAGTGATCCTGTTGGAGACTTCAGAGCGGGTCATCCTGTCGTGTGTGTGTGTATGTGTGTGTGTGTGTGTGTGTGTGTGTGTGTGTGTGTGTGTGTGTGTTTATTGAAAAAGTTCTACAACCCGAAAGCTGAAAATATACATTGGACAAATGTGTTTATATGTGGTTTTGGAGGGACTACAGTGGGAAGAAGGTCAGAGCCGTAGCCAACGAATACATCATGTTGGAGGAGTGTGGCCTGTTAGTATTGTTTACACGGGTATTGTTAATTGAAGTATTATCTATTGTTTACTTTATGTATACAAGGATAATTTATGCATACACTGATACTCCTCTATCATACACAACATGAGGGAGTGTGTTCTATCCGGCGTCAGGTGTTCCATGGCTTGTGTTTTCTTTTCCATTAGACAATAAAATAAACGCGTGTGAGTGTTATAGTATCTCTCTCTCTCTCTCTCTCTCTCTCTCTCTCTCTCTCTCTCTCTCTCTCTCTCTCGCTCTCTCTCGCTAACAGTTTTAAAGGTGTTTCGTCCTGTGAATCAATCGAGAACAAAACAGCTTTTTCAGTTATTCATAAGTGTGAAAAGAACCTTTGTCTCTCGCGGATTGTGTATAACATTTCCATGAACTCTGACAATGAAGGTATTTTAAATTAGAAGAAAAAAGAGAGAAATATGCAAATGCTCAAATTCTTTTTAATCTCGTGTGGAATTTTAATTTCTTTATGAACCCAGAACGAAAACTTTTTATATATAATATCAAAGTAGCTTTAAAGTGTTCAACATATTTTACCGTCACTGTCAATTTATATTATTCTCATTAGCATACAGTGGAAAAAATCAGACCTTGTTTCCATTATCAAAGGTAAACAGTTCACAGTGTTGAGGATGACACCCGTGTAAACAATGGCTGGTACACAAGACTGGGAGTAACACCAATAAACTGTACTTACACGTAAAGTTAAGGAGATAAAATTATTGTGGGAGATGGCTCGGTAGTATTTCACTACTACGTGTTAGGAGGAAACTCTGAGTGTTGTAAACTAAACCAAATGTTGTGAATGTACAGTCTCGTTCAAGATTCTTCTAACACTGCTGGACACAACTGGCAACTCAAGGCCGTTTATTTATTATAGTACGTAGTATAATATAACACGAAACAACAAAGCCCCAACCAGTAAATTAAGTAAAGGGGGAACTAAGTAACCATTCACCATTCACTTTTACATTTATTCATAATTATTACGACGTACTATAGTAAACAAATGGCCTTGACTTGCCAGCTGTCTCCAGGCACCAGTCGTTATATACAGTATAAACAAACACCTAAGGGATAATTCCACCATGGCCATAATTGCAATAAATTCTCCACACCTTGTTGTTCATCTCTCATATATCACCTTGCATGAAAAAATAAACAAACCTCATTATAAACGTTTTTAATACAATATATATTCATTATACTCTATATATTCAACAGCAGAATTCACCCCTCCACCCTACTTTAGACAAATCCAGGAAAAAAGTCACAAGAAAAAAGTTACAGATAAAAAGGCACGAAAAAATCTAACCTAACCTAACCTAACCTATCTTAACCTAACCTAACTTAACCTAACCTAACTTAACCTAACCTAACCTAACCTATCTTAATCTAACCTACGTGTAATGCCATCATATGTATATATATATTATGCTGTCAATGTGCACAAGTCATGTGAATTTTTTTCCTGTGAACTTTATTTCTGTCCTCCCTTTAGACAATCAGTGGTTACACAAAGACGCTAGCACCCAGAAATAAACCTCTAGATACCAACATCTTCATCAGTATCTTTTCATCTACAATCACCCCCATTTCGCCTCCAAGTACTATAAAAGTCATAAAATTTGGTCATCACGGGCCAGACAAGGTCATACATAGTCTAGACGAGAGTCAGGTTACGTAATCACTGGACGACGAAGTTAAGTAGCCAAACACCTTTTGTGTACAGTGGAGTGTGAAGGTGAGGTGAAGGTGAGATAGACGATAAAGGAGGAGGGAAGGCGATAGGGAAGGGAAGAGAGTAGCGTGGGAGTGGGAAGTGTAGTGTAGTGGAGTGGGGAGTGTAGTGTATTGGAGAGGGGAGAGTAGTGTGTGGGAGTGGGGAGTGTAGTGTATTGGAGTGGGGAGAGTAGTGTGTGGGAGTGGGAAGAGTAGTGTGTGGGAGTGGGGAGTGTAGTGTATTGGAGTGAGGAGAGTAGTGTGTGGGAGTGGGAAGAGTAGTGTGTGTGGTAATGCCAGAAGAGGGTGTTAAGGAAGAAAATAAATAACAAAGTGCAATACAAAATATGTCTTTACAGCATAACTCACCTATGGTCGATAATGTTATGGGATATTAATGAGTCTATAAACTATTTGCTAAACTTTAGATCCAGACAGAATGCCTATAACAGATTTATGTTTTTTGTACTATAGGAAAATGTGGGGCAGATTTACCTTTCTAAAGTCTAGCCATTAATCGTGTAGTATGACGTATCTCCCGCAGGCAGAGCACGGGCCGCCACCAGGCAAGACCTCATTTTTTATCTTATATTTTCTTCCGGGCTTCAAGACCCATTTGTCAGGAGGAGCATTAGAGCCAAAGTGTGCCAGCGCTGCTCCTTCCCCGGCCGCCTTGCAAAGTCTCAGTCCCAGGTCATGGCGGGCGTAGCTGAGGGAAATACCTTAATGTGACGATATAGCTCTCATGAACTCACGTCCGAGCAAGACAGCTAAAAGAATTCTCTTCACTTTGCGGATATTGTCCGAGTCGCCTTTATCCAATAGAAAAACTTCTTAATCTGGCGCCGCTTCAAGACAGCCTTCACGGCACTAATGGTACCTTCATATTTTGCAGCTTAAGTTTACTGCTGTTTATGATATCGCTGCGTAGAATTACACAAATGCCTTAGGAGGAACACCGGGGATATTTCATGTTCAGTTATTTACAATTATTCTATGAAAAAAAAAATACAGTCGATTTTAGGATTATATTGAGTGCTGGGCTATAAGTGAGTTCTCCATCGCGTGTGTTTGTCTGTATAAAGTGACGGGTGGTAGGTGATGTTGATGAGAGAGACAGACAGGTACGGCAGGGGACGGTGGTGCTACAGGAGGTGGTGAGACAGAGAAACGGACACAGCAGGGGGCGGTGGTGCTGCAGGTAACCGTCTTGTTTGATCCCAGTCTCAACTCATCAGCCACAGATGCTTAGCCTTGATATCGAGTGGCATTCCTATAATCTCCCCCATCTAACTCCTGATACTCCTGTTACTCTCATGCCATCTGTCTCCGCGTCTGTATGTCTGTAAAAATCGATAATCAACGCCAGACACAACCTCTGATCTCAGTATGGTGTCATTTAGTCATAGTAATTTAGCAAGTGCATTTTATTTACTAAGGTGTTGCGCCTTCATCATTGCCCATATTTCTGTTTGGTTTATTCCTGTTGCCTCATACAGCCGAGTATCATCTAACAGCAGCACCTCCTTAATGAAGAAATCCTCGTCTTTATTCTCCAATTCACTCATACTCACTTGTGTTTCTCAGTTCCATTCGTCGCTATTGTGGTCTTCGCCCTAGAGGGACATTAAGCTCCACAAAATGACGTGGAGGATTGGGTTTACTTCTTCGGCACTATCCCCTGCACCCTCTATTCAGCAACAATGTGTAGAAAAATTGATACAGAATAAGAAAAAAATATATTGTATTCATAAAAGTTTACAATGACTACACACTTATAAGTTGTTGACTGTTGAGAAAGACCGTGATCCCTGGCAACTTTATTTGAACAACACCAAACGTAACTGCGTCATTAAACCACACATCAGTGCCTGGGTTAGTATGTCATCCCAAAAAATGGAATCTCTTTAATAGTATTTATCTTTTAATTATTATATCTACCAGGGAATATATCAAATCTATATCGATATTATTTCTAGATATTCTATTCTCCCATTCAGTACTGTATCTGGTAAACTTATTTATATCCCACGTATTCCAGTGACTGATAAAGAACGCCGTTTTTTATAAAGGGTAAAATATCATTGGGATTTTCGCTTTAAGATCGTCATTTGTAACAGTGTTTGATAGTTACCATATATGCAAAGACAGTCTGAAGGCGTTGCTGGAGGAATAACACGTCCATTGCTCCTCCGCCATACCAGTATTGACTTATACATTAGAACGTCACGGTCCAAGGAGCTTAGCGAGTGTTTCACATAAGGATAAAGTCGGCACCAATTTTTGAAGTAGCAGTTCAGTGTACTTCAGCGTGGTATTACGCTGTAAGTACTGGATCTTGGAGGCAGTCAGAGTTGATTACCAGACATCACGAAAGTTCCCTCAAGTCTAATAGTTTCTTATATTTCTAAATGGTAAAAATATTTTCATTCAAAGTGAGAATTTATTAACTTAATTTAGCCTTCAAAATAAAAAAAATATATTATGCTTCATTTTTAAGAAGTCACAGTAGAAAAACATTGGAAGTTTCGAATTTGTTTGACTAATTATTTATAGATACAACATTACTGCAGTGTGTAATTAATTTGTCAATATTTTGAGTTAAATATGAACCAACTTGATCTTATACATGTAAGAATTAAGTAATTAACGAAACAACACAAGAGTTTCTTTTATAAGAATATGTTTTAAAACTTATTTTAAAACTCAAGAATATTCCGCGAAGTTTTGTCTTATTTAACCTAACATGTTGTTTGGTGAATACCCTGTCTCCTGGAGTATAACGCTGTGGCATGTGATAACGATGATGATGATGATGATGATGATGAAGATCTCGTTCTACACTGGACCGGATACTACATTATGTCATCCCTGTACGAGAGAGGGACTGTGGGAATCAATACCTGGATATACTGCCCCTCTGTTATTCTCACATTAGGCTCCTGGCTCAACCACTCCCTTGGATCTGAGGGACTAATGCACCTGATACACTTGCCGTAGTTCCTCTCCAGATACAGGCAAACAGGTACACATTCCATCGCTATAATACATACTTATTGACCCTTTGTGTAACAAACAAATATTTTTTGACAATCAGCTGTGATAATCATGTGTTTTTGAGATATCTGAAACAACAATAATTTTATATATATATATATATATATATATATATATATATATATATATATATATATATATATATATATATATATATATATATATATTGTTACGACCGTGTCGTGTTTTTCTATTTTTTTTTTATATAACATGCTCCCATGTTCCATATTATTCCTGTAATGATGTGTTAAATTCACTATTATATATGCTAGTCACCTTACCCTGTGCTGTTAAGGTTTTAACTGTCATTATTTGTTCAAGCCCATCTTATTTCTTTATTTAGTATTGTAACCAGCATTCTTTGTTCTCTAACGACCATCTGCATCGTTAAACGACCCACCGGCGGGTCGCGTGGCGGCAGCCGACCTTATATATAGGACCCACCAACTGACGGAGTTAGTTCATCCCTCTTGTCATACAGTTCGCATCCTTTGAGTGCCATCCGTCACCTGTTACTTTTACTTAATTTATTTGTGTTGTTCCTGTCGCCACCAATGTGGTATATCTATGTGAGTACCTATTTATGTTTCTATTTATGTCCATCAGTATTTACTTAGTTACATATAAGTAATTCAGTGTTGTTTCACGTTAGTTAATTTCAGTGATAGTTTTTATATGTTTATGCAGTGTTAACGTAATCCAATGCTTTATTTTTATTCTTTTGATGTTTCGATGTTTAGTATCACTTGTGTCTTAAAAGTTTCGATGGTGAATCAATTTGTTGTGACAGCCTACGAGGCTCTTTATTGTGTTAATATTTAATTAATTAACTTCTTAAAGGTTTACTTTATTTATTTTTATTCTTTTAATTTACTTCACTTTTTGTTTGGTTACGCCGAGAACCTGGATATTAAAGTAAATTAAGAGACGGGAAACAATGGAGCACCGTAGCTTTCGTCTTTATTCGAGACATCTTCAGAGGCAACGGAATTACAAGGACCCAGAGAGGCTTAAGTGCACAGGGTGACCTTACTCAGCCTCTTTCGGTCCTTGTAATTCAGTTGCCTCTGAAGATGTCTTGAATAAAGACGAAAGCTAACGTGCTCCGTTGTTTCCCGTTTTCCTGTGTGATTTTATCAAGATTTATCTTATCCACGTTTTCTTTGTGGATCTACATGATCGGGAGGGAGTTAAAGCGGGAGATAGGGAAGGTAATTAAGAAGAGAGAGAGAGAGAGAGAGAGAGAGAGAGAGAGAGAGATTTTTCTCTTTGTCTCCACAGACCGTCTAATGGAAGTGATAAAGTAAGGTCATGGTCATCAGTGAAGATAACACCTTAATTGACCTTCCTAGTACAGTACGTCTGTGAGCAAATGTAAATCCTCCCCCAAATTAAAAAGATTGATATAATTACTATCTATGAAAATGTAGATGTAAGTTCTATATACAAGCACTGAAGAAATCATTTTAAAAATATATAAAAGACTACAAAGCTGTCACTATATCCCTCGTAGTGGTAAAGAAAAAATAAATGAAAAAAACTTTAATCCACAACTCACATAAAATTCTGCTCTTATCTGTGTGAAATTACTGGTACGTGCTGGAGGCTGATGCTGACGCCGGGACGCAAGGCCACCAGAGAGATGAGATTGACATTTCTCTTTTTTTTATCACTGGAATACTCTGCCCTCACGACATGATTTCTTTTTTCCTAAAAATTTTTGTGTTTTTTGTTCAAGTTTGTTGAGCGGAAAATCGAAGTTGCAGGTTGTGTTTCGAGGCAAGACAGGAGTAACCACAGTGTCCTCCGTCACTCTTCCTCTCCCAGCAGAAGAGGATTGTGAATACCAAAGTTGTACTGTTTTGATATGTGTTTATCACTTAATATTGATTGATTAAGTAGCTGATATTTACGCTATTGTGAATCCTTGCAAATAACATATAGTTGTTTATTGTTGTAATTGTGATAACGCGGTCAAACAATAGACGTTATAATACTTGTTTTGTCTTCGTAAATTCCAGAATACTGTTGTAAATGTAAAAATATAAAGCGGGAAGATCAGTGAGGAGGACTCCCGTGGCCAACATGACACTCATAGCAGCTCACCATATTTATGTCTCAAGTTTCAGCTGCTGAGTCTGTGAAAAATTCTGATGCGATTTTCATATCTTAAAATGTAGGAGAAACATTTTTTTCGTTTACTTTTCGTAAAATGACACGAGGTTTTAAGAATGTCAAAATAATAAACCAAATACTTATTCCTGCCATTTGTTTGATGTAACTTCATACTTAAGAGCGAAATTGTTTGGAGAAAGTGAATCATTTTTATTCATAAAATCATTTAAAGGGACAAACCTCACGAGAGCTTTTGCATTGTGATCCTGCAAAATTGAACACAGCGTCGGAGCGATGAGGAAGACTGTCAAGTGGCTTTGCGTATGTATTAAGGTCGTACACACTATGATATTTCTCGGGAACATCAGCCAAGCTAATAGATGGTTGTTGGAAAGACCCCAGCAGCACGACAGAGACAGAGATAGAGACAGAGACAGAAGAGGAAGTGAAAATTTTTAAACATAGAGAGTATATTAGGCAAGGAGAATTGTCCTGTAGCTGAAGCACTGGAGGTACGATATTTATTCTCTCCTCTGAGGTAACGGGTGTGTGTATATGACGATGTTGCAAATATTAGCTAATAAAGAAGACATGACAAGAGGTGTGAGGGGATGAAGTACAATGTAAGAGAATAGATGGTGATGGTGTAGTTTGTGTAACTCTTATGCCAAGTATACAGAGATCACTGTTAATAGTTAAAATATATTACTAAAGTTTCTAAATCAGATATATAACTGTTGGATGTAACAATATAGATCGATCTTAGTTTTATATAGAAAAAGTCAGGAATTAAATAAGGGTAGCTTTAGCAACACTGGTGGAAGCGATGGAACTACCAGAACGAAAAACAAGTTCAAAATAGATTGATTGAAATTTCTAAAGGTTATATATTCTCATTGCCTAAAACATTCTTATAGGGGCAGGTAGAAGAAGCTATTGGCAAGATCATTTTATAAATATTATACTTATTTAAACAATTTCTAAGGCCGTAGAAGAAGAAAATTCCAGTATATTTGATTACCCGCGCATGTGGTATTTTCATTTGGGATCAGACCTGAAGGAGAATTTCGTCAAACCATATATAAGATTCATACCATCTTAGAGGTGAAGTCAGGCAAGAATTATCAGACGTTGATTTCCAAATTTTCCTTTTTAAGAAATACAATCTATGTTTATGAAGAGACATGCTGAAATTGTTGGTATCGTGTGACCATCAGATTTAATATGATTCTTACTATATACTGACGAGGATCTAATGCACTGTAACAAAACTTCACTGTATGATCATCACTAACAGGCATGTGTAACAAATATGTGACTTCTTATTGCCTATTAACTTCACAATAATTATCTATATTTGAACATAATTGTGGCGCTCACTATATATAGCAGCACCTGGCCACCTCCTGCCTCGCCCTCACACCTGTTACGTGATCACTATCAAAATTGAATTTCAGAAATATACTGATGTCATTAACTGAATTTTCAATATGTTTCAGTATGCTATATATATACTTTTCCATCGCCCTCGGTAATAGCACAGCACAAAGAGACTATTCGCCTTTTCAAGTATTATCAGATTTTCTCCAGGTGAATTTCTGCTCGAAGTCTTAAGTCACCTTCACTGAGGCAGACGGCTAATTAGTTGAATTCCGTGCCACTTATTGACTTATAAATAGACGGAAGAAAATGAAAATAACATGAAACGCAATTATTCTTGTTTCACACACACACACACACACATATATATATATATATATATATATATATATATATATATATATATATATATATATATATATATATATATATATATATATATATATATATATATATGCTGATAACCACCAGGAAAGAAGAAAACACGAAGTTCCCAAGCGCTTTCGTGTAATTCACATCTTCAGGGGTGAGTACAGTCTGTACTCACCCCTGAAGATGTGAATTACACGAAAGCGCTTGGGAACTTCGTGTTTTCTTCTTTCCTGGTGGTTATCAGCATATACCTAGATCACGCGCACCTACAGTGATTTACTTGCATACATATATACATATATATATATATATATATATATATATATATATATATATATATATTGTTACGACCGTGTCGTATTTTTTTATTTTTTTTTAAATAACATGCTTCCACGTTCCATATTATTCCTGTAATGATGTGTTGTATTTACTATTATATAATCTAGTCACCTTAACCCTGTGCTGTTAAGGTTTTAACTGTTATTTGTTCAAACCCATTTTGTATTGTAACCAGTATTCTTTGTTTTCTAACGACCATCTGCATCGTTAAACGACCCACCGGCGGGTCGCGTGGCGGCAGCCGACCTTATATATAGGACCCACCAACTGACGGAGTTAGTTCAGTCCTCTTGTCATACAGTCCACATCCTTTGAGTGACACTCGTCACCTTTGGCTTATACTTAATTTATTTGTGTTGTTCCTGTCGCCACCAATGTGGTATATCTATGTGAGTACCTATTTATGTCTCTATTTATGTCCATCAGTATTTGCTTAGTTACATTTAAGTAATTCAGTGTTGTTTCACGTTAGTTAATTTCGGTGTTAGTTTTTATATGTTTATGCACTGTTAACGTAATCCAATGCTTTATTTTTATTCTTTTGATGTTTCGATGTTTAGTATCATTTGTGTCTTAAAAGTTTCGATGGTGAATCAATTTGTTGTGACAGCCTACCAGGCTCTTTATTGCGTTAATATTTAATTAATTAACTTCTTAAAGGTTTACTTTATTTATTTTTATTCCGTTTTAATTTACTTCCCTTTTTTTTGTTTGGTTACGCCTAGAACCTGGATATTTAAGTAAATTAAGAGACGTCGTAACAATATATATATCTATCAGGGCTGCCCAGTAAGCATTTGATAAAACAAGTGTTAAAACCAAATATATTAGTTCTGTGGCTCCTTCACCTCTGGCACTATAACTCACCACACACATCAAGAGGCTGATTGGGTGGGATTTCAGACCAAATGGAAGTAAACATTACCAAACGCCTCCGAGAGGTTGATGGCTGAGCAAATGGTCTGTTGGCGACCAAAAAGTCAGCTGGACGTGCGCAGGTGAGGCAACCCTGATATGGCAAAAAAGAAGCAGCAGACATAACCATTAGAAACATCAACATAACCATTAGATACATTGGAAACATCAACATAACCATAGTGTCCATGTTGGCTGTTATTGTAACATAAATTAGTTAAGGAAAGCAGCGTTCACCAGTTATAAGGTGATCCTATATATAACCCATATTGAGGAGTATCGGGGTAATTTTAGCCACAAAAGAACTTGTTAACATTAGCCATCATCACTATGCGCTATGACTGTCAGTATATTTCATTTATCATAAAGAGAATTTCCATTACTTGATATACAGTAAGTGTGTATATAGTATGTACAGTTACAAAATCAAACTGGATAGAGCTTATCCATCAGCGCTTTGATATAGTAATTACGGAGCATTTCATCATTGTGTATGATCGCTGCATCAGACTATATTTCAACGGTCATACTCTGGACCTTTGCGTGTGAACAGGGATCGCTACCACGGCGCCATAAGGGCAACAAAAATAGTCCAAGATTTTGTTTTATTTCACACAAAACCTGTTCATTCCTATTTTTAAGCAACGTGAACGTGAACCTCTGTCAGGGATTGCCCGTGCCAACTAGGTTCGATTCCCGACGAGCGAGGTATTGTTTGTTTATGGAAGTCCGTGTGAATATGGACTGTTGAAATATATATGTAGCCTCGTGTTTCCTAGCTGGACTCGGTAAAATGTTTCTCCGACCACATTGTTGGCACGGGTTATCCCCGATGGAGGTTCACGTTGCTTAAAAATAAGACGAATGAACAGGCTATGAGTGGAATAAAACAAAGACTAGGATATTGTTGTCATTGTGGCGCTGTTGTACCGATCCCTGTTCAAACACTGAGGTACAGGGTTCGATTCATGACTAGTGAGGTATTGTTTGTATATACTATATACTGTATATATACTGTATATGTTAATTAACAGTTACACTTATGGTCTAATAGCGTCTATTGGACCATAAGTGTAACTGTCAATTAACATTTTAATTATCAGTGTTTGGATTAACTTTCAGTATGTGTTTTAGCCCCAAAATTAAATGTAACAAGTATTAGATAATGCGAGCTTAGCTGATTTGAATATAAATTAATTTGGATTACCGTACCGGTGTGTGATCACTGTTCTTGAGGTGGCCAGGTGACCATCAAGATGTGTCTTAGACTCTTATCACTGTAACTACGTAGAGCCCTCACCAGCGAATTGTACACTTATGCCTCACAAGAACTAACAACAGAGGGTGCGTCTTGGCAGGCAAGCAAGTTAGTGGGGGAAAAATAAAGATGTTGACAACATTAGGCTGGTAGTTTATCAAGCAGAATGGTGGTGCGGGGCGGAGTGAGACTGGGAGGATATTTCTGAATAATCTTCTCTTTGACCGGAGGAGTGAAAAGAAATTCCCTGAAAGATGTGAAAAGAAATATCAATATCTATTCACACACAACTGTACCCCAGGGACAGAGAGGCGCCTAGACATTTCATTCAGTGTGGAGAGATGATTTAAAAATTCGTCTCTTATAATAAAGTGTGTCGAAGCATTTGTTGAGTCCTTCTGAGACATATGAGTATAAATGAATACAAATCAAAGTAACACCGGAGTGTAAAGACAGTATTGGTGTGGCAGGTATGACAGGTGTGACAGCAATTAGTAGATGTGTTTCTTCAATCGAGGAAAGTCTTGTTAATTTTTTTTTGATTCACTACAAAGGTTATCAATACTCTCAGCGGAATTAAAACAGTCAGCCGAGAATTATTAACGACATCTTCCGTTAGTTCTCATCACCAAGAACTAAACTTAGGTTATATAAACACGACGAAGGTGTTATGATAAAGGTAGACTGAGGCAGGAGACGGTGCAGCATGGTGGCACTGGGAAGCTCACAGCATGGCGCGAGAGGCCGTGAAGACCCTAAGGCTTGTGGTGGCACTGCATGAATTCATAGTCACAAACACACACATTTTATACATATAATATTACACTTGTTGGTTACAGAGTGATAACAATTTTATTTGTTCAGATTTAGTTTCATGGAATGTTATGCACGTATAGTGACACAACTCTTTTATTATTTAAGACGTATCCTCGGCCATTCTGATAAAACTAAACCTTGAAAAATTGCATCAGATTTGGTTAATATTGACTATTATTTGTTGTGTGTCTAACGTCATCATCCACCAATAAGGACAAATGTGAGCAAAATGAACAGTTCACAACAAGGCACAAATTACCTTTTAGTCCGATTTATGACCTACATAAGTGACCTTTGATCTTAACCTGTGAACTCAAACTTTGACCTACGATCTTGGCCTTGACCTACGAACTTAATCTTTGACCTTAACCTGAGACCTTGACCAGAGACTTTGGCCTTGACCTTAATCAGTAATCTTGAATTTGACCCGAGGCGTTGACCTCTAACCTTAACCTTTGAACTTGACCTGAAACCTTGACCTACAACCTTGAACTGTGACCTTAACCTGTGACCTTGGCCTACAACCTTGACCTTCACATTGACCGGTAATCTTGACCTCTGACCTTAACCTGTGACCTTGAACCTAAACCATGACCTATAACCTTGACCTGTGGACTTAACATTAACCTACTCCTAAACCACCTGCCACAATTCAGTAAAAATCGGTTCTTTTGTTTTTTTTTTAGATTTATGGTCAAAGATTAATGTCTCTGACCAGTAACTTACACCCTCTCCTAAATTTAATCACGCCCTTCTTGGTCCATCCCCAACTGACCTCCTAAGATTCTCCAAAAATTTATAAGTTCCTCCTGAAAATATTAAGCCCAATTAATACACGTAGTTTAACTTTGACCTCAATATACTTTGAACTATGACCTGGATCTTGTACGATTTTTGTTGTTTTTTTATACTTCGTTATTTTAATATGGGTGAATATCCAACCTACCTGATAAGCTTCACTGAACCCAATCACTGTCTTTCACTGTGCCAACTAGACGTCATAAACTCACTTACTCACTCACTCACTCAGCTGAAGAAAAGTTTATGTCTCTGAGAGGCTGTTATAACCCACCACATCTACTGCAAGAGACATTCTGAAACTAAATTGAACAAAATTCGTATAAACTTAAACAAACTTGCCAGCGTTAACATCTCACACTTCTACAAGACGTCGGTATCATATTCATTAATGGAGGAAATTTGATCATTACGGTTGGCGTGGCTCAACTTTCTATGAGTTTACTAGCGTTTAGTTTTCATCAAGTATCTCATTAGCTACAAGATAAGCAAAACACACAAGTATAATGTAGAGTTAAAGCTGATGGTCCTCCAGAAGTTAGTTAAGGAGTAAATAAGCAGATATTGAGGAAATATTACCCTAACGAAATATCTATATTATAACAAATTGATGGATCGTTAACAATTATAATATCAAATAAATGCGAAAAAATAATATTGTAGTAAACTAAATAATTTTGGTGGGTCCTTTTTTAAACGATTTGAATAATTGGCCTATTGGAGGTGTGTGTGTGTGTGTGTGGGTGGGGAGGAGTCTGAGAGCATTGAAGGTGAGGGCGACAGATGGCTATCTTTTAATTGGCTCTACAAAATAACATCACCTGGGGGCCCACACGTCACGAGCAATAAGAGAAGGGTGTTGAATGTATCACTTGTTGCCTTCTGATTACTGTTGTGCAGAAGACGTGTGTCATGAGGGTGTACTGATGATATACTTACACCTGACAATATCTCGCCCAGGTATAATTACGTCTAATGTTACCTGTGGTTATAAGATGACAGACTCATTCATTTCTTGTTATACATATGTAAAACCTCCTGAATAATCACAGTAATTGGATTCATTTTTTTTAGTAAGACGATGTCAAAGTCTGTGAGTCATAAAGATACTGTAGTTAAGGCTAATTGCCCTCCCCAAAATTCCCGTGGATTATAAGGCAGAGGTATACGACAACACTGTGTTAAGCTTAATAATAGACCTTGACAACGATATAAATCATATCTTAAGTGATAATATAAGTTATCATTCATATAAAGCCGCCATGAAGTGAAGTGAAGTGAAGTGAAGTGAAGTTAAGAATAGATATAGCGCATTAAAGGACATAATCAAGAATTCTGAATGAAGTGAAGTCGACCAAGGAACCTGCCGTCCTACCCATATGGAAACAAACTAAAAAAAAATAAAAATCAGGATTATGAAATACCTGGACTCGAAAAATCTGATGAAGAAGGAAAGTGAAGCATAAAATGATTAAAAAATCCAAGTAAAACGATAAATTATGTTGAATATTTGCAAAAACAATGAAAGACCATCTCATTGAATACGCCAGGCCATTTGACTTATTTTTTTCAAACATATATAATTAAAAAAAAAAGGCGAAACGGAGAATATTAATTGCAAAAAGTTTTTATATCATTGCTGTTGGATTAGTAAATGGACTATAATACGAAACAAAGATCCCGTTGTCAAAAAATGTTAGAGGAGTAGAAAGTTACAACATTTATATTGACATAATCCAGTGAGTCTTAAGAATTATAACCCACCATTAGCCGAGTTACGTAGGACATTTCAACAGACTACCCCCAAAATTAAAAGAGAACAGGTCGGGTTTAGAGGTAACCAGAGATACAGTATATTATGGCAGAACGTAGGATTCAGTATATACAGTGGCTGATGTAAGTGCTTTGAGAATCTTGCTGGATACTGAAGAGATACACTGATGTCATTATAAAGTTATATACTGGTATCGTCAATAAAGGTATGCAAAGACAGGTATCGTTAAACAGTTGTATACATTGCAGTTACATAAAAAAAATAATAGACTTGCGCGAGGAGTGAGTCAAGGCGACACCATTAGACCCAACTGTTCATGGTGTATTGGAAGACGAGTAAAGATCACTTGAAAGGGAAGACGCTATGACGAATTATCACCTGCGTTTGCTTAAATTACCTTCGTTTTACTAACAACGTCAAGGTGTGTGAGAGTCGCTACAAAATTTAATAAAAAATAAAATACAAGCGTAGGGATGAAAATGAAAGTGAGAAAAATAATTAACGGCTTATTGAAAAAGTTCTGCAGCTCGAAGGCTAATAATATACATTGGACATAAATGACTTATTACATACATTGACATTGGTGGTTTAACAAAAGCCTTCATTAGAGAAAGGTGAAGGGACATACAGTGAGCATACAGATTAATTCAGGTGTTGAACAGCAAACACGTAGTCTAGTAACTCCCTCTCGGATGGTGTTAAGAGGGACCTCACGTGGTGTAATAGTTCCCTCACAGATGGTGTTATGAGGGGCCTCACGTGGTGTAGTAACTCCCTCACAGATGGTGTTATGAGCGGCCTCACGTGGTGTAGTAACTCCCTCACAGATGGTGTTATGAGGGACCTGACGTGGTGTAGTAATTCCCTCACAGATGGTGTTACGAGGGACCTCACGTGGTGTAGTAACTCCCTCACGGATGGTGTTATGAGGGGCCTCACGTGGTGTAGTAACTCCCTCACAGATGGTGTTATGAGGGACCTGACGTGGTGTAGTAATTCCCTCACAGATGGTGTTATATGAGTGAGGTGTGGTCCCAGGCCTTCCTATCGTATGCGGATTAACACATAGCTGGTTCATGTTGGGTCTCACGGGCAGTTATCACTGGGTACCTGGGACCTCACTGTGTGAAGGTTAACTTCGGTTCGACATAGCTATTACTGTTGAGTTTTTCTCACTAACTTAAGCACTGTTCACCACTGTTTACCTCTGTTCAACACTGGTTCCATTCCTTTCCTAAATGAAATTGTAACTTCTGGCGAGAACTTGTTAATATTCCGGTGGGGAGGAGGGTTCAGGGGAGGGAGTTGGTATGGGCCAACTTAACAGTTGACCTGGCTGCTCCAAGAGGAGCGCCAGGTACGTGTGTGTGTGAGTGTTTTGAATAAGACTCTTGAAGATTACCATAAACTAAGTGTCCCATACTAACGTCGAATTCTTTGAGAGTATTTACCTTGATTTGGTCTCTTTCATCTGAATTATTTAAAGGGCGACTGTTCTCGACAAAGGTAGAACAAAACCTTTGATCAGTTACAACACAAAGGAAAAAAACTTTGATCTATTTTACACACAACTGGAGAAGAGAGTCTCGCGAGAAGTGGATGTGGGGGTTGGTGGGAGGGGGCTGGGTGGTCGGTTGGGGTAGGTGGGTGGGGTAGAGGTGGGGTAGGTGGGTGGGGTGGGGGTAGGTGGGTGGGGTAGGGGTAGGTGGGTGGGGTGGGAGTAGGTGAGTGGGGTGGGAGTAGGTGGGTGGAGTGGGAATTGATGGGTGGGTAGGAATAGGTGGGGGGGTGAATTAGCAAGTGTGTTTACAATGATCACCGAAAACTGTGAGAAAAATATAAAACTTTGATAAATATTGATTATAAAATTGTAATCGTTTAGGATAATTTATTTTATAGATTATAACTCGTGTCCCTGGTATTCTGAACTTACTGAAGAACATTTAATAACACCGGAAGTTAGAGAACCAAAGATGAACACAAACACAATGTTCATTTTATCCACAGTGTAATGACTCGACTTTAACTATGCCCTTCATGTTTTAGGTCTTTCGTATGTCCTTGAACTTTTTCACTATCAAATAACTCTTTACCCAATAGATTTTTATTCAGTAAAGATAATCGTATTTTATTATTATTCTTGATAAAGTTTATTGACCAGAACGTGAAGCTTTGAGAGAAGATCCATATTATAGTGGACCCCAAAAAATTATTTGTTGTTTTGTAATTTTTCAGAGTATTAAAAGTTGGAAGCACAGTAGTCTGCTTAATGTTGTCACCACTCAACAAGTAACTCAGTTAACAGCGTAACTCACAACAAGTCATATCTCACAACATATCGTAACTCACAACACGTCGTAACTCCCAACATACCGTAACTCACAACACGTCTTAAATAACAACACGTCGTAGCTCACAACACATTGTAACTCGCAACGTCATAACGTTCAACACGTCGTAACTCAGAGCACGTTGTAATCCATAACACGGCGTCATTCACAACACGGCGTAACTCACATCACGTCGGAACTCATGACACGTCGTAACTCACAACATAAAAGGGAAATAACACGTACATTCCCTCTCATACTCCTTAATGAAAAACGCCCTTTTAATGCACCCCTGATAATCCACACACACATATCCCTCCGCTGCCTTGTGTTTCCTGCTCCACGTGTGCTCGTGTTAGTTGTATAAATAACACGAATGAACATCACACATTTTCAAGAGATCCAGTTATTGATGTGAATATTGCCCGGTTACCATCAACATCAGAAATAATTGTCTGCGAAATATTGCACCACAGTTTGACTTAATATATTATTGTCTTATCATTAATATTACAAATTCGATTGAAATTGGAAAAGGCATAAAAATGGTAGTAAATGTATACGTGATTAGTTAATTAGCGCACGTGCTATTGAAGGTCATATTTACGTAAAATATTGTAACTAGTTTCTTTTCAGGTATTATTTGCATATTATTAAAAAAATACACAAACAAGTGTAGTGAGGTCACGCAGGTGTATGAAACAACTGCTCAACGGAGATCCTTGTCACGTCCTAACATGATTACAGCTGTCAAGTATTTACCTCCACCCGTAAGCCAGAATATGAACCATGTTGCTTAATATCCTGGACATAATTGCTTCCACAGAATTGTGAACACTGTAAACCCTTTTGAGAGCGAGATTACATTCTGGAATACGTAGAATAAATATATATATATATATATATATATATATATATATATATATATATATATATATATATATATATATATATATATATATATATATGCTGATAACCACAAGGAAAGAAGAAAACCTGTGGTTTTCAGCATATACCTGGATCACGCGCAACTACAGTTATTTACTTGCATATATATATATATATTAAATTATCAGTACATACAGTCAATGAAGACTGGTGTTTGAGCAAACTGCGTGTGTTTTCATTTTTGATGATATTCTCAGCCGCTTCACTTCCGGGAATATTTTCTTCTCTTTTTCAACATAAAAAATTACAAACTAGTCCCCCTCAGAAACGCAGCGTATATGTTAATCATTACTTATATTTTTCATCTTTTTGCTTGTCCATATCGCCTTCCTACGTCTGCTGAGACAATGAGGCCTTGTCTCGCTAATATTAAACTCATGGCGGAACAATGAGAGGCAAACATTGAGGAGTATCCGGCCGAGCCTTTGATCATGTAACACTTGAGAAAACGACAATGTGTGAGATGATGAAGAGTTGGAACATTGGACAGAGCGGCTTTGTCCTTCAGTATTACTCCCTCTGGTCTGCTGTGTGACGCTCCCAGATGCTTTTGTGTGGAAGCAGGCGACCGCGAGAATTAATCTGTTCAACGTAGCAATACCAGACGCCTTAATATGTGTGTTGTGACTTAATCCACAGCTCTTAAAACTAAAGACTGAATAAAGCATAGGTAAACATACACACGAACACACACACACACAAGATATATATATATATCTAAGCACGAACACATTAGTCACAAATAACAACCATATATACCAAAAAAACAGACACACACAAACACGCGCACTACAGTATAGCGAGTACCGATACAGAGAGAAGCTCATGTCAGAGTAAAAAAAAACATCATAAAAATAATGATCTGACCGAGAGACCAATCCCAGGTATTTCCTCCTTAATAACATGAACTGAGTGTTTACTTGTAAGAGGTAGCGTTGTATAACTCGTAGTGAACAATGGTACAATAATTCAGTTATTAAAAATTCAATTTAGATTTATGAAACATCTTCAGCGTTATGAACCTCCGATGCTGACGTTTCGTGATGCTTAACCACCTGCTGACGTTCTGTGTTGCTCTTTCACTTACTGACGTTCTCTGTTGCTCTTCCACCTGCTGACGTCGTGTGATGCTCAACCACCCTGCTGACGTCGTGTGATGCTCAACCACCCTGCTGACGTCGTGTGATGCTCCTTCACCCTGCTGACGTCGTGTGATGGTTATACTGTCCAGATAAAGACGAAGCCTCGAGAATGATGAGGAGAGCCGGGCTGTGTGGTGGTGGAGGAGGAGAAAGAGGAGGAGGAGGCGGAGAAGGAAGAGCAGGAGGAAAAGTAAGAGAGGAGGAGGAGGAGGGGGAGGAGGAAAAGTAGGAGGAGGAGAAGGAAAAGTGAGAGGAGGAGGAGGAGGAGAAGCAGGAAGCGGAGAAGGAAGAGCAGGAGGAAAAGGAGGAAGAGGATAACAAGGAGAAGGAACCGAAGGAAGAAGGGGAGAAAAAGCAGAAGAAGGAAGAGAAGGGGAAGGAAGAATAGGAGGAGGAGAACGAGGACAACCACCCGAAAGATCCAACCAATCAGGGGAGACGATGACGCCAGCGTGACGTAGAAGACCACATAAATCTCGTCCACCCCAAGAAAATAAAATTATGCTTCACACTTACAAGATCTGTAGACTGAGCAAACTGCCACCTGAGGGGAGCAATATATGAATTTATGGAACATTTGGTGTGACAGTGTGTGTGTGTGTGTGTGTGTGTGTGTGTGTGTGTGTGCAAGAGTTGCTTTGTGTGTAAATGTGTTTTTTTTTGCGTGTGTGTTTAGAGTAAGAGCGTTTTATAAGGTATTTTACACGTGTTAAGAAAAGACAATTTTTTCCTCAAGGCAAATTTATTTTTCATACTTAAAGACGAAAAAACGATGTAACTACCACAAGAAATTTTAAGTAGACAGACTTAGACTAAAGGTTTATGATCCCTTCTGGCGTGTAACCAACAGTGGCCAGTGGGTGTTATAGGTGGAGCTAATGCTGGTAACTGAGCCACTTATACTGAGCGTCAAGTGAAAGTCCTCTGAATACTAACAAATAAACATTCTCAAATCGGTTCTTCCCGGTGCCTTGAGAGATAGTCTTTATACTCAAGTTAGAATTCATCTTTTTATTCTCTCATCTTGATCATATTCTCTTGGTTCACCGCCACCTAACGCCCAGAAGAATAAAACAACGTTACTTTTCACTAATTTCACAATAATACGGCGCTCATGCCTGTGCAGATAATTCAACTAGACTGAACGAGGTTGTACATCACCTGAGTTATCGTGGTGTGAGTAGCAACATTTGCATCCACGTTCGTTGTCATCAGCAGAAAATAGTTAATCACAAGCGGGTGACTGGAGTAGCACCCCTCATCCTGTCCTCCTCTCTCCCCCTCCTTTCTCCCCATCCTCCCCTTCCCTTTTCCTCTCTCCCTCCCTTTCTCCCCATCCTCCCCTTCCCTTTTCTCCCTTTTTCCTACCCTGTCCCCTCCTCCCCACTCCCTACCCTGTTCCCTCCCCCCCAGAGGTACTATGTCGTGTTCACTTACCTAATAAACATACGAGAAATCTCTGTAGGAAAATTTCGATAATACAGTCAAGTTTATCTTCCTCGCCGCTGCTAATATTAACGAATAATATTACCTTTTTCACTTCATGGTAAGATTACTTTATTTTATGATTTAAACATCGAGTAAGGTTTAAATATTTAATTAATACCTGAGAAAGAATTAGTGACTGATGGCCCTTTAGGTATTGTAATTATGTTATGAAATTTATGGCTTATTGTCAGGTGTATCGCAGATAAGTTATTAAAAGAGCAGTTTAAACAGTGAATGATTTCTGTGTTTAAGAAATATATTTATCTTTCTAATTAACTAATATAATTTTCTATCTACATTATCATAATATATCTTTCTCAACAAGATAGATTGAAATTAGCAATGCGCAATGTCACAAGGTATCAAATTAGGTTAAAGTCCTCTCTCATCAACCAAGAATACAATCATCAATTTTCACCAACACAAGATATCAAGATAGGTTAAAGTCCTCTCTCATCAACATAGATTACATTGACCAACAAACCCTGATAGAATTCAACAACTCCAGCTCTCCGCCGGTCCCACAGTTTCCAAAAATATTCTCCCCAATGCAGAGCTTTTCAGTTGATCCCTATAATGTTTGGGTGGAATGCTTTAATCAAGGCCGCTTAGCTTGGAGCTCGCGTGTTCCACCACTAATAGCCTACGTTTCTTATCTCTCGGCTTACGTGGCCTGGAGGTAGGAGTAGGGAGAGGGTTGAGGAGGGGAGGCGAAGGCGGTAGGAGTCGGGAGTGGGGTGAGGTAGGAGGTAATAGGAGTGGGGAGAGGGGCGTAGGAGGTAGACGAAGGGAGAAGGGTAGGATTGGGGGATGGGGTGTAGGAAGTAGGAGGCGGTGGTTACCAGAGATGGAGAGTGGAATGGTACATGTATAGGGAGGCGATGGGTGTGATGTTGGAGGTGGTAAGTAGGGGTGGAGGGAGAGGTGGGTATAGGTAGGGGATTGAGGGAAGGTGGAATGTAGGTTGAGGGTGATGAAAGGAGGTGTAGGTAGGTGTGAGAGAGGAGGGGTTTAGGTAGGGTGGGGAGGAGAGTGATTTAGGTAGGGGTAAGGGAAGGTTTGTGAGAAGAGATGTACAGTAACACAAACCCATCAGACTGAGTGGCGAATCTGGTAACGGAGAGGCCAGCTGGCGCTACAAAATTTGCTACATACATATCCGATCTGAATCCTTTTATGACAGTGCTACATGAGGTATACTTAAGTAAGATATTTATCCCGGATTTTCAGCGCGAGTCGTTCACCAGGCTGAGACTAATGTGACATAACCTTAAAGTAGAGACAGGCAGATGGAGTCGCACACCAGTAGAGATGAGATTATGTCAGTGAGACGACAGACGTATATATATAGTGAACGACATGTGCTGATCGATTGTACGCTCTCTGCATATTGTCGTGAAAGGTATCATATACTAACATTCTCCAGTATCAGTGAACTCTTAAATGAAAATGTATATGTGCCTGAAATATGTAATTATGTACATGAGGTACCAGGAATCTGTAGTTACATTTGATATTGTCCCTTACATGTTATGCTTTGATTTAAAATATTTTGTTGGACAAATGAATTTGAATTCTTTGTATATATTAAACATGTATTTATACTTTTGTCAATAAACTACTACTATATGTAGGTAGGAGGCGTGGGAGAGGCGTGTATATGTAGGTAGGAGGCGTGGGAGAGGCGTGTATATGTAGGTAGGAGGCGTGGGAGAGGCGTGTATATGTAGGTAGGAGGCGTGGGAGAGGCGTGTATATGTAGGTAGGAGGCGTGGGAGAAGCGTGTATATGTAGGTAGGAGGCGTGGGAGAGGCATGTATATTTAGTTAGAAGGCGTGGGAGAGGCGTGTATATGTAGGTAGGAGACGTGGAGATAGCACGTATTTGGAGGTAGGAGGCGTGGGGGAGGCGTGTATTTGGAGGTAGGAGGCGTGGGAGAGACAAGTGAAGGGAGGGGAATGGAGGGTCATGATTGCCCTTTGTTGGAAGGTGTCGAGCCTCGAGGTGTGGGGATGACGTGTGTGGCGAGGGAATTGTGTGAGGGAATGAGGGAGGGCAGTGTGGGAGAGGTGTGAGGGAACGGTGGGGGAGTGTGGGCGAGGATTGTGTGAGGTTAATGAGGGAAGGAGGCATGCGTGAAGGAAGTATATGAGGTGGAAAGTGTGCGTGTGGGTGTGTGTGTGTGTGTGTGTGTGTGCGGGATGAGTATAAGGGGAGAATGTGAGGGGGGAGTGTGTGAAAGGATGTATAATAAAGGTTAATAAGCAGGTAAACAGGACGGTGTCTGGATGAAAGAGATGTGAGGCAGCTTAGGATATGTTCACGGGAGGAGGCGCACGTCGGGACAACTTATGGAAAGAGATTTGCAGAATGTTTATAAAGAGTCGAGGTAAAATGGGGCTATCTGCAAGGAAGGTGTGTGTGTGTGTGTGTGTGTGTGTGTGTGTGAGTGTGTGTGTGTGTGTAGAGAAGGAGAGGGGAGGGAACGATGATGTGTAAGGGAGGGGGAGCGGACTGTCGTGAAGTATGCAATGAGGCAGTGTACAATAAACGCCAGGTGTGGAAATACAGGTGTGTGACATACATTGTGAGCTGGTGAGAGAGAGAGAGAGAGAGAGAGAGAGAGAGAGAGAGAGAGAGAGAGAGAGAGGTACAATACTCATGTGCGGAAGAGGTAAGAAAAAATCTTATTACACCTCCAGATATATAGTTTCCACACAATTTGTCCGACAACAAATAAAATCCAAATATCGGGTTGGATTTTCAAAGGGCAGGAAAATTACACCGTTTCCCTGGACTTCGACGGTTGCGAATTGAAAACTGGGTGAGTCTTCATCGACCCGGCTCGCCCGCCTTGGCGCATTAAACCAAGAAAAGAACGAAATGCTTTTACGCTTTGCCTGAACCGGGTTGTGGCGAAGCAATACACAGGTATTATGCCTAGAACCTTCGGGTACATTAATGAGGCTCCTTCACTAGGAGTATACGTATATATTTATGTATATATATATATAATATATATATATATATATATATATATATATATATATATATATATATAATATATATATATATATAATTTATTTGAAGTATTTAGTCGTTTTCTGTGAAGGAAAACTGTGAAGCTGAGGATCTTTGGTGTTGATAATGAGGGTGCAGAGTAAGGTGGTGGTGGTGGTGGAGACGTTGTGATGTGGTGATGGTGGTAGAGTGTGGTGTTGGTGATGGTGGGATAGTGTGGTGGCGGTGGTGATAATAAGATTGCCTTCTGTATTCCAAGGAAGTATCTTAAAGTCTTTTATTTTTTAAGTGAATTTAAGAAACATTGTGTCGGGTTAAAAAAGGGTAAAATTTGGTGGCTGGCGGCCCACTAAGGGCAGTGTGGGTACAGCACACTGGAGCCTAAATCCTCAGAACACAAGTGGCCGGCACTGCACTATGGGCGCCTCACTCATTGTCCAACCAGGTAACCGTTGGATGATGACAACAGACCTGTCTCCCACTCCCCTAATGTCTTAAAATAAACGTTTAAGCGATCACATGTGCTAATGACGCTTGATAGTGACTGATTAATCATCTTACAGCCTTCACCTGCCGCCATAGCACCTGGGCGGGTCATTAACACTCTATTAATAGCTGGAAGTCCTTCAATTTAACGTTTGGATTTTTTTTCAACGGATCAGCCCACCAGGGCACAGGTCAATGACCCACATCAGGGCCTGAGGTGAAAATATAATAATAATAATTATGTCTAGATGTTTCGGCCAGTGATATCGATTTGTTTTAGCTGATAATATTCCAGAGATAGATGCTGGTGTTGAGGAGTGATTCTCGTACCGTGGTTGTTGACAAATAATTTGTTGCAAAACTGGTGAAGCTGTCTATGTTGAACTTCATTCTTGAGCCAGTTCAATGTACTTCATATTTATTAAGAGTTTAGAAACGAATCACAATCAAAATTACAATAATGGTCAGTAATTCTTCATGTATAAAAATCAATTAAATATTTCTACTGGCAGATGATATTTATTTTATTTTTAATTCGGATTTTTGGAAAGGTTAGTTGGGTGGTGTGTAGCTCTGATGGGTGGCTCAATCAACCTCTCTAATTTTCATCAGTATATATTTAATATTCTATAATCATTACTATAAACGTCATTAAAATCGCATTTATCGTCACATGACATAAGGACTACTTGTTAATTTATGACACGTTTATACCGTTGATAGTTATGTTTAATAGTACTGTAGTGGTCAGGTCTCTTTTGGCTTATTCTAATCCGTCAATGGTTCTACTATTTGTTATAACTGATAGGATGTTCAGTTTATTTCACCAATATTTACAATGTGTAATGAAACTGCACCTTTATAACCATGAGTTGTTGAGAGTAAAGACAAACTGAGAACTACTGTAACTCTGAAATTTTGTGGCTGGACGAGGCTATACACTATCGTCCGCAATGCTCACATTAATACCTCTGCTTAAATTCCCCGCCAGTCTATCAAACCCAGAGCCAGCAAGGTACAATATACAGCAGGTTGTGACAGAGATCTCACCAACTTCTCATAATACGAAAAGCTAAAATGTGTCGTCGAGCTAAATAACTCACTAGAAACTCTGCTAATGCCACCAACACAAACATTTTCACTCTTACGTCACCACAAATAACAGATCTGTATAATGATTCTGTCCAAATTGGTCTTAAATTTAAAGAATCATTGCTGGTGAATGTCGGTGAATGACGACGGTGTAGTGACGATCAATCTGCCGGAAACATGTCGGTGTAAACAAATTGCGATGCCACACAAAACACCTCTATTCAAGCACAAACTGCAAATAGTTGTAGGTGTGTGTTATTGGTGATGGCGGGACGTGCGTTGCAGGGTCTGATAAGTGGTGTTCCGAGGAAAATGGTTCGGACGCGTTTAGGTGGTCCTGTTGAGGTATGTGTTATGAATAATGGTTACATGTGGTGTTCCGGTGATAGTGGGAGGTGTGAGAGACGTGACGGAGAGCCTGACAAGAAACAGGGTGTTGCTAGTAAGTCTTAAAGAAATGTCAGTAAAATATGACGCATGTACAGTCAGAACACACGTTATAATGTATATGAGCTATAATGTTGACAATGGAAGACGTTATATATCTAGCGACGACGTGAAATCTTATGTGAAGAAGTAAGTCAGAGACAGTCATAATTTCACAGGGATAGAGGCCTGATGTAGCATACATAAAACCTCCCTGACTGCTTCTTTACCGACAACCTTTTAATTTCTTGTGTTTCTGTGAAGTTTTTTTTTCTCCCTTTAGTCATTTGAAAAAGTTTGGTGTCAGCTTTTCGAATCTGCCTCCACCACGTTCCTCTGTCTTCAACCTTTTCCACACCTCAGCCAAATGTCTTCTTTATGTCCCTCCAAGTCCCTCCACCTTTACAGTTGTCATTCTCTTGAACTCCTCACTCTGATCGACTCATTCTAGACCAGTTGATCGCCCTCCTACGCCTCCTCTCGTCGTAACACAAGACTGAACCACCTCATCCTTGCCTCTTTCATCAAACTGCTTTAGTGATAGCGGGGTGTATTAATGACTGTGGTAAAACATACTTTGAGTGATTTATGATACCAAAGTACCTATATAAATAACACCAACATTACCTTACACTTTAGTCCCCTAGATATATAAAGAGCAAATGAGACCGTGATCTGAGCAGGTGATTCAGGTAGTAACTAATAAAAACAATACTTAACTCTCCAACGTTCGTGACAAATTCGAATCAATACTTTGGAAAGTTATTATAATCTGGAAAATTGTAGTATTTATGATGAAAATTGAGGTGATTATAGATATTTACGTGATTGAGGAGATTATTTGGTGCCTGCATGACGCTCCATCACTCATATAACAGTGATTATAGGTCACCAAAATGTATGTTGTATGAATCACAATGGATATGTATCACTTTATTGTCGATATGATTCAGTTTATTTATCTATACTTTTCACAGCGTATTGATTTAAGGTCACTCAACTGTATTATGAATAAAATGGAATATTATTTATTTAACCCATTGTATAAAGTACGTTTCCATTTATAGCTAAATAAAATCGTTTAAGTAAATTTAGTCAAATAAAATATTAAAAGTAGTGTCCCCCGTAGTGAAGGGGTTAATGAAGATAGTCTATTATTGGAAGTAATCTACTAAAATTTAATTGGAAAACTTAGAAATTTAGTCTACAGTTTCATATCATTATATTATCCACGCATCATCCATAAGATCACATCTGGTCGTGGATAATAAGTCCTCAGGATTCAAATCATTAAACATTATTAACACAATTATATATGACCAGAATCTTGGAGTTATACCATGAAAATATAATATGGGACGGAATTATACTGAAGGTTAGAGAAGGAACTGACATAGGTAGATAAATCCGAAACGTGTATAATTGAAGCCAGGGATCCAAGTGTCTTAGTGTTGCTTTCTGTGATCACTATATTACACATAACCTGACTAGACTAATTATAGATTAATTATAGTTATTGTGTTTTGTTTCTATATTTCTCATTTATTAGCGAATATGTTGTATAAATTACGTATTTCTGGAATTAAAGGGCAGTCAGTAGATTATTAGTAACGTTGTACCAGCTGTAGCGAGATGGTAGAGCATAACATTGTCTTAGCCACCAGCCATGATGCAAAAAACTCACGTGGATGGGTTATTGCCTATACCAGGGTCCCAAGTATTTTCCAGTGCGACCCCATCTAATACTGTCGCCTATCCAATGTGACCCCAAGTCATTATATATGCTGTATATATGAAGATCCTTAGAGTAAACAAGGACATATTGATATACAGTACGTATTTAATTATAAAAACAAGTAAAGAAAATATATTACAAATTGAGAAGTCTAAAAGTAAACGCTGGCAGAAAAAGGCTACAGCTCTGTCATAATTAATATGTAACATAATTATATGATCATTTAATGTGCTATACCTGGGGATATAATTACATAGTTAAGCAACACAACATACAATTTTCTTAGTTATATCTTTGTCATACTGTACGTATTTCGTATGTGAATTGTGTGCATTATCATTAAATAAATTTTTTGTTAACTAGGGGTATAATTATATGATTAAACAACATAGCACACAGTTCTCTAAGTTTAAGTTTGATACAAGGTTACGGTGATATTTAGTTTTTTATAAACACCATTGACGAGAAAGCTGCCTCACAGACTTCCAAATTACATCAGAACCTTAATAGCTCGATTTTTAACCGCCGAATGTCAATTTGATATATAACCCAAAACATTGATATGTCATCATAGATGGCAAAACTCACCGTTGCCTCGTTGTCAGTCTGTAATTCTGCTATTTCGAGGACAAAAGAGCCACAATGTTTTACATCTGCCTTGAACAGAAACTGAACAAAATCCAAAGATTCAGTAAGTAACTCGACGAATCTATCATTGCAATTTTCTGTCATTTTTTGTCTGCATCCATGGGAAGTACAGAGTTCATTGAGCTAAGAAAAATTCAAATGTAGGAGAGAGAATTTTCTGCTGCAAAACATGTCATCAGCGTTCGCTTTCCCTGGACCGACCTGACTTGACACGAGGAGAGCAACTGCATTATTCCTTTGACCATAATTTATGGTCCTGACTTAACGAGACAGCACCTGTCGGCCACGTCCTTCAGTCCTTGACACCTGAACTATGAGCTTTATAGGACCCCATTGACCCCATGACCTCAAAGCGACCCCGTGTTTGGGAGCCACTGGCCTATGCAAATATAATTATTCAATTAACGTGTCAGCACCTTGAATCAAACAGTGTGATTTCAAAGAAAAAATCCCCGAATCATTGGATATTGACAGTAGTTGTTCAACGTCATAAATACTCCAAAGAAAACGAATTACTGAAACCTTGTAAAAAAAATAACAAAGCTAATATTGGGGCAGATTTTTTTCCACTCCTCCTCTACTTGTTGCGACACCAGTAAGATCACTCATGACCTAAAATGTGATATAAAAACGAAAACTCTATCGATTTATATCTTAAGACTCATATGCATCACTGAATCTGTCGCTAACTCACATCTCCTTTTCATATCACTTAGCCATAATTCTGCTTAATAAAGTCAGGCTTACGAGAAGGATATGACCCTCAACCAACTCATCAATAACTGTCTGTGTAAAACCTCAAATGAAAAGCTGAAATATGACACACGGACATGTATTTCAGGACTTCATCAAGACCTTCAAACCCTTTCACAAACAGGGACATCAAGGTAGTGAGAATGGCGTCACCATCTGTCACCCCACAGCTGGAGTCAGAGGTAAGAAACAGTCGTATTTTCTAGCAAGAGAATCAAAACAGACATAAGGCTTGGTGAGAGACTCCATATTCATCAGGGGCCGAAGAATAACACTCCGGAAATTGAACTTCTGTGGAATCGAAGAGCGAGAATAGTGCTTAAATTATCCAGTATATATGAAGGCCAGAGTGTGTAGGTATGTTCTTGATGAGTAAGATATAGAAGATGAAAGAGTGAGTAAATTGAGAGAGGTATTATACATGTCACAATTAAATGCTGGGGGAAAACATTTGTTCACTTCAGTAAGAAAGGTGATAGGCCGGGACTTGGAAACGCTCAAATGGAAACAAAGATAAAACTGAATCCATTATATTCAACAAAAGGAGAAACGTTTTATGGAGGATCAGAGCTCCAACAATTCAGTGCTGGCAGCAGTTACAGATTGGCTGGAGTCATATAAAGTTTAATTGGTTTGGGACGAAAAAACACATAAAACCAAAGAAGCTGTACAACCAATTTCTTTCATCCGTGTTCCTGACAACCTTCAGTCTCCCCTTGTTTAAATCTCACATCAGCCTTCCTGTTCAGTCTTCAGCTCCTTCCTTTTCTCAGAAATATTTAAAGGATTCTGGGATATTATTTAAAATCCGATCGAAATTAAATGAAATAATTTACTCCAGGAAGGATTCTGAATAATTTGATAATCGCCAAAAAAAAAATAAAATACGAAATGGTCTCAAGGAACATGTATGGTACTTAAAGTGTTGTTTTGGGAAGAATATGAGAAACATTATTCCTTCCATCATCATTATGTATGTAAACTAAGATGTCACATTCAGCCAATATAAACTATGAATGAGAAATGTGAAGACCGGAGGCAAGGTATTGTGTGAGACAGATGCCTCAGTAGTGGAGATATCTAGGCACTGGATTTCACTCAAAAGACCTTCCATCTCATACCACTTTTAACTCGCTGAGAACTCATTATCCAGAGTCCTCTTTGGTTGAGGGAAGAAGGCGGCGTGGGACACTTCCTTCTCTATCCCAGAGATCTCAAAATTATTCCCGGATTTCTCAACTTAACATATACTGTACAATACAAAGTACTGAACGATTTCCCGTTATGAGTTATGTCAGTGAAGAAAGAACAAATGATAAGTCAAAACCTTCAACATATTTTGCTCTCCAGGTGACTGCAGGTGAAGGTGAAACTCAGACTGAGATATTTACTCAATAACAATGAATCACCTGTGAATATTACTGGTAGGTACACTCTAGGTTTCTCGTAAAATTTATGACACTTTATTGACGCCCATAGTAACTTTTTTCGTAGAATACAGTAAGAGTGCTGAAGTATTGTACAGTACGTATTTAATTTTTTGATCATGTAACTAAACTTTGACAACAATAATTACTACCATTTACTATTTTTCCTTTAAATTCCTACCTGAGGCTGTGATAACCCGGCCATTTAACGTGTTTCCTCGCTGTCGGAAAAAACAAATCCCAGCTCGGCTCTGTGGTAAAGAATTATTTAAAGCCTTCTGGTTCTAACTTGTTTTGATGGATGTTTACAAATGTTTTAAGTCAGAGATTATTCAGTCGCCAGTTTAATAATCAACCAAAATAACTCGTCAGCCGTAATAGCATTTAGAGGATGTGAAATGTGCATTGATATAATATATATATTTTGAGTAATAAGAGTAAATAAGGCTTAACAACACCTTTTAACTGGACACATAATGTATATGATGTAAACACAAGCATTAGGTAAGGTTAACAAAACATCAATACTAAATAAATGCTTCTAAATGCCACCTAATATCCCCCCTCCCCCTATATCTTTGGGTGTATTAGCTGTACACAGGTAATGTAAATTTTATTTAATCTTTCGTTTATCTATTAGAAGAATTAAGCAAGTGACAGCTCTTGGATATAATTTTTTTCCCGGTACAGTGATCTGGATCCAGCGAGTCGAGTGTAAACAAACCGCCATGTTGTGGCGTCATGGAAGGATTTGCACGGAAGACTGGAGCGTATTTGCATTGTCCAGAATTTACTGTAGCTAGGACAAGTTATATATGACGAACCAATAAAATGAAGAATGTTCATATTATTATGATTTTTGCGAAACCCCAGTGAAATTTTGGCCGTACAGTATGCTGTATACAATATATGCAGTGTATACAATTTATATCCTTCAAACGAATTAGTTAAATATTAGTATTGAAACAAAACTACTTCACGACAGGACATCCATCCGCCCAAGTAGCTACATGTTGATCATCTTGTGATCAAGAGTGTTGGGTGTTTGAGGTCCTTTGTTCTTTTCGTACGTCATATATGACCGTAAAATCCAATAAGCTGTGAGGTGCATTAGTAACCTGCATGTATAATGAGATAATTTTTATGATTTTTTTCATAATTAATACATAAATTAGAATGTTCACAACACATTAGGCATTATTCTTATTTTATAAGTTTTACGTGAAATTCGATCAAAATTTGGTCCCACATTACAGTCATGTAATAGGCACATAATATCTATATTTACATTTTAATTAAACCTAATTTGCATATCAATACCAACATAATGGTCAAAACGGTACAGTATGTATTTTGAGGATAGTGCTGTGTTTGGCGCGAATCTTTTCATTGATTTTTACTATGAAAGAGTTTGCTTTGTAATAACAGTAACCCCGACATTGTAAATTGCATCAACTGCATATTAATGAGATAATTATCATAATTACTGAATAAAATTAATTCACTTTATAAGACCTCAACAAAATTTAAATCTTTTTTTAGAGATAAATAAACTTATAATAGTGTGTAACAAAGCTTATAAAAGACAACAAATAGTGTTAATATCTGTTACATAGAGGTTTAATATTCTGCATATGCATTTAAGGAATATATGTGGGTTTTAGCCTATGATAGTGACTGCATATAGACACATCTGATATGTAATTGGAAACGTGCTATAAAAAAACTCTGAAACATTTATATATCATCAATAATATAAATTTGTTCGCTTAAGTCACTCTTTGAAACTATCTGAGGAAGCAATATCAGCTACATGTTGAAACTCTTGCGGGACAAAAAGTTATATTAAAAAGTAAAATTCTCGTTCACCTGTTGGTATATGATGTCTGTGTCAATAACAACACCTTTCAGGTAATTACAATAAAGGTCATAGAAATTGATTCAAAAACACCACAAGACCTTGACGAAGTTTTCCCAGGCGTGTTATAATATTCAGATGACTAACGTATACAAATTAGTTATATTGACATTAAGTTCATGGTACTATACATAACAGTCAGGTTTGTGTTTATACGCTATTTATATAAACAAAGAAATCATATTATGACCACACTGTAACACTCTCGTTCACTTTTACTCCTTTAATATTTCACAACTACAAAACTTAACCGAATACCAAATTATGATAATATCTTGACAATACGTGAGATCTATGAATTGATTATGTAGACATTAAATATACAATATATACACACAAACATAGATTGAATTCCTAAGTAAAAAACCTTCATAAAATTACATAAGACATAATCAAAGGGGGCTTAAATGACTCCAATCATAAATTATCAATATGTTATTTTTCACTATAAGTCGGTATGGTCACCAACATGAAACAAAGAACAATAGTTTTTGTCGTTTCTCTCCGTATTTTCAAAGATAGAGAGTTGAAGTTTGGGTCCTGCGGTGAGAACAAGGGGGAACACACAGGCTTTCTGTGGCCTGGTAACACACAACCACCACAGTATTGGAAATTTGATCTACTATTTATGTTCAACCTTTGTGTGTGTGTGTGTGTGCGTTGTGTGTGGGTAGACAGACGTTACGATCACGCGGTAGTTGAGTCTACACCTGCGAATCGCAAGGGAGAAAGCTTTTGTCCTCAATGGGATCTTCAGGACCTTGACCCGTTGAAGGGAGGCTGATGGCTATTGATATTGTGCTTTCTTCTTCACCTTCTTCAGAAAGACTTTTTGAGGTTAAGGGAGAAGTTTTGGCAGTTATGACACCAGGATTGTGTTTCAGGTTTGTAAATAAACTAATCCGTGAATTGTAGATGACGGCCAGGCCACCACAGACCAAGATCAAACTAACCACATGTATATATTCTGATCTAAAACTGTTGGGATTCTTGTACTTACTGTATAACTAAATAATTCGTGTGGTCCTTTATCGAAAATGTTAATCCCTTATTATTCATTATCTGAGGATCAATTTTATTCACCTTGATGAATTTCTTTTAAGATACAGAAGGTCTAAACTAAAATGTATACCACGATATTATAGGAAATTCTTATACGAAGTTATTTTAGGAATTTGATTGAAATTCCAAGCTTATGCAAGTTAGTGTGAAGGTCATCTTTAAATTATTATGATTACAATGATTACCCGGATTACTTTGATTACTATGATTACTGCAACTACTCTTATTACTATGATTACACCGACTTCTCTAATTACTCTGATTACTATGATTACCATAGCTTCTCTGATGACTCTGATTACCATGAAATCTCTTATTTCTATGATTAATGTATGTAAATAAGTAAACTATGATTTATATATATCCACAAAGGAAAAATGTATTTGTAAGGAGTTGTTTCCACTTGGGAAATACACTCAACTTTGAAGGGCCTTGTTATGGAAATCTTATCCAGATCCAATTTCCTCGCTGGTCTAATATTTCGAAATTTGTAGAGAAGGTAAACGATAAGAGAGAAAAGCGTAAATAGAGAACGAATTAGAGATTTAATATATAGACGTCTCTAGCTTTCTCTGTCTGCCTGTCTCTCTCTCTCTCATTAGTCAATAGATAAAAACATTAAGAGCGGCACATTGAATTCTATTTCGTCTTTTTTTTATAGTTTTATATCTCGGCTGATCATTTCTGTTGCGAGGGATCTTCCGGGCGGCTTCATTTATGCAAACGTCAAGTTAAATTCACCACAAAAAAGTAAGACAATCATCGGTGCCCCCATGAAACTTTCCAATTTTCGAAGTTTCCAACGTAAGGGAACTTTTATGGTGAAAATTGTTTTATATATAAGAGTTAAATTAAGATAACTTTACTTTGACTAAATATTATGAAAGTTAAGGAGGCTTGGCCAATAAACAATTGCCAGTTGATGTTGATGATTATAATATATTAATGCGATTCAACAACTATTGTCTTTAAATGCGTATTCTGGTTCAGTAATTGCACTAGTCATCAACTATAAGAATACCATCAGTTGTCAGCAAGTCCCACCGTCATTTGTAAACAGTGTTCATCCACATCACTCTGTATAAACACATAAACCGAGTGTATTAACTAACCCAAAAGAAGCGCTTAAGGACCTTTTGTTGTGGAGTAGCACTACAGTAATATACTTGGGTGTCTCAGAAAAATGTCTACACACCACCTGACGCATTTTTGTGAAGATCGCGTAAATACTTGTATTACGACACCAATATTGTCCTGGGGGAACTGAAACAACAGCAAGTGAAGATAATGTTACAGTTTTCATTCAAACATTCACGCGATATCCAGGAAAAGATATATAGTAGTACGCATACATTTTTCTGAGACACTTTGACATAACATGCTATTCGCCGTAGGATTTAGTTTCTCGTGTTTCTGCCAAAAAATCGATATTTATATGTTTACATCTTCATAATTAAGTGAAATGTGTTGACCTCGTCTCAGCCCTACTCACGTCTGACCTACTTTCTGCACATTTAGAAACAATTCTCACGTCCTGATAATCTCTAATGTCTTTTGTTCGATAAACTTCCGCTTGATTTATTTCTCATTGATGTTATATGTATTTTAATATGAATATAACCACTTCAATATTATAGTATGGACATACTGTACATCAACGGTATCAGTAAACCCAAAGTTGACCTAAAATTAGAGTTTTTTTTTACAGAATATTTAAAAAATTCCATCAAGATATTTTGCCTCATGAACTGGCAATATTTTAGCCAAGATTAGTTCAAGGAGGTCGTGGAGGTGAACCTGTTATCAGGGCTCCGGCAACAGCCTTCGTAAGTCTTGGCTAAGTGCTACCGTATTCTTCTCTTTTTTTCCTTCTCAACGCCAGCAAAAAAACATCTGGTCCAGGTAATATTTTCATAAGATAAATTTTTTGTTCAAGTCATCCTCAACTTGTGGTATAAATCAAGACATTAAAAAACATTTATAATCATCAATTATACGAAGGTGTTTGAGGGGGCGGCGTGGATGGAGGTGTCTGTGGCGGTGGTGGTGGTGAGAGGATGTGAAGGAGGAGGAAGCGCGGCGGCGGTGTGTGGCATCTGTATGTGGTGCGGTGACTGCTGTGGGGATCAATAGATGGCGCGCACTGCTCTTGCTGTTCCCACCACCACCACCACTACCACAACCTATTTCTTTGTTTATTCCAAGTAGTCTTTGTCGCCCCCTCCCACCACCACAACTTATTTCTTTGTTTATTCCTAGTAGTCTTTGTCGCCCCCTCCCACCACCTCACCCATCAAGAGTCATCATAATGCAGACGTCATTATTTATTGCTCAGACTTATTTATTTAATATACTTCGATTGACAAAGACGTGTGCGAGTATTATCGATAAATCGGTAATGATTTCGAGGCATCAGGACAGGGAATCGGTAATTTTGACTCGGTTTACATCGTGCCGTTGTTGGTATAAGATTATAATGCAATTTAATATGTGAAGTGTGTAAGCGATATTCTAAGTTATTAATACATGTCATCAACAATTAACAATAACAATACATCCCTTTGGTGCATATTTTAGATTTATTTTCTCAAACACACACACAACTGATTCCATCATACGAAAGTCTTAATTCTTGGAGGTCAACAATCATCAGGTTACATGACCATAATTTCAAGTATTTTTAGCGTCTTAAACAACTACACGTTCTTGACACACACGACTTCAGGACCCGACAACACTTGAGTATATAATAAGCCACGTTAGTATTATAAGTTATATTTAGAAACGTGGTGTCATGCTATCATTAGCCTAGGTGTGGGTGGCGTAGGTGACCTGAATTCATTGCCGTTGGTGTCAATGCAGCTGGTTGTGTACAGTCCTCTACTTAAAATATATACCTTAATTATATTATACCGGGGAATTAAGAAAACATTTAAGGTATTACAACATTACTTTTTCGTAGAGTCTAAGGCACTGTGGATGTTAATATTATAATGCATTACTGCGCTTCAACAACTAAGGTATTTAAGGTTAGTGTACACACAACTCATCAACACTTTAAGGTTAAGAGAGATTCATGTTTCTCTATTACATTCTTTAGTCATTTTAACAACTATTGAACATCATTGAAGTACAGGAAACTATTTTTTTGCTCGCCAAACAGCCACTCACCACACCAAGCTTGGCGTCAGTTTGTTTACCAGTTCAGAGGAAGGAACATCTTGTTTGAGACTCTCCAACATAAACGCTTTTTTTCTGTGTTTCCAGTCAAAACTATTTGTCATTTTGAAATATATTTTACATATTGATAATATATAGCGCAGTGCAGTGTTGATTTAAAGAAAATAATCTTGAATTACACCAAGTGAACTAAAATTTTATGGGTGAAATGGCGGTATGGGGTGACCTCTCTTCCACTCCAATGGACTTCTCTTCTCCCTTCTCCACCCCCATTCTAATTCCCATCATCATCAACCAGGAGCCTTCTACATGCACACCTCAAAGTAAGTGTAGTTTACTGCATTTATTTTTCGTTTGTATGTAATTTTCGGTAAGCTGGAACCAATTACCCAAAAAATCCATTGAAACAATGGTTTCTGTTAACGAGCAGCCTTCTGGAACGAATTGTTCGTTATATATATATATACATATATATATATATATATATATATATATATATATATATATATATATATATATATATATATAAAGCCATTAAACAGTACTAACCTGACCTAACCAAACCTAACCTAATTACGATAACATTTGATTATGCCGAAATAGAGAATTATATATAAAATAAAAATATTCTTATTTCACAAGAGATTCCGATGCGTTTTAAGGCCTAATCGGATAATAAACGTTATTATTTCATTCTATATATGTATATATTTTTAGTTAGCGAGTTGTTTGGTCTGCCTGGGGTATTCACTGACACAGGCTCATTTACTCAGGGTGTAAGATGTTGTTGTGGCGGCAGCTTCATCACCTTACTTTCACGTTATAAACCGTGAGTAAGCGCCACACTTCCCACCCACAGGTCCCTATCGCAGCCTAGTCCGTGTTTTTGTAGCGTGGATGACGCATCCATTAGTCTGGGGAGATGTCTGAGGTCCAGGGGAGTCGGGTGACCCCGTGAACCCCGACCTTCAGAAGCTCCTCCCACCCATGGGCCCCATAGAGGGCCAATGTTCCTCTAACGCTATGCCCACGTGGTGAACCCGGATCGTCAAGCCCCCAAACAACTGCCAGCCCCATCATTGGTGGATGAGTACAGCACATAACTCGGTGGGGCTGTTGGTGTGGTGGTGTTAGTCCACCGGAATTATCGGAGTTTGTTGGAAGGTGTCACCTGGTGGTGAGACTCCCATTAGCGGCCGCTGGAGTCTTGCCCCTGGGGTATTGAGTGTTGTACTGGCAGGTGCCACTGGTTTTATTGGTACTAAGGTGCTGTAAGAGTTTATGTGTGTTTTGGTGTGTGTACACCCAGTAGTGGTGCAAGTAAATTGAGCCTGAGGGCATGGTACCAGGAGTTCCGACTTGGGGTGTATACAACGTCTTTTCTGAAACCATTTTCGTGTTTCAATAAACAGTGTATTTGTATGTGAGTCTATGATTCACCTATAGTATTCACCGTTGTTCTTTCCCTAATACTCGATACTATAATTACATGGACCCATGGGCCTTCCTCTCACGTCACGCTACCAGGTCAGAGTATTACGTAAGTTGTTGTGAGAGTGCCAAGCCCTTACAGGGGGGCAGCTTGTGGTGCGCGCTCTTACAAATGGTGGCCTCGGTGGCTCAGCAGTAAGTAGTAGCAGCCCCCCCTCGTACAAATGGTGGCAGCTAGCTTGTTGTTCCATTCCCCTGTTACAACAGGTTGGAAAAGTGAAGTAGGTACTGTAGAATGAAGTGTTTGCCATACTTACTGTACCTCTTTGTTTTGTTCACACTGTGTCTAATGAGCCGCTCTGCCTATGGGACCTATTTTTATCCCCAAATTGTAATAAACAGCTTCAGAATTTTTGAAATGTGAGGATTAAAACTGCAGCATTTTGTACCTCACTCGACATCAGCTCAACATAGCATCGCCTTAACATGACCTCAGTACACTCGAATTTTCCCTCATTAATTTACTGATATGACATGACTTTGTGATATTAGATGCAGATAATATCAATCTCTCCCACTGTAGCGTTGTTATTAATATCGTGACCGGGAAAATATATTGAAAAAAATTGAATTAATGTAAAATGTCATTGATAAGAAAATGACTTATTGAAGCCATGAGTTCATCTCCCCGTCTCACCTCCACAACATACGATGAAATGAAGGTGTAGGATAACTTTCATCCATACCTTGATACCACCTTATCGGAATAATACCAGTTGTCTAGATAATGAAAGGTTGGTCTTAAATATGTATGATGTTCAACGTACAACTCTTTCCACTATATACAGTTTTATCGAATTTTCAATGAATTATTTTTCATTGCATATTTTTTTCTCGGTATAATTGGATCATCTCATACGTAATGGAATAAATAGTATAAAAGTGAGTTACGTTTTTATTCCTATAATTTACTTTTACTTTGCTGCTAATCCAATATTCTGTATTCTTCTTTCTCATTAAGACGAAAAGTAAAAAATTCCTTTGTCACCAATAGATTTTTTACCCACCCTAGCGAGGGTCATTGACTGCGTCCCTCTGGATCTGATTTCATTTCATCAGGATTTTTTCTCTTTTTTTGAGGGCTTACTTATGAGTCTGCCCCGTATTTGTCCAGTCGTCTTTCATCGAGTAGCCCAAACTGAGCACTGAGCAGCGATGTGTATAGCAAATCGTCTGTTCTCTCTCTTACTGAATATGGACTGTTAGACTCTCTGTGCAGATTATGTGTCAGATTAATGTAGATGTTGTCTTACTATTTGAGGACGAGAGGGTTAAACCATGTGTTTTAATGGGTTAAAATTTTCCTAAATGGGGTTAAAACATAGTGCTCAGAGTTAAAAAATCGTCTTTAAAGGGTTAAATATTGCTATCAAAAGGTTAATATCGTCCTTAAAGGGTTAAAATATCGGCATAGAAGGGTTAAACAATAAAATTTAAAAGAGTTATCAGGTGGTTTCTCAAGACGGTATGTCTCATCAATGTTATTATTTACACAGACACGAAAATTTGTTCCCGTATGTCTGCTAAAAGCTGAGCTAAACCCAAATGACATAATACAACGCCATCTATTAATGAGATTCCTAACTACATCCCTCAGAGTGACGTCTCCCTGACCATATGATGTTATATGTGTCGTTTATCTTCTGATCGTGATACTTTTAGTTAGATACGTTTAGTACACTTCCCCTGCCAAGCCTCCACAATCAGAACTCTTGAAGTTTGTTAGTTGATAATCTAGTGTTTGATCTGCCTGACCGTAGAGTACTTGCTTATAAACCTCCTTAGTTATCAATTACTGTACATCAACACACTGTAACATCAACAAGCATGTATACTGACGAGTTTGTGTAAAGTTGAGAAGCTTAGTGGGAAAACTTTTCTTAAAAGTACAAATCTAATTTATGTGAGGTAAGGGTGCGGTGGCCGAGTCGATACAGTGTATGTCTCCTGGTTCGATCCCGGTGCTTCCAAATGCCACCCAACTGCAAATAGGTTATTAAATTTACCCCCCCAATTAAGAGGTAATGGTTGACGGGTACAGTGCCAGCTTTCTTAATTTCTTATGTACCCAACCTGATCCAATTGTAAACTATAAAGAATAATTATGCCTAACCAGACGTGTATACGAAACAGTGAGTAAAAACAGTGCTATGGTTAAGTAAGTTAGAAGCCATGCAGTGTTAGGTATGTGTACCATGTGTATTAAAACTTTAAACGGATAACTGTGCGCACGACTCGTAATACAAATTAATTCCATATTAGTAACAATAGCAAGACGAGAGAATATGTCAGGGGATATTGTCAGTGAGTTAGGGCAGCTCTATTGTGAGGACCTGGCAAGACAGTGACGGACATTGTCAATCAGACGGGGCTTAGCCGGGCAGCCGACTTACAGTATAGTTTACAGTGGATCACGGTTTGTCAGTCGGCGGGATCAGTGGCGAGGAGGAAGACCTCATGCTACCGCCGCTCCTGGTGAGAGGGTATCAGGCACCGCACCTGCCCGGCCACTGACTTCACCAGTACAGCTCAAACGTGAACTTCATCTGCCCAGCCACCTGCTTACCGTGAGATGACGCCCAAGATCTATAACATCTTGGTGACACAAGCGTGAGCACGACTACCACTACTGTGTACCGCCAAGGACAACCACAGCTACCACCACCACCACTAGCTACCACCACCAGCTACCACCACCACCACCACCAGCTACTACCACTACCACCACCACCACCACCACCAGCTACTACCACTACCACCAGCTACCACCACCACCACCAGCTACCACCACCACCACCACCACTACCACCACCAGCTACCACCACCACCACCAGCTACCACCACCAGCTACCACCACCACCACCAGCTACCACCACTACCACCAGCTACCACCACCACCATCACCAGCTACCATCATCACCATTACAGCTACTACCACTACCACCACCAATAATAATCACTACCACCTGTTTGCCACTCTTCCGCTGGATTAACAGAAATCAGCGAATAATCAACAGAACCGTTCGACTGTGGCAACTGTATAACTCGCCCTCACTCATACACTGTACCTGGTAATGGTGGTGATGGTGGTGATGGGGATGGTGGTGTTGGTGATGATGGTGTTGGTGATAGTGATGGTGGTGGTAATGGTGTTGGTGATGATGTTCGTGATGGTGATGTGGGTGATGGTGGTGTTGATCGTGATGGTGTTTGTGGTGGTATTGGTAATGGTGGTGATGGTGATAATGTTATTGGTGAAGGTGATGGTGGTGTTGATGGTGTTGAAGGTGGTGGTGGTGATGGTGTTGGTTGTATTGGTGGTGGTGGTGGTGATAGTGATGGTGGTGGTAATGGTGTTGGTGATGATGTTCGTGATGGTGATGTGGGTGATGGTGGTGTTGATCGTGATGGTGTTTGTGGTGGTATTGGTAATGGTGGTGATGGTGATAATGTTATTAGTGATGGTGGTGTTGAAGGTGGTGATGGTGTTGGTTGTATTGGTGGTGGTGGTGGTGATAGTGATGGTGGTGGTAATGGTGTTGGTGATGATGTTCGTGATGGTGATGTGGGTGATGGTGGTGTTGATCGTGATGGTGTTTGTGGTGGTATTGGTAATAGTGGTGATGGTGATAATGTTATTGGTGAAGGTGATGGTGGTGTTGATGGTGTTGAAGGTGGTGGTGGTGATGGTGTTGGTTGTATTGATGATGGCGACATTGATTGTTGTATTGGAAATGGTGATGCTGGTGGTAGTGGTGTTAGTTGTATTGGTGATGATGGTGTTAGTGATGATGTTGATGGTGATGATGGTGTTGGTGGTAATGGTGAGGATTATATTGGTGATGGTGGTGTTGGTCATGGTGATAGTGATGGTGATGGTGATGGTGATGATGCTGTTGGTGTTGGTGGTGTTGGCGATGGTGTTGATTGTATTGGTGATGGTGGTGATAGTGGTGGTGTTGGTTGTATTGGTGATGGTGTTGGTGATGATGATGACGGTGATGATGGTGGTGGTGATGTTGGTGATGATGATGTTGGTGATGGTATTAGTTGTATTGATGGTGATGGTGATAGTGGTAACATTGATGGTGATGGTGGTGTTGATGGTGATGGTGGTAATGGTGTTGGTGATGGAGATGATAGTGTTGGTGATGGTGGTGATGCTGTTGGCGATGGTGGTGGTGTTAGTGATAGTGGTGGTGATAATGGTGATGGTGGTGATGGTTGTCTTGGTGATAGTGGTACTGGTGGTTGTATCGGTGGTGGTGGTGGTGGTTGTGATAGGGTTGGTGGTTGTATTGGTGGTGAAGGTGTTGGTGATGGTTACAATGGTGGTTATGGTTACACTGGTAATGATGGTGTTGGTGATGATGGTGATAATGGTACTGTTGGTTGTATTGGTGGTGGTGTAAACTCCTAGACATGAAGAACCAGGCGCGTGTCATTCGAGCATAATTATTATATACACACAGCTTTATATATTGTCCTGGAGGTCGCGTGACTGTTTGTATTGCAACAACAATGTCCTCACTTGTGGGAGACCTCAAACATCAACAAGTGAAGACAATGTTTCTCTTATAATACAAACATTCACGCGTTAACCACACAAAAAAAAATTAAGAAAATTACTATAATTTTTGGGGTCAGTTAACGTGAATAGGATCTATATTTAAAAAAAAAACGACTCTATTGTTTTGTTATAAGATTCTGTTCTTTATAGTTAGTTTTATTTTTTAGGTGAAATTCACATTATTGTGAATCTTTACAAGCATCACATGAAAGTGTAAATCTCAAGAGTTCAGTTGATTTCCACGTTCTTTTTTTCTCGGTTCCAGGCCATAACTGCAGCCACACTCTGTTTACTAAAACGTTGCTGGAGACAATTTCTGTCGAAGGTCGCTGGAAGTGAGGAGAAATTATAGTGTGTAGAGAGAAATGTTGGGGTGAAACAGCTGGGTTAAAGTTGACTGTGGGTGAACGAGGGTGAAAGAGGCGATAGAGGATAGTGGCGATATTGGGGCAGTGTGGGTGAGGAGTGTGTGGGTCCAGGGTGTGGGTAGGTGGACGAGGTCGATCCCTGTCTCCTGAGACTTCATAATTTCATTTATGGCCTCACGAATGTGGTGATTATAGCGGCAAGGATTTTTAGTGTCGTCGTTCCCAGCTCATAAAACATATTACATTACAGAGGTGTTGATATACTGTATTTCTCCGGTGTGTGTGTGTGTGTGTGTGTGTGTGTGTGTGTTTTCCAGTCTCCAAGTTATTTGTGTAAGGTTTCTTAGGTGGATACTAAGCCAAATTTTCCTAATACTGTTACAGCCTGGCTCTGTTCCCACTCTCATCAACGAAACTAATGACATTTTGACCCGGGAAGAGAAGCGAGCCACCAAAGTACCATAACGTCACAATCCACAATTCTGGAACTCATGAGAAACTCCCCAATCAGTATATCTTCAAGTAATCATCAAAAATGTACCTACAATAGTTATTTATGAAAGAGAGGAAAATACCACATAATATCCAGCACACACACACACACATATATAAGAACCATTACTGGAGCCACTCTCTGCCCAGCCATTTGATGGGGTGTTAAGACGCAGGCTGGACAAGAAAGTACCAAGTGGTGACTGGTAGTTTATCGGGGTCTGGCAACCTGTAGTAATCCGCGCTAAGTCGTGGCACAACACAACACCCACCATTAGGCGGAATTCCGTGCATTATGCAGGCAATCCAATTGAGGTTAAAGTGAGTTTACACGTGAAGTCACGTTTCCTGGGTCTTGTTATTGGCGGGGAGGAGACACCTGGAGCCTCGTTACACACATTAGTGGTCCTGACACAGTCCTCTTCATAAGTTCTGATACGTTATTAACACTTGTGGAAAAGGGTTTTGAATTATCCGAGTAACATTTTACCTATATTTTTGGGTACTAATGAGTGAGTCGGGTATCAGAGGTTAGTAAAGCACTTATCGAATTTAATTTATAATATATTTTTAAGCCATGATGTCAGAGAAGGACGTTGATTTATACTGGAGGAGGGAGGAGCATGGCAGCGACTGAAGACTGCCGCTCCCTCTGACGAAACAGTGGAGCTGTGATGGTGTTCCGCGACCGTCACTCACCCACAGGTTATGGTCGAAATACTGTGCTTGACCTGTCTTTACTGACACCTGATATTTAAATTATAGTGTGTAACAGGTCCTCGTCTGAATCTGATTATTTTTCCACTTACCTGTGAAATCTAACAAATCATACGGAGTGCTTCACTAGTAAATCTAATTAGCAGATTAAATTGTATTGTCGTTTTCCACCTGTATTTTCCCAAATTGGATTAATGCACAGGAGACCAAAGTGAATTTGATCATTTTACGGAAGATTTGGTTGTAGAATATATTTGTTTCCGGTCCTCAAAGTTGTGAGGTGTTGTCTTGGAAGATTGTAACGTTCAGCATTATAGTTAAAACAGAAAGGTTCTTCTTAAACCTATTCACCTTAATCAGTGAATTGACTCAATGATGTACTTGCTCCAGAACCACATTTTTTTTCTCCTTGACAAACATCCAATAAACCCGTCAGTTTTCATCCAAATTTCTCCTTTCTTTTGATATGAATTTAAAACAAGAAAAAAAATCGTTATCATTCCACCTTCCAAGTCCTAAAATTTTTTTAACTTTGATTTGATTTATTTTTCCCGTCTGACACATAACTGACAAGATAAACTTCACCAATATCTATCTGTCGGTTTCTTCATTTGTTATATAAAAGACAAAAAAACATTGGCACGTTTATCTGTATATGATAGGCTATTTTCAAAGTCATATCCTTTTTCAGCTTGAATCACCTCGCAAGTTATCTGAAACTAATTTATCTATAATTTTCATATAAGAAATCATATAATTGTAGAACAAAACTGGTGAAAATCTGTACGTATATATCAACATTATACAGAGACTTACTGTATAATAGTCAACTTTTCGAAGTTAACCAACCAACCACGTTCAGGGTCTCACTAGTAGAACCGTAGGAGTTAGTTGTTAGTTACTAAGTCATTATTCCTCATTCTGTTAATTAAATCGAATGTCTCAGTGAACGAGTACGGTTAATTAATCAAGAAATCACAAACTAACAGATCTCTTTTTTTATCCCGTAGACTTTATATAAATTTACACAAAGGCAACTGAAACTAATCTGGCGAGGATAAATGGACCCTGTGGTGTGTTGTGTTGTGTTGTGGAACAGTCAGGTGTTTTGGGGTGTCGAGTTTTGTTACTTTTTGACGTGACTCCCCTCTCCCACACGTTTCACCTCCCACGAATCTGATACGAATTCATTTTCCTCTGATGATATTTCATGTTTAAAAAGAAATAATTTAATGACAAGTATATTTTTCTCACAAAGGTTTTTAAAAGGAAAAGCTGTAGCTGGCATTACAGGGTCACTACTCCCTGAGGTCATGAAATATTACTACAGTACCTGCCTACCTGTATGTCACCTTAATGGTCAAGCTCCGGTCGTTATGGTTCCAAGGTTGAGAGTGAAAAACAAACTTTTTTATGTACAAATGACCAACAGTTCGGCTTAAAAGAGAACCAGGAACAGAGATGTGAGTTCTTTAATGGCCATCGTGTACAATCCAATTGTTAGATAGGGTGGAATCAAAGGCATTTCGTCTTTTTAACTCTCTTCCTTTAGTCGACAATCTTTCTTCACTTTCTCTTCGCCGCAATGTTGCTTCACTCTCTCTCTCTTTTACAGTTACTTTAACGGGCAATGTTCGGTGGATTTGGCATCCTGTGTACCGCCGGCAAGGCCGTGGGCTCGTAACACTCGTCTTGCCCGTGGTTCCTACCATTTCTTTATGGATGTCGGTCAAACTAGAATAACCCGTTATAGTACATCCTTCTTTCTTCACATAGCCAGACTGTAGAATGCTCTGCCTTCTTCTGTGTTTCCACACTCATGCAATGTCACACTTTAAAAAGCTGGTTTTCCGGCATCTTCGTGGTGTAGATAAATATAACCTTTTCCTCTTATATTTTTTAATTTATTTGTATTCTTATTTTTTTACCCCCAAGGCCACGATGTGGGTCGATGACCTGTGCCCGGGTGGACTACTCCCCGTAAAAAAAAAATGTTTGAGCGGCCAGCATCAAGCCAGAGTTAAAAAAAATATATATATTTATTACATTTTCAAGCGTGTAAATTAAACGTTAGATCATAAATCCTTAGCAGAGCGGAAATGCACATTTTCGTGACTCAGTTATTCTTAATTAAAAAGAAGAACTTTGCGTACTCTTTAATGTCTTAATGATCTTAATTCTTAGAATTCTCTTATTATTCTCGTTTAGTGCCGCGCGCGTGCGTGTGTGTGTGTGTGTGTGTGTGTGTGTGTGTGTGTGTCACAGCTAACAGTATGAAGGGTAACCTACTCTATACCAGAGAGATCTTCAGACATATATCGAACTTGCCCCTTTAACCAATTTTATCGCCTCATTTCTAAACACGAGAAGCAACATGTGGTTGTCGAGGCCCAGGTGGACATGAAGTTACGGTAAAACATCTCCCGCCGAGTTAATGTGACCTACTTAACATCTCAACATCCCTTGTCTAATTAAGTACTGTACCTTGTCTAAATTTATACAATATACTTGGCGTTCGAATCGATTTCTTATGGAAGGCTGTGTTGTTGTTGTTGTTTATTGTACAGTCGTGGGCAATGAGATGAGGTGGATGTGTTGTATCGCCGACGTCATCTAGCAAGAAGTATGATGATGATACTTGTCTAGCGTCTTCGTCTACCACCTCACCCTCATCTTAAATGCTACCACGACCACTACCACAACTACCACAACTACCACAACTACTACCACCAACACTACCACTAACACCACTCACACCACCAACACTACCACTAACACCACTAACACCACTCACACCACCACCACCACTACCACTAACACCACTCACACCACCACTACCACAACAACTATTACCACCACCAATACCACCACCAAAACGTCTACTACCACCACCACCACCACTAGCACTGCCACCACTACTACTACAAGCGTCACCACCACCAACAAGTCTTTTGGTTCAACAACTAATATATTTTGTCCTAATATATTCATGGCATCACGTCCCTGGCTGCTCCCTGGCGACACTGTGCCACCTCACTTCTGTAATAGTCTTCCGTTGTTGCCCAAAGGGAGGTGACTAAGTCTACTTTACATACTACGAAATATATATGAGAATCATCCATGACCTGAGGATTTACGACTACTGGCTGGTAATGAAATATGAGAAAGACCTATTTTTTTGTGCTGGTAATTTGTTTGGGGTAAAATATAGTAGTTTACGGTAATTTGCATAATTAAATGTATGTATTAGCCATTAGTTTACCGTGTTCATTGTTGTATTATTTTCAGTATAATATTATGGTCACTAATTGTAGCGGTGAGGATTTACAGCTGCGTGTCAAACTATGGATATAAACGATTATGTATTGTGTAATAACATATTGTATTCATCTTTTTTTTTCATAAACTAACATCCCAGTACAGTGTAATGCAAAACAGTGCTCTTGTTTTACTGTTGATATATATCGTAGTTAACTCAGTTTGAAATTATGTGCGTGTGTGAAAGAGAGGGAGGGGGTGTATGTGTGAGAGAGTGTGTGTGTTTGGGAGGGAGGGAGGGTGCGTGTGGGGAGGGTGCGCTTGGGAGGTAGGAAGTGTGTTTGTGTGTGTGGGTGTGTGTGTTAGAGAGAGGGAGGGGCTGTGGAGAGGGAGGGAATGTGTGTGTGTGTGTAGGAGGGAACTTGTGGGAGGGAATGGGGAGCGTATATGAAGGAGGGAGCGCGTGAGAGGGAGGCAGTGTGTATGTGTGTGTGTGTGAGGGAAGGACAGACAGAGGGAGGTAGTGTGAGTGTGGGAAGGAGGGAGGGAGACAGGAGGGAGGGACTGTGTGCGTAAGAGGGAGGGAGGGAAGGATGAGTATATGTGTGTGAGCCACGCATTGCTCGGGTGATGAGGACATCTCGGCGATCTCTTTCTCTGACAATAATGTAGTCAAAGAGATGCCAGTGTTTGGATCGTGGCTGTTGCCACGGACCCTTGAAAGTGTCGTCTTGTGCAAAGAAGGTATTGGTAATAGTGAGGCTGTGCGCAACACACTTTCTGAGGAGGAGTAGGCCTTTGGGATTACATTTGCCTAGTCCATTTCTCCCTATGATCCCTTGTTAAATATCAGCATCTCTGCCAACTCTGGCATTGAAGTCACCTAAAAGCACAACTTTATCTTCCTGGGGATAAAGGTTAGTACTGTCAAAGTCAGCGTAAAAGGCTTCCTTGATATCATCCGCTGTATCCACTATTGGGGCGTATGCACCGATGAAGAAGGCATGACGTGAGTGATTCAGTGAGTCTCGGAGCATCATGAGGCGCTCCTTGATCCCAACAGGCATTTCAGTTAGCCTACAAAGGATGCATTTGAGATGACAAAGCCAACTCCATAAATGCCGTTTCTCTCCACAGCAGCCTTACCCTTCCCTATAGAAGGTATAGCCAGACTCCTGTTCTTTGAGTCGACCCTCGTCTGGGAGGCGGAAATCACTAATGGCTGCCACAAGGGCAGTTCTTCTGTCACGATGCTCACTTGTGCCAGTATGCAGAAGGGTCCTGACATTCCATGCAGTGACCATAAGTTGTTGTGTAGTTTATTTTTGTTTTAATCTGTGATTATGATTGTGTTTTCTACCACATAAGGATGACCTTACTGGGTGTGGTTGCCCAGTCAGGTTAGTGGGGTGGGGTGAGCACAGTGGGTCCTCGAGAGGGCTGCTCAGTCACATAGACAGGACCGGATTTCACTGCTGCCTAGATCTCAGTGCATAAACGACCATCTTATCTATGCCGCCCATGTGCGGAGTTGTGACTAGAGACTCCTGGCAGTGATCTCTGCCTGTCCCCGTCGCCACCCGTCCATTGCCATAGGACTTTTGGGGATGTAGGTCTTTTGATGATGATGAGAAGTTTGACGAGCTGGATGAAGACTGCGCATGAGTTGATTTATGTAGTGAGGCAGGAGCGTAGGCTGCAACCACACATCCCTGCTCTCCCCTTTCCTGAGCCAGTGGTGCAAGTGCTGCAGTGAGTGGAGAGAGGGAGAGTTGCAATGGACTGCTGATAGCCCAGTTTGTTGGGTTTCGCCTTAGTAGCCTGTCCATCAGGCATTGCCTTCGTCCGCCGGTGTAGTCGTTGGTTTTTCCCCGTGGTCACCACTTCTGCCTATACCACCATTGGGGTCTTGTTGGAGCTCTGTAAGCATGTCTGCCTGATGTGGGGCTCTACCGCAGCGGGGCAATTGGCTGGTAGAAGCCAAAACGTGTCCACAGGCCAGTGGGGCTATGCGCCGTCCCTCTGGGGCCCACTGCTACCCCGGAGATCCCCTGCTGGTCTAGCCTGGGCCCACGAGGTACCCAGTTAACGTGTGTTGACACAAGGAGGCACAGCAGGAGTCTTGATGGTGAAGAGGCTGTGTACTGGCAGGGCTAGCCAGCGGCGGCAGCAGAAAGAGAGAGGGAGCAAGCAGTGCTTGCACCTTAACACTAACATAGTGCTGCCATACTCGATCCATTTCACCACCCTGTGTGCAACGCGCGCGCGCACACACACACACACACACACACACACACACACACACACACACACACATTACGATCACCAACAAACATACATTACATCTCTTAATGAGGGGACAGAAGACTTTTCTTATGTGTGGAGGAGGAGACCAGACAACAAAAATAATTATACAATGAGTCCGTACAGGTGAGGTGCGACTAAGAATACGAAGAGCACACATCAATTTTCGAGCCCTGGCTGGTGGTGACACAACTGCCATTATTTTTTATGGAATCAGTAAAAAGGAGAAAAAAGAACAAAATATCTGTAGAAGTTTTGACTGTGCACTCAGAACTTGTAAATGGAGTTGGTTCTTGTGTAATGGGTGCAAAAAAAAACGTGAGAGACTGTGTGGGCTACGACGGGGAGTAGGGGGAGGGGGGGGGGGAGGCGATGTTTGGAGATAAGTGATGCTAAGAGTCAGCTATTCTGGAGTTAGAAAGTCACTACTCGTCTGAACCCCAACACAAGCGAGACGTTCCTCCTATTCCGTTAAGTCTAGTCACGAGGCGGCTATGTGCTAGGTAGCCGCTCCTTCAACACTTTTTATTTTCCTTAGATCCAATGAGTTCAGGAAGTGGAAGAAATAAAATCTATTTTTTTTAAAGGATTCTATAGAAATTTTAATGTCTAGTGTCTGTGTTAACTGCTTTTAGTTGTGATCTGAGATATTCGGAGATACAAGAAAACCGAGAATCAGTAACGGGGAGAAGTGAGCCAAACCAAGTACAAAAAACTAAGGAAATACGTGAGAACTTAACTTGTACCTAAAACAATGTAAATAAACGACGACATGTAAGAATAAAAACTAAAGACCGTTCATTAAAAAAAACTTAGATGATTTTCCCCGACGATATATAAACATTGCCTTTCCTCTCTCCTCTCTTTTCAATATCACTGGATTGGACTATATAGGCTATCAGCTTATCAGGTAGCTAATCAAAATCAATGAGGATAAAGGAATTAGCTTATAAATCGAGCCAGTCGTTATGATAATGTAGCCAAGTTTCAAGCAGTGAAGAGTATCAAAAATTTATGAGTTATGATAGAATTTCTTCCTCACATTAAAACTTTATATTCCTGCCTCACTTGTTGATCCACAGTGAGTATACATTTTTGAGACACCCTGTATAACCTAAAGATGACAAATCATAGAAATCTTTGGACATAAATAGTTCATAAATTACTGTTAAAAATCTTAAAGTGTAATAGTTGATGACTAGAAATGTACTAACCCACAATACTCACTTAAAGACTTTAGTTGTTAAAGCATAGCAATGCATTACAACATCAGTATAGCTCGCAAAATTTTCCCTCCTGTAGTCTTCTTTCTACAGCAAAGAGAGAGATGGACCTGTTTTAATATTAGTTTATTTATTATTAGTGTATTTACTTAACTACAAAAACCCACTCAAAAGTTTTCGAAATAACCAACAAGTAACTATCCATTGACTAAAAACTGCCTCATGAGTTAGATGGTTGTTGATCCAGGACCTGACATATCCTTCAGCCATGTGACTTCGCTTCTCTTCATGTATTGATTTTCCTGCCGGCATGGACGGTCACTTGCCGCAGACCCACGTGTGTGTGTGTGCGCGTGTGTGTGTGCGTAACCTGATGCTCCCCCCAGCTTATTTCACACTTACCTAGTGCTTCCTTGCTCCTCTTTACCTTCCACTTGGCGAATTCCTCTCCTCTTTGAAACTCATCTGGTGCTTCCTTGCCCCTTTAACTGTCACCTGGTGCTTCCTTGCCCCTTTAACTGTCACCTAATACTTCCTTGCTCCATAAATACTCACCTGGTGCTTCTTTGCTCCTTTAAGACTCACCCGGTGCTTCCCTGTAACTGTCCACCTTTTCATGTTTTAACCATTAATTCCTATTGATCATTTTCCACTCCCTTCTACCCTCCCCCCCCCCCCCCGATGGCCAAAGTCTCCCTGTACCTGCACGTGCTATCCGAGTCCTTTTCCAACCCACCTCACCCATTTTCCAGGTATATACATTTTTCCTTACTCTCCCACCCCTCCCAATAGGAATTTCTCCACCCATTTCACTCCATCAGGTGGCAGCGATGGCCTCCCTCCCTCTTTACCCTCCCCTCAACCCCTCCCAACCCCCTTTCAACTAGAGTTCTTCCCCTATTCTCATCAGTCCCCAGAGAATGTCCACTCGTACCTCTCCTTCAAACTCCCTCCCCCTAAAGACTCTCTCCTCCGCCATCACTCACTTCCTACTGCCAGTCTCCCTCCTCTTAATCCCTTCACTCTAGGTCGACTGCCTCTCTCTCTTCCCTCCATTCACTATAGTATATGTGTTGCTCCTAAACCCTCCACTAAAGGTTCTCTTCCCTTTTACAAATTTACCCTGGTGAATATTTTTTCCAACCACACTAACATATTCTGGAAAATGTGGCTCTAAGCTCGCGACAAAGCCACTCACTCGCTGCCTTATGGTGACTACTCTCGCAGGGGTCTTTCCCTCGCCTCATTATGTCCTGACGTGGAGGGTCATCACTTAACTTTTTACATAAACTTGCTTTTTCGTTTAAGTGATAGATGTCATCACGAAGTCCCCAGAGGTCCAGCTGGCCTGTCACAAAACGTTGGAGGTGACGGCCGAAGCTAACGGTACTTGCGGCATCACCTGAGGGGGAGACCTTCCTGCTGCTGACAACATGGCCTCAAGTGAACCCTACAGCCTCAAGTACTATACCAGCCTCTGTCTCGAGCCTGTCTTACCCATTGAGTACCTTCACACTTTTTAATGGTTATTTTTTTCCGCATGAAGTTTCTCTTACCCCGTAAGATACACTGAGGATCTTCTTGGAGCACCGTAACGTCAGAGATAACTCGGGTACTGTGATAATATTACAAATTATGGTGACCATAGACGCATTAAGAGAGAGATACACATAAGGAAATAATTTGACAGTAATGAGAGAAGAATTTTTCCTCTATTTCTCTCTCACATCTGACACCATCGAGTTTCTCATTATGTACAGTCCTCTTCACACCTGTTTGGTGGGTTCACTTTACAGACCGACAATAGGTAAAGGTCCCTCCCTTTACCTAGCTCTCTTGGTACCGTGGGAACCTACTGTTGATGAGCCCAATGTTAAGGGCCCTGTTGTCTGGTTTTGTGAAAAGTTTCTTAGGGATGGCAAAACCACCATTAACAAGAGTTGGCTTTATAACTCAGGAACCGGGACACATCCTTCAGTCTCTCGTGAGCAGACGAAGCCATGAACCGGAGTCACACCATCGTTCAATACCATCTCGATGCTATTTACAACAGCATTTCTTTCTGAGCTCAATATCGTTATTTCTGAAGACTCAATAAGATATTGTTACTGAATTTTGGAGAGACTTCAGCAAGTAAAGCTAAATCTCCCTTGGTGATGTGATTCAGACCCCAACCGACGTTTGTATGAAAACAACAGAAATAATGCACTTTAGGATTAAACGAAAAATTCCTCTTACTTCACATTAGTCTGAGTCTCTTTGGGCCCTGGAGGGACCTTCGAGTCATTCAGGGTTCTTAAGAAGAAATTTTAACAAAATTTATTTACTCACTGGAGTCAGATACTACAGGAGTAAGGTTCGTGGGGCTCTCAGTATTAACCTCCTTTTAGGAGAATCGTGTGACTTCTCGTAAGTGGGTGTCCCGATGTCATCTTGCGGTGGAATGTCATGAACCTGGTACAGTAGTGTGATGTTGGAAAAAAAAAACTATGGTTACGGATGCTGCTCCTTCCTCTTCTCCTGAACATTCTGTAAATTATAATGATGACTGTCTTGTTTAAATTCATTGTTGTCATTTTCTTCAGCATGTGTCGGCAGTTTAACTCATATTAGAGAAAAGATACCGACACAATGTGTTCATTGTACCACCACCCAGCAGCATGGGGTACTCTGGTTGAATTGTTGACCATCTTTCCCGTCCATTTCTACTTTCGGGAGACACAATTAGCGTCACCGCCTGTGGGTTAATTCGTTGGTTACCATGAAGGGCGCCTTACTGGAAAATTAGAATGACAATTTTTAGCTGTAAGGAAGCGACCTAACCTGACCTAGCCAGACTCATGCATTGTAAAATTTACAATGAACCCTGACAGTTAATTAGTCTTCCCTAGGCAGTTGTTGATGACCCCACCAGCAACCTCCTCTTTTACTTCCCAAAAGTTTCTATTTAGCCATGAGGCTTTCTTGTCCTAAATACCTCATCAGTGATGCCTGACAAACAATGACTATTGCCTTTTTAGGTAACTCACCAGAGCATCATCCTCAATACTGGTGCCATATCCGTCTGTGTATTATATAGTAAACTAATTTACCCTTATTCTTAAAATAACAGCTCCACAGCCTGTACCAACACAAGTGAATACCGGAAGACACCCAGTTCAAGGACTGTCCCATTCGAGGCCTTTACTCGTTATGACAGTGTCTTTACGTACTGTAGGTCTAAGTCTTCATCTGTAACGACGATATAGTCCAAGAGTTCAAAATATCCGGGAAGTTTAGTGCCACGGAATTTCCAAGAGTTTGAGTGAAGATGATGCTTCAGTAATAGCGACAACCGATGGAGGGAAGGTGTTCACATCTTCTTTTGCTATTTCATCTACCTGATATTCGATAGACATCAAGAAAATGAAGCGTCCCTAATGCTACGTTTTCTCCCGTGTACAGAAGACACATAAAATACTTCTATCCTCCTCAGGGGAAAGAATCCAACACTTTCTTCTGGTGTAAACACGGTTCCTGTCTTAGATCATATTTCCTACTTATTAATCGATATTTTTCTTTGGTCTCCTCGACAAACTAGAAGGTTGACGTATGTTTTCTTCAGGTTGGTAAATGACGACAGTCCTTTCTTCTCCTCAACTACAGAAGGATCACTTGCATCTGTTGAGTTGAATTATCCTCCAACAGCTTAGAGACCTTGTATACATGTAAGACCTTATGAAACAGATGGTAAACGTTCATATAATTTTGTTCTTGAAAGATAAGTTCAAGTATTACCTCCAAGTGTTGTCTTTGGGGGTTATTTTCTATCTCTTGCATCTTAATATGACTGAAGTTATCCGTCTCTGTGTAGTTTTTTCATTAATTACAATTGAGAAAAAAATAGGTCTTATACATAACATTAAATATATTATACTGTCAATATTCCCTTCAGGAGAAATTTACGAGTTTATTGTTAGTATTTGTTTATTTAATATTGCGCCATGTACAACTAATATACTAATATAATATAACCCTTTAAACCGCCACCAAATTTTCTCTTAAACACATTGACATATATTATTAAGAAGCACTTGATATTTTTCATCACATCAAACAACCAAACCTAACCGAACCGAACCGAACCAAACCGAACCGAACCAAACCGAACCGAACCGAACCAAACCAAACCAAACCGAACCGAACCGAACCAAACCAAACCGAACCGAACCGAACCGAACCGAACCAAACCGAACCGAACCGAACCGAACCAAACCGAACCAAACCGAACCTAACCGAACCTTGTTTTGGTAATATATTAACTATTATATACGTAGCCAGGACAAATGTATGTTTGTATATGTAAGTATTTATACAAGTTTCAGGAGACTTATACCCGAGGTACTGCGTCGTTCACAAATTGTTAGGCGAGTCTCATGTTTCCTGCTGGTATACTGAGCGTCAGCTGTGTGAGGCAGCAGCGGGGGACACACACACACACACACTGTTGCTCTTTCACGTATTTTCAGTTTCCTTCACTGCTCTAACACCAAATTTTCCGAACACTTACTGCTTTCTTTTTTAAATCTGGTCGATCGGTCTGTCGGTCGGTCGGATGTTTGGTTGGTTATTAGACTCCTATTCCATCTTTAATATAATTACTTGTTCACTCACTCATTTTCTCCATTTTACTAAGCATCTGATTCTTTTATTTCCACATCCAATTCTTTCTGAGAAATATTAACTTCTCTCTCAGTATGATGTAAGAATATAAACTCCGTCTTACTACATTTACCAAAGCTCTACCTTATTCTGGTGGTAATTTGTTCAGTGTTTCTTTACATTGTCACTTTACACTTCCTGGTTACTTTGAGTGCATTCGTTGTTTGTAAATACGAGTAAATATCAAGTACCTGCAATAACTCCGTGTTATTATTAATTTTGTCATGTTTCGTAAACGTCTGGTTGCTGTGTAATTCCACCTCCCGCCTCTGCCTGACTAAACTGCTTCATTGAGTCATTTCGCGTCTTTACCTCTAAGAATACCCCGCCATTTTGACTATCTGTTTCTAATATATTTTTTTTTATTTATTTTTATTTTTGCAGGTAAACTTAGTATGAGAGAGAGACAAGCATCGGGTACAATGCATGAATACCACCCTATCATGTTCTGGCGACCACCAGTCGGGGTCAAGATTTATATCTGGCGAATCAGCGAATTTCAATACCGTTTATCTTCGCCGCAGTCATCTTCCGGAAATGGTGAACGTCTTGAATCATGCCTCAAGAATTCTGGCTATTTGACAATGCTGTTTTATGCGACTTTTGAGACACAAATCGCTGACTTTTTTCTGTTTGAAAAGAATAATAATTCCCAATAGACTACAATTCTCTATATGACTCTCTGAAACAAAATAAATATATCTGTGTTTTGTATTTACTATAAATCTTTGGAGTTGAAGAACACAGCCACTGTAATCCACATAAAGCCTAAGTCTGAACATTTTAAGTAATACTCATACAGCCATAAATGTCTTCATAACCTATTGTTCGATTGGCAAACAAAGAAATAAAGGATATAATTTTCGAATATTGGTCCATAAAGTACCTTGTCAGCGGCCCAGGTGTTGCTCCTACTGGACTACACCTTTACACCCGCTCTCTACAGGACACTTCGCTATTAAAGAAAATTACATCTACTATTCAATGATTACTAGTGCAAAGGGTCACCCCACTATACTGTCAACAGCGAGGACAGACATACAGTGTAGTGTCCGTGGGCCCAGTGCTGAGGATATACGACGAGTTATCACTATGGTCATAGAACGATAACCAGTATAAAGAGACTGATAACTGCCGAACTTCCCCCAGCAGACTCGCACCCCCTACATTCCCTCTGCAAACTCTTGCCCGTACTCTCCCTCAGTAGCCCCTCATCTGAACTCTCCCTCAGCAGACTCTCTCCCGTACTCTCCCTCAGCAGACTCTCGCACGTACTCTCCCTCAGCAGACTCTCTCCCGTACTCTCCCTCACCAGACTCTCGCACGTACTCTTCCTCAGCAGCCCCTCACACGAAACGAAAAAAAAAATCCTGAGGGAAAAAAAATGGTGGCAGTTCCCTTCCTCCAAGTTATGACTTCATCCATCTGGGCTATAATAAGCGTCTCTCTAACGCCTATACTCCACTCAAGAGCCACAAAATGTATTATATCTGGACACAAAATGGACGCTCCGGTGATATAAAACATAGACATGAAGGAAAAAATATATATCATAGTTAAAATATTATATCTTGAGGAGGGAAACTCACAGCTCGTAAAAGTAAAATTTTTTTGGCGTGGTATGTGACAGCTTCCAGGGGAGTGAATGTTCTCCCTTGAGACTGACAAAAGAATGAATCTTTATCACAACACTCGCAACTCTTGAAAGACAAGACGCGACCCCTCAGAGTACAAACTTCTCTCCAAGTCATCAAATATTCCCTCGTCAGGCTCCAGCGTTATAAAACTGTTCTTCTCATGGCATACAGATCGTTCTTATGAGGGAGAAAATGTCTCTCCTATGACGAGGAGATTCACCATGAAGAGTTGAATATCTCTCTTAAGGTACAAGATCCGCCTGACACAGCAAGCATGACCCCACCTGAGACAAGACTCACTCAGCAGGTAATTAAAGTCCTCTCTTGCTAAACTCTCCATCGTAAAACAGAAACTAAACTTACTGTGGCAGGTAACTTCCTTCCAGGCACAAACAATAACCTGTGGAAGCAAAAATATGTCCGGCGAAAATCACGAAATGTTTTATTGGCGACGCAAACTGCTCCATCCTGAGGAGTGAGAGGGAAAACTTTATCTTAACTTGGGTTTTAATTCAGACAATATACTTTTGACTCCTAACACACGTAAATATATTCCTTGAGGAGTAGAATATAATCATAAGAAATGTATTGAAGAGTTAGGCAGATTATGGTTGTTTAAATCTCATTAAGGCTCTTACCATTATTTGTTGCAGTGGGGTAGAATTTCACTCTCATGTAGTGGGGTAGAATTTCACTCTCATGTGTGTCCCAGAAGAAACAAAAGTTTAGTACATAAGAGTGACCAAAAAATGAGGCAAATACCAATGAAAATCACCGGTATAATGTATTGTATTTTGTCAAGGTTTTACACACCTGCGTGACAATACCCGCCTCGGTGCCTCAATAAATTCTTAAATTTTTGTAATGGAAAAACCACTGCATGACTCAATGACAGGCATAAGGTTACATTATATGCCTCCACCACCACAAGAAGGCGAGGCATAAAAGTGTAACCACTTTAGACGAAGAATTTTCTTTTCGTGAGACATCAAATAATTTTCTCCTGGGCCACAAAAATGCACCTGGTAAGGTATATAAGAGGCCCCGCTGAGGCACAAACTCCTTCTGCCAAGATAATAAATTATTCCCCACCTGAAGTATCCAAGATATTCCCGGTGAAGAAGTACGTGCTCACCCCGGCGTCGACGACCTGCCAAATGAGTTTAATAACGCTGCTTCCTTGAACAAAAAAAATTAAAATATTGTCTGGTCCCATGAAAGTTATTCATTCCAGAGGCATACAATTTTCCCTCTAAAGAAAATAGGTAGAGAATGTGTTTTAACAGTTGGTTCGGTATTCCCTGTGAATTTAATAGCGCCATATCCTTTGGGCAATAAAACAAGTTCTATCATATGAAAATCTATGTTGCTGGGGAATAAATTGTTGGCTCAAAAGGTAGACAAACAGTAAATATGTTCAAATTAATAGCGCATTATTACCGTTTGGAGTTCCCGAGGCATAAAATTCTTCATTTTTAAAGCAGATGTCTAGAAAATGCGTTTTATTGAGTGATTTGATATTTCTTCCTGGAGTGTAAATTGTTTAACCCTGAAGCATTAAATTATTTCATTCTGCCGCTTATTTTGCCTCATTCAAAGTCTCATTTTCACCCAAGGAAGAAAATATGTGTATACTCGCTACAAAAAGTATCTGCTTTTTTTATTATTTTTTTTTTTTTTTGCCAGACAATATCAACAACGGACGAAGGATTTGACAACCTTACCGAGACAACAGGATTCGCAGTGTTCATTTTAACTTTCATCGGACTCCACCTTATAGATACAAAATTCTTCACCTTGTTGCACAGAATGATGAGTTGAAGCTAAAAATACCCCACCATCCTTCCCCACTCCAAGGAGCCAATGTAACATTTAATTCTTCCTCACAACGAAAATTTTTCATTACTGAGATACAAAATAAGCTTGTCGTGATCACCGCTGAGGCATAAAATACTCCAGTTGAGGTAATAATGACCACTCTGAGGCATGAAATACTCCACCAGGGATAATAATGACCATTCGTGAGTAATAAAATATTTCACTCACGACAAAAGCGTTTATGTACGAAGAGCAAAAACGCACCTTTAGTGGCACATGACGCATGTCTCCGAGTCATAAACAACCTCGCTCTGGGACAAGAACTGGTCTCTTAAAACACAGAATACGTGTCTCCTCCTCTCCTAAGATATATGTCAAAAAAATATCATGTTCGTGTATACTACTTATCTCTGAGGTGCGATGGCTGAGTGGATACAATATTCACTAGCTGTCCATAGGGTCACTAAATCGCACCTATAGTCGATCCAACCGTGGAGGGGCTGAGTTCACCACCGTCCCCTTTGCCTCCGTGTGTACCGAGGTTTAGTACTGAATGTGTTGTCAAGATTACGGGATATACTTTTTCACTTTGTTCAATCTTGAGAAGAAAAAATCCAGACATATTGGCGTTTGGTATATGGAGTGTAATACAGGCTATTTAGTATCTTGTGGTATTATATAAAGATCAATGAACCAATGTGAAAAATGTTCCCGTAACAATGCACTGCTTTTTCTTATTAAGTGCACGATGCGTTATTTAATATCCTGAGGCTTTTAGTCAATGTTATTTGCTGTTGACGTAACTGTACCGTTATCCTACCAGAACGGGGGAATCGTTAGGCTAGGTTAGATTAGGTTTGGTTAAGAAAATACTACACTGAATCTAAACTTCTTATCCTAAACCTCAGAAATACTTAATTTAAATATCACTATAGAGCAACACTTCATAATATCACTGACCCCAAAAATAAGAAATGCAAAACGTAATATATTAATGATAACAAGCATCTAGAGTTTCCTCCATACAATGAGGTAATTTTATACTAACATCAGACTTTCCATAACAACTGAAACTTTATTAATAATCGGTGAAGGAGTCTCGGTTGTCCATACAGTCAATATATATAAGTCAGCATAAGCCACACATTATAACATTTTTTAAGTCATCTTCTGAACTACATACTATAAACTCCTATATTCTCGACAACATACTATAAAGTCTTATATTCTGGACAACATACTGTAGTCTTATATTGTGGACAACATACAATAAAGTCCTATATTCTGGACAACATACTGTAAAGTCTTATATGGACAATATATATTTTTATTCTCTATACAGCATACTGGGCTAGTCGTCAACTCTGTAAGCCCAGATCATATATATATACATAAATATCGAGAGTTTGTTTCTGCTTTGTGTTTTGTATATTAAACTGTTAACCTTAGCACAATGTATTTACCCTTGTGTGTACTGAAATTTATGACATTATTCGGTAAAAGAAATATGCAAAAAGTGAAGTAACTTACCCGACATGAATGAAGGTCGTAACTCTTTCAACATCCAAAAAGGAATTGGAGTATTGGGACTGACCAACATACACATTTACTCAAGTGTTTTGTAACGTTTTGCTTGGTTTCGTTGTTACTGACATTCCATGATTATAATTGAGAGAAAGTTAGGGTATCAAGGGCTTAGTGTTGACACGATACTGTTTTTAGAACGTGTGTGTGTGTGTGTGTGTGTGTGTGTGTGTGTGTGTGTGTGTTAAAAAAGATCATGTGAGTCCTAGCTCCAGAAATAAACTACACACAAACACATACATAGTATATCACGTAGGCATCACGCCATCGCATCATGTCCCTCTGCAGCAGTAATCCTTTGCATATTTACTGCCACTATGATATACTGCTGTGGGTGTGACAGTATATACCCCTACATCCCACCCTCTAGCACCAACCAACACCACCCCACACCAACCAGCACCACCCCACACCAACCAGCACCTCCCCACACCACCCAACACCTCCCCACACCACCCCACACTTCCCCACACAACCCCATACCAACCAGCACCACCCCACACCTACCAGCACCACCCCATACCAACCAGCACCACCCCACACCAACCCACACCTCCCAACACCAGACAACACCACCTCACATCACCCTACCCACCACCACCACCCCACACCACCCAACACCTCCCCACACCACCCAACACCTCCCCACACAACCCCATACCAACCAGCACCACCCCACACCAACCAGCACCACCCCACACCAACCAGCACCACCCCACACCACCCCACACCTCCCAGCACCAGACAACACCACCTCACATCACCCCACCCACCACCACCCCAGCAGCACCCCACACCTCCCCACACCACCCAACACGCCCCTACACTACCCCCCACTTCCCCACACCAACCCACACTTCCCCACACCACCCCACACCTCCCAACACCAGACAATACCACCTCACACAACCCCACTCCTTCCCGCACCTCCCCACACCAGACAACACCACCTCACATCACCCCACCCACCACTACCCCACACTTCCCCACACTTCCCCACACCACCCCACACTTCCCCACACCACCCCACACTTCCCCACACCACCCAAACCTCCCACTACCACACACCACCACCTCACATCACCCTATACCACCCACCACCATCCCAGCAGCACTCCACACCACCCCACACCCCCACACCTCCTCACACTACCCCCCACTTCCCCACACCACCCCACATCTCCCTACATCATCCCACACCTGCCCACACCATCCCACATCTCCTCACGCCAACCCCCACGCCTCCTTACGCCTCCCTACACAACCCCACACTATACTACACCACTCCATATCTCCCCACACTTTCTACACCACCCCACACCTCCCCACCACCACCCTCTTTACACCACCCTACACCACCTAACACCATCCCACACCACCCAACACCTCTCCACACCACCTAACACCTCCCCACACCTCCAAACACCACCCCCACATCTCCCCACACCACCCAACACCGCCTTACACCAGCCCACACCACCCCCACATCTACCCACACCACCCACATACCTCCCCACGCCTCCCCTCCAGCCATGATATACAGCTAGCTAATAACTCATAAAGACAACGTAACGTATTGCTTAGCCATCCAGTAACATGTCGTACGTCGAGTTTGGTTATGGATGAGTGTAATACAGTCCGCTCTACGACGTACACCCCAACCAGGGCTGACTCCCCTCCTTCTCTCGCTGTTGCAGTATCATGCACACAACACCTTCCTTACTGCGCACTCTCTCTCGCCCAAGATATAAGTCATTTTCCTTTGGTTCTCTCCTTTTGATGGCATATGTGACGATCATTAATGGACCTGTGTTGAAATTAGATTGATGAGTTGGTCAAATGTATACAACTACAACTAGGCTAATTTCATTAATCTATTATAACGCCTATTGACAAAACCTGACTCTAATCAGGTTTGGGTAAATATTTTCAGATAAAAACCTTCATTTTAACTGTTACTGTATGTGTAAAACAGTTTATCTCACAACAGAACATAACCTCGGACAATCATGGATGACGAGAACTGTTGCATCCAGAGCATGACACAGTTGTTTTGAAAGCGAGTAAACAAATATTGGAAAAAATTCAAGGGAACGAGTTACCAAAAGTTGTTAGTATATGCAGCAGGAAGCGAGAGAGGGAGAGAGTGTGTCAGGCGCTGCTGTCAAGAGAAAATCCTTTTATGTTATTGTTTGCTATGTAAGCATCCCGACGACTGAGACACTAATTATAGTAAGATAATGAAATGAAATTCTAGCGGAAAGTAAGAATATATGAAAGACGTCTGACAAATAGAGAATCTGCATTTTTTTTGTTGGAGAAACAGAGAAATAGCGAGTGAATGAAAAGAGGGGGGAGGAAGAGAGGAAAACTTGGAGTAGTGCCTATATGTTCACGCACGGAGAGTTGACTTCTTAAATAAGTCAACAAGAAAGAGATTTAAGGGAGGAGGGACCAGAGCGGTGTACTAAGAGCTTATTAGATTCCGGCCACCAGTGTGAAGGACTGTGATACTGAGAGATGACTATCTATAGACGCAGAGAGAGAGAGAGAGAGAGAGAGAGAGAGAGAGCAAAATATTCCCAAAAGCTTGAGATGCAAAATGAAGAACAAACAGGGAGAGAGAGAAAGGGAACTCAGATTTTAAAAACTCTTGTAAGAGCGAGTTTATTGTGAGACTTCCTCAATGAGAGTAGCAACAAAGTTTGTATTCAGCCGTGGCGCTCCTCAGCCTCGCCTCTAAGAGCTTGATAGGGAGGTACGCGGTGGTCTGAGTGGCAGGGAGGGCGGCCAAGTGTTGACTCTGGGAGGGTGAGTTAGCTTTGTCGGCCAGCTCAGAGTTTACACATATAATGAACACCTTACGTAACATTGCATTGAGGAGCACTAAGGTCTATTATTTTTTCACTATCTTTTATACTACTTAAAAAAAAATTATAACAAGGTTTAAGACGAGGCAAGATATTTAAAGATGAGGGACACGGCTTAGGATGGTTAGTAGTTGCCATAAATCGTAATATTCTGCCATGTAAAAGGTTTTACTTGAAAGCTGACATCTTATCCCCCTGAGTATGGCTAAAATGGATTAATTTCTTCCGAAAATGTTTGATTTAGAGTCTTTAAATTCTTACCCACCAAACGCCACAAGCTTCTTGAGATATCAATCTGATTTTGAGGGTTGCAGAGGTCGAGTGGATACAATATTCACTTCCTGTTCTAAGGTTCCAGTCCTGACCATTTCCAGTCAACCCAGCTGTATATGGGCACCTTAATTTGCATATTTGGGAAGTGAAGGCGGTCGAATGCAGTGCCGGTCACATTGCCTCCTTCGTATAGGCTATAGAGTATCCACACTGTCCCTCATAAGCAACTATGCCTATAAGGGATCCACATTCAACCTGATCGAAGAGTGTGAGGACAATATTGGTAATAATGTCATGGTGACCTTTCATCTTATGTCTTTCACTCAGTAATATCTTGATACATTTTAAATAATGTTTCACGGAGACACCTGGACGTATTGTACAGGTAAGGCGTTAAATATCATCATTGGCACTCTGATTCACCTGTCATGAGTTACAGTTTTCGTTTTAATCTGTCTACGCTACACATCTTAAATGGTCTACACTACACCCTGCATACCGTTGAGTAGATACATATAACCCACACTTGTTCTTGTAATTTCAATTTGTCAGGCTACAGGTAACCCACCAGCATAATACGTACACTCCCTAAATCAATCTCCTTCTCCTCTCGTTTCGTAGATAGAGGCATTGGCTGAGCTACACTCTAATATACTCAACATAGGAACTTTTATCTACAAATTTTAAGAATTATTTTCAATTTCCGTGATCTTATTTCTAATTTACTGTATTATCCACTTGAATAATTGACATTGCCTGTTGGGGTTCAATTAAGCTGCTATTCTGCTGATGATCTGACTACAGGGTCTGCCTTTATGATGCCAATAAAGTCAACGTTAATCTACTGCGTGGAAGAATTAGTTTTGTATATTAAACTTATTGAGGCAGAAAAAAGGGAAAGTTTTGTCACCAAGTTGATTTTCCTTAATTGTTTTTAGTGGGAGTAATGTATTGTATATATCTTGAAACCTAACGACATATTTTATCAAACTACGAAAAATATTCTGTCTCATACAACATTTCTGAGCATAATCTTAAATTAAACTTAAGATAATTTGACGCCCCTAAAGTCTCCCTAAAGTCCTCCCATACAGTGATTGCCTTCTGACGCCCCTAAAGTCTCCCTAAAGTCCTCCCATAGAATGACCCACACTGTTTTCTTTAGGGAATAGGCTGTAGTATCTTCTTCCTTCCTGACCACTGGGTAACCTTGTGTTGTTCTCAGTGCCTCTGCTACTGGCAGGGTTACTCCTCTAGTCCGTGGTTGCGCTATACGTATTAGACCAGGTGACCGCTCGTCCACCTGGTGGCTTCGTCTCTCCTAAAAAAACCGGATTTTCTCTTCTCATTTCGCGATGTTTCTGCTTCTCACTCGCGGTAATGGCCAGCTTTTCTAAATCCTCATTATCCATAAGCTCTTCTCTATTTGGTCTACGCGTTATTTATTTATTATTTTAACCTGGTGAGTGAGCTTAACATATGATTTTTCAGTCTGTGTCTGACGATCTATTGATTTGCACTTTAAGCGTTCACCTGATACTGCTGGAGGGTTCACGTACCTAAATTTTATCTGACATTTAACTTTTTAGACCCAAAGGTAAATGTCTCGGCATGGCTCTCGTCTGTAACTTTATACTAACGTTAATTATCTTCAAGTGTTCTTTGTTATCATCCATGTAAGTGACTGAAAGACGGATGATAGCCTATACTAAGGATGATAATTGGTGAGTGAAAAATATGGCTCAGATATACAAAGTAAGATATGCAATTCTGAAACTTCTGTAATATGGACGATGATTACTGTAACTTTGTCCCTTGTTTAATTATGTAATTAAACAAGAGAATCAAACAAAATCTTACAAAAGTAACCTGGAAGTTTCAAAATCTCAAAGAATTTACAAGTTACGACACCGACAGATATAACACAACATAATCCCATTAAAGTATAAACTATAAACACTTGATAAGCTAAAACAAAAACCCAAAGTTTATAAAACTATTCGTGTTTCTTCAGCTGATGTGTTTTTGTTAGCAATGACCTTGACTTCTATATATAACAAAACCAGAAGACACACAATAGCTTTTCGGAACGTCCAGATATTGTGGAATTCCAAAGCTCCAGTTATCCCCATTACCAGACGTATAACAAAGTGGGCCAGGACAGGAAACAAATGGGTGATATTCCAAACCAAAGTGGTGAGAGATATTATTGCAAAGACCAAGTGAAGGGTGCGTGAGTGGTGTTGGTGGGGGGGGGGGGGGGGGGAGGAGGGCAAATTACAAGGCTACAATAACAATGGAGTGAATTAATCCTTTATGGGATCCCACGAGGTAAGAATAAATCCAGAAAAAAAGGCTCGCTACGAAGAGGATCAGACATATTAAAAAGTTTGACGGTGCTGAGTGAGGAAAGAAGATTTAAGAGAGGAAATTGTGGAAGTTTGAAGGGGGAAACATTTATCTAGCAGTACAGTGGAACAGCATTTTGATTACAGTGTGTGTGTGTGTGTGTGTGTTAAGAGCTAAGATTATAAAAAGCTTGGAATAAAGTCTACAGCAGAATATATTGGACAGGTGCGGTGGTGACGGTGATGGTCCACGTGAGCCAATAAAAACACATTTAACGCACGACATTGCTAAACATGACAAGAAAACGTTTATATCTTCCATCATCCCTTCAATAACACTTCCCTTGTGATTGCTATTGGCTATTAAGGAAGAAAAATTACATCCCCTGTGAAAAAAAAAGACCATTATGAGAAAGCATTGGATGAGAGATGAAGCAAATGGGGTGACGGTGAGGTGAGGGCACATAGGACCTAGAAAACGTTTAAGTCGCATATTAGGGCACGACTATTGTTATGTTCAGTGTTTACAAGGGGCGCGAGGCTCTGACTTGGCCCTACAGCATACTAAAAGTGGGCGGTTGCGAGAACACTTTACTTCGGATGACACGTTTTGAAATCCCTGCCGACCCAGTGTCCACATCAGTATTCGGGTAATGATAGTAGTGAACGGTTGGCATTGGCTTCACTCTGCTCATGTTTTCCTTCAGTTGTTTATGAGTGAACACTGGATATTTTGTGACATCGAAGAAAACGGTAATAAATTAATGATACAAATAATAAAATTCTTGAAATGTTTGACGAATAGAATATAATGTCGTGTGGAATGTGGTAAAGTGATTTGTAAACTGCATTACTGTTTACTACTGCAGCAGCAGCAGCAGAGATTTTCAATAATCGTGGCGTGAAAGATTTGGCATGATCAAAAAGCGTGATAAAGCTTTATGCATCTTATGTTCCGAAACAGTGGTGTGGAGGACTTCCTCCGTAAAGCGGCATTGTGAAACTGTTCATAAATGGTATTGCGATAAAAGTGAGCAAGAACAAAAATAACACATTTCTCGAGAAGTCAGGAACAAAAAATGCAGTCAAATGTTTTGATGAAATTTGTTTCAGGTAGTTCCAACTTAGTTGTTGCTGGTTTTGAGATTTCAAAGATTATTGCTCAACATGGAAAACCCCTCAGTGATGGGGAGTATATTAAAGAATCATGGCTAGAATGTTATCCTTTCCTTTTTATCGGTTTTCCAGAAAAGGAAAAAGAAATTTCAACGCATTAAGGATTTGCCAGTGAGTAGAAACACAGTACAAGATAGAATATTAAAGATGGAAACAAACATAGTAGAACAGCTAACAAAAGATATTGGTTCATGTAAATTGCTTTCCATCTGTCTTGATGAGAGCACATCATCAGCTAGGCTAGCGATTATTGCTCGAATTTGTAGGGGCGATGAAATATGTGAAGAACTGGTTAACTTGGTAACCTTACCTGAACATACCACAGGGCTGAAATATGTAAGGCAGTAGTGAACGAACTGTCTAATCGACAAGTCGAGCTTTCAAAAATAGTTTCCGTGACAACTGATGGTGCACCCAGCATGATTGGCAGAGAAGCAGGTTTTGTAAATTTGTTTGAAAAATATGTTGGACATCCACTGGTAGCCTTTCATTGTTTTGTACACCAGGAGGCTCTGTGTGCAAAAGCTGGCCTTAAAGAACTTGAAGAAGTGATGAGAATTGTAACCAAGGCAGTCAATTTTATTTCTGCGCGTGCTTTGAAAAAAAGACAATTTCAGAATTTACTGAGCGAGGTGAATTCGGTGTACACAGGACTACTTGTGTGCAATATTGTTCGTTGGCTTAGTCGAGGTTCTGTCCTTAAACGATTTGTTGAGTGTTTCATGAAATTCGTCTGTTTTTGAATATTGAAAAATTTTCTTGTCAAGAATTAACTGACGTTGTGTGGATTTGTAGATTGATGTGTCTTACAGATTTCTCCTCACATTTAAATGACTTGACCACCAAATTACAGGGATCTGGCAAAACACTTGATGTTATGTTTGTTAACATAAAAGCCTTTGAAATCAAACTGAAAATTTTTAAACGTGGAGTCGACAATGGCACTTTTAAATATTTCCCAAACCTAAAAAAACACATGACTGATCTTGAAATTCATAAGAAAACAAACATTCAGGGCCTTCAAATGCAATTTTCGAGCATCGTTGATTCAATTACTGAACAATATTCTTTAAGATTTACTAAGTTCAGGTCATTTGAAGAAACTGCAAAATTTATAAAGTGTGCAGACATTGTAACATTAGACAAACTGACTTTGGAAAGGTTGCAGTGGATTAATTTGGATAATTTTGAGATGCAATTGATCGATTTACGAAACAGCTCAATTTGGAGGCAAAAATTTTTCGACTGAAAAGCCGAACTAGAAAATATTGAAAGAGATCGGTTAGTGACTGGATCAGGGCCAAAAATTGCTGTAAATGAGGTTCTGAAACTATGGAATTCCATTCCTGAAACATTTAACTGTCCTAAAAATTTAGCAATGGCAGTATTAACAGTATTTTCGTCAACATATTCATGTGAGTCATTGTTTTCAGTGATGAACTTTGTCAGGTCTAATCATAGGAGTAGACTTACTGATGAAACTAGTGCTGCATGCATAGCTCTCAAAACAACCAAATACAAGCCTGATATAAAATATCTGTCATCGTTGATGCAGCAGCAAAAGTCTCACTGAGTAAAATATGCTTATTTTCCTTTCCTTGATTATGTTTTGTTATATAATATGAACCAAAGTTTTTCATTTCACTGTCACATTTCATATATTGGTAATAAGGTACAGTACTATTTATAAATGATGTATTTTTCAATTGTCTTTTAAAAATATTGATACTAATAATTTTTTGAACAATGAACAGGCTTTTTCTAAAATGCTTTCATTTATTTCAATCTCTCTCTGTTATACTTTTGTTCATAGTAAAAAAAGAAGGAATACACGTAAATAATCAACAGGACTCCTCCTTTCTTCTAAAATGAAGGTCCATTACTATTGTCACTTAATTCATTAATTTTACCTCTTGTGAATTACCAGTTATAAATAAGATGTAATTCCTAAAGCTGTCTCATTTAAAACAATTCAGAAGCGTTACTGGTTGCCCGAACAGACTTCTCTAAGAATGCTTTCAAGCATTTTGTTCTCTTTCTCTATAAAAAATTGTAAAATACCATAATAATAATAATAATAATAATAATAATAATAATAATAATAATCTTCTGCTCAAAATTCCCACGGGCAGGCGAGAAAATTTTTTCAGAATATTCTCGCCAATTTGGGCACACGCTCTCAAAAAGGTTTGCCACCCTGCCCTAGTCAGTTCGATATATAATCACTGATACTTCAGCCAATCATGTATTATGGCGTAACCAATCTTGAATTATAACATGTATTACAGATAATTAAATCTTGTATTACAGGTTAATTACAACAAATCCCACAAGAAACGATATTGTGTATTAAAACAAAATTCCTTTCGAGGGACAAGATATTTTGGTGCATTTTTCGTATGAACATTGCAGTCTCAAGTTCATAAAAGGTATTGAAAATGGTTTCCGTCCTGATCGTAACAACTGTGGATTTACTGATAAGATAAAAACACTGTATGATAACAAAGACATATAGAAACTGACTTTACTATGTTAGGACAATTTGATCTAACTTAAAGTGGAGAGACTGACTTACGAATATATTATATCAGGAAAAAGTTTCTCCCTAAAACGAGAAACAACATTGTAGGTTGTAAGTGACAGGTTATTGACAGTTCTGAAACAGGTTACCTCAATTGTGTGTCGAGGAAATATCACCTAGTTTGTCCACCACTCTTGAGGTCGCTGCCTGGACGCTAGCAACAGTATTTTTTACCATTAAAACTAATCATATTGTAATAGCTTTAGCAAAGATTCGATATTTATATTACTACAAAATGACTCCGACTGTTCGAATAATGTTACCAGGAATATTAGGACGTTATTTAGAAGATAAAAAAGCACAGTAGAGTCGACATAATAAATTATCCTGTTGATTTATAACTAATGTTTAAAGTTGCACTCAAGCATTAACAACCACACAGTGAACCTGAGTATATCATTACATGCTATTACGGACACACACACACACAAAGAAAATATTTCGTACTTGAAACTTTTACACTTCAGTAAATTAATCTTATTTAGTAGCCGTTAGGTAATGTTATTATTGTTTATTATTTCTTACTGTGAGTGAACATTGATTATAAATTTTGCCAAACTGAATTAAAAAGTCATACCAACACTGAACAATGAAAGTCCATGAGAATGTATAGTTATACATTCACATGGGCTTTCATTGTTCAGAGTTGGTATGACTTTTTAATTAATTTGGGGAAAATACGAGATGCTAGTTTTAGACCCATTTCCTTGTCATTTGAATATTTAAAACACAAGTGAGTGTTTTTCATACTACATAATAATATTCATGTTAATAGAGATACTGCCAGGGATATAATGTACAAGTCGGGGTGTGTAGTGGGAGTACAGTTGGTGCAACATTTTATAGCAATTGTTGTCAGCGTTGATAGTACACCGCCTGGCGTCTTGTAGTAGCCCGCTGGTTATACGTTAGGTACATAATATAAAAATATCTTTATAATTTTATGTTAGACAATAGGACACAACGGATGAAGGATTTTGACAACCCTACCAAGATAACAGGAGTCTCAGTGTTCATATTGAAATTCACTGAATCCCCTCCGTTAAGATATTGTTTTATTGATTAAGTGTTAACAATGGGACACAATATGATCACTGATATACAACACTGCATACTAAATTGTTACATATAAAAAGACAGTAACTCTTTCGGAAAAGCACCTCATTTGAATAACATTGAATTTTACATCTCTTCCAGTCTGTAATCCAAGTGAGATTGTTTACGTACGAATTCTTGAGAACAACACCACAGCTTACTATAAACTGCCTCAATACTACTACTTCTGTCGAGTCTTTGTAGATATACGGTGGTGTTGCTGGTAACCCTGCGACTCAACACATATATCGTGAGTCTCATTTATAACATAACAATAGAGCATTTATGGAGTACATTCTATGATTTATATTGGCGTGTAATTATCATGTACTGTAGCTGTAATGGTGTGGATTACGGGATATATTTAAGATAATTGCAGGCCATGACTTAGTGTTATTAATTTGTGATGTTTGTTATAATTAAAATATTTAGATTTGTTTATTTCTGTGTTTATTTGCAATAGAAAAATTAAGTTTCCCCAAAAGAGGAAAAAAATATAATTGATAGTTTGTTATGGTGTGTTATGTATATGGGCTCCACCTCACGAGTCAGTAGCACTTGTTTTACACACACAGTTCTTCTTCATTCTTCTCCCATGCCATGTCCTACCTCTTATTCGTCTTACCGAGTCTTCGCTCCTTCTTTAATTACATTTCCTAGAGCTAATGTTTCCACATACTTTGACCTCTTATCATTATTCCTCTCTCTCTCTCTCTCTCTCTCTCTCTCTCTCTCTCTCTCTCTCTCTCTCTCTCTCTCTCTCTCTCCACTTTTTGCGGTTCTAATAAAATCGACCTCAAATAAATCTTCCACAATTGCAATTCATTCACCTCAGACCCACACCTCACAATCCCACATTAGATCGCGGTGCACTAAATTTTACAGCGGTCCTCTACGATACTTTCAAATCCATTTCGCTTTTCTTTCCAGTTTTCATAGCTCCATCTGTCAGCCTTTCATGGTTATACCGATTTATTTTAGTATTTTTCAACCATCCTCCCTGAATGTGTTCCCAAATATTTAACAGTCTTAACCCTTTTTAACCATTTCACTACTCGCGAGTATTTCATCATATTTTTCATCTGCCTCAGACACACACATCCAGCTTTAAAATAGTATATGTTCCCTCTTAATTTTCTTTACAGTGATGAAGTACTTTGTGTCTTTCACTATAATTCCTCAACAATTAACTCAACATTTTATTCCTTTTGAGTGTAAACAACATTCGTGTCTCCCTTTAGCCACGGGGTACAGCAGTCAGTCGTTGGTTCACATACAGTTATCACGTAACACACAACATGGGCTGTATAGCATCGTTAATGAGATGTGGTGTGGTGTGGTAGTCATTTGTCATACCGTGTTCACAAGCCTCGGCGGGGCGACTCATCAGGGAAGGGTCAGGTTAGCTAAGTTCATGCATTATATTATTCTATGAAACTGTATTTTTTGCTTTTTGTTTTTTTGTTTGCTGAAGTCCAGTCGGTTTTCTCAAACAATTGTGGGCAGATAAATTTTTTTAACAACGTAAATAAATCAGAGCAGTACAACTCCTCCGTCGAGGTAGATGATGTATAACTGCAACAGATGATCAGTCAAGGGAGTGATGAAGAGACTGCGTGTCACTTCAGTTTGTATTGTACAGTAAGTTGTGTTGATGCTAAGGGCTGATTATCACAGTCGGAGATTGTTTAATATATGTAATTGTGTACATATACCGTATATTCACATAAATTTCTGGGATTAACACTATAATGGCCAATCATTTGTTGTCTATTTCAACATGACAAAAAATTTCTAATCAACAGAATCTGTAAATAATTTTCAACATTTTCAACTGTTGAGACAATTGGCTCAGCGATCATGAAGGTGGGGGTGGTCGGAGGCCTTTAGTGAGACGGAGAATAATGTTTTTGCGTGATATGTTGTCCCCAGAAGGTAGTTATTGTGAAGAGCCATGTTCAACGTCTTGCTCCATCACTCCTGGGCAATGTCTCTGGTTGTACACACGAGGCTTCTGGTCAACAACCTCAGCCCCCAACTTTGGTCATTTTGTAGGACAGAATACTCTCAGATTTTTCTTCTCGGTATCAGACAATGTTTGTACCGAATGTATTGTTGATGGCAGTCAAACTCTATTTTTGTTCTTACTCTGGTAACGCACAACAAAAACCTATTTTCTTTTTGGTAAAAATAAACTGTTATTTGGATTTCAAGTTTATCATTGGAGTTGTCATTTCCTTGAATAAATTGTTGCCGCAATTGATTCTTTCTATTCTTGTAACTTCATTAAAATGACGAGAATATTAGAATAGCCATAAATATTACATTCTGGCATTTGTTCCTAATTGAACTGGTGATTTCCGGCACAACTTTCTCTACTAAAGAACACACCGTTTCTGGCAACCTCCTGTACGTTCTTTTCACCTAAACAAGCTCCCAGAATTTCATACTAATATTTTGGGATTTTTTTGGGTGAGAATACTATGAATGGACATCAAATTTTCATTGGTAACTTTATTTTTTTATAGTATTCATAAATTGTTAAACTATAATTTGGAATACAATTATTCTTTCAAGGTGTGAGAAAAGCCATTTTATTGTCTTACTCAAGATTCTCAGACTATTTTTAAAGCCTTCCTGGGACATAGTTTGGTGACATTACTTGGCCCAAAGGTTTTATTCTACAGAAAATCGGTTTAGTGTTATAAAATGATTATAAAAAAAGTTATTTCTATTGCGTTGAAAAGTATGGGTAGTGGGGATTATACAATTTGTACATTATGATAATAATCTACAGGCAGAGTATAAGGTGTTGTCACTCTGAACAGCTTATTCCATTGCAGGTAAAACTAATTATTATTTTTTTTTAATTCTCACCTAGTTTATTCTTTGCATTTCTCTTCTGCACAACTACTGTACTTACCTTATGCCATTCCATCAATCTACAGTTCCTTATATGTCTTGCAGGTATAACCCACTTCTTATTACACAACACGACTTAGTTTTTCCTATATTTCATCCACAGTTCAAGACAAACCTCGCTTGCATTTATCATATTGTAAATAACATGCATCTAAACACATATAGTCACTCTGTAGTTAATAAAAAAAACAAAGTTAAATAATAAACGACAGAATAGGAAAAAATAGCATTTACCGAAAAGACAACTTTAGAGTTAGCTCAAATCAAGCACCGGCCCCAGTAATGGCGCTGTGTAAATATGACCCCAGGAAAATGCCGTCAGTGGTGAGAATAGCGACCACTGTATTTCTCCCAGGATTGTGTTGCTCAGGCCTCTGGGACAACAGTGTACGTCCTGACTTGGTTTGTAACGAGTAAAATGAAACAAGTGAATTGTGCGTGAGAAATGCTATTAGACTGCACCAAAATTTCCCGAAATAAAACAATATATATAACAATGGTAATGTCATTGAGATCTATGACGAAAAATATTAAATAGTTTTTAACTGATTTTTAAATTTAATATAATAAAGTTAAATCATTTATTGTCTTTCCCCAGACATCCAAAAAATGGTTTATTTCTTGAAGCTGTCTCGCTTATATTCCCTTAACTCCTGTCTCTTCTAATATCAAGCCGATGTTAACCATGTCTCCTCCACGTTCTACACTTAAGCTTATGTCTGTCTTCATCTTCAGCACCTCCCCACAACACTGTCTTGAGCACCCGCCCACAACACTGTCTTGAGCACCCGCCCACAACACTGTCTTGAGCACCTCCCCACAACACTGTCTTCAGCACCTCCCCACAACACTGTCTTCAGCACCTCCCCACAACACTGTCTTGATCACCCGCCCACAACACTGTCTTGATCACCCGCCCACAACACTGTCTTGATCACCCCCCCACAACACTGTCTTGATCACCCGCCCACAACACTGTCTTCAGCACCTCCCCACAACACTGTCTTCAGCACCTCCCCACAACACTGTCTTGATCACCCCCCACAACACTGTCTTCAGCACCTCCCCACAACAATGTCTTGATCACCCGCCCACAACACTGTCTTCAGCACCTCCCCACAACACTGTCTTGATCACCCCCCCACAACACTGTCTTCAGCACCTCCCCACAACACTGTCTTCAGCACCTCCCCACAACACTGTCTTGATCACCCCCCCACAACACTGTCTTGATCACCCGCCCACAACACTGTCTTGATCACCCCCCCACAACACTGCCTTCAGCACCTCCCCACAACACTGTCTTGAGCACCCTCCCCACAACACTGTCTTCAGCACCTCCCCAGAACACTGTCTTCAGCACCTCCCCACAACACTGTCTTCAGCACCTCCCCACAACACTGTTTTCAGCACCTCCCCACAACACTGTCTTCAGCACCTCCCCACAACACTGTCTTCAGCACCTCCCCACAACACTGTCTTGATCACCTCCCCACAACACTGTCTTGATCACCTCCCCACAACACTGTCTTCAGCACCTCCCCACAACACTGTCTTCAGCACCTCCCCACAACACTGTCTTCAGCACCTCCCCACAACACTGTCTTCAGCACCTCCCCACAACACTGTCTTCAGCACCTCCCCACAACACTGTCTTGATCACCCCCCCACAACACTGTCTTCAGCACCTCCCCACAACACTGTCTTGATCACCCCCCCCCACAACACTGTCTTCAGCACCTCCCCACAACACTGTCTTGATCACCCGCCCACAACACTGTCTTGATCACCCCCCCACAACACTGCCTTCAGCACCCCCCCACAACACTGTCTTGAGCACCCCCCCCCACAACACTGTCTTCAGCACCTCCCCACAACACTGTCTTCAGCACCTCCCCACAACACTGTCTTCAGCACCTCCCCACAACACTGTCTTCAGCACCTCCCCACAACACTCTCTTCAGCACCCCCCACAACACTGTCTTGATCACCCGCCCACAACACTGTCTTGATCACCCGCCCACAACACTGTCTTGATCACCCGCCCACAACACTGTCTTGATCACCCCCCACAACACTGTCTTCAGCACCTCCCCACAACACTGTCTTCAGCACCTCCCCACAACACTGTCTTGATCACCCGCCCACAACACTGTCTTGATCACCCGCCCACAACACTGTCTTGATCACCCCCCCCCACAACACTGTCTTCAGCACCTCCCCACAACACTGTCTTGATCACCCGCCCACAACACTGTCTTGATCACCCGCCCACAACACTGTCTTGATCACCCCCCACAACACTGTCTTCAGCACCTCCCCACAACACTGTCTTGATCACCCCCCCCCACAACACTGTCTTGATCACCCGCCCACAACACTGTCTTGATCACCCCCCCACAACACTGTCTTCAGCACCTCCCCACAACACTGTCTTGATCACCTCCCCACAACACTGTCTTGATCACCCGCCCACAACACTGTCTTGATCACCCCCCCACAACACTGTCTTGATCACCCCCCCACAACACTGTCTTGATCACCCGCCCACAACACTGTCTTCAGCACCCCCCCACAACACTGTCTTGATCACCCGCCCACAACACTGTCTTGATCACCCCCCTACAACACTGTCTTCAGCACCTCCCCACAACACTGTCTTGATCACCCGCCCACAACACTGTCTTGATCACCCCCCCACAACACTGTCTTCAGCACCTCCCCACAACACTGTCTTCAGCACCTACCCACAACACTGTCTTCAGCACCTCCCCACAACACTGTCTTCAGCACCTCCCCGCAACACTGTCTTCAGCACCTCCCCACAACACTGTCTTCAGCACCCCCTCTCCCCCCCCCCCCACTCGTCATACAACTTTCTGACAAAGGCAAAGAATCAGGATGTGTAAGTAACGACCTACATTCGTTAAGTTGTCGTACAAAGTTCCTTAAATTACAGCCAGTCTGACAAGTACGTAAACGATGGGAAATTATGCAGAAAACAGTGACGTATTTGAATAACCTCGTCGTAGTTGGAGGTGGTATGCAAATTAGTGCACTCGTTACGAAGGAAATTTGCGTATGAATCTGAACTGCCATTTAATTTATCAGAATTTTATTTTTACATTAGCATTAAGTTCAAATGAGTTCGGTTTTGATTAATTTTGGAACGTAGGATTACTTATTAATGGTAGGTGATATTTGGTTATTATACATGTAAAGGGAAGGTATTTATTTAGGAAGGTAAAATAAGGTGTTTATTTATAAAACTATCTCTTCCTACAGAAATTATCATGCGTTTTATACTGTGAACATTATCGTACAAGTCGAATTTACTTACAATTATGTTTGATTGTGTACATAATAGCCTGGCAGGGACGTAGAGTGGATCGCGTCCCTCTACACACGAGGGGTTTCTAGTTACCAAGTTATCGTCACCCGGGATGACTGTCTCAGTGTTAAGGACGACTTTCCTCTTAGTCTGCATGCGATAGACTGTTTTGGTATCACACTAATTGTTTTAAGTCCTGGGACTCTTTAAGTGGCTGGGCTTGATGGAAACACTTGTTGCTGTGCTTCCTTTATTATTGAAGCAGCTTTATACACAGATATAATCCGAGAGAATAAATTATGAAATCTCTCAAGGGAAATTTTGTGAACAACACTTTGAGAAAACACTTGAGTTAAGTGTCTGGCTTTTCTGTCCAAGTGGTGGTAGACTACTACCTTCTCTGGGCCTCTCAAGGCGTGAGAGTGAGCTGGTTGTCTGATATATAATCAGCTGACCTGCACTCGGCCTTTGAGAGAGTTGCAAGCCCAGTTATCTGTCGTGAATAACATGTTGAATCACTTGGTGAATAACTTGGTAAATAAGTTGGTGTTATTTATTTGGGTGAATGTTAATATAAAGAAAAGGTGCTGTTACATGTAGTCTGCAATCTGCTGAATCTACACAATGTGTTACACTAAACTGGTGGATTATACAAGACATGATGCATCATATTCTGTCTTTACGCTTCCTTGAAAACTAAATTCACCTGTAGTTCTCGGCAACACCACATACCTTTAAATTTAAAAATAAGTTGGCAGACCACAAGATAAATTCAAAATGAGTTTTATTTACGTGATCTATGGATCCATACTGTTAGAAATGCTCCTGGCAGAGCCGCCTCTTGACTGATGTCCTTGTCATTCTTAACGGCGGGATACACGAGTCACATAGACAGCGTTTTACTGCAACCAGCCCGAGGTCTCGAGTCCATGTGATTTAATGGCTGTCTCAGGGCCAGTGAAGCTTAAGGTTAGGGGTCGAAAGATAAAGTATATTCATCCGATTCGAACACCTTCGGCCATAAAAGGATATCACACTCTCTTGTCCTTTCAGTTTCTGTCGATTTACAATGCCAGGGAAGGGAAGAAAGAAAGGCTACTCATTTTTTCCCTTAGGTGTAAAGTGGGATTATATATTTTGATTATCCATCTATGACTTACAGATCGTCAATATGAAACCCCCGAGACAGAGGAATTTATCATGAAAGTCAAGTGTCACCACCTTACAGAGACGTACTCACATTCAGTAACACGAAGAACAAAAGTAACGTTTTGTACTCCTCACAGCCAGAAAGACATGTCACTGATTGCATTTGAAATTTACTCAGTATTTTTATTCTCGGAGGTTGGGTTGGTTTAGGTTGGTTAGGTTAGGTAAGTTTGAGTTAGGTAAGGTCGCATTAGGTTAGGTTAGGTTAGGTTTGGTTAGGTTAGGTTAGGTTAGGTTAGGTTAATTCCCCTCTCACCTGTGATAGGATGGTGGAAATTATTATACAAAGGAAGGCCAGAAGAGCTTCTCTGGGTTCAAGATCACTCTATGTTTTGGCTTTGGAAGAATATTCTCATACTAATCCCATCACAACCCATCATGCAAATTTTACTCTGAAAGCTTTTAGGCATTCTAAGACATGCTTCCAGAATTAGTCTATTGCTGTTGGAATTAAAGTTTATTCTATAACAAAACCTGTGAACATTATTAGAAATCATGAAACTTAAAAAAAAATAGTAACATACAAAATATAAGAAGTGTAAAAAAAAAAAGATTCCACAGTGCTTTTTGAAATGTTTCTGGATAAAGATGAAAGGTCACGAGTGAAGTGACTGATGAGTCGGTGGCCTTTCCTGATGGAGTAAATAATTTCGTCTCACCTGAAATAAGCAGCAGTGGTAAATGTTCAGGTGATCCTCAGATTCTATTAGGTTTTAGACTCGTGTAATGTAGTCTCCGTCTAGTCTCAATAGCCTTAACTATATTACCGGTAATTTACGTGTCAACAAGAGGGTTCCAAGCACAAGAACTCTCCAACTGCCATTTACGATAACGTGTTTAAGTTCCTTCTTTACAACCTTGTGACAGAAAACAAAGTGATTAATTTTACGATATAGAGATGTTATTGCGAGTTTAACCGTCCCAGGTATAATATAAAATCGGTTATAGGTACACCTCGATATGGTTGAGGGGCGAAAATATTGGAGTTTGGATAATTACTTGTCCTATTTACTCTTGGGAAAACTCCATTGATTGTCCAACAGTAATTTTAAGATGTCAAAGGGTTATTCTCTTATTGGCTAATGATAGGTTAGGTTATGTTAGGTAACACCGGGTAAAATTTACCCGGTCACTTTCCACTATTGTAAGGTTCATTAGGTTCCTGCAAAGGTGGACCCTTGTGTCTCCCAGTAGCTTTACCATTTGTCCAGATATGTCAGATGGTGGGTGTGTCAAGCGCCACGCCTTATGGTTATTTGTGTACAGTACGCGCTCTGGTGGAATTTACCTGGCGTTACCTTTTGTGTACCTACGTTTCCCACGGCATTATCTATTGTTACCTACATATTTTAGTATGCATACACGTAAATACATACATAACTATACATGGTGGGTTTGGTGTGGTGAGCTGTATTGTGGTGTGCGAACAGTATTTTTTATTTTTCAGATTATTTAGTTATTTTTCAGGTATTGTGATTGAACTGCTGAGTTGAAATGGCTAGAAAAGGCTTTTGTGATACAGACATTCAGTTAGAACTAGATAAATATGTTGAGCCTGAAAATTTGTATGATTCAGATGAGGGTGTCTTGTATGTTCCTCATCCCAGTTACAAGAAATTCGCATTTTTTTTATGCCCATTTTTTTCTGTTCTGGCTTACAGATACCTGATTGATTGCCACCCTCTGCTTTTGCCAGGAGAAAGGACCACATATTAGGTTTATAATATTGTCTGTGTCTTTGTTTTTGATTAATCAGATTGGCTCATATATGCTCATTAGTTTGCCTGCAGTTTTCCAAAATAATTTTCAGTTCATTTTCTTAAACATTTACCAAGCCAATGACAGCCATTAATTTCACATAAACATTTTTCAGTCTTGTTAATAATTGGTGTTTTTCTATGTACAATCAAAGACAAAAGTCGTGTCGCGGTTTTGTCTGAAGATTAGATATAAATCGTTAAACATTATGAGAGGCCCCTACCACAAGGCAGAGCGCACCAAAAGTTTAGCCCTTCGCCATATGTTTTCACCAAATATCACGACACGACTTTTGTCTTTCATTGTACAATACACGAATTTTCATTGATAAATTTGAATTAGAAGTATTTTATTTTATTTATTTTTTTCCTTAGCCGTTATCCTCTACTATAAGAGGTGGTAACGTTATGACATCCAAATATTACTGTGATGAGCTTAAAAATATCAACAAATATAACACTAAATCCTATTCAAGATCTAATTGGTCAATGATCCGAGACACTAATGATGTCTTCGCCAATAACCCATCGTTAGTTATAGTAATAAGGATCTTTGAGTCCTGTTTGTGTCTCCCTGCTGAGGTTAATCTGACGTAATGACCAGATCCGCTGACCAATTGCCTATCCCTTTACCAATTATCTCAATGTCACTTTAACATTTAATTCCCAGATTTTCGGAAATTTGGGTGGCACTCTTCCTTTAATGAACACACGATTGATTAAGGTTGGAGTTATTTAAATATAGGTACATTTGTAATATTTAGTCGGTTTATGAAGAAATATGTAACCATAGAGGTGTGTTGGGGGGAGGCTTCACCTTTATCAATGACCCAGAGAATTACGGATCTGTCTCAATGGCAGATATCAAGTTAGATTATTCTTAATTATTTATAAATCCCGTAAAGGACAGAAATCTAGGATAAGTACCACTAATATTACTTAACTCATGTAAGGGTCAACAACCATGTAGGATATTATCATTAATCACTGGAGTATTTTAGAGGATATTATCTATACGAGTAACCTGAAGGACCTGAACTAATATGACTCAGAAACACATGGGGGCTGAGTTACTATGAGTCTGGGGTACTTTTGTAATTTTTCTCATTTTCAGATTTACAAAAATGCCTGACCTTCATAAACTGGAATTCACACGTTTTTAGCTTCAAGAAGATCTTAGAGAATATCCTGAGGTTGGTCATTGTACAAAAACTTTGATAATTAAGATGCATTTTGGTTTAGTCTACCTTCTTGTAGCCCAAAAACATATGAACTATTTTCCATATGATTGAGAAATATGAATGGTCTTGGACACTTACACATAAATAAGACTTATATGACACTCCACATCTACCTTGGAGTGTGTAATAGTGTAAGTTCAATTTATTTATTTTTTCTCTGTGAGAGATACAAAGAATCCCTCTGCTACAACTTGTTAGTCAAACCACTTGCAAAATGATTTTGAGAAACACGATATGGGCAAGTCTCTCTCTCTCTCTCTCTCTCTCTCTCTCTCTCTCTCTCTCTCTCTCTCTCTGTCTCTCTTTCTCTCTCTCTCTCTCTGTTAAGCCCTATAAATGAAGCAACACACCACTCACTCTCTGGTATGTTGGTCAGATAATTCCAAAGGCAATTACTCCGGCAAGAGGCTTTGTTGGTCTTTGTCACAGGTTTCGACTAAATCTGCTGAATCAGTTCTTACATCTGACGGTGTTATTACGTTAGAAAAAATCCACTTGCATCGTCCAGGCGTTAGTTACCCCCTTAACTACTGAACGTCACTTTTACGATTTTATTTGGATAATACCAGATGATTTTATTTAGCACAGAGAGAAGCATCATGGAGCCTCTTCCAATTATAACTGGTTAAATCAGCGTTGTCATTGCACCCTTTCTGTGTGGTGTGAACACCGGAAGTATCGACTCTTGAATCCGAAGCATTCTCGAGCGAAGAAGAGGGAGGCTGGGGAGGACTGGAGCTGGTGTGTTAGTGGGTGGCTGGGTAATGCGGGGGTTGAGGAGGGTCAGAGGGTCGGGGGGGGTGGGCAGGATATGTGTTACCGCACGTTAGGGTGGTATTCCCGGTTTGTGCTACAGGTCTGAACCATTTATGCATATTTACTGCCCAGAATTTACGAGATCAACCCCCCCCCCCCCACATGCATCGGTCATGCAGTATTCCGCCCTGTCCTTCCCTGCTCTTGCTGTAACTTAACAACTGTCACTCACTCCAGGGGTGACAGGGGGATGGGCTGGGGCCTCTACATAAGGAGCCCGTTTACAACGGGGTTGCATTTATGCCGCATTGGATAACAGATGCACTGCAATTTAATTACATAAGCAGTTGTCAAACACAATTATTATAAATAACAATACCATGAAAATAATACACCAGTGAGCAGAAGTTCCACCTGTATTTGGCCTTTCATTTTTTTTTTTTTTTTTAAAAAAAATTCCTATTTATCTGCTGCCTACTGGACGGTGAGGTGAGGTGACGGTGAGAGAAGAAGGTAGAGTAGGTGTCAGCGCCGGGCACAGTTTAGGGCACAGGTGCACCATGTTTAGTAAGCAATCCTCATTCTGTGAATGGAGATACTTTATAATTTCTGGTGTTTGTTAAGAAACGTTAATTATACACGCCCTTAACATAATGTACAGTGAAGCCTCTGTGTAAAGGACTATATGTACGAGGTTAGTCCGTCAGATCCAAGTTATATATGAAACTCCCTTCTAACTGACTATATGTGAGAGGTTATTCGGTCAGATCCAAGTCAGTTATGTAGAAGTTTCATTGTAATGTGTTGTTCGTGATGCTTCATATAGTTGGTAAGAGGACACCTGCCCTCCTCCACTGATCAACATGGCCGTTGTTGGTGAAGGTGGAGCCGTTGTCCAGGTGATATTATAATAAAGGTGAAATCAGCTGTTTACGTCAATTTTATTATTATTGACGACTTTACTCTTATCCCCGGAAACATTAATTCTCACCAAGGAGTAATATCACAAGGGGTCATCTCGTTCATACAGGGAAGTAATGACATCGAGTGATTAAATTATTATCGCGAGATCCATTAGAGGGGTTATCAGTGTGGGGCAAGAACTCACTCACTCCCTTTGTTGTGTTGTTACTCAGAAGACCCCGGCTGTTGAGAACTGTTTTCGTTGGTTTAAATTCTATTGCGTAAGATTATTCATTTCTAAATCCCTGAAGTGTTTAAATGCCAAAGGAAGGAATTTTTGGCTTGATATAACATTAACTATGTAACAGTAAAACTAAGCATCAGTTATAACAAATAATTCACCACATAATCTTTATATTTTCCTAAAGTTCTGAAAAGAGAAAAGTCTAGACTTATGGAAATTCATTCATGTAAATATTAAATATAATAATGATAACAGTGTGAATTACTTATTATTGTGAAATGTGAATGTTTCAAATATTTCCAGATTTATTACAATGTTAACTTATATATGACCACTTGGCCTCCATGAATACAGAAGCACAATGGGTCATTAAGTAACTTTATATAATTTTGAAATCCATTAGTTCGAAAATTATTTATAAAATGCCTATTAGTAAACTCAAAATATGATTGATTATTAATTGATATAAAAATATGATATGAGGCCAAGTGGAAAAATAATGAACCCACATACCTTAAATTTCAAGGGAATATTACCATTATTTGTTCGAAATTTCATAGTTGACAGAATTCTTTCTATCAGCCTCTCAGTAACTAGGCCTAAACAGCAAGTTGGGACGAGGAAAGAACCTGAGTACCTGACTCCGCCTCAAGTCCGGCTTGAGTCTAGTTCAGAAATTGATTTTCAGAAGCGAGTCTCAAGTCTTGTTTAATTTGCCGCTGACACACCTGGCCTTAAGCTTCCAACTACTGGCTCAAGTAATTACAAGCATTACTTGCCTTATTGCTCTATTCATTACGTAACATCCTACCACGTCCACCTCTACTGTCAAATGGGATACCTTTCTACTTCTCTCGTATTACATATGAACAATAATCGCTTCTAGTGATAGATATACTGTAATCACTGAGCATCACCTATATATGTATTGATAACATTACAACACATCATAAATTACGGCTAAGAAACGCTACCTCAACCTCTCTGTCATCCGCCGTTTTTGTACATCAAGCTGGTGACGAGAACAGCAGCGTTCATCTAACAATAACTATCAGTAGAGCACCATATAAAATATAACAAAATAAAATGATGATAACAAACATATATAATAATGAAAAATAAAAATAAAGAGTAAAAGAAAACTAATTACTAATGAACGTAATAACAAATGATAACAAATAATAATAATAATAATAAACGATAATGAAAACAGTAGATAATAATCATCACAGACACTCACTGACCTCTCCTCTCTTACGACCTGCCCTCACACGCTCCCGTTTACCAAGACGAGTTTTAAGCCTTCCACAAAACTGTATTTCTCGTAGAATCCTTAAATTAATAACTGTGTTGATTATAAGTGTGCTAACGTCACCATACCTGCTAAGTAATATTAATAGGTACGAATATTGAGAAAAATATTGGAAATTTTGATGCTGAGAATTCTGTTTATCGGTAGTTGGTAAAAATATATGAGACAGACAGACAGACAGACAGACAAACACACACACACACACACACACACACACACACACACACAAGCACTGATACAGAAACAGTAGGAGCAATAAACAGTGAAAAATGTGACCATAAAAGCAACCCAACGAGCTGGATATGAGGCGGCCAAATGTTCGCCTTCTTCATTGACTTAGTGTTGGGTGGTGGGCTGTAGCCAGTCCTTCACTCCAGGCTTGTCGTATGGGTGAACTAGTTTACCATCTGTACTCTTGTTTCATAATAGACTTCACTCTTTGAGGACTATGGCTTAACCCGTTGAGGACGATGGTTCAACCCTTTGAGGACGATGGTTTAACCCGTTGAGGACGATGGTTTAACCCGTTGAGGACGATGGTATAACCCGTTGAGGACGATGGTTTAACCCTTTGAGGACGATGGTTTAACCCTTTGAGGACGATGGACTAAGTCTTTGAGGATGATGGTTTAACCCGTTGAGGACGATGGTTTAACCCTTTGAGGACGATGGTTTAACCCTTTGAGGTCAATGGTATATATAACCTTTAGATGACGATGATTTAATACAGTGTGGACGAAGATTTGTACAGATATAAGAATTTAACCCCAAAGAACGATGGTTTAACACTGAAGAGAAGATGAATTAACCCATTGAGGATGTTGATTTAAACCTTCACTCACTCACTCACTCACTCTTATCTGTCACTACTCTTCTCACCATTATCATCAAACGGGATCTACCACATCCTAGCACATCTCTCTCTTGTTACTGAGCGAACAATTTAGTGCAGGATCCCCGAAATATATCAAGCGTGAAATATGAAGGTATAATCTTTTACGGAAGTTATGGGTAACTGCCTAATATATTTAAGAAAATTTAAAAATTTTTCTACACGAATATGTAATTATATCCCCGAAACTTACGACACTATATCTCTGGTGTTTTTCCTCGACTTGGTCCGTGTGACAACCATGGCGGCAGCGGCAGAGGGCAGCCCAGGGAAGTAGGTCAGGCTAACCGGGATCATAGTTCATTCCAGCCTTACCTACCTACTTGTATTATAATTGGGGCCTGTTGGGACTACGGTCCGTTCAAACTGGGGTCTACTTGTAGTAAAAGAGGAGGAAAAAGAGGAAGGGGGAGAAAGGAGAAGAAAGGGAGAGGAAGGAAGGGAGAGGGAAGAGGGATTGCTAGTAGAGAAGAATGGGAAGGGTGAAAGGGAGGAAGAGGGGGGAGGGGGAAGGAAGGGATAGAGCGATTGATGGTAGTAATGGGAAGGAAGTGCAGGAAGGGGTGATGGGGAGGGAAAAATGAAAGGTTGTTCGGAGTGAAGGAGAGGACAGGGTGAAGGGGAGAAAGGGAGGGGGGAGGAAGAAAGAGGGAAGATGTTGTTAGTAGTGAAGAGGAGAAGAGGAAGTATGGGTGAAGGGGAGGAAGGGGTGAAGGAATGGGAGGGGGATGAAGGGATTATTATAAATGAAAGGGAGGAAAGGGGTGGGAGAGATTCTTAATAATGAAGGGATAGAAGACAACAAAATATTCGGATACTGAGAATGACATACTTAAGATATAAGTTAATGTCACCGTATAATTATAATGTTCATAAGAGAGGCAGTAATAATAGTGGTAGATGATAGTTGATGATGAGAAGTGGTGGTGGTTGATGATGGGGATGGTAGTGGTGAATGATAATGAGATGTGATAGTGGTTAATGGTAGTGGAGGTGGTGATGGTGGTAGTAGAGGGTAGAGTTAACGTTGGTTGATAGTTGTGGTTGTGGTGATGTTGATAGATTATGGTTTTTTTTTACAAGATGATGATGATGATGGTGGTGGTGTTAGACGGTGGTAGATAATAGTGAGAAGTGGTGGAGATGATGGTTATGGCGGAGGTGGTGATCATGGTGGTGGTAAATTATGGAAGTATTGGTGGTACATCTGGGTAGTTCTAACCATACATACTCTATTGGTAATCTGTGTATCGACAACTAACATTCAAACAAGTACACATACATTATTCTTACGTCATACAATAACCCTTCCACTCTCCCATCATTCAACTTTAACCTGACACTCAAGAGGTGTCATTCTTATAGACACACAGCGTATATAAAAAGACAAAAACAACTAGAATTGGCAAACATTCGTGAAAGCTTGCAATATGCTCCCTCCCTCCCCTCCCCCATCCAATTTATTTTTCCTCTTTGAACTCTGTAAAAGTGAAACTAAGGGACAAATTCCTGGACCGTCTGCTTCAGTTTAGGGTGAAGTTGTAAGCTGACGCTGTGTAATGTCTCTGTGGATTGGCATTTATGTAAAGAAAGTTATACAACATCTTCAGTCTTTATTTTTTTAACCAATTTTTAAAAACTTATGAATGACAGGTATTTATAAGGTGATTCATCTTTACTTGTGTTTTATAACGTCGTGTGTACTGTTTGCATCATCTAAGACAGGTAAAACAGATGAGGTGGAAAGTTGCTTATCCATTCTCAAATAACCATGACGATGTTACTCTGATTATAACAAAAAAAAATGTTTGGTTATATAAACAGTCTCTTAAACCGCGTGGGAAGTGTTGTGAGGAGAAATTACAACATCTTTCACCCAAAAATCATCTCCTAACACTGTGACTAAGATGTGACTTTCGGTGATAATTATTTCTCTGCGGTCGACACACTAGGACTATTTACCTACGAGTCCCCCAGAGCCTGCAACTCTCTGGGCCCTAGTGACATATAGAAATAATTTAAGGTTCCTCTTTTAAGACATTTCCTTACGCTCTCCCGTCTCTATTACTCTCGTGTTTGGAGTTAATAATGATATGCCAATCAATATTCTTACATAATACATGATATAATATATACACATTATGATCTCAAGTCACAGGTATGTGGTGATGTTTGAGCAGGTGTAGAGAAAATGTTGTGGACACGGGAGGTGCTAGAGGCAGGTGTGGTGGGCAGGTGTGGTGTTCGTAATGGTTCTACAGTACAAAATGCGTCATGTGGTCTCATCATATGCTATCTATTTCTTTTTTAAATCATTTCTGTTCTAAGATTCTCCTTCTGTCAAATATCTTCGCAATGTTCATTTTTACGAAAAGTTTACAACTAGACGAAAAAATCTCTCCCTACTCTTTTTTAAGGAAAGAAAATATTATAGTGTAACGTAGTTGAAGGTGTGAAAACTCAGCTTGCCTAAGATAAGTAAGTTTTCTCCGCAGGACACCCAGTGCGGCGCCTCTTAACACACACACACACACACGCAACGCCTCCTCAACCCTGCTGTTAGAGGCGGAGGATTCTGAGGCGTCACGGTTGAATACCGACTATGTTGACATTATCACTGAGAAAAAGATTCTCAAAACTCGTTCTGACATAAGTTTAAGCTCTCACTCTCTCTCTTAATCGTATTTTACTCTTTTCCTGGTGAATTTTTCTCATTAGTATTTCATGTAAGAAAATTCAAGTTTTTATGCTTGTAAGTCTCGGTTGAATGAGCTGGATAAAAACAAACGGTGTAGGAGAGATGGAAGGACTTGTAGTGTGGTGTAGGTGTGAGGGAAGGACTTGTAGTGTGGTGTAGGTGTGAGGGAAGGACTTGTAGTGTGGTGTAGGTGTGAGGGAAGGAATTGTAGTATTGTGTAGAAGTGAGGGAAGCACTTGCAGGTTTGTGTAGGAGTAAGGGAAGGACTTGTAGTGTGGTGTAGGTGTGAGGGAAGGAATTGTAGTATTGTGTAGAAGTGAGGGAAGCACTTGCAGGTTTGTGTAGGAGTAAGGGAAGGACTTACAGGGTTGTGAAGGAGTGAGGAAAGGAATTGCAGTGTTGTGTAGACATGAGGGAAGGAATTGCAGTGTTGTGTGTGAGTGATGGAAGGACTTGTAGTGTGATGTAGGAGTGAGGGAAGAATTTGTAGTGTTGTGTATGAGTGAGGGAAGGTTTGTTATGTAGTGTAGGAGTGAGGGAAGGACTTGTAGTGTTGTGTAGGAGTAAGGAATCATATCTCCCCATCAGGAATATTACCCATCAATAAATATTTCTCCTCTCCATCATATCCACCTTCCTCTCCATCAAATTCACCTCTCATTGTTCAAAGGCTTCACTTGACTTCTATTACTCGCCTACTTAAGCAATCTCCCTATTACTCTAGAGCTATTTACTTTCTTAATGTAAATAAATATCGTTCTCTCTGACACACACACACACACACACACACACACACACACACATCTTTAAACTCTCCCAAATGCACCTAAACACACTCACCTCATCCTCATTCAAACATATCCCTTTAGTGAGCTCAAAATACAACACAGTGTTGCCTTGCCTAAGGAAACTCACTTATATCCTATATACACAAATGCGACCTAATCTTCCCCTACATCCTCTCCTCATCTACCCTCATAAAACTTCATCTTCGTCATCACCCTCAGGCACACTCCCTCCCTTCCTCAGGAAATTGATTCCTCTCTCTTAATCGCCTTCCATTTTGCTTACAGGCATTTCACTTCTCTCTAAGCACACCACCCCTCCCTAGTGAGCACAGGTAGGAGGATAACAAGTTCTGTGATCACGAATACTCAGAGGGAATACGACAACCTGTTATGGGAAGATTGTGTCAAGTCGTACTAAACAAAATAAATATATTCATTTGTCCTGAAGCATTTCTAAATTACGTGCAAATATCTTACAGTTCAGTTTTTAGTGTATTATAAAAAACACAAAAACTGAATCCTTATGGTACAACACTTGCCTCAGTGAGTGTCTCAGATCGTAAACGGGAAACTCTAAAGCAAGTTTAGTATTTAAGTCGTAACGCTACCTGGCTTTACACACACATGTTCTTACGTCAACAGCTCTCATCTCAGTGTTGTGATTAAGAGTACACACCATTTACTCGAAAACTAACTACCACCTTAGATCCCGGATTAGCGAGTTAATAGCAGCCATCGAGGTGTACTGTTTGTTTCTCATGAGGAAAATGGTGAAGCAATGACCAAAGCAACCGAGGGAACGAAGTGAAAGTGATGCTGTGTCTTATCGTAGAGAACAAATTATACAATAAACTCTTGTCTAGAGAAGATGGGGCCCTTTGCTGAGTCATTTTAAGAGAGAGCAAAATAACACCTTACCGAACCTCCCCTGCCTCCACTACGACAGTATCCTCCAGAGGGAACCAAGCACAGAGGTAGAGTTATAGTAGTACATGACGAGTAATAATTGCTCTGTGAAGCACTCATGTATACAGAAGATGTTGATATTATGGTGAAGTACGGCACTGCTTACATAGATTAATTGCTGTAGTATGGACGCTTTTCATTCATCTAACGTGGAGTGAATAATACCTGTCCACCAGGCTGCAGTGGACAATGTGAGGCTGAAACAGTAACTTGCATGATTATTTGTGAGGTTGAGTTGTGAAGTTAAGTTGTGGGGTTAAACTCTGAGGCTATTTGTGTTTATGCTTTGAGGCCAAGATATACGGTCAAGCTGTATGGTTAAGTTGTAAGGTTAAGCTATGAGGTTAAGCTATGATATTAAACTATGACACTAAGCTGTGAGGCTAAGTTGTGAAGATAAACTATAGGGTTCAGCTATAAGGTTCAGCTATGAGTTTAATCAGTGAATTTAAGCCATGAGGTTCAAGTAAAGGGACGCACCAGGAGGGGGTGAATTTTCCATTACCACGCTGAACGGGGAATAAATTTTGCGGGGACAATCAAATAAATTGGATATGGCAAAGGGCTGGGGATTTACCTCCATCCTTAACATCCCCCTGACGACATTTTAATTATTTACATTAAAACAATTACAGGGTGTACTAAAAAGTGTTTGAAGGCGAATTTATCGTACCCATGTTGACAACTAATGTGTGAAATGGAAGTAGTTCTCAGGAAGCAATACCTATTGTGTGAAAATATTGGATTTTTTGTTGGTTATGCTACCAATTTAAAACTTGATTATAGTTGGTCTATGGATAATAATGTGGTAATAATAAAGTACTAGGTATTGTTGCTTCAATGCTGTCATTAATAACATTTACTGTCGAGTTTTACACAAGAGCTGCCACATTTACCACTAATAGTTTATAACTTATATTATCGGGAAAATTATGTTATACTGTCAATACTTGACAGAGCGTGTCTTATTCTCACCCACACTACACTACACTACACTACACTACACTACACTACACCACACCTTTAATGTTAACTATACATAACTCCTGTCATTTATACACATACTAATACAATAACAGGTGAATTCAGTAACTATAGAGGTTTAGGAAACATAAATATAACTTCCAAAATCTATTTATCCCTCACCTTCCCCCTCACCTCTCACCCCTCCCTCTCCCTCACCCTTCCTCACACATTTCCCTCACCTCTCACACTCTCTCTCACTTGCTAGAGGAAAAAAAAGTTAATTTAGGTCAGTAAACGCAGATAATAAATTTCGATTTCATTTATAGATGTATAAAGATAAATTTATAATCTTTACGTGTGTGTGTGTGTGTGTGTGTGTGGTGTGTGTGGGTGGGTGGGTGGGTGTGTGTGTCACTTAAGCCATAACCCCGGCCTTACTCTCCCCCTCACTGCTACTGATTCATGAGTCGATACTCTGGAGCTCACAACGCCTACAACATTTACACCTAATTTCAGTTTATATGAACAAGGATAAGCCAGTAAGAGCTGGATTTATTGCCTTCTTTGTTCTGTGTATGAAATAAAAATCAAATGGAAATATGAAACTACAAACTAAAAAGCATACAAGGCAATGTCAAATATTAAAACATTTTATTTTAACAGGAATAAAACTCCCACCACTTAATGCAAACTTATTATGATGTTCTTATACTGTGCTTCCGTATACCAAGACAGATGATATACTAAATTAAAGGATTCATATTGTTGACCTAGGACGAGTTACCATCATCAACAGAGCACAAAGTATTATTGAATATCCTTCACTTCTAGCCAGCTCAAGCTTCATAGTAATTTTAGGCAGATGATTTCAATAACGGCGTGAATTCCAATATAGAGAATGATTTCTAATACAATATGTTAATAACCAATGATCCTAATTTGCATACAGAATGTTCTTGAATAACGAATATAATATATATTGAAGGACCGCCCATAAGCCAGAGACGCTATTACAGACAAAACAGTTAAAGTAAGATTGTATACATTCCTAATAATATATATGTCTATTTTCATTAGCACGAAATTATATATAATTTGAATACATTAATAACTAATGCACAAATAATTACTCCTGGTTTTGATAAGCTTTGCCACCCCCATACCCTCCCTACCTCCCACATCCCCTTCTCCCTCCCACCCCATACCTCCCTCCCCCTTTCGCCTCCCGTTCCCTACCTCCCTATTATCCCTCCCTACCTCCCACTTCCCCTTCTCCCTCCCACCCAATACCTCCCTCCCCTTTCGCCTCCCGTTCCCTACCTCCCTATTATCCCTCCCTACCTCCCACCTCTCCCACTTTCGCTTCCTGGAACTTATGTGTGAATTGTTTTCTCTGTTATAGTAAAATATTAACCTACGATCCTTTGTGGGTCAGTATAAATCCTCAAGTTCAAGCTCTTATGTTACTGGCTTATAACACAGTATTGTCACTAGAATTTACTATTATTCTCACACTCGTATTTACATAAAATTATTCTTCATTCGTTGCATTTAATCCCTCGGTGGTATTTCATTTCACTAAACGGCAACAGCGACACACATGATAAAAGTAACACATTTGACAAGCATTTTTAATAACAGTAAATATATTGTTTGCTTCAAAGAGATAACTGTTTATCGGATTATAAACAAAATTATGAGAGACGCATTACCACGGTCCCTCTTACGGGTTCCAACCAACTCACTCGTGTACAGACATTCTAGCTGCAATATTTTCGCCAGCTGATGACTGATTCCTCATAAACGTAACATCAGATGATAGGTCAACCAAAGCAGAAAGTCAACTCCATGTTTAAATGTTCTCTAAATATGTTAAATCCGTCTGTTTATCAAAGAGAATGAGCAGAACTGTAATGTTTACATTTTCATGACGAATTCATTATGGCAGCCTCCAGCTGTTTGTCAACAAACATACAATGATAAATCCACAATGTTTGTTGGTCAATAGAACGACATTTACGAGCCAGTGTTATAATAGACGACTATGGCTTTTAAATTATCAATACTATTTCAGGATTTATGTTCCATTTATATTTTAACACAATACGACACCAGCACTCATTTGTTTTTAGAGGAGGAGTCCGTGTTGTTTGGCCACCAGTGTTTGTGAAGGCAGTGCAACGAAGCTAATCCATCTGCTTCACAGTTGTGGATTTTGTCTCGATTGTGATTCATAAGCGCTGTCTGCCACTGCCGGGTTGCATTTGATTTAGCTTTGAAAATAACTAGAGTACAATGACTCCTCTACCGTCACCGATGACAATTTGTTAATTAAGGTTGAGAGTGAACATCATGGTGAGTGATCGCGTTAGGGAGGTGGTCGGTCATCACGGGGTTAATAGCCGGGAACAAATGAGTTCCCTTTGACAGCGCTCATCTGCCAAACGTCGTTTTCAACACGGAGTAAATACAGACGAACATATTGGATATAATGCCTAGACCCCCTTCCCTATTCTGTCTCCAAATTTCGTGTCAAGAACAGGTCGGTTTACACTGAACATACCACCTGTTATACATTATATACCTGGACATGATAATATATATATATAATGTGTGTGTGTAAACATTTTGACAACGCTGACATACATAAACGTAAGATGCTACAATGTGCCAGAGAAGACCGAGGATGGTGGGTTGTGAGTGTGAGGAGGAAGACGAGGGAAGGTCGAGTGTGTGTAAAAATATCCTTCTAGTGTTAAGAAACAAGAGGTAACATGCGTCTTGTGTTCGAGGGAGTCACAACACGGCCTCACATTATCTTTTCCTTGCTTTCCACCTTCAGAAATTTTAACTATATGACAGTGTACGATACTGACTGGGTATGATATCACAAACTCGGCCGAGCATAGTTCACGCACCAGAGTTATTATATTTTAATCTTTGTAATGACATTTTAGTTTACACTGGCCGGCTCAAGGTCATAATGTCATAATGGGTTTCCAAGAATGTCGTCAATCTAATTTCCACTGTGCTCACCAGTTCTTGGAAGTATCTTAATTTGCCCAGATTTTGTTTTGTATCTGTTTCATAACGACTGTGGTAACGTTAAGTCTGTTCGGTGGTAAAGACGGCACAAGGATTGGTCGATGCTTATATTGAAAAAGGTGTAGGTACAGTACAAAGGCTGCTTGGCCATTAGTCTAGAATCTAGACTAATGGCCAAGGAATAACTAGTTAGGAAACTCAACTGGTACCTATTACCATTATTTTGAGAGAGGCCCCTGGATTGAACCACAGCGCCACCTGTTACTGTTATAACGATTTACCTAAAGAGAACGGAAAGAGAAACAGCAAGGGGGGAAACTATAGAATTCATAGTTTGTAATAGAAAATGGGTACCATAAAGTCATAGAAAACTTATATCAAGAAACACTTCTTCAAATTATGAATACACACTCAAAGGAAGTTATAGCGTTCATTTTTTAAACAGGTATTGTTAGATATAATTAATATTTGTAATAGGTGAACTATAGGAGTCACCTGTGGTTGAGTCTCATGGATTAGGTTTAAGAAATGAGAGAGGGGAGAAATTGATCCAATTTTGTAAAGAAAAAAAAAGTGATTTCAACATCATCCTAGACTACTGTATACTTGGAAATCACCACAAAACATCATGAACAACATTGTTAGATATTGATTCTGACCATTTTCCAGTTTTCGCTGTAGCTAGACTTAAACTAAGGAAATTAGAGAAGAGTAGGTCAAAGAAAAACATATGAGAGTTAGCTAATTTAAAAACAGATGTATTAGGACAACCTTAAGAAAATGCAATATTTATGCTATAGTTACATTTATTACTTACATATTTCCTGTGACATATTTTTCAGAAAGCAGAAATATTCTTAATTGTTTAGAATATGTACACATTAACATATCACGTAACATACAAAAATAAAGTGCTTACAAAAATGTTCACTAAAACACATGAAGTACAGGCAATATATATAGAGTTGTAGCTCATATACCTCATGTAATTATTGATTCATACTAGATTACATTACATTGTCCTCAAGTCCTATGTTAATAAGGGTATCTTGGATCATTTGCTCGTTCAGGTATTCTTGATATTTTTTAATAGCAGTGACTAGATCTAACGTCAAACTTTTCTTAGTACACAAGTGACAAGATCTTTGACAATATTAAAATATGCTTTCTTGAACAACCATTTCGTCATACTCTGTTTACAATTTTTAACGTAAAAAGTACTGGTAATTTTTATATCTAAATCAGGAATTGACTACCGGCATTGAGTTTCAATTTCGCCCCCCTCCAGGCTCCACGGCTGTCACTTGTCAGTGTTAATTCCAAACTTCTAATTTCTATTTCAAATTATAAATATATAAATCATATATTCTGTCACTTAGCAACAGATTTCGCTTTACCTTTTATGATCTTTTGGAAATCGATGGAACCTTGCATTCTTGAACTGGGTTTGGTATTTATTACACACAGAACAACTCCTGTATCCTCGTGGAGCAATTTCAAACATCCGTGTAAATGCAAAACTAAATATAAACAACACAGACGACGTGTTTGCGTCATACAGGGACAGAAACGCCATCCCATTATCGTGTTGACCAACTAAAATGATGCCAAATGTCGCCTTTGGGGGCCTCATCAAAAGTTGAGAGTAAAGCTTCCTAACTAGATATTCCTTGATAATGGCCGAGCCAGTGTGGCAGTGACTATAAACTTTACAGGTTGGACAATACCAATACAGGAAACTCCCTAGCGCCACCTATCTAACAGTATCGGTACGAATCCTAACTCTACAGCAACGGCTAACAATATAAGAACATTTCTGAAAGTTTATTGTGTAATCTGTTGTCATTCACCTTCTCATATATAATATTTATTTCAGTCTTCGTCACCAGTATATGTTATGGTGTGAGTTAAGACAAAGGTGCGACAACACTTGGTAGATGACAACAGGCTATCACAGTGAAATTTTATTTTCTCCGTCAGCCAGTATGAGAGTCATTGATAAAGTCATGTACAGAGTTGCCAGCACAGTTTAAAAAGACCATGATATAACACGTTATCGTAACTACAATTGTTTTTCAGTGTCAAGTCGACTTCCTGTTATAAATTATTGATTTATTCTAATGAAAAAAAGTGTTTGTTGTTTTGTATAATATATAGTGCTTGCAGTTAAACTCAGCATGGAAGAGTTTAAAACAGACAGACAGACAGACACATACACATACACAGACAGATTGACAGACAGGCACACTCTAGCACAATAACCTCATCGCTGCATGCTATGACAATGAAGAAGATTGGAGAGGTGGAAATTAATTATTAAAATTAGCCAAAGTTCATATCAGTATTTGCCAAAAACTTATTCTCAAATTTTGTCACTCTCTTAGCCCAGGTCATAATTATCTTGAGGTAAGGAGATTCTTCATAACCTCAGTTTGAGTAAAGCTTCTTAAGAACTTAAGAAACTTGTTTTTATTTCACGTTAATTTTATGGAAAAGTTGAAGCGACAGTTTCGTCTTAAGAGAGTTAAGCATTAACTGTCAATGGCTTCTTTTATTATTTTTGATTAGCCTCTCTACCTCTTCAATTATTCTCTCTCTGCCTCTCTCTCCCTCTCTTTCTCTAATCAGGAATTTATAATATTAATACGTAAATTCTTCTATTGTTTTTGCCCGAGGTGCCGCAGCTGCCAGAGTCATTTGCGCCGCTTATCGATTTTCATAAAGTCTCTCACCACCACCAGCAAAAATTCCTCCATCTTCCCAATAATATCTGAGTTTTGCCGAAAGATGCGTTTGTTTACCAAGAGAAAAACACAGCCAGCTTCATCCTGTGATATTATATTTTCATCAATTGTTAGGTAGTACGTGTATATAGGAAATGGTAAATGAACAAAAAATCGAGAGTATAAGTGCCTAAGGTTGGCACTGAATATCTGGGAAAATAAAATAAGGCTCACTGGCACCCAACACGATCTGGCACTATTGTAAACGTGTTCAACCCTTACTGGTGGGGTTAATGCCACTATTATTGGACATCTGTGTAGTTTACGTCTAAATTTTACTGTTATCGCTTCGTGGTACATTTCTATTATTGAGTCATATTAACCTTAACATTGACATATTAACCTCATTATTACCACAGGTGCCAAATACCATATTACCTGCATTATATTCTTTATTACCAATGTGGTTTAGTATTTCCTTTTGATTGAGGTAATGTTGTTAATGTTACGTTCTGAATGTTTTATAAAAGGAATCAATGTTAATGTTGTCAACTATGTTCGTCTCATCTTATCGAATATTGGAATCTTGTTATTTTTAATAACGTTCTTATGTGAAATTAGTAACCTCCCCCCATATGTTCCCGTATAAACACTTATACTGGGAAGAGAACAATCACTCACAGTATTAATTCAACTACAAACCTACTTTCTGTGAGACTCCCGACTATGTCTGTCCCTCGCCAGTCTTATTGCTCTAGTTATCGCCATATGACTGCTTAAAGTGTCTTAATGTATTCTCTGTTCTTGCGCTGTTTGGTACTTAAAGGATTTCATGGATCTAATTGCCTGATGGTGGAGATCAAGGAGGTTTATTATCGGAGGAGACGGCAATGAGGCGCGCCGAGTGAGTGGCCGCCATATTAGTAGGGGTAGAAATGTCCCGTCACAGTTAGGTGGAGGCAATAATAATCACACAGCTCGGCAATTTTCAACTGCCTATAAGAAATTGATTTTTTGTATTGAAATACAAGAAACTTGGCAAAGTAATTGTATCTCTCTAGAATCTGTTCCCATCTTGACAGCTTTAGTGGTCCTAAGAAATGATAAAATTTGGAGTACCAGCTATTGAGGCAATTAATAATAGCTCAACTAGGAGTAGAGTTCTTTATGGCTACGACCTAAATCATCATTTGAGAGAAAAATATCCAGATATTCTTGTTCCGTGTCTATCGGAATACTCTGAGAAGGTTGTGGCATATATTGCAGGCTTTGTTGTATCCAAACTGAATAAGAAGATTAACCATGAAGCCCGTAACTCTTGTGTGGTGCCCCTCCCAGCGTTACCATGTGGAGTAATCGTCTCCCAGGTGAGGGGGTCGATTTGGCCTTTTTTCAGGTTTGTTTTAAGATTATCCTTATACCTTTTCAGTTGCTCGCCAGCATTACGTTTGCTATTCGTTAGGTGACTGTAAAGTAGCTGCTTTGGCAGTCTACTGTCGTCCATACGGGTAACATGGCCAGTCCAGCGTAGTTGTTCATGGATAATGGTAGCCTCGATGCTCCTACAGTTGGTGTCATCAAGAATACTGGTATTTGTTCTTTTGTCTTCCCAGCGAACTCGGAGGATGGAACGTAAACTACATTGGTAAAAGTTTTCAAGTGCTTTGATGTGCCTCATGTATATGACCCATGTTTCGCTGCCATATAGCAGGGTGGGGAGGACCACTGCTCGATATACGTGCAACTTTGTAAATAATTTCAGCTCCCCACAGGTGAACACACGGGTACGGAGTCTGCCAAAGGCTTGAGATGCACATCTGATCCGATGTTGAATATCTTCATCGATGTCCGCGGTGGTGGACAGGTAGGAGCCGAGATACTGAAAGTAGGTAACATTAGAGAGGGTAATGCCATTAAGCTGGATGGATGGTGGAGGTGTGGCTGAATCAGGGGCAGGCTGAAGGAGAATCTGAGCCTTATGTGCATTCACCTCAAGGCCGAAGTGTGCATACACATTTGCGTAGATGCTCATGATCTCCTGTAGGTCGCGTTCAGTGTGAGCGACAAGGGTGAGGTCTTCTGCATACTGAAGATCGGTAATGGAAGCTGCAGACACCTTTGTTCCTGCCCGGAGTCGTCTTAGGTTGAAAAGATCCTTAATCCGATACTCGATGTCCACCCCACCAGCTAAATTGGCACTGGCACGAGTAAGGAATACAGCCAAGAAAATGGAAAAGAGAGTTGGTGCCAGTACACATCCTTGTTTTATCCCCGTTTGGACGGAGAAGAACTCAGATTGGAGTTGCCTCACAATAGTGATGAATTTTGGTGGGCAGCCAAAACGGCTGAGGGTCTGCCAGATGGCTTCCATGTTGATTGAATCGAAGACCTGAGTTTGGTCGATGAAGGCCTTGTACAGGTCACGACGCTGTTCTCTGCACTTTTCCTGTATCTGGCGGGAATCAAAGATCATGTCAGTGGTGCCCCGTGATGGTCTAGAGCCACTTTGAGATTCTGGGAGGAAGTTTTCCGCCTTAGGAAGAAGTCTGTTTTGGAGGCCTCGGGCGATAATCTTTCCTACTATTGACAGCAGCGAGATCTCACGGTAGTTGCCACAATCTGACCGATCTCCCTTGTTCTTGTTTGATGGCAGTAGTTACCTCATCCAGGGGTGGAGGATAGCTGAGGTGAGTCAGCTCTGGATGCTGAGGGACCTGCTGGGTGTTCAGGACATCCACATCGGTGTTTCGGTTAAGCAGCGAATGGTAGTGCTCTTTCGTCGAATGAGCAGAAGGGGGCTGCGCCATGAGTGATTGGCCCATAAAATGTTTGAGGGGAATTGAAAAATTCGCGCATCTTATGTTGATCTGCAAGTTTTTGTGTTTCACATGCTTTATTTTAAACCAACCCTACCCCCTCTGCCAGTAGGGCAGCCACCAGCCCACGCTGATTTCACTTCCCACTGGGCTGCGCGGGTTGATTGCCACCTCCACCTATATTAAACCTCCTTGGTGGAGACAGACTGATTCAAAACATCACTTTGCTATTTGCATGTATACAGGTGTGACTGAAATCTGCTCTGTGGCCGAGTTGAAGCCATGTAATAATATTCACACTAAGTTGTAAGACTCCCAAGTTCTTAACGGCTCCTACACCGTCATCGTCGGTGTACTCACTGACACCACAGTCAGCTGGGGGTGAAAAACACTTGTGTTCAAGGTACCACAACGACAAAATAATAAAATAAAATAACAAACTCACCGTCATCGAAAACATGAATATGTATACCGAAAACTGAAATAATTTCCAAGCCCCTTTTTGCTTCACTCTGTAAAGGGTTTTTTCTATTTTATTTTTATTTAAATCTTTTTGCAATGTTCGTTCCACGAATTGTGTGGAAGGAGCAAAATTTTAGTGTTCTTTTTTTCAGAGAGAGAGCGAGAGAGTTTGTATGAGAGTTAATGTTCCAAGCCAGACAAATATGAAACAATTACGATGTTTGTTTTGTGTTTTGTATTTTAAAGGAAACTTTAGTGTGTTAGTTCTACAGTGACTCACGTTTTTCGAGTAATTCATTTAAGTAATTCGTGTATATCTCCGGTTAATTATCCTTCATTCTTAAGGTCTTGTATTTTCTTTATTTTAATCGACCATAAAACGAGCGTTTTATTCTTTATTTCAAGAGAACACCAATTTTGTGAAATTTTATTGGATTGTGCATTTACGTAAAAGAACGCGTGACTTAGAATACCAACACCAAGGGGAAAAGATGTCCCCTTCACACCTTATAAATGGGATGCATGTAGAAAAATATTTTAAAGTTTGACTACTGATCTATATTCAAAAGCAAGACTATAGATTCTTAGTAAACAGAAAATTCAAAGAGCACTTCTGAGTGGCTATAACGCTCGTCTTCCAACCCCAGAGATCACCTGTTTGAGGCCAGTCACACAATTGAGGAGCCCACAGTCGATCAAGTTGCGGAATGGGTATCTGCCTTTTACAAACAGGGAAGTTAAATGAGGTAGAACAATACCAGTATTGATCTCTGCCTGTGTGCATCGAAGGCTCAATGCTCTCATGCGCTAATGAATACGTGAAGTGAACTTAGATGTTAAGCAAAGCCAACACCGAGCTACTAATTAGTTTAACTTGCCATTAATGATCGCCAGTAGTAAGTAAGGTTTAATATTATCTATGTTTCGTTATTAATTGTCCTTACAGAGTTTCTCTAATTATAAATCCAAGGTTTTGACGGGTCTTATAAGCTATTTTACACTGAATCAAAATTAACTCTGTTTTAATCTGAATCGAGCGAGAATGATGTGACCAAGACGCACAATATGATAATGTTCTTCGCTGAGAGACGCGTCTTGAAATCTGCGTGAGTTTTCTCATTTTCCACGATAATATTCGCCTGAGAAATATATTGTGCTAACATTAAATAACAATTATTGCGAAAGTTGATTGCATCTGGCATATTTTCTGCCTCTTAGAATGTAAATTGGATTTTTATTTGTGAAAGATAATGGTAATGTAATTTGTTATGGTTGGTAAGAGGCATTATTTGCAGGGGCAGCAGAGAAATAAATGGTAATTCAAATGCCTCTCTAGTCAGATCCTCTTGGTAAATAGGAGTAATTTTGTCTTCTCCTTATTGTAGGTTTATGCGTGTTATGGATTTTGTATCATACATAAAAGAAGAAGAAAAAAGGTGAAAGTATCCTCCTATATTAAGTTAGTTTAGGTTAGGTCATGTTTTGGTTAGGTTAGGTGATGAGAGGGATGAATAAGAACTAGTAATAAAGGAATATCAAGAAAGGTAAAGGGGACGCAGAATAAGGAAACAACTAATGATTGTAGGAATAGGAGAAAACAATTACGTGGGAACAAGTAGAAAAGACAAACAAATTAAAATGAAAGAGAGATACTACTACTATTACTACTACTACTATTACTACTACTACTACAACTACTAATATTAATAATGATAATATTAACACAGTACAATTTATACAACGTTTTAAACACCTCTAATACAATTACTCCTCCATGTATGTTTAATTAGAACGTCACTGTAAATATACTTCAGCTTTCTCTGTACTATGTAGCCATCTTACGCAGTCTTGCTATGGTCTGAGGCTCTTTTCATTATATGCAAATTTATACAACAGGAGCCGTCCACCAACCTGTAATCTGTTGCTCCTTGTTGCCTTATTTTTAGACAACAAACCAAACGGATCACGTCCTACTATTTACTGTTTTCCATCTCTCATGTTCTTACTTCTTACCTTTCCCATTTCCTTTCGTTTACTATTATTCTTCTTTCATTTTCCCTATTTTTACCTATCTCATTTTCTTAGTTATTCTTATTCAACTCTTTTTTTTTCTTCGTCTTTTTTTTCATAAGTATTTTTTTTCTTAACATGATGGGAATATCAGTTAATGGAAGCTCAACTTATATCCAAATTTTTCTATATATTTTTTAGTTTATTTCATTAATTTTTGTTCCATTTTTTTTTAGGAATGACTTTTAGTGATGGATATTGGGATCTGGAGGTAATAATTTATTGATGAGATTAGTCAGAGGTTAAGGTTTGGGTCTTATGGTGGGTATTGATGGTCTTCCGCCCAAGGGGTTTCCATTAGAAGCACCAAATTTCTAGTCAAAGTTCAAGTAAATAGGAGGAAAGGTTTTTTGGTTAGCTGATAATCAGGTCAATAATAGGGTCAGTTAAGAAGAAGGCCAATAATAGGGTCAGTTAAGAGGTAGGTCAATAATAAGGTCAGCAAAGAGGTAGGTCAAAATAGGGTATGGTAAGAGGAAGGTCAATAATAGTGTCAGTTAAGGTCAAGTCAAACTCAGGCTTGGAGTCAAAGAGAGCAGTCATACAGAAATCACACTGAGATAAAAATTAAATAACCAGGAGGAAATTAGAAACATCAGAACCGTGTCAGGCCAGGATGGTATTGCAAGCTCAGTTCAGTGTTCTGGTTGGTCAGCCTGTATCACTGTGACTTCTCCACTGGCGAAGAGAGACAATGTGGTCCTCTTAAGACACTATATTTCACTTTGCAGTTCGTTCATATCTCAAAAATGAGCATTTGATTTAACTTATCGACACCACCAATAGGAGAGACGACGCATGTTTCTGACAATAATCTAAAAAAAAATAATAATAATAAGATGGAAATTGCGGAAACCAAAATAAGACGAATATTTTTTTATTATCTTTTACAGACAGAGATAAGACGTTGTTGTCCTTTAATATATACTTGAAAAAGATCACAAACGAGTCGATTCGATAGTATGTCTGTGCTTTTCTAATATATTTTACACCATCTTTTTCATAAAACGCGATAATGGAGTTTGTGTAAATTGAGCGCTTCTTAATATATTGAATGATGATTTGTGCGTTTAGTTGTGTAGTGAAAATATATACATTCATAAATCAACTGTGATCACCAAGTAGATATTAGTTAGAAAATGTATATATGCGCCACCTGAAGTTGAGTATGCTGTACCTTCGAACTGCCTTTTGGTAACTCATCATTAATTAACTAAGATAAAAATATTCTCAAAGTAAGAATACGAAATAATCGAAGTAGTATTCCTAGGCTATCTATTGATGATGGTATTTCAGGATAACTTAAGGTTGTGTGAAGTAATGTAGGTAAGATTGGTTGTCTGAATTAATCATCATTATATGATAATCCTTTATAATCTGTCAATGTTAATTGAGTATTATATTTGGCTTAGTTTTTCTTGGCGAAAATTCAACAAAATAATATAAATCAATATTTTCTCAGGTCAAAGTTTTCTTCTTGTTTGGCAGCTTTAGTGAGCACGTTAAAGTAGTAAAGTTATTTGGCAGCTTTAGGATATTGCATTAAAATATTCCCAGATTGCATTCCTGTCTCTGCCTGATGGCTTCAAGAAGAATTTTGGTGATTATCGTCCCGTAAAGTTCTCTCCTGGAACTTTTTTATCTCTACTTGGTGGAAACTAAAGAGCAGGTCAAGCAGGACGAGAGGAGCACATCATAGCCTTATATTGAGAACCAATTACTATATAAATACAGTTTATACTAGATATACTCCAGACCGCATCTCCCTTCACAAAGTGTATACCATTACAGTACGGTGAGGCTCTCACAGTTTTCGTAACATAATCCCATTAGTATAGGTAAGGTCTATATAATAGGATCAGGTCTACCCTAGGATAAAATACTAGTAAGGATAGTTCATCAAGCACTTGTTTTACCCACAATGTAACGCCTGACGACGTCATCTGGTGAGCTCCGTGTGTGCCAGCGTCTGCTGCTGGGACCAGTGTATCAACAATAATTATGGTTACATGTGCAATATATGGATGCACCAGCCATGCTCAAATCCCAAGCAGAGAGCACATCAAGTATTACAGATTTCCCAGAGATAAGAAAACTTATGACAGCTGGATAAATGCCTGCAAGTGCTCTGGTAAAATAAACACCACATTAGGCTGCTGCATTCTGGCGTATAAATATATATCAAGCTGAGACAAGAGAGATAAAATAATAACTGTTCTTATGTATACGTTTGTTCCTATCACTGAGTCATCACTTTTCGTTGCACCAGTTGTCCTTATTAATTCCATTTTTCATTATTATACTTGTGAGATAATGGCTATTTTCCTTATTTGAATATCCATAATTGATAAACACACCGCTTTAAAACGCTATTAAAAGTCTCCGCAAATACACTGGGATGGGAGGCCATCCCTGTGTAACAGTGTTATACACATGAAGATCGACAAGATGCTATATGTGTTAGAAGTACGGACAGCCTGCAAAACACTTCAAGGTCCCAAAGGACGTGTGCTCCAGAGTACGTCCTCAGGACACAAGAGAAATTACAGCAAGAATGAAGAAAACCAGAAATGCGCTGCCTGTGGCGGTCTGTACTTCTACGACCGGGAATGTCCTAAATGGAGGGAGAAGTGTAAGATCGCCAAGGTGAAACACACCAAGAACCTTAACTACATAGATACGCGTCTCCAAGTGAGAGGAAACAAGAAAGGAGAACAAGAACAGAAAAAAACGAGAACAAGAGCAGAAAAAAACGAGAACAAGAACAGCAAGACCCAGAAGAACAAGATCAAGAAAAGAAGAACAACAACAACAAGTATGGAAGGTGCAAAAGAACAAAATAAACAAGAGAGAGAGGTCTAACTATCAAGTAAACGACCGTAATAACAAATGAAGTTGAAGGCCAGTAGATTAAAAGAAGAGATTGGTGTCAGTATAAACGTCGCTGTACTATCGTTCACAAAAGTCGTGTCCACTACCCACCCACACTTGGAAGAATTGGAACAGTCACCTAGATTAAGTCTGAATACTATTTTACAATACTGATAACTTTTTCACTCCACTCTTTTTAACGTAAGAATATAATTATAGAATTTTGCATATTATCACAAATGTTTATTAAGCAAAAGATAGGTGGAATATAAATAAATATTACCATAATCTCTCTGTCAGAATAACAACAAAATTGTGACGTGGACGGTGAGTAAAACTAGCTGACCAAGGCCCTTCACCCTGATCCTTGCATATTTCACTTTTATCCTTAATATATTCCATTCTTTAAAGTATCATTGTGACCTGAGCGGCAATAAGCATCCAGGGCACTACACCTGTTCCATGAATTCGTAACCATAAAGAAACAACTGTAAGACTAAACGTAGTTAAAAAGGCAGCTTGAAATTACGGTGGTATAAATGATAAATAAACCTGCCTCTCATCCAGCCTCCACCTCCTCTATCCCCCCCCCCCCCCCCCACACACACACACTACAGTGGGCGACATCTGTTGGCCGACCATAGCATTTCCCCTCGCTGTTTCGAAACTTCAGACTCAAGGCAATTCGAATCCTCACTGTGGATGGATAGTGGACACGACTTTGGTGCACGATTGTACACGTACAGTCACCTCAGAAAGTACTTGTCCTCGGCAATCAGAATTAAACCGTGTGTGTCCTCTGGTTCAGTTTTGATTCTAAACCAATAAGGTTGAAAATTTAATTTGGTTACTATATTCCCTGATCGTGCATGTATAGAGAAACGTTATCACGCAAGTATCCACATTATGTAGGACAGTGGTGGGCAGCCCAATTAGTTAGTGGGCCACATAAGTAACCCTCCATTATCTAAGTGGTCCACATGGGTTTTACATCAACAAATCAAGTATTTGGTAAATTTATAGAGAAAGATACAACCGAGACGGATTATTCAGTCCCATGAAGCTCCGATACCTGCTTTGAGATGTTTTATGAATCAATGTCATGAACCGCGACGGTCAGTAACATTGCTGCAGTTGTCGTGTAAACAAGTACCACAGTGAATTATTCTCGAGAGCCAGTGTAGTGTTAAAGCGTTATAGTTGGTGAAGGAATATAAGATCAAGAGGTAAGTGGTAGTCAACACGGGTTGTATTTGTTTAAGTAAGTGTGTTAAATATGAGGATGTGCAGTCGAAAACCAAAATTTGTGTCCAGGTGTCACAGCCGGGGATTCGGAGGGGCCGGCTCGGGCGATCAAACATTGCCTTCTCCCGTCCAATGAGTTGCCAGACGGTGTGGGCAGCAGTTCACAACCATGATCAGGATTATCGTATGTCCATGTTTGTTATTTTATTACAAGTGATACCGGGCTGCACACGTAATAACATAATTAGGAAAACTTTCATTTTCAACCAATATGGCTCTCGAGTTGAACAATGTGTTTTTCGGTGGTTTAGACAATTTTAAGACACTTTTCTTTTATGACGTTTCCATCGCAAATGACCTAAAATTGCCAAACCCAACCTCCTAACCGGGGGTCTACGGCCCCCTGAATCCCCCGGTGTATCTAAGTAATTTGCGAGGGAAACGTCATAGAAGAAGATTGTCTTAAGTGTCCAAACCCTCGGAAAAATATATTGCTCATCTCGAGATCCATATTGGTTGCAACTGCAATAATACCCATAGTTACTGTGATTAAGCATAGTGCGTCATGCAAGACCTAAGCTACGCGATCTAAATATTAAGTAATATAATTAAAGCATAAAGATCAATGGTGAAGGAATGGATGGTGGTGGAGAAGACTCGGGTCAAGGTGGTAGGTGATCCAGCGGCGTCCACAGATCTTCTCGGACAGTAACAAAGGTGTTTTTCAGCTCGGTAACTACAAGGCTTGTTACACTTTACGGAAGTAATTTCCGAAGGTAGAAATACGTGCTCTTCTAGAAACAACTGCGCATGCGTCAGACTCTAGGGCATGCCTAGTGCACCATAAAAACCAAATTAACCAAAAAACAAACACTGTCGGAACACACAGCAGCTCTCTAGGACGGTGGGAATATAAACAAGAACAAATACGACGATTTTCCAACAATTTATTGGGATTTTCTCGTAAAGTTATCATTTGCGGGATAAATGCTACAGAAAAAACGAGCCTTAGAATTGTCTAAACTACGGACTGATTCCAAAACTTAAAATACTAAACTTCGATGGATAATGGAAATGATAATATTACTTATTTTTTATGAATTACATTTAACCAATCGTTTACAATTATTATTTTATATGAATTTCGAAAATAATAAGCATTTATACGTAAACACATTATGTATAATTTATTCCTTTGAGCGAGGAATATTCGAGTTTGGGAGTCTGAGTGGCAACCGTACACTACAATTTCTGTTATACTGGCGCTTACGTATAGATATAATCATTTTATTGTGATTACTTATATAGAACTATTTGTAGATAATGTATTTATAATGCTAATGCAACAAACCAGACATTGTTATCTCCTAAAGTAAGCGTGCTATGACCCGATACGTACAATTTATCTTTTGCGCTTGAAGGGAAAAATTAATATTCTTTATATTCCCGGCCTGGGCGCGCTCATCAGAACACAATTTACACCACTATTCCTAAGCGAAATATTAATTTTTTCACAACTTTTCTTCTATTACTATTTCGGGGGGGCTGAATATGTAAGCTTTATAATGGAATAAGGCTCATATTGCTATCACATGAAATAACGAAGGTATAAAGTGGTGTGTATTATCTAAGCGTGTGGGACATAATAAAGGCATTGCCACACGCTGCTGGCTAGACTAAATAAGTAATATATATAAATGGAATAATTACATGGAATGCAGATATATAAGTACATATTACATAATACAATTGATATATATATATATATATATATATATATATATATATATATATATATATATATATATATGACGTATAGTGAAATTTTCTTCCTATATATATTATCGACGTATATGTGAACTGACGTATATCGGTAAAACGCATAACGAGGACCCCCTGGTACACAAATCTGTTAATTCCAAGCGTCTACTTGTGGGAGGCGAGTTAAATGTTTTCATTTACTCTATAACACTTAATGATGTCACAACTACGGCATGGCAGAACTCTAATAATGTAACTTATCTCGTGGTGAAGGCGAGACGGGGCAGGGAGACGAAGGGAATCCCCTATGTCCATTGTCGGCGGAGGTTCGGTCATTGAGGCACATGTAAGCTCACTTGGGGGGGACCCCGACGGCATAAGGTCACCCTCTACAGCCCCAGACGGGGTGCGAGGGGGAGCCGTAGCCCCTGCTGGAGGCCCTGACTTCTGAGGTTTCTGGTTCTTAGACTTGTCTTCAAGATGAAAGTCGTCAGCATCACTGTCACCTACTGCCGCCGTCTCCAACGAACGGGGGCGTTTAACGGCGGATATAGGGCACGTTGACAACACTGCAGTCAGGTGGAGAGGTAAATACGTTACTGCTACGTCACACTTCACATTGCGCATGCGCAAACTTAAAAAACCTCTACCAGAGGGACCGGGTGGTAGGACCAGATGTTTTAATCCCCCCATAATTTCAAAGTCCAAAAGTCAAAAAAAAAAAAAAAAATAGATGCCACTGTGCTGATAACTGGGTCTTACTATAGTTGTCTGCACAGACTGGGATTAGTAGACTCGCTGAATTCGTCAGAAATACGACTTTTAATGAGCAGTCACTTACAGCCTTTGTTGACACCTGCAGCACGCATGCGCGTTCTGTGAGGTATATACTGCTTTCGCACATACGAATCTAGCCGCGGGTAACCGGTGGTGGGAGCTGGGTAAGCCGGGAAAGGAGGGTCGTAACAATATAAATTTTTGTTCAAAACTACTCGATAGCTCCTAGACATTGCGAGTCTGACATGCTAGTCGCCTGTCGGGCGATTATAAACCAGTAAATTTCTAAGATCTACTCGCCCTTCTGATATCTTGGTCGCCTCGGGCAACAACATACAGAAGAGTACAGCGGGGTATATTACAGCCTTAGATCACAGAATGGTAACTGAAATCTGGTAGCGGGCAGGACTATAAGAGGTAAAATGACACAGTATTTGGCAACACTTGTTTTAGACAAATTATCATCTAAAATTATTCCCAGTTAATCGAATAAGATTGACTACACCATAAACTTGTTAGTGTAGTTTGTCAGTTGTTACTCAATGAGGTCCTGACCATTATGACTTCTTGTACTTCACTGTATGAAGTTATATCCAGGAGCTGTACTGATCCTTGTTGAGGGATGGAAGTATCCACCATCCCTTGTGTTGCTGTTTATAGAATTTTGGTTTAAATATCAATAAATTTGAATATAATGAAAGGTGAACTGTGACCTCATTTATGAATATTGTTTCAGGCATGATGGTCCCTGGCCCAAGACATGGCAGGTAACGTCAAGACTTCCTCTACCACCAAGGCAAGGTGAGTATTACTTCTGCAGCCCTTATTAGATATTAATGTTAACTAAAAACATCATTGGTATCAGGGTTGTTTCTGTTAGTTGAAGATCACAATTGTTGGTAAAGGTTAAGGAGAGGGTCGCCACCAATATTTTTTTTGGGGGGGCAGAACCATTTTGGACGTTGCTGTAATACATAGATACTTATCTAATAGGACAAAAAGACTAGCTGTAGGAATGTGAATTTTATTAATTTTCCTTCAAAACCTTATGATCTTTTCATCAAAACTCCCTCAGGAAGGCTAAAGGACTAAACAACTAATGATGACAAACAACAAGACCCAACTAAATCAAGCATAATGATCTTACATATTTAGTGATTTGGGTAGGTTTTGGTGGTTTATCTTGCCAATCGCTGTAGCCCCACAAACTGTTGCCTTCTCTTAAGAACATGTCTAAATGTACATCATAGTCCTTATTTTATGCTCTTCCATCTTTAAGAATTTACACTTTAAAACAAACACATCCTTGAGATCCTGGCAATATATAATGAAATATAAGTGTCGACTTTTTCCTTAACCGATACGAAAATTTTTATGGGAGCAAAACGGGATGGAAGGCTAATCATATTTTTTTTTTCCAGGTAGGTAAAATTTAACAGCTCCTCGAGACACCGTAACACACCGTAACACACCGCAACACTTCAGGTATGTCCAAGTCAATTTTATATATCCGATATCGTTGTTTTTGTACTTGCTCGGGAGTGTTGCGTCTCCGCTAACTGAGTAAATTGCTGTTACCTCCCGTGTTGAAGGTCTGGATCACGTTTACTCAGGAACTCTTCTAGATCCGGTGGTTTACTAGATAGTGACTCGTGTATATCATTAACTCAATCAACGTCCGGAACTTTGAATTCCTTTACGTCATTATTACATAATTGGTTCTAGAACCTTGTTCGTTATAGCATTCGTTCGTTATAGGATTAATCCGTTCCAGGCCCCCAAATACAACCACTTAACACTGAAAAATATATTATAAAATTGTAAAAATTGTAAAAAAGTACATAAATATGCATCTAAACCCCTGAAATAAAGAATAGCATTAATACTTGTAATAAAAAAACACTAAATTAGTAAAAAAAAAAAAAAAATTTTTTTTTAAATAATGTTCGTTGTAGGAGTTTCGTTCGTTATAGCATTCTCAACTTTACAGGTAAAACCGTTCGTTATAGGAATATTCGTAGTAGGATCTGTTCGTTATAGCATACCCCACTGTATATATATATATATATATATATATATATATATAGTACTGTATGTTAATTTAGAACACCCAACCTTGAATATAAATGGAAGTGTTTAATGTATTCCATGCAGCAACTGGAATTGAAATTATATAGGTTAGACTTGGAAGGTATTGCAACTTAGAATAAAACAACACAAGCATAACATTATATATAAAGCTATACCCACATCTCCCTCTTGCAAACAAAAAAAATTTTGACCTGTATTCTTAGCCAAACTTCTTGCAGCCTCTCCACACCCAAGGTATTTTACCTCAGTAAAGGAAGAGCCGCTTTCAACCCATCATATCTCTCATCTTGCAAAAAATTCTTTATACAAAAAACGTCACACGTCTTGTTCGTTTCCGCCTCAACCTCTTTACGGTATTCCTGTTTTCCTGTCTATCCTCGTGTGAGATACTGTTCTTTAGTGTAGTTGTGTGTGGTGGAGATAACATATGCAAGACTCCTCCCCGTTGTATCTGATGTTGGGGATAATATTCTTACCCCTGGACCTGATGCTGGGAATAACACACTCAGAATCCTCAGCCTTAGAGGTTTGGGATAAGCTTGAATAATCCAACAAGGAAAATTATAGGCGAAAAAAAGCTTTACCCAATAAATTATCTTCACTGAGATAATACCTGCAGGTTTTCCCATTTCTAGTTGAATTCAAGTACACGAGTCCTTAAATTATCACAAATAAATGACTCGGTTGAAGATTCGCTTTCCCAGTTTATTGCACCTGATAACCATATTAACCATTCCTTGTAGGGTTAGGATAGGGTTGGGTAGGTTAGGCTCGGGTTGGGTAGGTTAGGATAGGGTTGGGTAGGTTAACATAGGGTTGGTTAGGGGGTTAACTAGGTTAGTTTAGCTTTAGGGTAGTTAATCTTCAAGTGATATAACAGGAGGGGGTGTACTGTATGTCTGACTAAAGTGACCACAAGCAGACATGGGTGCTGGGCTGGACACTGACTGTGGTTACGCTTGGTCTTTTAATTAGTGTCACAGGTTTGCAAGGAATTTACTGAATTGTGTACTGGATTTTCCTCTCGTGGGGTCAAACCATACTGCAAAACATTTTTTTTCATGTTTTCATTCCATGCATGGGTGAGAAAGTAAAATTTTGGAGCAGAAGAGCATTGACTTTATTTCTTGTTGACGGTAGACTATTAATGTGATGTTTGGTAGAGTCATACCAAGTATGGCAGGTTTCTTCTGAGTGCTACGGCTTCTCCTGCCCTAATACTGGACAAATAAAGTTCATAACAAGTTAACAAAGACCAAGGTACTGTTGGGAGCACTACGGCTGATATATAAAACATATGACAGCGTTTGTGGTACTCCCACATGAGCTGTGTACACCAGCTGTAGTACTACCAACACTACCATGTGCTGTGTACACCAGCTGTAGTATTACCAACACTACCATGTGCTGTGTACACCAGCTGTAGTACTACCAACACTACCATGTGCTGTGTACACCAGCTGTAGTACTACCATCACCACCATGTGCTGTGTACACCAGCTGTAGTACTACCAACACCACCATGTGCTGTGTACACCAGCTGTAGTACTACCAGCACTACCATGTGCTGTGTACACCAGCTGTAGTACTACCAGCACTACCATGTGCTGTGTACACCAGCTGTAGTACTACCAGCACTACCATGTGCTGTGTACACCAGCTGTAGCACTACCAACACCACCGTGTGCTGTGTACACCAGCTGTAGTACTACCAGCACTACCATGTGCTGTGTACACCAGCTGTAGTACTACCAACACCACATGTGCTGTGTACACCAGCTGTAGTACTACCAACACCACCGTGTGCTGTGTACACCAGCTGTAGTACTACCAACACCACCGTGTGCTGTGTACACCAGCTGTAGTACTATCAACACCACCATGTGCTGTGTACACCAGCTGTAGTACTACCAACACCACCATGTGCTGTGTACACCAGCTGTAGTACTACCAACACTACCATGTGCTGTGTACACCAGCTGTAGTACTACCAACACCACCATGTGCTGTGTACACCAGCTGTAGTACTACCAACACCACCATGTGCTGTGTACACCAGCTGTAGTACTACCAGCACTACCATGTGCTGTGTACACCAGCTGTAGTACTACAAACACTACCATGTGCTGTGTACACCAGCTGTAGTACTACCAACAACCACCATGTGCTGTGTACACCAGCTGTAGCACTACCAGCACTACCATGTGCTGTGTACACCAGCTGTAGTACTACCAGCACTACCATGTGCTGTGTACACCAGCTGTAGTACTACCAACACTACCATGTGCTGTGTACACCAGCTGTAGTACTACCAGCACTACCATGTGCTGTGTACACCAGCTGTAGTACTACCAGCACTACCATGTGCTGTGTACACCAGCTGTAGTACTACCAACACCACATGTGCTGTGTACACCAGCTGTAGTACTACCAGCACTACCATGTGCTGTGTACACCAGCTGTAGTGCTACCATCACCACCATGTGCTGTGTACACCAGCTGTAGTACTACCAACACCACCATGTGCTGTGTACACCAGCTGTAGTACTACCAACACCACCATGTGCTGTGTACACCAGCTGTAGTACTACCAACACTACCATGTGCTGTGTACACCAGCTGTAGTACTACCAGCACTACCTTGTGCTGTGTACACCAGCATCAGTATACTTGGAGACCCGAGGGTGCACAACACAGCCGTAGATCAAAGCCAACATCAAACACTCACTCGGGCTGGTTGGCTCTCCACCGCGCCCTGCTTACTCCGTCATTCTTAGTAGCGGGTTAGCGTTAATGGGGCTGATTAAGACCCATTCGTGCGAATGACATTCATTTAGCTTACTGTATTTCGTGCCGAGTTTGCAGCTATGATTTAAACGGAAATTTCCTAGAAATTAAATATATTTTTTTTATTGATATAGAAAATATCATATTTTTCAAATTAATAATTTATTTCGATAAGTCACAAATATGACTACAATATTTAACCCATAAATTTTCTGAGTTACCTAAATTTTGAATAAATTATTTAGAATTGAATTCAATGTAAATAATTAATTCTGAGAGAGTTTGCTGCACCAAGATCATTTAGAAATTTACTGATTTACAATGATCAAGCGTGAGTGTTATATTGAAGTTTGCTCGGTCTAGTTTATCTCATTCCTATAGCTAAAGACTAAACATTTTCAGAGACAACTTCTGTACCTGAGAATATTTGAATCTCAAGCTAGTACCTTTCTCTTTCTTATCATTATTATGTTCTTGTTACATATTGATTGTCATCATAGTACATTGAGTCGAGGCGTCAATGATTAATACACTAACACCTGAGTACATGAGATGCTTAGCACAGTATTATGACTCTTAGCATGACCTGTCAATATCTCATCATTGATAATTACTGTCATTACTATATTTCCTCTGATTATTCTGTGGGTTATCTTTCTCTAATGAGGTGTTTAGCAGGTGTTGTATCAGTTAGTGTCTTGCTACTAAACTAGTGTAATTTACAAACTGTTGGTTTATTACAACTAATTTTTGTTTGATCATTTTAGAGGAACATGAACTCAGTATTGTATGAATTATATTATAAAGTATTACTACGAATCAAAAACTCAGATAATTGAATTTCTTGTACTGTATAAGATTTTTATTGGACAACAACAAATAGAAAGAAGTGATACCTTGCCCTGTTGTATGGTTCAAACAAGGCTGTATCACTCAAAATAAGTCTTGTTGTCTGGTGGTGAAACAAGTATAAATTACCTCACTATTAAACTAATGAAGAAATAGGCGAGTTTTAACACTATAGGTCTGTAGATCCTGATGAAAAGAATGTTAATATTATAAGCATTAACAGATGGACGGTAGATGGTAACCTGCAGGGAACACTTTGGTAGACTTACAACACCCAGATCCACTATAACACTCTATACAAGTTACGTCCAAAGAGTCATAGATCAAGGAGACATCAGGAGTTCAAATTCTACATTCTTACTTCAATTATTTACATCCTCTCATTCTCTTATCGAGCTGTACATAAGGATTAAGGGCTATTGCTTCTTATTGGGTGGGGGGTCGGTGGGTTGGACGTACTTTGGAGGTATTTGTGGGGGAGGGGGTTTGGAGACGGTAAATAAGGGGGAAATTTGAAGGAGAGTAGGAGAGTAAAGGTATCCGGGCTCAACCAGATAAGGTGTATTTTAAAATTCTTTGTTGATCTTTTGTACTAGTTATTTAAGTTCTAGCTGTCAGGGTTTTCTCTAGGTCATGTTTCGTCATTGCAGTAGCCAATGTTTCAAGGAAGAAATGACGACCTCTGGCCAGGTTCGTTATGGAGCTGACTGAGCATCGTATCTTTTGCTTTAATAAAGGTGGGAGGAAACGGCAGGAAGGGGTTGGAGAGGCCAAGGACAGTGTCCGTTAATCAATCTCTCTTTTTTGAGGGGGAATTGAAGCTTTTGTTGAAAATAGGAGAAGGCTTCTGCAAGGGACTGATGTAGGATCCAACTTGTTACTTTAGTTCACAAGGAGGTGGTCCAATCTTTATTTGAATTGAAAAGGTTGACGTTTGTGTGAAATGTTTTGTTGTATTTTGCTATTGTATTACTTTGAGGTTGTTAATTGTATCTTGGTATTGGTGCTGGGTTGTCGATGTTTTGTTGTATTTTGCTATTGTATTACTTTGAGGTTGTTAATTGTATCTTGGTATTGGTGCTGGGTTGTCGATGTTTTGTTGTATTTTGCTATTGTATTGCTTTGAGGTTGTTAATTGTATCTTGGTATTGGTGCTGGGTTGTCGATGTTTTGTTGTATTTTGCTATTGTATTACTTTGAGGTTGTTAATTGTATCTTGGTATTGGTGCTGGGTTGTCGATGTTTTGTTGTATTTTGCTATTGTATTGCTTTGAGGTTGTTAATTGTATCTTGGTATTGGTGCTGGGTTGTCGATGTTTTGTTGTATTTTGCTATTGTATTACTTTGAGGTTGTTAATTGTATCTTGGTATTGGTGCTGGGTTGTCGATGTTTTGTTGTATTTTGCTATTGTATTACTTTGAGGTTGTTAATTGTATCTTGGTATTGGTGCTGGGTTGTCGATGTTTTGTTGTATTTTGCTATTGTATTACTTTGAGGTTGTTAATTGTATCTTGGTATTGGTGCTGGGTTGTCGATGTTTTGTTGTATTTTGCTATTGTATTGCTTTGAGGTTGTTAATTGTATCTTGGTACTGGTGCTGGGTTGTTTAGTCGTGTTCTGCTGGACCTGAATCATGAATATTCTCTAACTCTTCTTTCCACAGCTTCTAACTCTAACACTTCTACTTGTTCCCACGTTTCTTTACCTTCGTATATGTCTACGTTTACTGCCTCGAAGTTGGCTCTCCTATGCAGTTCTTCGTTTGTTTTCCTTTGTTCACATCTGATGTTTTATATATATCGTAGACATATATTTTGTATTGTTTGTAGTTTCTTGGTTCTTGTGTCACTGAATGCATTGATCGGTACAGGTGGGTAGTTTATTAGTGATTTTATTAGAGCTGAATACAGTTTTAGTTTGTCTTTGTGTATTTAGGTTTTGGAATCTCCTACTTTTTTTTATTAATTTTGCTGTGTAGTTTGTTGTTCTTTTCTTTAATGAAGCTTTGGTATCCTGTTCTTGTGATCTTGAGTCCTAATATGGTACCTTCATTGGCGTATGAGTAAATATCTTCATCCACGATAGCTGGTTCGACCTTTAGTTTGGCAATTGGTATAATTTTAAATTTGTTAATATTTTTTTATTCTTCCATTTTCTGTCGTAATCATTTATGTTCTTTATTATACGCGCTTTATGGCGTGGCATCATCGCCTCTGACATTCCAGGGTATGATATGATTTGGGTGATGTCATATGTGAAGATGATATGTTCGCTATGTTGTGTTGGTTCTGGTAGGTTGATTGTATATATGGCGAATAATGTTGGGGGCAGGACACCCCCCTGGGGCACTCCACTTTCGAGGTCTAGAGTTGGCGCTAGATACGTACCAATTTGCAACTGTGCTCATCTGTTTCGGAGGTAGTCACACAGGATTCTCTCGCTTTCTGCGGGCAGGTGGAATGATGATATTTTGTACTTTAGGCCTGTGTGCCACACTTTATCAATGGCTTTTGCCACGTCTCTCAGGACAAGGTTTACTTTGTTTCCATGCTGTTTTTCTTTGGGGTGATTTCTGTTATTATAGCTCTTGCAGGATGGGTTCCTCTCCCTCTCCTGAAGCCATGTTGTCTTGGGTTGTGTTTATTATTTGTGTATCTAGGATTTTATTTTATTTTTTTATTTATTCTGCGCTCTTGGAGTTTGCCAGTTATTTCCAGTAAAGATATCGGTCTGTAGTTGGTTAAGTGTTTGGATCCTTGACTTCTTTGGGGATAAAGATCATTTTAGAGCATTTGAGGGCATCAGGGAAGTAACCGGCTGATAAGGCTGAATTGTACATATTTAATAGTGCTTGTATTGGTCCGTTACGTAGGTTTAATAGCATATTTCGAATTATCCAGGGGATTTTTCTTCAAATTTGTGTAAGCTGTTTAATAGTTCGTCGTTTCCCATGAATCTATTGGGTTTTAGTCTATCTAGATTTCCTGTATGGTAGGGCGTCAGTCTATTGCTTCACTCGTTTAGCCAGTCTTTAATGACTTCTTCGTGTTCCTTATCAAAATTCTCATTAAAATCTTGTGATATTCTAAATATATTTTTTCCATTCTCTACGAAAAGCCTCTTCGATATCCTGGTCTGTATAAGTTTTTTTTTCCATTTTGGTCTTTCATGTAGTTTACTGTTTGTTTTCCGGTGCCAAGTAATGTGTTAATGTTTTGCCAGATTGTTTTTGTGGCCTTTGTTGTATCTGTGTTTGATATTAGACTGTTCCATTTTTCGTTGTTAATTTTCATATATTCTTCTTGGAGGTCATGCTGAATTTCCCTTACGTTTTGGAGTAGTTCTCTAGTGGGTCCTGTTTGTTCTATATATGTCCTTGTATAATTGTATTGTACTTGTAGCCTCTTTAATACTTCAGTGGGTTTATTACGAGGCAAGACACGTTTCATAGGTACGATTACCTAAGAAACGTGTCTTGATACAGTTATTTATTCGTGATGTGAGGCGGTGGTTACTGCTTTAACTGCCCAACCAGTGTTCCCCCGTGTTCCACCCCATCACTCTGTCCGCGGTGCTTTCTTTCTGTCGTTTAAGAGATGGTTTACTGCTATTGGAGGCGTCGCTCTTGATATGCGTTGATATAGACTCTGTAACTCCATCATCTGTAGTGGCCGTGTTGCCTGGTAGGACATCTACGCTCTCCTCACCCACCCGTCCTTGTGTCAGCTCTTCAGGCGTACAGCGACATTATAAACTATATATCTATTATTTCATTATTTTGACCACCATTTTTATTACTACGATCATTATTTATACTGGAGACATTCAAGTTCTTTTAGTACAGATTTTATATACATGGTGAATGTGAGGACGTTCCATGAGGCAATAATAATAATAAGAACAGATCAAGGACTCACATCTAACTAATTCCTAATACAGAGGACTTTCATGTATATGTAATTCGTTAGATGTAGGTTTCACATCTAACAGACGCTCGATATAATGGATTTTCATCTCCATATAGTCTGTTAAATAGAGGTTTTACCGTGTGCCATATAAGACACGTAATTTCTTGAAGGACTCTCATAGCCTCCTCCAGACTTGAGTTACGTGAGGAAGAAATATCCATCCATTCAGGTCATCATCCAGCTCTTCCTTCATCCAGACCCAATTATTTCTCAAACTTTCACCTCATTTTTTCCCTCTTCTCCTCATCTCTTTACTCACACTGTTAAGATTCAAAACCACATCTTTCTTGTATCTATTAGCATCTTCCTTTACAATATCGAATTTTAATGTCAAATAATTTCCATATTTTTTTTTCTCAAGATATCGACCATCTGGAGCGAAAATTTGCATCATTATAACATTTTTCTATGATCAATGGCTCTTTTTTGTATCATCGTGAAGAGGTGTAAGAAAACTCATAATATTATAAGTCAGTTACTTCTTATATGTTGTAGGTGGTGTGTGTGGGAGAGGTGTAAGGTGGGTATAAGACACTACAATCTCCTGCTCACAACTTCTAGTGTGGGGGAGGTGACACTATACTCTCCTGCCCTCAACTTACTTTATAGTGAGTGTGTGTGGTGGGGGGGGGGGAGGGGGGGGCAGAACAGCCACCTTCTCACAACTTATGGTGACATCTGCGCCAGCTTCACCATTTTCTCTCTCACTTGTTTATGGTGTTAAGTATGTGGGATACATTTTCCCCTTAAGAATTTTCCTCCACTCAGCTGACACAAGTGTGTAGTAGGACCTCTGGCAACTTTAGTGTGAGTAATTTCTTTCTGAATCAAGTTCCAACAATTTGCTTGAGTTTTATCTTTTTCTTATGAATTTCTACGATAATCCTAATTCGTTAGACTAATGAGTTAAATCAGATGTATTAACGATGTGAACTAAGTCATATTTATGTTAGTTTACGAATATCATGATATTTGGGGATATTTGTGTCGGTGAACGGTAATAAAGTCACGGGAAAAAGTCATATTTCCTTTAAACACCAAAGATACTCATTAAAGTAATTAAACAAATAGTATTCAAGTCGCTTATTAACTGACAATACAAGGCAATGAAACAAAACATTTATGTCAGTCGTTTATTGGCAATATATAACATGTACACATTGAAAACAACATACATAATGGCATAGCATTATAAATACTCGAGACAAATCACAGTTTATTGGAAACCTTTAAAACAGTCATTTATTGAATTACTTACATGACATGTACACGTTGAAAACAACTTGCATAACAGCATGACATTACATGTATATTTAGTGTTGATGATTAAGGCGAATATTCCAACCGATGCCACGAAGAAAATCTGTTACAGTCTCGTGATCCTCCCGTCGAGCAACACACGAGTAGCGAAGGCGTTCTTGTAGCTGCACATAGCGTCGACGAACTCTTCTTTGAGGTGGATTGCCAACAGCATCCTGCCTGATAATGGTGCTCGCTGTCGCTTCTTCAAGCTGAAACCATTCAATGACTCGCCAGATTGAGGGATGGTAGTGACCGACGAGGTTGAAGATCTTATTTTTCCACCCTTCACAAATGTTGTTGGTACGAGCATAAATGTTTTTGTTTCAGTGCCTTGTATTGTCAGTTAATAAGCGACTTAAAATATTATTTGTTTAATTACTTTAATTAGTATCTTTGGTGTTTAAAGGAAATGTGACTTTTTTACCTGATTAATTTGTGTCATGAGGAAAATTTTAACAAAGTGTATAAACGAGATATTCAGCCTTCTTCTCAGTCATAAGAACGTAAGAATGGAGGAAACTGCAGCGGGCCTGTTGGCCCATACTGGGCAGTCCCGTTTACACCCAACCCCTATTGCTCATATAAGCATCCAACCTATGTTTGAAGCTATCCAGCGTATTCGAGTTAACGATGTTTCCAAACCAGTGTTTATCTATTTCGCGCCTAAATCTAAATTTGTCTAATTTTAAACCATTGTTACGAATACGCTCCTGGTTGGATAGTTTGAGTACCTTTGTAATGTCCCCTTTGTTTAGTCCTGACTTCCATTTATACACCTCTATCAGGTCGCCCCTCGCTCTACGTCTCCCGAGGGAGTGCAAATTAAGATGCTTTAACCTGTCTCTATACTCAAGGTTCCTAATGCCCGGGATTAGTCTTGTCATTCTCCTCTGAACTCCTTCCAAGGATTCTATATCCATTCTGTAATACGGTGACCAGACCTGAACTATGTAATCCAGGTGTGGTCTCACAAGCGCAAGGTACAGTTTTAGGATGACTTCGCTAGTCTTTGTACGATCCCAAGTACTTTATTAGCCTTGTTACGAGCAAAAACACATTGTTTACTTGGCTTAAGGTTCCTACTTATCATTACTCCTAAATCTCTCTAGCGGTCGGATTTCTCAATGGCATCGTTGTTCATCTGGTAACTGGTTTCCCTGTTTACATCTCCTATACTGAGTACTTTGCAAGGGCCAAGCAACGCCATCGAGCGCGAGGTGGAAGCATTTTGAACTAGGCCTATATGAAACTAAATGTACTTTGTCGAATTAATGTAGACACGATTCGTGAAGTTAAGGAGCAATTATAAAATTTAAAGTTATTGTGGATAGTTTCCAAGTCCAAATATGTTATGTGTGTCCCAAAGAAACTATTAGTAATACGCGAAAGATGACGTCATTGGGTGAAGGCAGGCGGGCGCCCTGAGGCATGCTGACTTGACTCGTCTCAGTGAGCGCCCGGTCATTGACCGAGACAGACGTTCTGCGCGTTCTGCCAAGGAAAACGACCACGTGCCCTTGTTCCCTCCCGCGCACGTTTCATCAGTGTTGCAAGTAAGCTTTTATTCGATCTCAGACAGTGTTTAGATAGGGCGGAGAAGAATTTAACAGTAGCTAAAAGAGTGTTCCTTTTGCAGGGTTCTGAGAACCTACTCGGTTGGCCGATGGTTGGTTGGCGTTTAGTGGTCGTATAGCCGGCGACGCACGAGGTGAACGGGTGTCCCTGACGACTAACTACGTGGGACCAGCATCCGCACTTTGGTCGGTGGTCGATCTGGTTCATCAAATCTCCCCACCTTGGTTCATACAACACCACACTTTATCAGTCATTCAGTGAAAAATCTTACTAACGGGAACGTAGAACCCCTCCCTCAGCTGGGCAGGGTTCACCTGGTTGTACTCTGAGCTGGCCTAACTCGCGGGCTGACGGTCACTCTCTTCCTGTCCATGAAGTACTGGGAGTAAACTGAGTGCAGATTGAGTGAATGAAAGGTCACACACTGGGACCGGGGATCTATTGGTTACTTAGAGACATTCATCTCCCCAGTATTGGGTGTATGTGATCGAATTAACCAGTCAAGGTGTGTAATCAACGCTCCTCATGGTTGATTGCACACGTGGGAGGTAGGAGTTCTTCTCCAAAAGTTTGTGAAAGGCTGTTAGTACCTTTAAAGTACGGGTGCATTCCGAAGCTATGTGTGAAGCATGTTATGGGTGTTGGTGGAGAACTACACTCATGACTCCTGAAATCTAGAAAGAGTAATGAGAAAATCAGCGGAGCACCCACCTGCCTGACAGGTCATGAGTGATTTTTCGTTTTTTTTTTTATAAATGCCTGCCACTTGGCAGGTTAGAAGTTACAACCTTCGGGTTCTGGGTAGTTAGGACAGTTAAGATTATAATATTTTGTGAGTCATTCCAGACAGTCTGTGAGTGAGCCATGTTCTTGTGTAGTATGACTAAAATCGGGATTTCTATTCCTCAGTGATTGCTATTATTTTGTCGGACGCCCTTAAGGCTTGTTTATCGGTGCAAGTAATATTTTTTTTTAATGTTTTATGTGCCACTAAGTGATGTAGGATGTATGAAGGAATTGTTTCAGATGAGTTCCTCGTTCTGGTGTAGGTAGTACTGCTGCATTAGTAGTCCTCTCCAGATGCAATTAATATCTTTCAGTAATTTTTTGATACCATGTATAACTTTTGTTTCCCATTGTAGTGTTTTAAGCCACGCTAAGAGGTACTCTAGTGTTTTTGTACCATTATTGATTCCGTCTGTAGTGTTGGAAGGAATAGAAGTGTCATCTTGTTCCTGTGCTTCTCATTAACCCCCAATCACAGGTACTAGCTTACCATGGTCACGGAGAATACTTTTATTAATTGTGTTTGTGAGGTTTATTATACCAAATAGAAACACAAAAGAATGTCTAAATAGAAGCTCTTATATCAGGGCGGAGGTTGAGCTAAGTTGTGTTGTAGGTGTTGACACAGACGTGATGCTCGTGTTTTAAGTGACAACGACGGCGGTGTGTGACGACTAGGCGAAGCAGCGCACAGTACACGGTAATATGACGGCTGTTTGCCAAGACTGGGTGTGTGTTAGCTTGTGCAAATCAAACGTCTTGCATGAAGAAGCAATTATGATAATTTTGACTCGCACACTTCCTTCTTCATCTGTAACTAATTACACTAATTACGTCAACGACAAAGGCAAAAGGTAGAACATTAGTTATTTAGTATTAATAGCTTTGACCCCTCTCTCTCTCTCTCTCTCACACACACACACACACACACGAGCGCACACACACACACACACACACACACTTTTCTCATCATTCCTTACATTGTCATGTAAACAGATCATAGCTTCGTGATGCACCACTCTGCCCTGGCAATAATATAATGACAGACGCTGCCATTTTGCACAGATATAATAATTCTTCTCATTTCTTTGTTACTTAACAATGTCCTTTTACGCATGCCGGAAATTATTCCCCCAAATCATTTGCAGTAAACTAGATGATGTGGGAAATTTCTTAAGTAAAATTGCCTTACGTTGTTTGTTTGTTTGTAAGTTTTGTTATTTACTTCTGAAGAAACACGTTTGAGAATTTTTACATAAATTTTTGGAGGCAAATTATTTTTCCCTCACCAGGTATTGTGAGGTACGTGAGACGCCATCACACACTCACACTAGGATGGAGCGAGTCACTATCACCAGCAAGTCTACGGACTTGGCGCTCCCACATTCAACCACAAAGTGTGGGGAGGTTTGTTGTCCTCTACATGATAATGAATTAAACTTACCCCAGAGGACCTACTTAATTGTGAGATTTTCATACACAATCAATACATTAGTCACGTTGTAGTACTTTTATAAGCAAGTGTTGGCAGCCTGAGTGTGAGGGAACAAGAGACATCTATTGGACCTTTATCATATGAAAGCCAACACTTTAAAACAATAAAATCTTGCACATATGGCAGCTGAAATACACACACGCACAGAATCCCGTATCTTCTGAATATCAAATATATAAGGAAATTAAGTGGCGAGTCGATCATACAATTTATGTCACTACATTATTTTTATATTCATAAGCTGAAGAAATATAAAATTGGATGTTTTTCATTAATTTAATACAAGAGTTCATTATATATATAATGTTATTATCTAAAGTAACACTAAGTAAAAATACAGAAATTTTATATACTAAATATTAAAAATTATTAAGCTATCTGGTCAAAGTTCAATTATGAAGCGAATGTGTAATATCGATTAAAAGAAAGTTAAATAACTCACTTAGCGCACCTTGCCCAGGTGTAAGTTTTAGTTCTATGGGAAGACGTGACATATTTCCCACCCACCAGAAATAATGAACTCTATTGCCTATGATGAATGAAAAACAAATGAAACTTTCCATTTGCGATTAAAACATGAGAGGAAAAAATATTTAATGACAATACTTTTCTCTGTTGACATTTTTCACGTAAAAGATAATTAATAATACATCATCGAATTTATACACCCGTTAAGCAACACATTTTGAAAGATAAAATGACAGGGATGAAAGATTTAAATGAGAGAGATTGACAGGGAAGAGCATGGGGATGAAAAATAAATATGAAGTGTCAGGAATGAATTAAATCTGAGAGACTGATGAGAATATGAACTAAAAGAGGATTAGTGACGAAGGATTTATTATATAAAGAATAAGGAAACTAATAATTGTATATAAACTCTATATTGGTAGACTGAGGACTAACTGTTGTATCTGTTCAATGATTTAAGCTCTCAACATTATCTGGCATAAGCGTATAATTTACTGATAGGACGTAAAAAAATTGCGGATAAAGGCAAAAAGGGATTAAATGGATATAAAAAAGTGTATATATTGTGTAACAGAAACAGTAGAGGGATTTATCTAGCTAATTAAAATACGAAATATGCGTTGACACAATCATTAGTTACACTACTCACCACATTGACAACTTTATCAGTTAATTATAAACTGCAGATGAGGACACAGTTAGCGTACCTATAATAAAGTGATAATATACAGTATATGACTTTACAGAGCCAACATAACTTTGAGTCGAGGGTTAAGATCAACACAAAAATTTAATAAATCCTTAGCCGCTGTCTCTCGGTCGTGTCTTTTACTGTGTACACAAATTGTAATTAAATTCTCATTACTGGTAAACTCTATCTTGTTTATATTCTACCATTTTGGAGATTTTGTGTGTATAAATTCTCTTTGTTTCTTAGTTTTACGTAATTTTATATTTGTTTTACTCCTTACAATATACTGTAGGTGAGTGACACGTTAAAATGTGAGATAAATTTGTAGTGAGGGATTGACTCTCATAAATTATAAACAGAAAAAATTAAGGTAGGGAGGAATTATTATACCTTCTGCATCATATAACTTTCAGGTAATATAGTCAAATGGGCCTCGTAGTTACCGAGTTGGGATGGTTTTTTAGCGTTTCCACTGCATAAAGCTGACGACTGCTGGGCAAACTGCAACATTCTCAATTTTATGTTTTTTGGGGTTCATGGCCTTGGGAGAGCTTTAATGTTCCAAGTTAAGTGTCATCCAATAAACATTTTATTGATGTAAAATAATAATTAATGGATGGTTTCTGCAGTAGGTTAATTGTCTCAAGTTTTCGCTTTGTTGAATTTACTTGTAAGGTGAAAGGTGTTTGTTTTGTGTGCGTGTGTAGACATGTGCATGTGCGTCCGTGCGTGCGTGCGTGCCAAAACAAAACCTCAAACAACATTCCCATTTTGCAACATAATAATTTTTTTTTTTTTGGGGTCGAGAAATTTCTACTGTGTGTGTTTCTGATGTGTAACTCGTCATCTTTTCTAGGAGCGCCAACTGGGAATTCCAACTCTTGTTATGACTTTGTTTTCGTAGATATCAGCTTTTGTGAGTGGCAATAAATATTTAGGTAAAATACACGAACTATTAGGGAGAGAGACCCATTCGTGTGGGTCACTAGAGTAATCAGTCTCACAGCAGGGCAGTATTGGGACACATGTGACAAGACAACAAATGACATAGATAATTTGATGAGAGTTTGAAATGTTCACGTCAACTGTGTTCCAGTTTCATATTCAGGTCAATACTCGTATGTATATTTGTGGAACATTTGTGTACTAAATTGGGATTGGTTTTGATTACATGAAGTATAGTTATGTTGTCGTTTATTATTAGAGATCTTTATTGAATAGATATTTGAGACCATTATTGTGTAGAATCTCTAGTACCATATGCCCAGTGTACATCCTTCCCTCCTCTACTGCAATAAAATGTCTTGATAAAAGTCTTATGGTGGATTAATGAAAATATCTCGATTTTTGTTATGTCCTCTGCAAGTATAGACAAGTTTCATCTTCCCATAATACCAGCATTTCCATTATTCTCTAAAAAAAATATTTACATATATATATAAATTTTTTTTTTTACTTTTTGATTCTTGTGTCATCCTTCTAATCTTGACAAACATCAAAGGAATAAAGTCAGTATAATAAACTAGTTAAAGTCAACGTCAGACTGGGAGGATGTGACGTACCTGTGACAGAGAAGCAATTTGTTCCTTTCATGTCAGAGTCTTGTGTCGCCTGGCTGTGATCGTGAGTTTCCAGAGCCAACTATGATCATCCATCTCCAGGACGTAAAATTAATATCTCAGAGGAAGTCTATAATTGTCTGACTGCCGGAGACAGACCACAGGTGCCTAACTCCCTCCACACCAACAGTGACTGATTGCATCTTGGATTGTTTATAACTGTGTGACTGCGCCCAGGAAAAGCCTTGCTATCTGACTGTCACCAACACCAAGGGCAGAAGCCTCCCGGTAATCTTGTTAGCAGTTTTCTCACCAAGTTTGAGACTAATTGTTAACTTGAGACACGAAGCTCCTCCAAGTTAATATGAACGGCTTATGAGTGGCGGTCGTGTAAACTTTGTTGTGCATAACTTCAAGCCAAACGAAGTCTGAGGATCACTTCTGATGCAAAAGGTGCATGCTATTCCCTCGAGACTTGCAGTGTTGGAGAGTACAGGCGTCCCCACAATATACTACTTAATCTATGTTATTCACACAATGTAACTTAGGGAAAGACTTTTAACAAATATACAGACTTAATATTTGCACTATACTAACATGTAGTCATATTTCGGTTAAGTTAAAATATGGAAACTGAAATGGTATAACGACCAACATTTTATCACCTATTAAGAAATACTCTCTAGTAAGTATTTTTTATCATTGTTAGTGGTGGTTGTTGGGTTAATAATATATTCAGCGGCTACTTCAGTATGACTCGTTATGTCTCCGTTATTATATTGTTTTATAGAGGACTGTCAGGGAATATGCGGACCTCATAGAGACATTCAAAACTCTAAAGGGGATAAAAAACGTAAACGTAAACCTAAACCTCTATTTCAAGGTCTCAAAGCCAACAAATGCAAGAGTCCATTGATTCCAACTTTTTAAAGTCGTTATGAAGAACTACTTCATGAAGCCAGGAGATGTAGACTTATGGAACAATCTAACAGCAAGGAGAACATATCAGGGCCATAATATATGTCTAGTTTCTGTTATAAACCAGTTTAATTTTTACGATAATTAAGAGGGCGACATGGTTACATCCGTTTAGTAACAAGTTATAAGGTTTTACAATATATCCCCACCAACTAGAAAAACCAGATCTTAGTGTTTGAATATTCTCTTGTGTATATGAAAAACGAAGACATCTATTCAAAAATGTAAACAAAGACATGTAAAAAATCAATGGCTACCTGATCATCTTAATAACAATTTACGAGATTTCACTTTGATATAAGCAACTTTTACCTCGTTATATATAGTAGTTACAAAACAGTAGCCAAGAGGGAGGAAAATATTGCCTAAAAATACCACGATACAATACTGGTCATTGCTGAATACACATATGAACACAATGAAACCTTGTGTGAAGCCATCAACTCCCAATGACCACCGCTGTAAGGATTACTGTTTTAAATCTTTTATTGCTGATAGGAGGATTAAAAATGGCTCACAGTGTGTACGAGTTTATGGTATCAGACAGTCGCTTGTTGAGATTTCGATATGTGAACCTCGGAACGCAATATCATCATATTCAAAAAGAGAGTCAGTCATTGTATTCAGATGGTTAATATATAGTGTTTAAGAGGTTAACTCATTGTAGGCAAGATGTTAAATCATCGTATCAGGGGTTAAAATAGTGTACTCAATGAGCTAACTCATCGTACTCACATAGGGTGGGAACGTACTCAAGGAGGCTTAACACCGTGCTCAACATAAGCTAGAAACATGCTGAGCACCAGTGTAAAAATGCTTACAATACTTGTTTCCTCTGAATTACCCAAAATTAATACTCCTTTCACGGATCACAGCGCCATAACACGCTGCTCCACTCCCCGGTGTTGAAAGATTCCGGGAAAATTACACGGCTTGGTAAACCTGATCTCCGGGTCAATATCCCCAGTTCCTCTTTACGACACATATAATGAAACTTCGCTTGTTACTTACCATCGTCGGCCTCATATACTCTAGCTATATTCGCTTCTGTTTATCGCGAGAGTAATTTAATACAGTTTGATCGACTAGTCAATATTTAGTTTGTGATAGTCATTCTATTCATATGTTTGCCATTTATAAGAGCCGTGGTGTATAGATATTGATAGGCAAAAAATTGTGTTTGTGTTGTTGATGTTACGACTAATACAATGGTACAAAGGTTCATACAGGATTTGTACGTGGGATGAGAATTACGTGAGCATCGAAGAGGAAATATACAGTCTATGAATCCTACTCTGTGCTATATTTCACTTGAACTTTCCTTGTCGCCTTTCTCTCTCTCTCTCTCTCTCTGTCCTTTCATTGTAAGTTTTTCCTCTTCTCCCCTTTCATCCCTTTCCCTTTCCCTTCTTTCTAGATCTTCTCCCTTAAATCACCTCCACCCTCATGTCCTCCTCATCTTTCCCTTCCCTTTCCTTGTTTCTTTTCTTATTATTTATTCTTCGTCGCTCCCTTTTTCTTACTATATATTTTTCCTCTACCATTTCCCCTCACTCTCCGTTTCCTCATTAAAGATATATAATGATCCTTCGTTCAATAATAGGGACTGACTGAGACATTAAATGATTTGTTTAATTCCTCCTTAAAACAAAAATTAGAGACGGCAATGCAAGGGAGTCACTGGGGGGGGGGGGGGGGGGGGGGAAGGAGGTGCCTTAAAATACATCCCATAAGAATAAGATGATTGTATGGACAGGAGAAGTGAGTCACTGGGGTAATTTTAGAGTTCATGACCCCTGGGATACTTTGAATATTTTGCCGAGACATATAACGTAGATATCATATAAATTAGAGACGTGCGTTGCGTTGCGCATGCGAGTATCTGTGTGTGTGTGTGTGTGTGAGAGAGAGAGAGAGAGAGAGATTCCAGTGTACAGCTGGGGAAACTTCCGAGTGCTACACCCCCGCATATGTAAACCCCATCAGTGTGAGACCAGTGAATCGCAAACCACCTGGTAGTCCCCTAGGCCCCTATGTGGGTCGTTGACCTGTGCCCGAGTGGGTCAATCTCCGTAAAAAAAAAAAAAAAAAAAAAATTCTGGTAACAGTGGGTTGGGGGTTAGGTGGGTGCAGTGTGTGTGTGTGTGTGCGCGCTCCATACATTACTATTTTCTTATTTTCTGGGCACTCCTGACAACATTTATCCCGTTAAGAAGCTTCACTCTATACAAAACGTTACTCATTTTCTTTCCCGTGCTCTTAACCCAAGCCTTTCATCCCCTTCCCCCTTACTCAGTGTTACCAAAATAACGGAACTCTACCAGCTGTTTCGAGGTCATTGGTATCCCATTTGCAGGGTTCGAATTCGTAGGTGGGTGTAGCTCTTGAAAATTTCCCCAGGTGAACACCGAAGTCCATTTGAAAGGTTGTTTTCTGCTATCATCATTACAAGAAAAAAACATATTAGAGAAGAATTGCCTTGAATATGAGAAGAATTACATTTGAAGATCTGAAAGTGGAATTAGTAAAGTTGACAAAGCGAGGATGATTATATGAACCAGATTTTTAGTGTAGAGAGAGAAGTGGTCTCGAAAAGATGAATCCAGCAAGATAAACGCATTTCGAGATAATAGAAGCGAGAAGAATGATTAAAAGTGAGAGAAAAATGAACGAGGACGAGTTGTAAAAACACTGAATATGCGGAACTAAAGAGATGTCATTATGGGAGTTGATTGCTACATTCTGCTTCTATTCAAGTCTTGACATCCAGTGTGCAGGCGATGACTGCTGGTGTGTGTTGAGGGCTGGTGTTGAGGGCTGGTGATGAGGGCTGGTGTGGGGGTGTTGAGGAGATTATTGATGAGGGCTGGTGTTGAGGTATGGTGTTGAGGGATGGTGTTGAGGGCTGGTGTGAGGTTATTGAATATTTTAATAAATCAACTCACTAATATTCTAAGTGTTTGTTAGCATAAGACTCACAGCTAGAACGAAGTTTGTCTTTGTGGATTTACAGATAAACTTATGAATTCTTCTGGCGATACACTGACCCAGGGAAGTTACGCTGGTCATGCTGCGAAGTAAAATCCTTGTTAAAAAAATAAAACTTCATTTCATCTTGAGAGGAACAGGAAAATTACCTTCGTCAGACAAGGAGAATTTATCTAAATATGCTCAAGAGGTGTGTCACATATCGTTCCTTCTCGTGTAAGACAAGAGGCTGTATCTTTAGTGTAACAGAGAACCCTCGATGGTGACGCAGAGAATGTTGAAAATTCCTTTTACTGGATTCAGATATTTTAATATAGCAACTAACGACCTCTCCATGTATGCGTCTCTTGGAATCTTCTCGGATTACCAGAACAATATGATGTATGATATTTCCTTTATATTAGAGTGTATGTCTTAATGTTATGCCTCTTTACGCTGAATGTGTGTAAAAAAAGGTATTGCAGAAAAAAAGGAAAGTGACACAGGTAAAACAATGTACACAAACCGGTGCAAATTTGTTTATTTACTTTGATATATTTAGATTTGGTCAATATTTGCGTTCTACACACACACACACACACACACAATATATATATATATATATATATATATATATATATATATATATATATATATATATATATATACACACACATAAACTGTTGTATCATCGGTTACAAAATGCATTCCTGAGGTGTAATATCACTTTAGGAATGAAAGTGGAAAATGCATTTCTCTCGTAAATTTAATCCTAATGCATGTACATACGTCTTAGGCAGAAAATAAAAAAAAAATATATATATATATTGTAATAAAAATAAAATACTTATGGATTTTCTGGCCCAATAATTTCAAATTTTATGTTTGCAAAGTTGGCAAGGTTGTTGTGGCGAGCATGGAAGAGATGACGCGAGGTTGTTGTGGTGGGCAGGAAAAGGTAACCGGGCACATGGTAGAGTTGTAGAGGCAGGGTAGACACATGTGAGTGTGTTGTAAGAGGCACGAGGATATACTGCATGGTTGTGCTCTTGTGTGTTGCCGAAAATACGTGAATACACGGTTGTTTTGTTGTGTGTTGAAGACACGTGAATACACGTAGCATCCCCAAAGGGCTTTAGGGGATACAGAAACACTTATCTTGTTGAAGTAATCTAACAGAAACTCCGGTAAAACAATTCGAGGTTTGATTTATAGTAAGCCGTTTAGGCCAGAGCGACATGTAGTTGATCTGAGGCTCGTGGCTCACGATCTTGTTTTATGGGTTTGTTGTACTGCATACCTTAGTACGTGTTGTCCTGTGATGGTTGCCAAGGCATTGACGTGTTTAATGTTATGATATCGTGGCTTATAAGGATAATTGTATTTTCGATGATAATTGTGCACCTGTTGTGTTAATTTACGGAGGACAGGTATGAACGTTTTCTAGCTGCTTAAAAAGGTGTATTTGCAGGTGTTATGTTGTTTATAGATGATAAATATGTCCTTGTAGCGAGTCTTATAGAATATATATGCCTTTGTAGCGAGTCATAATAGTTATATATATGTCTTTGTAGAGGGTCTTTATATGGCATTGTAGAAAGTCATATAAAATATATATGCCCTTGTAGCGAGTCATAAGGGATACATATGCCCTTGTAGCGAGTCTTATAGGATACATATGGCCTTGTAAGGAGTCATAGAAGATACATATGCCTGTTCTATAGCTAATTCCTAGAGTTATACAAAACAATAACAGATGGAAGAGGGCATCTAGGGTAGGATGCTGCTGAAGGCTTATCTTTGGACCACTACCCTTCCCACTTCCCTTGACATTTTGACTTAAGTTAAGAAGTCACTCTCACCCACTCCCACTCACTCTCACCCACTCCCACTCACTCACTTCTTCTTTCACTCTCACTGGTTCGAACAGAGGCCCTCAACGTCAGGTTCCATCGTCTAGGGAAGAAGGTTTGGGACAAGTTCCTGGACGACCCTCACAGCCCAGACCACCTACGCGGGGAAGACATCAACGGAGGGAGACCCCACGCCTGGTGGCCCCGGAGTCTGCCCGCACTACAACAACCCAACCCGCGACCCATCTATGTCCGCCACAGTGATCCACCTGAGATTAAGACTTAGATGATATAAGATTACATTTAACAAGTCACAATCTAGTGAGTCCATAACGTATTACAGTATAAGATGTTAATAAACTTGTAATTGTAAAATCAATCTAGTCATTGTCTACCAAAGTAACCATTGTGCAACCTCATCCTAAATCCTAGGTTAGCTTAGTTAGCCAACAAACTCTGTAATGTGTAAAACAAGGGGTGTCGTCCCCCTCTGTTTAACTCATTAAACTTCTTTTCCAACCTTTCCCCCCACGACTATATGTTGTGACTTCTCCATCCCTCATGTCTGGCTGTGCCTTGAGCCCCAGCATGCCTTCCATCCTTTCCCGACCTTAACCTACAAAAACAAAAAAACAAAAAAAACTCATTCACTCTCACATACTCTCACCCACTCTCATTCACTCACCTACACTCTCTTATTCACTCGGCAGGTGTAGTGTGTCCCCTGGGCTGCAGTAATCATCTCCACCCATTCTATTCAATGCACCGCCAACTTCACCTCCTGCACCTCTCATCTCCCACCTGTCCCAAATCGTTCATCAGGTCCCTCGGTAATGACGTCATCAAAATACTTCTCTTAGCCTTTGATATTGTTCCAATTAGTACCGGAAGCCGCGCACCTCCGTTATGTTCAACCTTTATGATATTTACCTGTTGAAAGGTAATACTTGATAAATAAAATATTATATCTTAGTAAATTAATACGTTTAATGGTGAATCTAACCATTGATCATAATCTTTAACCTTTTTGTGTGTTACATATGGCTATGTATTTACATATCATTAATATACCAAGAAGTACGCCGTATGTTCTTTGATATCAGTCACCGTAGTAAGAGCGGTTTGGTTTAATATGAAAGATGTTAAAGATGTATGTCCTTTGAAATTAGTTTTTTTGTGTATTTAATGTGAATTATATTAGTTCAATGTAATTTCTAATATTATGTAATCATATAATATTATGTACTTATACAATACTTATACAAAAAAGTTTTGGGCTGATATTCTAATTGGAGAAGATGTATTTGTTGTTTACATTGGAGACGCTCTCTCGTCCAGGGTTGAACTCAGGGTGTGGATGTGAGATGAGGGAAGTGATTGTAATCTTGTTTTATCCACTGTATAGCCTGCATTTTGACATTAATGTATTAATTAGGGTAAATACCAAGTGATACATCTGTGATGGAGGAAGAGCCTTATTGTAAGATTAAGATTCATAATTTACAAAATCAGTTGGACCATAAGGCCATTCAGTGTCAATATCTGTACTCTTTGTTTTATTGTGAATATAATAGTTGTTAATTGTTATTAATTAGTATTTCTCAGTCCTAACCCAATTTTCACAGTAAAGATAATTTTCCTTGGATGTTTTCTCACAGTGTGTTGGTATTAAATGTCACCTTCAACTGTCAGCCAGAGGTAGGAAGGAGAGTGTACATATCCTGGTCTGTTAACCACAGTCGTTATTTTAGAACGTGAGTCTGATTAATGGGCCTAGGAGTTGGAGCACTGCTGAAAGAGGGAGGTTATTCAGTAGTGGCTGTGACATTTGACAATTTGTGTAATGTCTCTTGTTTTGTAATGATGATCAGTTTTTTTTTTTTAGAATTTCAACAGAATAATAATTACAAGATAAAATTTATTGTCAAAGTAATATTTCTTAGATTAACACTGACATAGACGTACTAACGAATGACTAAACCCTATAATATAATACGTTCGTTTGTTTGTCTGGTGATTTTCTTTCTAAGTGCAAGAATGAAGATGAATGTGGTCATTAGTTTAGGGTTGTTTTCAACTTACCATCAGCATAATTGAGCAGTGATAGATGGTGTAGTGAGGCTGGAAATGTAATCCTATCCTAACCAAACCTAGCCTAGCCCAGCCTAGCCTAGCTTATCCTGGCATAGCCTAGCCTAGCCTAGACTAACATAACCTATTCTAGCCTAGACTAACCTAACCTAGCCTAGCCTAGCCAGAGCATTTGGATTTAGTCTCATTAGGTATGAAGCACTCTAGGACTGTGACGCAGTAACTGGGGTCCATTGATACTGGGGCCCATTAGCACTGGGGCCCATTAGCACTGCGGCCCATTAGCACTGCGGTCCATTATGTCTAGGGGTCTATTAGACCTTTGAGTGTCAGATCAAAGAAATCTCACGGCTTCTTGCACGTCCAGGATGTACAATAACACTCGTAGGTTAAGCTTATTCTCCATTAAATATCCCTAAACTTAGCACATGTTGACGGTATGTATTATTCACGGTTGTAACTTTATCTATGATAGTTTGATTAATTTAGCACCAGTATGTATAATTTGTTTGTATGAAGCTATAAGAGAGAAACACTAGAGACAGACAGACAGACAGACATTAATTCGTTTGTATATCTATGTTTTCAATATCTTACTAAAAATACTCACGATGCAAAGGCAGAGTACAAATTGTAGTAACCAGATAAATGGTGAGATAATTGCACACTTGATTTACTGCTACAGTTACACCAAATTCGTGAGACAAAACCTAGCAGGAAAACGATCTGACATCCTGCCTTAGAGATATTTAGCTCTCATTAAGATTTCTTATGTGAATTATAAGGTTATTTATATATGTTTTGTGAAGATTGGTTACTTATCTGTACCTCTGTTATTCAGTTAATCACTTGTGGCTGGAAAGTGAGTGTGTGTGATTAAGTTAATAGGCTGTTTGAATATTAATAATCAGGCTTTGAACATTTGTGTTGACTGTTGTTAGTTAATATGAGTTACTGTAAAAAAAACATATTTTTTCCATAAAAAAATAATTTAAATCGAATAATGTTCATTGTTTTCTTATAATGATGCACCAGTGACTTAATTATAAATTACTTTCTGGCTATAATGAAATTGTGTGTTTTAGAGTTGATAATTATTGGTGCATTGTTATGGTCAGTTGTTGCTAAAGCGTTCAATTTGGTAGATCAATAAGACCAAACAGTTGGAACACAATTATAGGCAGTCAGTACTCCAGCGTGCATATTGGAGCAAATTAATGTCCAGGCGGTTCTCCAGCGTTTATATTGGAGCACATTGATATCTAGACGGTGCTCCAGCGTTCATATTGGAGCAAATTGATGTCCAGGCGGTGCTCCAGTTTTCATATTGGGACACATTGATGTCCAGGCGGTGCTCTGGCGTTAATATAGGGGCACAATTTCGCCAGGCAGTTCTCCAACGTCCATATTGGAGCACATTCATGACCAGGCTGTAGTGTGACGAACTTTGCCGGAGGATCCATATCAGTGAAGTAATCTGATAAGTTCGACCCTTCAAGTTTCTTCAAAGTAGAAGTTTAATCAAGGCAAGTGATAAGTATTGGACCGCTGAGAGATAATCATCGAGATACGGCCAAAGTTTACCAAACCCTCGACAAATTCTCTAAGATAATCTACAATGATGGTTTCACCTCTACACGTGTTCCTTGGCATATGAGAGATAACACCAGCCTGGCAGAGAGTAGACTGTACCTTACTATTACAGATAAGGATATTTTGGTCCTCGTTGTTAAAAGCGAACCTATCTGTATGGTTATCACAGGAAGAAAGAGTTGAGAAGTAAAGACATGAGTGATCCAACCCTTCAGCTGGTGTCGGTAGCTGGAGTGTCGTCTGGCCGAGAAAATATACGATTTTGTCACTCTGGGAGAAGGTTTTGCATTTTTATAGACACATGCATTGTCAAAAATCATTCTCAAACCCATAAATTGGTCGTTAAGAGTAACTTTAAGGCTTAACTGTTGTCTGCTGTAAAAACTAACCTTGAGTTTTATATTCAAATATTTTAGTTGTTGAAGCACGGTATAAGATACTGTAATCTCGGCCACCTGCCACCATTCAGCATGTGAACTCATGTTATATCCAAACTTCTATTCCCGGATGATGTCAAAGCTTTACTGGAGTGATGTTTGTGTTGTCACGTACAGGTCAGTAGAAATTAAAAAGTTGATCATTAATGTTAACGAGCAAAATAATTACCCAAAGGAGTAACTGTTGAGTTTGTTGAGTTTTTACAAAAGAGGTAATTAGCATTTTTTAAGTAAATCAATTTAGTTTCATCTGCCTTTCTATTGACACACGCACGAGAGAGAGAGAGAGAGAGAGATCGTTGTTGTTTCCTTTTCTGGTCGTGATAGTGAAGGGTGGACAACTCTGTTATAAGGGAGGGGGACGGATATCCCTTAGTGATCAGCGGGTCTTTTGGAAAACACATTTTCTATACATTTCCTTATGAGTGGAGGAACTAATTAAAAATTAAATGTAATTTTCATCACTATTATAAGAGGCCTTTTTCTCATCAATTAATGATTCACCCTCAAAAATAGTTAGAAACTAAATAATGAGGCGTTGAACAGTACACCACGGTACAAGACCTACTGTATACATTGTAGATGTGCGCAAGATGAACATTTCCGATCTTTACAACTCACGTTTCACTTGTTCCGCTGCCTACAGTATCTCGTGGTCACCCCATGTTGCTTAATATGTGCTTGTGTGTGTGTAATCTATTTTATAATCGTTTCAATAATAATAATAATAATAATAATAATAATGATAATAATAATAATAATAATAATAATAATAGTAATAATGTTAATAATAATATTAATAATATGCCTTTATAGTGGTGAGTAATTATAGGCTGGTCAGGATTGCATTAAGCTACAGGTGAAAGCGAAGTGACTCTGAATGTAATCGATGGTGAAGGTGAGGATGAGAAGATGTGGTAAATGAAAATAAGTAATGCGAGATGTATTTATTTGGAGATCATAGGATAAGGGAGGGAAATGTTAGCTGTTGCCGCTTGAGAAGAGATGTTAGTTAAGCAAGAGAAGCCGCTGGTCAGAGGCAACAGTCAGGGGGAGTTGTCACATTATCCTTAGTGCAAAAGATCATTTCGACGCCACAAACATGTAAAGGAGAGAAATAGGGGGCGAGTGAAAAGCAACGACCAGGAGTCACAAAATGATTTAGTCCATAGGATTAGAATACATGATTCAGGAGTGACCTGTATGGTAGGGAAATCTTGGAAGATGTTGTGGGAGTAACACACTGAATTTATAAACTTATTTAATTCGAGAGCTACGTTTTCTTGGCTCATAGTCTTCAGTTTGGCAAATTATCTGATAATGTAGCATTTGGGAAGACATTCATTGTATGGAAAACAAATAACTTATTTTCCTTTCCTCTGAATTCCATAACAGCGCGACAGCCTATGCAAGAGAACTGCCTCTCCTCTATGTTACTCGCTAATATACCAAAGTAGTGATGTAACCCTCACCACTACCTAGGAGGATCAAACAACACTGATTTGTTTTCTTCAAATCCACGAGGCTGAAGTCCAGAAAATGTTACTGTTGTTATCGCAACACTGTCTGTGCCTTTTGACATGTCTGCTACAGTTTTAATTTGTTCGCGACAACAGCATGACATATGTGAACAGTATCCTCGTGTTGGCCTCCTCATGCGTGTAGATATATTTTGCGTCAACTTCATCTTTAGGAAAAAAAAAATTGGGGGAACTTACAGTATATCTTCTGTCGCCAAATGTTTACTCACAACATCAGTCAGCAGCACAAACAACGCTATTCGTTACCTTTCGTCTGCTATCTTGACCTCTCCTCAGTCAGGTGTATGATAGAAAATTCATTATTTTTTTCTTGTATCTGAAGTTAAAATTTTTTACCTTCACAAAATCTCTGCGAATTGCTAAAATGACGTTTGTGTTGGTGTTAGCAGGACACGGACCAGGCCAGGTCCTTCAATCATTACTGCTTCAGGTTATTCCTCCTGTAGCTGTAACACGTTCTTCAGTACATCTCCGACCTCAGGCTTTTGGCGTTTTTCGAGCGTTTTTTTGTTAGTTTTAGATACACAAAAGGGTTGGATTTTAGGATTATAATATATATGTGAGGAAGGTGTTAGGAACTTGATGGGCTTCTGACATCATATTAAATGTTTAACAACAAATTATAATATTGCTTTAGTATTTAATCCTCATTCTTAATTATGTACACTCTCATCAAAAACTTCTCGATCGCTATAAACACTATGCAATCTGAAAAATGAAAGAAGAATCTGAAACCATTCCGACATGACAAGCCCCATTCTGCCCATTCTCACATACTGTAATAATAATAATAATAATAATAATAATAATAATAATAATAATAAAAATAGTAAACGGTTTAATTATAGAGTTGCAGCCGGTGGCAGAAAATATACAAATTTACATGTGATTTAGACATAATAATATACTTCAATACATTTACAGGGCTGTACAGTACATAAGTTAGGAGTTGTTTATTATTTTAGCAATAGATGGGATGGTGCTATTCTTATATCTATCAGTGCGGGCTCTTATGGGCTGAATTTTGTTGTACTATAGTGGCGGACTGCTGCGTGGTGGGCGTGGGACTGCCGGTGGCAGTAGGTGGCAATGGCGAGGATGGTGCAGTAGCCCACTGCCAAATCCTGCTAGTGCGTGGTGGTGGAGGTCACTGAGGGATGGCATTTCCAGGGTGGAGAGAGCGTTGTTGTAGCCCGAGTAGTCTGCACCGAGCATGATTCTGTGTGTGTGTGTGTGTTTCAATCCCACAGGTAATAGTGTCACGTGCTCACCGGTCCCCCTTCCCCCTCCCCTACCCCCTCCCCCTCCCCTACCCCTCCCCTACCCCCCTCCACCTCCCCTACCCCTCCCCTACCCCCTCCCCTTCCCCTACCCCTCCCCTACCCCCCTACCCCTCCCCCTCCCCTACCTCTCCCATACCCCTCCTCCCCTACCCCCCCTCCCCTACCCCCATCCCTCCCTTACCCCTCCCCTACCCACCTCACTCAACCTCAACCAAATGTCTTAAAAGTTTCCTATGTCATCCCTGTTACCCAGCTGGAGCCTAGAGAAGGACGCCGCCAGCCTTGCTCTCCCACCTCAGGACAGACACACAGACACACAGACACAATCCCCGCGAGTCCTGGTAATATAATTTTTAAAATGTGTTGGCTTGTAATTTCTTGAGAACCTTGAGGGGCGAGGTGGATGCAGCACACTGTAGACACTACACTTGACCGCTTTCATTCCCCCAACTTTACTGTTAGTTATGCATGCGCTGGTGGGTCAACTGGAAGTGTCCTGGACTCCAGCAAAGCGATACCTACCAACGTCCCCTCCTCCTACCACAGCTCTCTACCACCATTCCCGCCCCCTACCACCATTCCTGGCCCCTACCTTGGTCCCCCGCACCCTACCACCGCCTCCCTGATCCATACCACCCACTACCACCATTCCCTTCCCCCGCCCCCCTGCCCCCATCACCACCCTCCTACCACCATCCCCGCCCCCCTGCCGAGGCCTCCCGACAATGTTAACACCGTCAGGAGTCATGCAGCGCGAGGTGTTGATCAGGTGCCCGGTGACAACATGTGGTATCGTATGCATAAGGGCGAATAAAGTCGCTTTGAATGAACTTACTAGTATTATATTATGTAACATTGAGGAAAACTACTACAGAATTATCTTATATTGTTGCTACTGTATAATAAAGCTCTAATGGGATCAAATAAGCTATGGTTATGTTATTTCTACATCAGAGGAACAGGTAGTAACGGTGAACAGGAGAACAACTACCTCATTTCTTTTACCTGTTGAGTTTAATTAATTAGTTTAGTATGACAAAATATAAAATTATCTTCAGGTAAAATATATATTCAGTTTATTATAGAACACTTGTGATTTATATACGAAACGCAGTTGTTGATAAAAGAGTTTGTATTACCTGTCTAAAATGTGGGTAGTTAAAGGTTCAACACACCTGTACACATCGGTTTCCTCGTAACCACATGTGTCTCCCCCAATACACATGTCCCTCTTCCTGTGCACATCTGTTTCCCAATGTTTTTCATCATTGTGGTATACATTATGTTTGGATGTTGTTTTTCAATATATTCCTGTAACTCTCAATAGCATATCCAGTCTGTTGGTATACAAACTTTCACCTCTTCTACTACATATAGATCCATGGTATTTTTCGTATATAACACCAACACACACTTTAATTCATTCAGAAAAGTGTTATGATCACCTCCTCCGTGACTTTTGTAGCTCCACCCTCACCTTAGATCAGGGCCTTATATTCTTCACGTGTTTAATTTATTGGAAGGTAAATTAAAGTTTTAGTAGACTCAGGCGGACTGACCATCTTCACCCATGCTCCAACATTCACTGAACATGGGATGAAATGTTGCCACTGTAAGATGCGGAAAGTGTGCAGTGTTCGATTTTTTTTATATCCATGTGATCACCCTGATTACCTGCCACCCACTGTGTACAGAGTTATTAAAGGTGATGATGTACTGTTTTACACACACACACACACACACACACGAACACACACACACGAAACAGGAATCCAGCACTCCCTGTACACCCTTCGCCTCACCATGATAGGATGATGAGCTCTTGGTAGTGTACAAGTGTAAAATGGACTCAAGTTGTAAAATCAAACCAAACCAATATAACTGGCTGGAGTATGAGACACTCGCTGCCCCCCTCTCCCAGCGTGGTTCTTCATCACTTCGTTCCATAGCCTTTTTTTCTGCACTATGGACCCACAAAGAAATAACCACTGTGCCCTCATCCACGACGGTAATTATGTTCCTCGCTGGAAAGCAATCAGGTTAACGTGAGAACGGGTGTAACTTAACTATATCAGGATATTAAACTTACCTACATATAACAGCATAACTCTCTCCGGTGAAACAATGAAACCTAACGAACTAGAAAAAGGATATTATTAATATTACAATAAGGATAAAATATAGGTACACTGTTATGATAAACACAATGCAAACTAAAACCTTGTCTTGCTTTCTAACACTAAGGGTATCGTTGAAGGCATGTGAGACGAATGGAACAACTCGTTCATAAAAAAAAATTAAGATTGAATTTGTGAAAAAAGGTCTCTTACTAGAGTGCCAGAATGGTTATTAATTAGTGTTCAGTAAGTGGGAGCTGCAGGTAATGAATGTGTAGAGTCCTGTCTTCAGAATACTGTACTCACACGTTGTAACCGAATAATTATATAAAACAAGTAAAATATCATTTACGATTATTATGGAAGACCGAAGCTTAATTTTGAAAAAAAAAAATTGGGGGGATAAATTTATGCGAAAGTTTGATGATGATGAACAAAGTGACAAAATCATTCCTCTTCGTCTGGCTGCAAAGTGACTCGACTCGAACTGGTAATGAAACTTTGCCTCACAACACGAAATTATTTTAAAATTTGCACTTCACTTCTTGCCTCGTAATAATCTTTCGAAACAAATTATAATACTAATTTGTTTTTCCCTTGTCAGTAATTTTCTCCTGACATAGATGAAATCTTTTGGTCACTTGATGCCTTTTCATACAACAGATATTTAAATTCATTCTCTACCTACACGCTGTCCATTGGATGTTATCGTGTAAGTCAATAAGTTTAGGAAAAACAAAATATGTCTTACATGAGCTATAAGCCAAAAATTTTCACATTCAAGTTTGAAGACTTTTTACAATTAAAGAGTTATGTTATACTCAGGCCTATATGTAGTAATCTTAAACAACTTCACGTTAAGATTATGTTACCTTATGACAGTTAAACGTTCAAAGCATCATGGTGTGAATTTTCATCATATACTAAATTCCAAGACACAATGAAGCTGTTACCCCAGAAAATACATTTTAACAACATGGTTATTAACCCCTGAAGAACGATGACTTAATCTATGTTCTTAACCCCTTGACTACGGTAATTTAACTCTTTGAATACACTGTCATCGTACTCAAAGGGTAAAATTACAAGGTGAACTGTAGACTCTCTCCAAATCGTCTACCGTTCTCATCCGATCGTGTTACATCCACATCACCACCTTCTAAATGCTCTAAGTCAACTGAGCTGTGAAGAACATATAACCATTTCTGCTTAACGTGGCACAAATATCCCTTTTAAAAATCGTTCAAGTGCAGGAGAGAACGAGGAAGGATAAATTTGTAGTAGTATAAAAAATATGTCTGCATGTTATTCGCTCTCACACTCTATCTTCCCTTCCCTTCCTATCCATTTTCTGTTCTCCGTTGTAATACCGAGAACAACTAAGAAATGCTCATGTTACACATAGTTAGTTTATTGACACAATAACTACAGTGCAATAATAATACAAGAGTACATAAAATACACATATAGTGTCCAACGAAATAGCAGATGATTCATTAAACTACAAGGTGCAAAATACATTACATATTAAACAATTATTAAAAACCTAGTTCATCACGTAATAATAGCACGTCACAGTACAGCCATTCTCACTTCTGATATTGTAAACCCAAACCTGATACGAGTATGTTGTTCTGAACTTAACCCCTTGACTATGGTACACCATCTGCTATAAATTGTTGCACCTGTACAGTAATTAGAACATATGACTGCTTTACCTTAGCACTCGTCGACACATCATAGGGAGAAATTATCCTTCCCTTTAAAGTTCAATTAGATGAATTAGATAAAAAATACACAGCAGACACAACTTTTCCCTTCATGTATCTTGGAATTTGTAGGAAATCAAACAGTTGACGATCTGAGGTAGGTAATACAGGAGGTTATCAGGTGATCTCTGCACAATCAATTGTTCTGGATAGGAGACGTCCACTCCACAGGGAGGGTTGGGGGCGCTGAGAGTTATGGTTATAGAAGGCGTTCATGGTCCAGCTTTTTACTGAGATTTAGGTAAGAAAAATAACGTAGTGGGAGGTAAAGAGCGAGAGAGATAGACGATAATGCGATTGAAATGAAAAGATAGCAGGAGAGAAGAGTAGAGAAAAGGGGAAAGCAGGGAGGGGGATAAAGCTGGTGATAGCAGGGAGAAAAGGAGCAGTAATGTGAGAAGAAGAAAGAGAAGAGAAAAAGAAATATAGGTCAAAGAGAGGTGAGGTGAGGTAAATCTGCTGTGGCGGCAGCACGAGGTTGCTAGCTTTCTTGCAAAGGTGGCGATGACTGTGCAGGGATCACTTGCTACGGCACCAAACTTGTTAATGCTGAGGATGATTCTTCAACCGTTTGCATCCAGGCTTGGAGGGCCAGCCCCTCCCTGTGTTTTCAGTGCTTTTTTTCCCACATCATCCCTCCTGTTATTTTCTCGAACATGACAGCTTTTGGAGGGATATAGGCTCCCTGGAATCTGATGCCTTCCTCTTCACTTGCAGGGGGATGTTTTTCCTTCAGTTGTTGTAATGTTTTTCTGTTTATTGGCAGAACACCACTGGAAAATTCCTCGGTGAGAGATCTTGCAGCCGAGGACACTTTTTCTTCACGCATCTTGTTACCAAATTTCCTGCCAACATCCTCAGTGTTTTGCTTTCCGTCTCATGGAGTGTTCTTGCTTCGCGTAGGAGATCACCAAGAGCCCCTTTCTGTCACATTGTCATTCTCCTTTTCATTGATGCCACATTTGCTTTGCACTTAGACCTTGCGTGTGTCCTCTAACAGAATAGATGGGGTATTATGGCCAGTAGTTGAAGAGCTAATGAGGCCAGGGAGGTGTTGTGAGTGTAATTGCTTATGAGGCAAGTCATCTCCCTGATCATTTCTTTGGTGGCCGCACACTTGAGTGGTTCAAATTGGTTAGCTGGTGACCACCTGACCACTTCTTAGTAGACTTTTTGACCCAATTCTCCGCATCGTCCCCCGACATGCCTTTCAAATTTCTTGACTGTATGTCATTCACCTCATGAACAGTGTTTTCCGACTGAGTGGGTTCACTACTGTCGTCTGACATGTCGTCACCAGGTGATGGTTCTCTGCAATAGTGATTTTGACAGCTGGTCCCTTTCCTACAACCCACACATCGTGTGTTACTTCTTGCACAAATACAGGTTGTGCTTTTCTGATTCCGGCCTGAGCACTGACAAGCACATTTCCCAGCTATGATGTCGCCTTGGGAAGGGGGTGGGAGAGGTAAGTAGTTGTAGTTTGGTGCCCGGCCACAAGACCCACTTCTCACGTTAAGATTTTGGGTGAGAACACGGCGCCCACATCGTTTACGAAATTGAACTACAGTCTTGTATAGAACTCACACGACACATAAATGCACTTGTTGATCTTATGATAAAAGACTGAAAAAGTTTATGCCATATGTCTAGTCTATGATCACTACAAATGTTTGCTAGTTATTTTCGCATTTATTATTCTCTTGAACATTCTTGAAATTAAATAATAATTATTATAACAAATACATACACGAGGCATATTCCACACATTACTTGAGTGGCTGGCTCATAACTGTCAAAATAACTTCCACTGAACAGGAAAAATGGTATAACATTCAGTAAGGAAATTAAATACTTGAAACTAAGACTAACATAACCATCACCGTTTACTGGGTGGGACGCCCCCAGGAGGACCATCACCACTCTGCTCAGACTTGTTCCTGGTGATTACACTTGCTGGGTCTTTACGACTCACTGAAGATTAAATTCCCTCACCATACCTCGTTCCGATCTTCATCTTGTGCTTTTAGCCGGGTACTATTTTTTTCAGTATACTTATCAAATCGACTTATTCCACGTTTAAGATAATGAAGAGCTGCAAGGAGGCGGTTGTAGAGAGTGAAGGAGCTATATTATGACGAATAGGAACAAACAGATGAAAAGGTTTAAAGGGGACAATAGACATAAAACATCAGATTAGAATATCGAATGTCCAAATTACAGGTGTAGTATGCGTGAATTTGATTCTTTCTCAGGATAACACAAAACCCAAATAATGAAGTTAGGCTGGTTTTTATAATCACTCGTTCAAAGCATCAGCATTCACACACACGGCGAACATTGGCCACACAACCACACATAAATCTTTCCAACAACTGAGCAAACAATTTTCTCCAGCTTATCTCTCGTCATTACTCGATCTAGAGGAGATAAAGTTAGGCTAAAAGAGGTTAGGTAGCCACCACACAAACACATTAAGCAGAGAAGTTATGTTTTGATCAGGCGCAGTGAGCAGGTAATGTGGTAATTTGTCACAGGGAGGGCCATCAAAGCCCTGAGATTGTCCCATAAAGAGTGTTATTATGCCGCTGCTGGCCCTTCTGTCCAGCCATCATCGGCGCCGAGCACTTAACAGGGGCACTGAGCTATAGTAGTAGTTCCAATGTTAATGTTATATGTGTCCCTTGAACCTCTGTTTACTGTGTACCTGATCCTCTGTTTACTGTGATCCTGACCCTCCGTTTACTTTCCCTGAACCTCTGTTTACTGTATCCCTAAGCCTCTGTGTACTGTGTTCCAGAGCCTCTGTTTTCTGTGCTCCTTAATCTCTGTTTACTCTGTTCTTGAGCCCATGTGTACTTTGTCCACTGTTTATTGTGTACTTGAAAACCTTTAACAGTATTTCAACATAATTATTTACTCTGGTACAAAATCAAATATTCATCAATGGGTAATATCCCTCATCACGACTTATAAATAACATCTCTTTATCCTCATCTTTGTTTTCGTCACATCAGTCGTTAACTTGGTCTATGAGGTCAACTGCACCTGATATTTACTTTACTGTAGACCAGCGAGAGCAAAGATATAGTATTTTATTTGCGGGTCAACCTGAATTTCTGTCTCGCCTACGATAAGCATTGTTGAAGGGGAGACACAGGCCCATTATCTGTCACAAAGGCAATGTTGATTTTTTTTCCGATTCGATCAAATTCACGATAAATCACAGCCTAGACATATCCTAATGCACGAATATTTTTCATGAGGTAACTGTAAATTACTTTCAGGTATTTGAAAACCGAATTAAGCTTCCATTGTTTATCATTTACGTATTGACTTTTTCCTCATTTAGTGCAACGCCAGTGAACCATAACTGTCAGAACAACTTAGGGAACGGCAACGTTTGAGTTATACTTACGATGCTCTGAATGCCCTCAGCCTCTGTACCACGCAGCTGCTAATATGAGCATTATTTTTGTAAATTTCTTACATTAACAAGTGGAAGCTATACCGAGGTCATGGAGGAAGATAACATAGAGAGCGGTATATCGCTGTTGAACTGGTGTTACGGCCTTCATAATCAAGCGTCATTTAATAACATTGCTACTATTAATTCACTATGACATTGACGAATTGAGTCACCTGTGTAAAACTAATTGGTTGACTCGCCTGTGTAGTACTAACGAGTTAACACACCTGTGTGGTACTAACGGGTTGATTCACTTGTGTGTATTAATTAACGCGTTAACTCACCTTTGTGGAGCTAAGGAGTTGACTCAACTGTGTGGTACTAAAAGATTGACTCACTTGTGTGTATTGGCGGGCTAATTCACCTGCGTGATACTAACGAGTTGACTCACCTGTTAATAATGCGTTCATACACCTTCTAACCAAAGGGAAAACACAAACATATTTCAGTAGAACATAAAACCTCCATAAAATTTAGAAAACAAAAACAAAAATTTCATCGTTATATTGCGGCAAAAAATATTTTATTAAAAACTGAATTCGCTAAAAGCAATTTTGTATAATGGAGTAAAACGAAAAAAAATAACTGCACAGGCGGTTCATATGTGAGAATAGAACTTTTTGCTATTCTTGATGAAATGTATAATGAAAGTGAAAATATATATGGGTACGTAAGTTGTAATGAAACACAACTGCTTTGTCAGTGAAAATAAAAATTTGTTTTAAACGGCTGCCAATTACCCTTCAGATGCCATTTGTGTCTTGACAGAGCACTGGGCATAACATTATCATTTATTAAGACGACTATCGGGAAGAGAGGTGGTGGAGGGAGGTCAGATTATCCCCATAGAGAAACAATATATATTTGGGGGGAAGGAGGTGATGTGGAGCTATGAACACAATTTGGTTATGAAGACAAATTAGAACTTTCACTCATAAAAATAAAACCTTTTCTAAATTAACCCAAAGTTTGTGAAGGAGACATACGCCATAAATAATTCTTTAAGTATACTGAAGATATTACTCTAAAAGATCAGAACATAATACACCATTTGGGAAAACTATTTCGCTTTTAATCTTATGTATTAGAAAAATCTTGGATTCACTAATGATTAATGACAATAAAATTGGACGATTTTTCATCAAAGCGAAATGGAAAACACACGGGGGGTTGCTAGTCCCTCTCCATAATATACTGTTTGTGGAGTAAAATATTTCTCATTTCTTACTAGTGTCAGTCCATCCTCGGTGTAGTGAAGGATGACTGTAACTATTTCTGTAATTCTTATTTGCATCTTTATCCCGATGTATTACTCTTGTATCACACAATTTCTGTCAGTTATACCATATTTTTTCCTCTTCCAACCTACTTCCTACCAAATATCATGAAATAATAATTCTCAGTACACCATTTACCGTCGATGCAAAATTAAAAGCACAACGCACATAACCAATTATTCATCTCCCAAATGTAAATACGCTAATACACACATAATGAAAATATATGTCCCTTTACTGTAGCGTTTACCAGTGCTTTAATCTCATTACCAACAATTCTATCCACTAAAGTACACGTTAACTACATATCGCATGTATATGTACTACCTTTATATACCCACTGGTACGTGACAACAAATATTTATGTACTCATTTGCATGTAATTAGCATGATACTGTATTCGTGTCTCGTAGGTTAAGTAGAAATTTCCCTGTAATTTTAAAATATATTCTTGGGATAATTAGCTCTTATGGAATTATTAGTTTTTTGTCTTATGACTTAAATTGTGTATAATATACTCAGTGTTGTCTTTAGGTATACATCATATATTTAGTTCCTTGTAGGTTATGAGACTATTGTTATATTTTACTTAATGACGGGTGGCTTCATGATGCCCTTCGTCGAATTGATTCAGTTAACTGTTAATATATGAATTAATAAGTTTAGTTTTAACAGAGAAGATTAGTGTTAGAGAACCAACATGGATGATATAAAAACACACTAAAAAGACAGAGAGACCAGACCGGACCAGACCAGACCAGACCAGACCGGACCGGACCAGACCAGACTAGACCAGACCAGACCAGACATAATGTGAGTTTGGTGGATTTAAAAACTATTCAAGTGGATGGTAAATTTTTACCCAGGGAAATGTTCTCATTCAACACTGTGGAGAAAAAGTTCAAATTGACGTAAATTCTATTCCATCTTTCAGAATTATGTTTCCACCTTTACGGGAGGAGATAAAATGTCTCTGCTATGATCCTTATTTTTCTCTTTGTCTCTTTTTCTTCTCTTTCTTCTCTTTTTTTCTTGCGTGCTCTTTCTTTTCTTCTCTTTTCTTCTTGTTTTATATATAATTCTTCAACACATTGGTTTATGTTGAAGCTCCCTGAGGATTATTACAAGTACGTTATCATGGGGATCATGGGTCAATCATAGCATCAGGTCAAAACAATGAAGTCAATATCACCAGATAAAAACAAAGGAAAAAAAAACAAAGGCAAATTTCATACGAAGACGAAAGTAAAAAATAATATAAAGAAAGGTGATGTATTGTACAAAATAGGTTATCCTTTTGAAACTTCATGATTCTATACCGCCGCTCTTCCTTCTTTGAGCAAGATTATGTAATTTTCTTATACTTTAGGTGAGAAACGGTGATGAAATATCTAACCCCTTGTGTCCGGGTTCCCCTCTGAGCTGAATATAATCGTCTGGTGGTGGACACATAGAATATTAAAGCTGCCGTCCCCGTAGTGAAGGGGTTAAGGATGTGTGTGTGTGTGGGGCAGTGTTTCCCTGCAGATCTTACCATTAGGATAAACTGACTCCTTATGGCTGGAAAATAATCTATTATGAATTTGTTTAAACACTTCAACATTTCTTAAGAATCAGGTAGACTTACATTATCAGAAGAGAGCAAGGAGACAAAGTGATATCTACTGAGTATTTGTTATAGGCTGAAAGGTTTTTAATAGTTATTTAAATATACAGCCATTTTATTCTTCCGTGTCTTCTTCGGTGCAGTAGGTCGCCTGGCACTGACACTTGTATGGAGGTCACCTTATATCCGTACTTGTTCGTGTAACTGTGTGATGGGTATTTGGGGACGGGCTTCTCTCTTCTTGGTAATATCAGCTTCGAATAGTGTACAAAACTGCTTAACAAAATCTTAATAACGATTAATAATAAAGAAGTAAAACCTCAGGGAAACAGACGACAGAATAGTCATGTGCAATACTTTATTACTGAATTTATTAATCATGAAATACAATTGTGAGCATTTATTATAAGATTATTTTGTAATATTAAAAAATTTCTAAGTATTGTACTGTATCTATAATTATTGTCATATGTTAAAGTCAGTTTAATTTTTATGGGCCGATTGTATGACACTTCTCATATAAAGCACTTCGGGTGACAAAGATGGTAGGGATGTATTTAGTAAATTATATTATTTCATTATTATATACATACTTACCGCTTTCGAACAGAATAATGAGACTTCTGAAGCCGCTTTGTCGTTTGTCTTGTTATCGACCGGAAGCACTTCATAATTCCTTTGTCATTTTGTCTCGCTAAAGGAATTACTCTGGTAATAAATAAATCTCATCACTGTATTAACTAGAGTGGAAATACAGCAACGTATCTAACATCCTGGTTCTCACCTGCTTTGCCATACAAGTTACTGAGGTAAACCGTGTACATATTACCTTAACAACTTATGAGGTGGAGTGGACTTAACTCAGCAGGTAATTTCCGGTGTGGCTCCCACGTGAGATAATCACACTTTTTCATGCCATGTAAACATTACCCTAACACCCTGCCTCCGCTGCCCTTCTCATTACTTGTTCGACTTGGCACCGTATAACACGAAAAATACCATTAAAGATCCCCTAAATGAGGTTATACATGGGCAAGCTATACAATATTTTACATCTTGTGCATTACTATACTACTTATTCTTCTCTAAGATCTGTTCATTCCTGCTCTCCAAATTCCACTTTCTTTTTCAGGATTAGTCATAAAACTGTATTACATTTATATATATTAAAAAAAAATACAAAAACACTCGAGGGAAGTTCATAAGAGTAAATGTATGCCAATTGACCTTAAACTAACTCAGATGAGGCTATGGTCCAAGACAAGCCTATTAACACATAAACAGTGAACATCAACTCTTATTGGAGATTTAAACATAAACTGTTAAACCCAACTTGTGTTTACGTCACCGGTACACTTTCCTTCACAAAGTAAATCACCAAGCGCCGAATTTGATAATTAAGCCAATCCTAAGGCTATTTTCCTTTACCTTCAGTGTCGTGTTACTGACTCTGACAATTATTCCATCCTCGCAGTAGGTTTGTGTTGACCGCTGCTTCTGAATTATCTTATCTGGATGGCCAGTCCACCCAACATTTTTAATTTTTTTTTATGGGATATAAGATTATTTTGTTATTTTTCTTTCACTTGTTCTATATCTTTCTGTTTTATTAATTGTTAAAGCTCGGTGGTACATTACATCCCCAACACCAACCAAATGTTTTCACGTTTCCACTCCTCTAGACTCAATTCCACCAAAGTAAAAATCATAATAAAATTTTACGATATGTCCTCCCAGTTTAAGTACAGACCCATACAGACAGATATTCAATTAATTAATGATGAAGCCAGATATTGAGTTCCGATAAATAGTCACACTCATACGCTCATATAGGTCACTCACCTTTGACCTTCTATGAATGGGTCTAAGATGATTAAGTTAATTCTTCAGTAGTCATTCTGATCTTTGTTTCTCTCAAGTGTTCACTCTCTGCACCATTATGACAGAGGAGGAACGGGACAATTTTCCTTTGTTCTTCTTGACAGGTTCTTCAATTGCCTTATCCTCCTTTACCCATTCCCAATCCAATGTTTGTTAATGCCCCAAACATTCGAACGCTTGCCTGTCACTCTCATTGTACTCCTCACATTGTAGAGATACTCCTTCCCTACATATGTATCTTATTCTACATACATCCAGAGGCCTTGTAAATAGAAGACACATATCCATTCAGCAATATCCTGGAATTCATTTTTGTTTTCCTCTTAGACGTAATCAAGGTAACGTCTTGTTGAGTTTAATTCACCTTGTGGCTAATGTCCAGTGAATGTTCTCTAAATCTGTCGTTATCTGGTCTCACATCCCATATTCCTGTGGCTAAGAACTCTTGCAAATAGTTTGGGCTCTAATTTAATTCGAGCAGACTACATTGTTGTATATTTTAGCAGACTACATAGGTTAAATTAACATCATTATATACATATATCTTTACCTGTTTTCTATCTTTATGATGTTTTTCATTCTGACTAAAAAAAATATTTTCCCAAACAGCAGAAGTAAAGCGATAAAGTTGCGCATAGCTCAGACACACCGTCAAGTAATAGGTGTTGGATATCCTGCATTACCGCCGCCAAGTATCAACAAATTCATCCGCGCGAGGCAGAAAGTATTGGTCGTTACAGGAGTATTAAAGAGAACGTTTTTTTTGCTGGTGAATTTTTAAGCGTGGTGTTATCTCGTGTTGGTGCCACAATTACATCGTAACTCCCGGCAGCAGTGTTAGGGTCCGCGGCCACCACTCTCCTCATTTGTATGAATCGTACCTGAAGGATGCTGTTGAATATTTATTAATAAAATTATAAAACTCTGTCACTTTTGTTTAAATAGAGACTTTTACTTTGATTGAGAAAAATATCGATATAACATTTACTATTGGAATATCAAGTTTATAACTGTGATATAGAATGATTTTGTATGATAACTGGCTTCGAAAACATCAAAACACCTCAAATTAAGGTGTTGGTGGAGTATCACTAACTAGATAATTAAAGTGTTAATTCCTCAAATCTTAGGCATGATTTAGCATTAGTAAGAAGCGAACGAGTCACCGGGGAGGCAACATGAAGCAAAAGTTAGGAGTGGGAGTAAGACGAGTAATGAGACCATCACATGTTTCATTATCATAAACCATCTTGAGGAGCCGGCCATAAACATTACCATGACACCATAATGCTTATACTGTTTGCCTTTACCCTCCTCCCAACCCTCTTCCCAACCTCCCCACCCTCCTACCCCTCTCCAGCCTTCACCCCCCTTCCCGGCCCTCACCTCCCCACCTTCCTTCCCCTCCCCTACCATTCACCCCCTTCCCACCCTCCCTCCACTCCTAACCCCCATTCTTTCCTTCTTCCCCTCCCAATCCTCCTCCTCCCCCCTGCTTTCTCCCACCCTCCTTCCCTTCCCTACCTGCTACCCCTACTCCCCCTCTTGACCTGCTGCCCCTCCCCTCTCTCCATACATCCATGATTCTCCTCTCGCTCCTTTCTCCCTCTCTCCCTCTCTTCTCTCCTCTCCTCTCGCATTTTTCAGCTTCTCCCCAATGAGGAGGGTCATCCACTAGCTCTTGAATACTACGAATCAGATTAACACCTACAGCACCTGATTTATATATATATATATATATATATATATATATATATATATATATATATATATATATATATAATATTCAGAAATTTCAGTGCGATATTTAGAGACGCAATGCCAATATTGGCGATACTGAGTCTTTCAAGGTCGTCTGAGTGAGGGTGGCGCTCCCTCAACCGTAATGGGAATTCCGGGAAACTGCGCCCATATAATGTTAAGTATACTTTGGCGACTTACAGTTATCAGTCACATAATTAAAATATGCCAAAAAATATTTAAAATAGGTAAAAAAAAAATCCTGGGAACTAAATCATTGTCTCAAAAGAATGAATCCCATTTTTATGAGTATTAAAATATTTTAGCATTGCTTGTTGTCGCTAATGGTGTATACTTTGCGATATGTATATGACATGTAGTTAAATCTCTTCGGGGTAAACTATAAGCGTATATCAGCCTGACTCTCTCTCAGCTTCTCGCCACCAGCTGACAGTTCCCCAGTCACACATTCTTCTACCCCTGGGAGTCAGGTGCTTCAATCTTCGGCTATGAAACGTCGGGCGAGTAAACAAACACTCGTGACTTGAGGTCGCTAATTGCCTATGAATATATTACGAGGACCAACACCATCTGCTCCCACTTGTACTCCTTATTTCTTTACCTGTCTTATGATATATATATATATATATATATATATATATATATATATATATATATATATATATATATATATATATATATATATATATATGTGTGTGTGTGTGTAACCGGTCGGATCTTAATATCACTCTTAGTTATTGGGGTTTTTGAGTTATAGTGGATGGTAATGCAGTGGAAGCGCCCCTTGGAGAAAATCCCGAATCAGCACAAACACAATTAAATAAAAATATTCTCCATGACCGTGGAAAGAAAGCACCTGTGATTGGGGTTAATGAGACACTGTAAAAGATGACACTTCTATTCCTTCCAACACTGTAGACACAATCAATGATGGTACACCAACACTAGAGTACCTCTTAGCGTGGCTTAAAACACTACAATGGGAAACAAAAGTTTTACATGGTATCAAAAATTATTGAAAAAAGTAAATGCATCTGGAGAGGACTACTAATGCAGCAGTACTACCTACACCAGAACGAGGAACTCATCTGAAACAATTCCTTCATACATCTTACATCACTTAGTGGCACATAAGACATTAAAAAATTATTACTTGCACCGATGAACAAACCTTAAGGACGTCCGACAAAATCACGCGCATTTTGTTTCCAAATTTTCTTGCCACGTCATCGGTGTTTTGCTTTCCGTCACCCGTAATTTTTAGTCCCTCCTGCAGTGTTCTTGCTTCACATAGGAGATCATCTAGGGCCCCAGTCTGCCACATTGCCAATCTTCTCTTCATTGCTGCCACATTTTCTTTGAGCTTAGTCTTTGTGTGTGTCCTCTGACAAAATAGATGTATTATTGCCAGTACTACTACTACTAGTACGTGGCCTCTAACCTCCCCCAATAGCCACACCTTCGCCACCATTTATTTACCTTAATATTAAATATCCTAATACATAAGAAGCTATCCTATCTGTGTTAAATTAGTTGAGCTGCAGATCTATGCGGCATTCAGTGACTGTAGCCTCATAGTCAACATCTGCAGCAGTTGTACTACTACTACTACTACTACTACTACTACTACTACTACTACTACTACTACTAATAATAATAATAATAATAATAATAATAATAATAATAATAATAATAATTAAAGATAATAATAATAATAACTACTAATTCTCCGAGATGTCATTATCCATGTTTTCTGGTCGTACACCACAACATTACTCATTCATATCATTGAATATTTATAATATCAATAATTCCCTTCTCGGATATTACATGTGAGAGAACTTTCTTTTGCCGAGGATCAGTCCGCGTCCCAATTTCCTCCACTCTAATGAGAAACTCTCTCTTGAATATACCCATCAAGATCTTCATTAAAAAGACGAACTAGATATGTTGAATACAATCTCGTTATTTTTGTTTGTAGTATATCTTGAAACCCCTTAATGATTCCCAAATGCACTCATAACACGAAGAGTGACTCATCCAACTGAATATTATACTATTTGATTTTGTTTTGAAGTTATTCATTCAGTTGAACCTTAGTTAATATCCTTGTGCAGACTATTTTGAACACCTCTCTTATTTTATTATGGTTAGTTATTTTACTCGTCACTTCTGCGTCAATACCTTTTCGGAGAACACATTACAAGATCTACAAAGGAAAGTTCACCCTTACAATTTACAATTTACAATAATTTTTTATTTCAATCTGGCCACAGAAAAGCCTTAGCCTTAGGAGTATTAAAAATAAATAAACAATCAAACGTCAACCAAGGCAAGACGTAGTCCTTGTGGTCATCACAGGTGGCGTACCTCATTGAATGGGCGGAGCGAAGGTGTATGAAGTTTAGCAGTGTGTCCTTACTGTATATAGTCCTTGGGCCATCCTCGCTACATCAGGGGCAACCAAAAGTATGTATGTATGTATGTATGTATGTATGTATGCTGCGGCGGCTCCACCTCTATAGACTTATCACCACACGTACACTGTCTCACACTCCCGGCACCGTCGTTCATCGGCCTCTGCTTCACTTTTCATTTTCGCTACTTATTAAAAGACTAACTCAGGACGGTAGGTTCACGATTTTTTGGTGAAAAGTCTTCACTTTGCATAATCATTGATTAGTTGTACCACATTATAGCATAAAGACCATGGTACTCGTATATCACCTGGTTCAAGATTGCTCCCTGGTAGTAAAGTAAATCTTAACTGTATTACGACTTGTTATGCTTTGAATTTGCCTGTAGAATATTTTAACGTCAATGGCTTCAGTTCCCTTATGAAAGTGGGTCCAATTTGAATATTCATTATACTGTGTATAGCAATAAAAAGTTAACTGCTGGCATTCATTGGCACATGCACATTCCGTGTTAAATAAACACACACGATATGTTTTAACTATGATTTTTACACAAGGCTTCAGCAACCTAATAATCTATAATGAGATGATATTTTTTTAAAGGACAAGCGTGTAAACCTACGCAGGTTTATAATTAAGATATAGAATGTAACAGTAGACACGTGTCTATTTCAGGTTGTCCTGTTACTAAAGTGGACAATCGTGAGCTTTATGGGTAAACCAGGCTAAACCAATATATATATACATATATATATATATATATATATATATATATATATATATATATATATATATATATGGGAAAAAGAAAACTCGAACTTTCCAAGCGCTTTCGTGTAAATCACATCTTCAGGTGTGAGTACAGATTAATGTAAATGGCGCTAAAGCGCTTGAAAACTTCGTGTTTCCTGTATTTACATGTGTATTAATGTGTATTTTAGCAGAAAAAGAAAAGTCATAAAGGAGACAAATCCTCACACAGAGACAAGAGCTTGGTGATATTATTTATGGTTTATATGTAGGTTAGGTTAGGTTAGGTTAGGTTTGGTTTGGTTTGGTTTTGTTTTGTTTTGTTTTGTTTTGTTTTGTTTGGTTAGGTTTGGTTAGGTTTGGTTAAAAACGATCCATTACCATTAATAAAATGTCTGAAATCCGCCAAAAAATCATTTAAGTTACTTTTGAAAAGAAAATAAGAGCAAAAAAAGATGTTGAGTGGTAGAAATAAATGAAAAGCTGTGAGAGAAAACGAGAGACAGGATGAGAGAGAAAGAGAAGTGCGTATATTGTTTCCAGGACCGCCAGATCTCATAAAAGCCGCTCTTCCTAAAACTTCAATCCTCACTTGGAGAACTTGAAGAGCAGCTGGCGGGAATTGGGCGCCAGGGATAGGACTGAAGAATACTCCAAGTAAAAGTTTTTAATTGACTATAGATTATGTGTTATGTGGAGGTCTGGTGGTGATAACCGTGCCTGCATCTGCCAGAGGAGTGTTTGAAGCATATTTGGGAAAGAGGAATTTGCAAGTGGGTGTTAGTCGGAAGAGAGAGATACCAACATATGTTTTATTCACACCACAGTCTGAGGTGGCTTTACTTACCATACCGAAATCACATCTTTCACACAAAAATTATTTTGGCGACAACTGATCTTCATATATACAATAATGACATTTCATAGTCAATTTCAACCACAACTAATAATTTGTCCTCGAAAACTTAACACTTAATCCTTGGGGACTAGCGGGGTAAATCTAACGTCCTCAAAAGGTTATATCATCGTCCTAAAGCGTAAAGGAAATGTATAATGGTTGTATAAACGAAATATATTCACTATCGCTATAACACGGGTGTCAGTTTCCGTGGGACAAACTAATGGTAAATATTGCTCTTAATTTTCCGAGAATCAAAGACAATTTTTATAGCAGCCACACCTGTTTAAAGTCGATAGGTTGATCTTCCAAAAATTATAATTGAAAAGCGCTATTTTTTTTTTACATAAAAAAATCTTATACTCTTCATAGCTGGTAGGTGTCACTTACGCCCGACTACTTGGTAAAAGATCAATTGTAAGGTTAAGTTAGGTTAGATTAGGTTAAGTTAGGTTAAATTAGGTTAGGTCACATTAGATTAGGGTTGGTTATGCTAGCTTTGCTTAGAAATGGCTTGGTTAAGTTAGTTTAGGTTATATTACATTTGGTTCGGTTAGGTTAATTTCATATGAAGTAATTTAACACCGAGAATTCTTCCCGTCGTAATATCTTAATAAGGAAAGTGTTTTCAGCACTGCAACCAGAGAATACTCGCTCTCCTCTCGGCTACGCCATCTGACAGTCGACATAAATTTTATATTGAGGTTAATGCAATATTCCCGAGGGATAGCGGGGGTGAGCCTCTGTTGTCTGTGCCTCTGTTTTTTCAATAACAAACAACAGAGGCAGCAAGGTAGACTAACAGTAGCAACAGAGACAGCAAGGTAGACTAACAGTAGCAACAGAGGCAGCAAGGTAGACTAACAGTAGCAACAGAGACACAAGGTAGACTAACAGTAGCAACAGAGACAAGGTAGACTAACAGTAGCAACAGAGGCAGCAAGGTAGACTAACAGTAGCAACAGAGACACAAGGTAGACTAACAGTAGCAACAGAGACAAGGTAGACTAACAGTAACAACAGAGGCAGCAAGGTAGACTAACAGTAGCAACAGAGACAGCAAGGTAGACTAACAGTAGCAAGAGAGGCAGCAAGGTAGACTAACAGTAGCAACAGAGACACAAGGTAGACTAACAGTAGCAACAGAGACAAGGTAGACTAACAGTAGCAACAGAGGCAGCAAGGTAGACTAACAGTAGCAACAGAGGCAGCAAGGTAGACTAACAGTAGCAACAGAGACACAAGGTAGACTAACAGTAGCAACAGAGGCAGCAAGGTAGACTAACAGTAACAACAGAGACACAAGGTAGACTAACAGTAGCAACAGAGGCACAAGGTAGACTAACAGTAAAAGGACAATTAAAGAACTATGGTAATAGAGTTGATATAAAAAATTTTAAACATTACAATATCCATCAGCAGGAAGAACAACTGAACAATAACAGAACTAATGAACACATGGGCTGACAAAAGAAACAATTTCGTGTACAGGCACAGCGAAAATTTACAGTGGGAGAAGCAACAATTTTGCTACTCAAGAAAAACAAGAGCCATCCACTTGCCTTGACGTTAGCTTTACTAATATCAGCTAAATGGCCAACAGAAAAACAAACAAACAAATATTACCTCAAGCAAAAACATAGAGAAAACTAATGAAACCTTCCCAAAGATAATAAAGTATATATATTGGAATTAACAATGTCACTAGTCAAGAAAACACTATGCTAATTCCCTATATTGCAGCCTCACACACCACGTAACAGCATCCTCCCCATTTCTAACACAACACAAACAGTTCTCGAGACAACATTAACTCCACATGATAACTTTCGGAGCGACTAGTGGAAGTCTCTAGCTTCCTGGAGGCCGCTGAGTTGATGAACCGGGTCGAGGCAACAACACACGGGAAACTTTTACTCTCGTGTTACACTGACTTGATTTATCAGGCCAGGATCTTTAACTCTCCTCCGCGCTGTCTTATAGTGGATATATTACAAGATGTGAGGAACACCATATGAGAGTGAATTTATCTTTACTTCCTATATAAGAAAATTAAATAAATTTACTAATTCCAGTTGTTCGGATTTACGTTGTTTAGTGATCAGAATAATATATCACGAGAGACAAATTTGAACCATGGTTGTAAATATTAAGAAACAAGGAGCTGTTACAGTGTTAACAGAACTTAATGAAAGAACGGACAAGCACTGAGCAGGATTAAAAATCACTTAATGAAACCTAAACGAAATAGCTTTTGACACCTGCATCGCTGATTTAGAATACTCTAACTATTTTTATATGTTTTATGGTATACAGGGGTAATAGATTACAAATATAAAAAAGTAAAAACATTTCTGTAGTATCCTGTAACATTTGACAATTTACTATACACAGGTAAAATATATGATAAAAAAAAATTACTTGCCTGGAAATACGAAGAAAATATATTATTTTAAGGTTAATTATTCAAAAACATGCATAGGGGAGTGGTAGAGACTCGGATGGACTGAATGACTGCGTGATGTAAAGCTGACAAGTCCAGGGCGTTACGGAGGGGTGGGGGGGGGAGCTGTAGGAGAGGACCGTGAGAGAGTGGAAGGAGGAATGTATGGGGGTTAGGTTCAGGGAGAGTTGCCGGGAGAGGGGATAAGGGAGAAGGTGTAAGGGAGAAGGTGTAAGGGAGGTATGAGTAAGGTTTGTTGTTGATGAGAGACACGTGAGTACTTATTTATGTTGACATTCACATCGACATTTTCCATTAATTAATAATAATACGTTCCTGATTAAGAGAGTTTTCACCCTTATTGTACAAAAATAACAAATTGAAGATACCTTTATGGACGAAATTTTTATCATAAGAAATTCAAACTCAGATAAGATATCCTGATTTCTTGAAATTAATTTATTTTTATTAGTATTTTGTGAAATACTTAAAGAGGGAGTGGCAATAAGAAGCCTTATTCTATAAGAACGGACTCGGTGATTCCACTCGCCTCTCTAGCCTGAAAAGCCCGCGGGATAATTATATTAAGTGAAATGAACGCTTAATGACGCAATGAGCGCATGAAACCGTACTTAGCGGATATAAAAATGCCCAGAAAATAGAGTGTGAATGTTTGCCTAGACATTACGGGAGGATTTGGAAGCAGAAACTACTGGGGGAAGAAATAATGCGTTCAGGCACTTACCGATATTTGGAGAAGCTACCGTCAGTGGGTTAACTCCAAGGAAAAATGTTAAATGATATACCTTATATATCACCACTTGAAACTGCCAAGCTGCTTCTGTGTACCACCATCTCATCCCGTGAAGAGACGAATATATGTGGAAACTCCTTTATTAGTCTACCTGTTGCCATCGTCACGTCTTTGATTATTAACAACTTTCAAAGGGAGAAGGACAACATGTGGAATGGGTGAGTTACCTTACCGAGTTACTGGACTAAGTTATTGCACTGAGTTACGAGACTGAGTTACTGGAGCGAGTTACTGAAGAGAATTACTAGACTGAGGTACTAGACTGAGTAACTGGAATGGGTTATTAGACTGAGTTACCAGACTGGGTTACTGGAATTAGTTGCCAGACTGCGTTACTGGGGTGAGTTACTAGACTGAGTTACTGAAGAGAGTTACTAGCCTGAGTTACTGGACTGAGTCACTAGACCGAGTTACTAAATTGACTTACCAGACTGCCTTGCTAGATTAAGTTAGTGGCTCGGCTTCTAACTGAAGTTAAAGAAAACATTTGTGAGGAGATGGATCTCAGGTAACGAAGTTCAGTAAATCAAGACGAGACTCCGGCAGGTGTAAGCGGCTGGTGTCCTAACATCGGCACACATGAACTAAATAATAGATCAATATACACACAAAAACTATAATTTCATACGCATTTAAGTAAGTATATATATTAAAAACGAAATGGTACACAAATACACACACATATATACGCACTTAAACACACACACACACACACACACATATACACTCGCGCGCGCAAAGCTTCACGTTACCTCCAATGCCTTGATTTGTTTTTGGCAAGATGCACCGATCTAAAATTCTATAGGTTGAAATATTACACGACCCCCTGAAAGTTGGTTTAAGAGTGTCTTTGCTGTCGGCCATATAGTATTTTAATGTGATTCTGATCTTTTCAAATGTTAGTTTTGCATAATGTAGTATTATTAATTCGTATTTTGTCTTAGTATGCCTTATTGTGGGGACAAATAAGTATATGTTAAATACGTCCTCCGAAAGCGTGAATTTGCTACTCGAGTGTCAGAAACGGTCATCACAACGATCATGAATAATCTCATTTAGAAATACAACATTACTTCAGGACGAAATCGGACAGATTTGCAACAGCCAATCAGCTGAAACTCTTGAGGAGGCGGGACATCTCTTCTCAGCTGGGAAAAAACGCATTATAGTGTGTGTTTTAAGCCAGTCCTGAGTCTCCTTAGAGGCCTGAGGATATGCGTTGGTGATGGTAGACTGTGTTGGTGATGGTAGACTGTGTTGGGGATGGTAGACTGCGTTGGTGATGGTAGACTGTGTTGGCGACGGTAGACTGTCTGTGTGGATGATGGCAGAATGTGTTGGTGATGGTATACTGTCTGTGTTGGTGACGGTAGACTGTCTGTGTGGATGATGGCAGACTGTGTTGGTGATGGTAGACTGTGTTGGTGATGGTAGACTGTGTTGGCGACGGTAGACTGTCTGTGTGGATGATGGCAGAATGTGTTGGTGATGGTATACTGTCTGTGTTGGTGACGGTAGACTGTCTGTGTGGATGATGGCAGACTGTGTTGGCGATGGTAGACTGTGTTGGTGATGGTAGACTGTCTGTGTTGGTGATGGTAGACTGTGTTGGTGATGGTAGACTGTCTGTGTGGATGATGGCAGACTGTGTTGGCGATGGTAGACTGTCTGTGTTGGTGATGGTAGACTGTGTTGGTGATGGTAGACTGTGTTGGGGATGGTAGACTGTGTTGGTGATGGTAGACTGTCTGTGTTGGTGATGGTAGACTGTGTTGGTGATGGTAGACTGTGTTGGGGATGGTAGACTGTCTGTGTTGGTGATGGTAGACTGTCTGTGTTGGTGATGGTAGACTGTCTGTGTTGGTGATGGTAGACTGTCTGTGTTGGTGATGGTAGACTGTGTTGGGGATGGTAGACTGTGTTGGGGATGGTAGACTGTGTTGGGGATGGTAGACTGTCTGTGTTGGTGATGGTAGACTGTGTTGGGGATGGTAGACTGTGTTGGTGATGGTAGACTGTCTGTGTTGGTGATGGTAGACTGTGTTGGTGATGGTAGACTGTGTTGAGGATGGTAGACTGTCTGTGTTGGTGATGGTAGACTGTGTTGGGGATGGTAGACTGTGTTGGTGATGGTAGACTGTCTGTGTTGGTGATGGTAGACTGTGTTGGCGATGGTAGACTGTCTGTGTTGGTGATGGTAGACTGTGTTGGGGATGGTAGACTGTCTGTGTTGGTGATGGTAGACTGTCTGTGTTGGTGATGGTAGACTGTGTTGGGGATGGTAGACTGTGTTGGTGATGGTAGACTGTCTGTGTTGGTGATGGTAGACTGTGTTGGTGATGGTAGACTGTGTTGGTGATGGTAGACTGTGTTGGGGATGGTAGACTGTCTGTGTTGGTGATGGTAGACTGTCTGTGTTGGGGATGGTAGACTGTCTGTGTTGGTGATGGTAGACTGTCTGTGTGTGTGTGTGTGTGTGTGTGTGTGGAATTCCTAAAAACGATGCAACAGTGAGAGAGAGAGCCATTGAATATTGTTATTAAAGTGTAATGTTTTTTATGGTAGCTGAAGTCAAAATTTTCAACCGGTGTACTGGCGAGAGGTGTGTGCACATTGACTTTGTGTACATCGTGCTATATCTTTTCATATTTTCTTTACAAACTACATGGATACCAATATGCAAGTTTAAACACACTGTGATGATGCCCGACCTGTAAAAATTTGTCCCGAGTGCTCTATTCACAGAGAGTGTAAATATTTCCTATTGCATTTATGTTTTTATTAACTTTAAGTTACGTCAATACAAATATAACAGTGGAAAACAGACTGAAGAGAGAGAGAGAGAGAGAGAGAGAGAGAGAGAGAGAGAGAGAGAGAGAGGTACGTTCCCGTGTCGTATATTCCCCTCTTGGTTTATGAATACATTCCAGCATCTCTTAGATCTGTAGACAAAATACAAACACCCTCTTGTCTTTCAGGAGGTAACAAGCTCCACTTTCTCTCAGCCCTTATAAGAGTCAGTTTGCTCCAAGAGTTTGTTCCAGCGTCTCAAAAGTCTGGCAAGAATTATGACTATTTCTCTGGTTTGAACAAAGTTCCCTGAGTCTCATAGGTCTGTAAATTCCTGTCAATACTTCTCAAGCTTGCAGAACAATAACGGCAGTATATGATAAGGTTATAAGCAAGTCTTAGAATGTTTGCTGCCCAGAATTCTGTACTTGGTGCATCTGTGATGGTTCATGTAAGGGTCCACGTCATAAATGATGTGGTAGATCTTGGTGAAGTACTGGTACATAACTGCCAAGGTACCAGGCTAATACATTTATTGAGGGTATAGAATACTTATAAAAAGTAAATAATGACAAATATGTATACATACTATATATATATATATATATATATATATATATATATATATATATATATACAATCAACGACCTCACCAGCAAGGAATCGAACCCTCGACCTACTGGGTGTGACTAGGGAGCGCTTACCGGCTAGGCCACAAGGACACTAAAAGCAGTTCTAGACTCTGTTATATTTCACACAAAGCCTGTTCATCGAGCTGATGGCGCCGTGAACCTCAATGGGAAACTGCCCGTGCCTCGTATGTGGTGTCAGTAGCATTTTACCGAATCCAGCTGGTATGAAACGCGAGGTACATATATATACTTCATTTTTAGTCCATTTAACACGCGGACTTTGAACATACAATCAACGACCTCACCAGCAAGGAATCGAACCCTCGACCTACTGGGTGTGACTAGGGAGCGCTTACCGGCTAGGCCACAAGGACACTAAAAGCAGTTCTAGACTCTGTTATATTTCACACAAAGCCTGTTCATCGAGCTGATGGCGCCGTGAACCTCAATGGGAAACTGCCCGTGCCTCGTATGTGGTGTCAGTAGCATTTTACCGAATCCAGCTGGTATGAAACGCGAGGTACATATATATACTTCATTTTTAGTCCATTTAACACGCGGACTTTGAACATACAATCAACGACCTCACCAGCAAGGAATCGAACCCTCGACCTACTGGGTGTGACTAGGGAGCGCTTACCGGCTAGGCCACAAGGACACTAAAAGCAGTTCTAGACTCTGTTATATTTCACACAAAGCCTGTTCATCGAGCTGATGGCGCCGTGAACCTCAATGGGAAACTGCCCGTGCCTCGTATGTGGTGTCAGTAGCATTTTACCGAATCCAGCTGGTATGAAACGCGAGGTACATATATATACTTCATTTTTAGTCCATTTAACACGCGGACTTTGAACATACAATCAACGACCTCACCAGCAAGGAATCGAACCCTCGACCTACTGGGTGTGACTAGGGAGCGCTTACCGGCTAGGCCACAAGGACACTAAAAGCAGTTCTAGACTCTGTTATATTTCACACAAAGCCTGTTCATCGAGCTGATGGCGCCGTGAACCTCAATGGGAAACTGCCCGTGCCTCGTATGTGGTGTCAGTAGCATTTTACCGAATCCAGCTGGTATGAAACGCGAGGTACATATATATACTTCATTTTTAGTCCATTTAACACACGGACTTTGAACATACAATCAACGACCTCACCAGCAAGGAATCGAACCCTCGACCTACTGGGTGTGACTAGGGAGCGCTTACCGGCTAGGCCACAAGGACACTAAAAGCAGTTCTAGACTCTGTTATATTTCACACAAAGCCTGTTCATCGAGCTGATGGCGCCGTGAACCTCAATGGGAAACTGCCCGTGCCTCGTATGTGGTGTCAGTAGCATTTTACCGAATCCAGCTGGTATGAAACGCGAGGTACATATATATACTTCATTTTTAGTCCATTTAACACGCGGACTTTGAACATACAATCAACGACCTCACCAGCAAGGAATCGAACCCTCGACCTACTGGGTGTGACTAGGGAGCGCTTACCGGCTAGGCCACAAGGACACTAAAAGCAGTTCTAGACTCTGTTATATTTCACACAAAGCCTGTTCATCGAGCTGATGGCGCCGTGAACCTCAATGGGAAACTGCCCGTGCCTCGTATGTGGTGTCAGTAGCATTTTACCGAATCCAGCTGGTATGAAACGCGAGGTACATATATATACTTCATTTTTAGTCCATTTAACACGCGGACTTTGAACATACAATCAACGACCTCACCAGCAAGGAATCGAACCCTCGACCTACTGGGTGTGACTAGGGAGCGCTTACCGGCTAGGCCACAAGGACACTAAAAGCAGTTCTAGACTCTGTTATATTTCACACAAAGCCTGTTCATCGAGCTGATGGCGCCGTGAACCTCAATGGGAAACTGCCCGTGCCTCGTATGTGGTGTCAGTAGCATTTTACCGAATCCAGCTGGTATGAAACGCGAGGTACATATATATACTTCATTTTTAGTCCATTTAACACGCGGACTTTGAACATACAATCAACGACCTCACCAGCAAGGAATCGAACCCTCGACCTACTGGGTGTGACTAGGGAGCGCTTACCGGCTAGGCCACAAGGACACTAAAAGCAGTTCTAGACTCTGTTATATTTCACACAAAGCCTGTTCATCGAGCTGATGGCGCCGTGAACCTCAATGGGAAACTGCCCGTGCCTCGTATGTGGTGTCAGTAGCATTTTACCGAATCCAGCTGGTATGAAACGCGAGGTACATATATATACTTCATTTTTAGTCCATTTAACACGCGGACTTTGAACATACAATCAACGACCTCACCAGCAAGGAATCGAACCCTCGACCTACTGGGTGTGACTAGGGAGCGCTTACCGGCTAGGCCACAAGGACACTAAAAGCAGTTCTAGACTCTGTTATATTTCACACAAAGCCTGTTCATCGAGCTGATGGCGCCGTGAACCTCAATGGGAAACTGCCCGTGCCTCGTATGTGGTGTCAGTAGCATTTTACCGAATCCAGCTGGTATGAAACGCGAGGTACATATATATACTTCATTTTTAGTCCATTTAACACGCGGACTTTGAACATACAATCAACGACCTCACCAGCAAGGAATCGAACCCTCGACCTACTGGGTGTGACTAGGGAGCGCTTACCGGCTAGGCCACAAGGACACTAAAAGCAGTTCTAGACTCTGTTATATTTCACACAAAGCCTGTTCATCGAGCTGATGGCGCCGTGAACCTCAATGGGAAACTGCCCGTGCCTCGTATGTCACACCCAGTAGGTCGAGGGTTCGATTCCTTGCTGGTGAGGTCGTTGATTGTATGTTCAAAGTCCGCGTGTTAAATGGACTAAAAATGAAGTATATATATGTACCTCGCGTTTCATACCAGCTGGATTCGGTAAAATGCTACTGACACCACATACGAGGCACGGGCAGTTTCCCATTGAGGTTCACGGCGCCATCAGCTCGATGAACAGGCTTTGTGTGAAATATAACAGAGTCTAGAACTGCTTTTAGTGTCCTTGTGGCCTAGCCGGTAAGCGCTCCCTAGTCACACCCAGTAGGTCGAGGGTTCGATTCCTTGCTGGTGAGGTCGTTGATTGTATGTTCAAAGTCCGCGTGTTAAATGGACTAAAAATGAAGTATATATATGTACCTCGCGTTTCATACCAGCTGGATTCGGTAAAATGCTACTGACACCACATACGAGGCACGGGCAGTTTCCCATTGAGGTTCACGGCGCCATCAGCTCGATGAACAGGCTTTGTGTGAAATATAACAGAGTCTAGAACTGCTTTTAGTGTCCTTGTGGCCTAGCCGGTAAGCGCTCCCTAGTCACACCCAGTAGGTCGAGGGTTCGATTCCTTGCTGGTGAGGTCGTTGATTGTATGTTCAAAGTCCGCGTGTTAAATGGACTAAAAATGAAGTATATATATGTACCTCGCGTTTCATACCAGCTGGATTCGGTAAAATGCTACTGACACCACATACGAGGCACGGGCAGTTTCCCATTGAGGTTCACGGCGCCATCAGCTCGATGAACAGGCTTTGTGTGAAATATAACAGAGTCTAGAACTGCTTTTAGTGTCCTTGTGGCCTAGCCGGTAAGCGCTCCCTAGTCACACCCAGTAGGTCGAGGGTTCGATTCCTTGCTGGTGAGGTCGTTGATTGTATGTTCAAAGTCCGCGTGTTAAATGGACTAAAAATGAAGTATATATATGTACCTCGCGTTTCATACCAGCTGGATTCGGTAAAATGCTACTGACACCACATACGAGGCACGGGCAGTTTCCCATTGAGGTTCACGGCGCCATCAGCTCGATGAACAGGCTTTGTGTGAAATATAACAGAGTCTAGAACTGCTTTTAGTGTCCTTGTGGCCTAGCCGGTAAGCGCTCCCTAGTCACACCCAGTAGGTCGAGGGTTCGATTCCTTGCTGGTGAGGTCGTTGATTGTATGTTCAAAGTCCGCGTGTTAAATGGACTAAAAATGAAGTATATATATGTACCTCGCGTTTCATACCAGCTGGATTCGGTAAAATGCTACTGACACCACATACGAGGCACGGGCAGTTTCCCATTGAGGTTCACGGCGCCATCAGCTCGATGAACAGGCTTTGTGTGAAATATAACAGAGTCTAGAACTGCTTTTAGTGTCCTTGTGGCCTAGCCGGTAAGCGCTCCCTAGTCACACCCAGTAGGTCGAGGGTTCGATTCCTTGCTGGTGAGGTCGTTGATTGTATGTTCAAAGTCCGCGTGTTAAATGGACTAAAAATGAAGTATATATATGTACCTCGCGTTTCATACCAGCTGGATTCGGTAAAATGCTACTGACACCACATACGAGGCACGGGCAGTTTCCCATTGAGGTTCACGGCGCCATCAGCTCGATGAACAGGCTTTGTGTGAAATATAACAGAGTCTAGAACTGCTTTTAGTGTCCTTGTGGCCTAGCCGGTAAGCGCTCCCTAGTCACACCCAGTAGGTCGAGGGTTCGATTCCTTGCTGGTGAGGTCGTTGATTGTATGTTCAAAGTCCGCGTGTTAAATGGACTAAAAATGAAGTATATATATGTACCTCGCGTTTCATACCAGCTGGATTCGGTAAAATGCTACTGACACCACATACGAGGCACGGGCAGTTTCCCATTGAGGTTCACGGCGCCATCAGCTCGATGAACAGGCTTTGTGTGAAATATAACAGAGTCTAGAACTGCTTTTAGTGTCCTTGTGGCCTAGCCGGTAAGCGCTCCCTAGTCACACCCAGTAGGTCGAGGGTTCGATTCCTTGCTGGTGAGGTCGTTGATTGTATGTTCAAAGTCCGCGTGTTAAATGGACTAAAAATGAAGTATATATATGTACCTCGCGTTTCATACCAGCTGGATTCGGTAAAATGCTACTGACACCACATACGAGGCACGGGCAGTTTCCCATTGAGGTTCACGGCGCCATCAGCTCGATGAACAGGCTTTGTGTGAAATATAACAGAGTCTAGAACTGCTTTTAGTGTCCTTGTGGCCTAGCCGGTAAGCGCTCCCTAGTCACACCCAGTAGGTCGAGGGTTCGATTCCTTGCTGGTGAGGTCGTTGATTGTATGTTCAAAGTCCGCGTGTTAAATGGACTAAAAATGAAGTATATATATGTACCTCGCGTTTCATACCAGCTGGATTCGGTAAAATGCTACTGACACCACATACGAGGCACGGGCAGTTTCCCATTGAGGTTCACGGCGCCATCAGCTCGATGAACAGGCTTTGTGTGAAATATAACAGAGTCTAGAACTGCTTTTAGTGTCCTTGTGGCCTAGCCGGTAAGCGCTCCCTAGTCACACCCAGTAGGTCGAGGGTTCGATTCCTTGCTGGTGAGGTCGTTGATTGTATGTTCAAAGTCCGCGTGTTAAATGGACTAAAAATGAAGTATATATATATATATATATATATATTATAAGTTTTATTGTGGAAACTAACATACCAAAATTTAGAATTAATTGTAAGCACAATTCGTGTTTGTTGACAATTTTACGCTTGGACGATCCTTTAACGTTCAGAATATAACCAAATCAACTCATAATGGACAGATAAAGGTAAATTTTATAATACATTTACAAACCTTTATGTAATATCTGTAGTTCCAATTTTGTAACTAATAGATATTTGAAAGAAGAGACCATGTACAGCGCTCTCTGTTCATGATTGGTTTAAAACAACAGCTTTTATGTCTACAGAAATTATTTGACTACATACTGTAAGCCTTTACGCTGTTGATTCTGGAGAACATTCCTACTAGTGTGTGTGTGTGTGTGTGTGTGTGTTTACCTCTTACACAAATGAGCCACGACTCAGAAAAACCCGGTAGAGGACCATATATTGGCGTGTGTTTGTATTTACTCTGGCCCGCCCCGGGGCCACATAAAGCGGGTGTTGACATACAGGATCACGACACTGCCCCCATACGTCACGCAGCCGCTCTAACCCTTCCAGTGTGCATGACGAGGTAAACGTAAAGTGATGTTGAGGAACAATGATAGTTATGACAACTCTCAGGTAATTAAACTACCTTACACACCTTCTGTTACTAGATTACATAAGGTGTGTTGGAATGATCTTTAGATAAAAAGGTAACAGATAGAGAAAGGAAAACTATAATGAAAAAAAATACTTCCAGAAGATTTACTGATGCCTTTACAAATACTTTACCCAAGTCTGTAGTCTTTGTGTGTACGATTCTGGGGTCAAATGTATGGCTGTACAGCTGGTTGGGGTTGATGGTGTGTGTGAGTTTTTTTTCTTTTTCACTGTGTCGAATAATATGGGTTGTGGTCGTGAAGGAAACAGACTAGTGATTCATGTTATCAAATTATCTGACTTTTGCGATAGCGGATTTCTCCTTATAACTTCCCTCTAATAAAAACAAAAAAGGAAAAGCCATGATATAAGATTTACAGGAATATACGAATATAAACAATCTTTTTATAACTTTGTAATTTATTTCATATATTTATTTTCTATGCCACAACATATCCCTATGTTAAGTTTTATTCCAGGTATTACAGGAAATGTATCGAAGTTCGAGTCCTGGTATTAATCATACCACACTCGCCGCTAGTGGCCGCCTAGGACACCCTCGGTCCATACAACAGTAAGAAAGGACGTAGATTGGTTCAAGTTCACCATTCAAAATTTACAATCGCCAAAAAGTAATATATATTATTAATTGAAGTCTTATGAACGTGAACGTGCGAAAGAAAAAAAAATCATTTGCTGGTGGGAGGCTTCGAGACAGCAGTTAACCTTCCCTCGTTGAACCACAGTGCCAAGACGTTGGGATAGATAATAATACCCTTCAAATTTCTGGTCGTTTCGGCTAGCCTGGTAACAGCTCATTCAGAACTCTCAGTCATTTTATGCCCCAATGACCATAAGTTTATCTTCCCAGCTGAACTGTTTGTTAGACTTGAGGTGGCGTGGGTGGCTTGTAGCGGGGGTGGCTGGTAGCGTGGGTGGCTTGAAGCGGGGGTGGCTGGTAGCGGGGGTGGCTGGTAGCGTGGGTGGCTGGTAGTGTGGGTGGCTGGTAGCGGGGGTGGCTGGTAGCGTGGGTGGCTGGTAGCGGAGGTGTCACTTCAACAGAATCGTGTATGTGTTCAGGAAGATTGTTTCCCACTCTCTCACTGGCTGTAGTGGAGGATGATGATGATGATGATGATGATGATGGTGATGATGGTGCGTGATGCGTGGCTGTGCGTTTGTTTAAGGGTCACCCTCACCCTCTGATTCTGATGAAGAGCCCATGGAACTGTGTCGCTGGTGCGCCCATCAATATGAATATTCTAGCAGTGTAGGAACAGTCAAACTTGATTAGTGTATTAGTGTATAGACAGACCGTCGGATACTGACTCGCAGAGGGTTACAGAATCAACAGCAGCAGTCAAAAACATCTATAGTCATCTACATTGCGAGTCGTGTACTAAAACATACCCGCCGCCCACCGTAGAAAACTTACTGAGCCATGAACGGTATCAAGTGAACCCCGGGATATTTACTGGCGCTGAAATTTCCGCCTTAGTAAGCAGGCTAAATGACGCTAAAATTATCGCCATGGAAAATAGTGTAAAAAAAAAAGTCACTCTAGAAAATTAATTAAATTCACTGGACAAGAGGCTGAAGCGAATTTATATATTTTATATATTTTCCGTTTCGTCTGGGCGTGTGTGAATCGTGGAGAGAGAGAGTGGCAAACTTAATATTGTGCATATTTTTTCTATATTCTCAGGAATTACCTTTAATTTGATTATTTATTATAATTTAGGTTAGTTTTCTCAGTGCTGACGTAACGCCGAAATTCTCTTGCTGACTTCTTAATAAACTAATAAGAGTAATACAACTTATTAGCAAATCCTTAAGAATAACCGATGAATATTGAGCTGTAACACTATTTAGCAAGGATATAAATAAGTACTTATGAGATTCATGAATAATTCTGGTTTATAAATACAAAGGTTGGTATTAATCAGCTTTGTGATGTTTAGACGGTCTACAAAATATTACTCCGGCGGTGTTAAGAAAAAAACACTACTTGGAATATAAAACAAGATTTTTATCAATGTTGGCACCCCTGACACCGTGTATTGTGTTGGCACCCCTGACACCTTGTGATGTGTTGGCACCGCTGGCACCGTGTATTGTGTTGGCACCACTGACACCGTGTATTGTGTTGGCACCGCTGGCACCTTGTGATGTGTTGGCACCCCTAACACCGTGTATTGTGTTGGCATCGCTGGCACCTTGAGATGTGTTGGCACCCCTAACACCGTGTATTGTGTTGGCACCCCTGACACCGTGTATTGTGTTGGCACCGCTGGCACCTTGTGATGTGTTGGCACTCCTGACACCGTGTATTATGTTGGCACCCCTGACACCGTGTATTGTGTTGGCACCGCTGGCACCTTGTGATGTGTTGGCACTCCTGACACCGTGTATTGTGTTGGCACCCCTGACACCGTGTATCGTGTTGGCACCCCTGACACCTTGTGATGTGTTTGCACCGCTGACACCTTGTATCGTGTTGGCACCCCAGACACCTTGTAATAAGTTGCCACTCCTGACACCTTGTGATGTGTTGCCACTCCTGACACCTTGTGATGTGTTGGCACTCCTGACACCTTGTGATGTGTTGGCACTCCTGACACCGTGTGATGCAGTCAGTGGTCGTTTTCAAAGACATTATTACACCGACCTTCCTGCATTATTCTGCTTTTATTTTCTTCTCATTAAATTAATCTCAATCTCGTATATTTTTGCCAATTCTGGAAAAAGAGTTTCGTCTCATTTGACAACTGTGACTCTCCTCTGTGCATTTAGTAATAACATTTTAAGTGGCAACTTTAAATTTTTAATGCTATTTTTTATATATTTTTAATGAACCTGTTTGAGAGTCTTTGTAATTCCTTATTATTATATGATGAAGGAGTAGTACAATTTGGGCTCCATTGACTGTTGGTTATTACTATACCAGTGTACAACTGCTGTACAGTTTGGTCAGCTGCTGCTGCTAAAGGGGCCGCCGCTTCATCTACTCCCCAACACCATCAAAAAAGTCATCCTGTCTCTGTGGCGATTAACATTACAGTAATCTTATCGCTGGGCATTTCTCGAAAAATGTTTTCCATCATAATCTTTCAGAGTCAAAGGCTCAATATTAACGGAATTACGTAGATGTTACAAAATTGCTTATATTAATAGAACAAATGTGTAATATCATATTATTACGAAAAGACTTTATATTCCAGCTGTGAGTCTATTAGCATACGCGTTTTCACTGTAAAAAATGCCAATTTGTGACCACCGTCTTATTGTAGTTTCCTCGTGACCTCAAACGAGTAAAATATTTAATAAATATTGTGACAGTGGGTAAGGGAGAATGGCTGTTGCCTGTACGTAAAGGCAATTATCGTGTAACACAGGGCTGTTTGTGTAAAATGATATGATCTATGATATACACAATATACTGGGACATTATCAGCCATCACATCAAGTGTATATAGAGTGAAGCACGGATAATGACCAAGATAAAAAAGATCATTTGGTCAAAAGAGCTGAAGAGTCTTATGCGGATCTATACATGAGACTGAGCGAAGTGGTGTCTGATGTTTCTCCTGAAGAGGTAACTGGGGCGGCACCAGGAGATGGAGTATTGAATGATGTCGTAAAAGAACTGACAGAAAGTTGTCAAAATGTAGCTGTTGCACCTCAGATAATTATAATATTGCAATATACATTTGAATTAGAGACCAATTATTATTCTCTTAAGTGCCCTGTGTTTCTTTTGCTAACGTACAACCAAAACATGAGTACAGATATATCTTTCTCTCTAATTTATATAATCTTGACATATATCGTCCTTCTAAGCATAAACATAAAGGCCGATGCCAAACTTTAATTTGAACAAAAGGATAAACTAACAAGATTTATTTTTTATTCTTAATAGAAGTTCTTTGTCATACAGTTAAAACTTTATTACAGTGTAATATTTTTTTTTTAGAAAAGCTTCCGATATGAGGATCAATGATCTTAATAATTATAGTTATTCTGATATCCTGGTAAAGATATTAAGACGGATGTGCAATACATTACACATAGTTTGTCAAGATATGGAGTACTAGGAAGAGCCAGGGTCCTCCTAGATACACACCAGACACTAAGTCCCTACTAATTGGTTTCAATACCTGAGGGATTATGGTATTCCCCAGCCTAGAGACTCGGCCCTAACAAACACCTGCAGCAGCAATTATACAATGCATATATGATAGCCAGGAAGATTGTAGGATCAGCGGGTAATGTGTACAGTAACCAGTATCGTAATGTAATATTTCAGAGGTAAATACTCCTCCTAATTACTTATTAAACATAAAATACGTTAATACAAACGTTATGTACTGTACTTGAATTGTGTATCCGTATGTTAATCCGTATGTACGTCTAAATCTCTGTCTTTATAAAGGAACATAGATACAATAAAAGATAAAGTATATTTAAGTTCCTGTATTCTCTTAAGTACTCTTATTTAGGGTCAAGGAGAGGTCCGTGTGAGACCACCGCCATTCACAAGTTACATGTTCCTCACCTGAATCCCAGCCAACTGCTATGTAAAAATTTAAGGGATAAGAAAATCGCCATTTTGCAAGAGGACTGACAAGCGTAAGTCATGACAGACAAAAAAAATCAGAATTAAACAAGCAACCACATCTGTTTCAACTCGTTACAGTCCCCGGTTGGCTTTCACAGGAAATCAGTTTTATCCTGCAGGCCTTCAATTTTTCCATTGAGCCGGGAAAAAATAGTAGCAAGTACACAGGTTGTGTACACAGTGTACATAATTGAGGGGGGGGGGGGGGTAATAGCCGCAACTAGGGGCATCGGCGGGGAATTTATGAACTGGCTAAGAATTAGTGGGGGATTTTTCTCAATCAATCAGTCAGTCACGACTCTCATCCAGAGCTAAAACGAGTAACAAAACAACACACACACACACACACACACACACACATGCCAACCTATGTATTTCAGGTGAAGTTAAGTTAGATGATAATAAGTTCAGTTGTGTGAGGTTAAGTTAAACTGAAGATGCAGTCGTTATGAACTAGGAAAAATAGAACCATTGGTGATCATGATGATGAGACCTGGAACTATAACTTACTTCTGCAGCTGATAAAAGATATTGCTTCAACCCTCAGGATAAGTTCGTAATGAACACATATTTCTTCTTCTGGCAGGAGAGTTCCTGTATCTGTAGAAGTGGTTTATATTTATGTAGACATATGACCGTGTAGAATGTGTAGACTCACTTTAATGAACCCGAAAGTGTTTAAGTAGATATTTCAAGTTTTAAAAGGTTGAATTAGTGTTTGTAAGTCGACGGTGACAGAGTGGAAGTTAAAAAAGCCTGGAAGGGATTTGTAACTTTTTATTTGTTTAGTTTATATTAACTGTTTGTCCGTCTCTCTCTCTCTCTTGAATTTATAAGATACAATCGTTAGCGTCTGGTGAAGAGCTTTACCCTGTACTAAGCCAGCTGAGAACCCACCTTCTGGTAACAATATTAATCTCAATGAATCTTAACTTATGATGATATTAGTTGACTCATTTATTGCTCTTAATACACTGTTTGGAGGTCCATCTCACAATATCATAATGTAGCATATTACGAGAAAATGGAAGTAATATTCTCAACCTAACTGAATATTACCATATATATATATATATATATCATTCGTATGAAAGCAAAGCAAAATTTTCAATATAGCTTGTATGATATATACTCACCAATATCTACTAATTAATATGTGATATGGGTGACGTTTATAGAAAAATGCAAGAACTACTACTACTCTCTTTATTTCAAGGTTTTGCATTGGACTAATAAATAAATACTTACAGTGTTCATATCCAGGTTAAACAAAACACAAACCCTAAGTTGATCAATCTTATTACTTTTATGTCCTTTCCTTCTTCCTTTCTTACCAATGGCGTCACCACCGAGTAGGTGACTGACGGAGATTATGTTTTAATGTCATTTGCATATCCCGATTTTGGTGGAGCAAATATCGAAAATCTCGTAATACTGGCAGAATTTTTTACTTTCATTTAGTCTTATTCTTGTTTTTTTCCATCAAGAGCTTCACTAAAACTACGTTCTATTCAAGGTTCTTTACGCCGTTTGTATCCGTCTACCAAGCAGTAATTGGGAACCTGGATGTTAATTGTTTGGCGGATTGTATTCCGGGGTAATGGTTAACCAGTGAAGTTGGCGAGCGGTCCGGTCTTCTAGGACTATTCATTGCACTGGGTCATGCACCTCGTTAACCTAGGGTGTGGTTGTTGTGTTGGCGACAGCTTCTGCACCTTAAACAAATTCACGCCTAGGTGGCCCTTGGGCCGGCCATCCTCGATTTCGAGGGGCTTCCATTATTTTTATTATTGTATGTATGTATGTATGTATGTACGTATGTATGTTCGTGTGTGTGTGCGTGTGTATGTGTGTGTATGTATGTATGTATGTATGTATGTATGTATAGACCTTTGATGGTTACTGATATTTTAACAGAGTATACATGATTAATGACTTCCAGGCAGACTTTAAATAGTTTATTTTTAATCTATATATTTTTTTAATATTAGTCAGCTGTAGTCAACTGTTTGTGGTAGTATCACAAGAATCACAAACAAAACAGAGATGTTAAGAGAATCGGTATGTGTAAAGATTGAGAAATTTGCTCAGGATAAATGGTCTTGATAGGAAATTAAAACAGGTAAGACATGTTATATGTATTTTGATGGACTTCAGTAATGCTCCACACGTTCTTCCTCCGAGTGTTGACTCACTAACCATTCGTTGTGAGATGGTGTGGCTGGTTAATTAAGATTGACGATGGATATCTACCTGCGTCACAATACGTGAATGATGCATCGCAAACATAAACTTCACAGTGGTGGGTGTTACCGCTGTAACCCTCTCCCCTAATAAACACTGACAACCAAACCCGACAAAAAAATAGTTTAAAGCCCCAGCGGGGAGCGCATTTACTTCTTTAGAAATCCTATTGAGAACTTAAAACTTTAGCTACTTAAGGAAAGTTGGCGCTCCCTAGTGACTGAGGGTCGACTCCAGATTTTGTCAACCAGGCAGCTCGTGATAGTCTCATAGCTGTACCTGAAGACCACGATAAGCTCACAACTGTGCGGGAAGACCACGATAGGCTCATAGCTGTGTGAGAAGACCATGATAGGCTCACATCTGTGCGGGACGAGGAACGAGTAGTTCCCAGACGGTATTTTTCTACATTAGTGGCTCTCAACTGAACACCCTGGAAAAGATGGAGCCACGGCGTCCAGTATATGTCAGCGTTGATAAGGTCGGAGTTCGACTCACCTAAGCCGTGGATGGACGCCACAACATGAAAGGACTTAGGAAAGAGCTTATTGCTGGCGGTAACTCAGGTCAACATATGCCAGTAGAGTAATAACATTGAATCTATGAGAAAGTGAAAACATGGTGTTGTTGATCATGATAGTGTATCCTAGGATAAGTCTTTGGTTTCATTGGAGCTATACTCAGTTTTCCTCTGGTTCTTTTCCTCCATGTCTTGTGGATAGTGGCAAAGAACCAATTCTTACCAGTTACCTCCATCAGTTATTACTAAAAGGTATTCTCAAAAGTTTGGAAGGGTCATCAAGTCAGTTCTATCTTTGCATTGCTAATAAACGTATTTTTCAGAACTAATGTGATTTAAAGTGATGAATGAATTCTTCCGTTCAATATTCCTTACAAGAATTGTGACAAAGACTTGGTAAATTATTTAAGAAAATCATGTAGAATGCCTAGAAAAGGTCAGATTTAGAACCAGTAAGGCGAATATGCGTTTGAATGTGTCTATGTCTGCATATGAGCATGGTCGTGTAATAACAGCATGTAGCTGGTGGGGGTCAGCATAATACTTCCAAAACAAATTCCTATTTTCCTCGTATATCTGCCAGACAGTTAAAAATATACGGTAGAAAGGAAAAAAGAAACACAATATCGACAAACTAGAGAAAATGGTTGGTGTGTATTGGTAGCCTCTCTTTTACTTAACTTTCAATTTCACTTTAGCACACAAAAGACCGGATATAATTTCGAGCATTCAGCTATATTCAGGCAGGTGTGTGCATTTGTGCGTAGATTTGTCAAGAGCCGAAAGGCTTCAGGATACGTTGAATTTATATTTTGAATATTTTGGTTATATATAACTCATTCCTAATTATATATGATAGAGAATAAAAATAGTTGGGTAAATTATAACCCAACAGTGTAGGAGGGACTGATCAATAACTGTCGTCTTGTTAAACCTTAAACGCTGTCGAGAAGAAGCGATAATCTGGCGTTGAACGTAAGTAATCGCTGAACATAGGCGGATGATACTATCAATACGTGATTGGACGAAACAATTGACATGTGGGATTCATGAGATCCCAGTTATCTTAGTTAACAAGTTACATCAGTCGGGCGAACAAACCAGACACGATATATTCTGTGTATGTGATGGATCAGTAGATAAAAAAGACCATTGAAAGAGAATATATGAAGCATTGGTTGGTATCAGAGGCACAGCAGTGTAAGAAGAGAGTGTAGAGAGTGTGTAATATGAGTCAAGGGGAAAAAGAGAAGAGAAAACCTGTAGAAGACGCTAAGAAAGGGAAGTAAGAAGTTGAAAAGAAGATGCAGTTGGAGTAGAGTTTACAATCGTGGAGTTTTGTGGTAATTCAAGAAATGTTTTAGTTGCGTTGTACCGCCCCTTGGGTATGTTGTGTTGCTGATAAAGAGACTTGTGGCACAGTTGTCTCCTTTAAGTAGAGAATACAATTTTGTGTTTCTCTCTTAATGAAGTACAAAATTATGACTCAGATTATAATATTTGTTGTAATATTTTTGCTGTTAGTTGTAATGTGATGGATTTTGAATTATTTAATAAGAGTGTAAAGGATGGCTTTGAGGGGTGGTTGGAGAGCGGTATTATTACTGATTGTTTCATTTATTTGGTCAGCGAAAATATAAATTGCTTCAGGGAAAAATTAGGGAATCTGGTAGAATGATCCTTGAGGCATCCTTGTCTACGTTTTCTTTTCTACTGGTAACTTTATTGTGTTATTGATATATACAAATATTTTTGCTGTAGGGCAATGTGAGAGAGTGAGAGGTTTTATAATGTAAACAAAACCACTTAACTTGAGCTACGTGTTAGATATGGCTAAATATAACACATTATGAATAAGGCTACAAGTTCATCAGCTCATACACTTGACGCTGATTCTAGCCTTAACATCAAACTATGATTGCTCTGACTGCCCCGCCTCACCAAGTAACATATTAAGATAGCTAATGTCGGTCCCGCTGTGGCAGGTGAAATTGTGTTTAGATTCAATTAGGTGATATATCCACCTCACAATGTATTTAATAACAGAAGCGTGTTATTACTGTACATGATCCCAGCAACCTAATAGATCTTGTGAACTAAAGGGAGGAACTAAGACTGTGAAACTCTAGAGTGAATTTGTAAAACCACAAGTAAATAGTAATTGTAACCTGTGTCCTCTTCCATGACTTCAACAATCAGATGGGTGTCCAGCCTTTGAGAAAACAAATATTGTAAAGGGGAAGCAAATATTCTATCTATAAATATATATTTTGCGTTTTAACTATAGAGTTGAAAATACACGGAGTATTATAAACACTATCCGGAAAACACACACACAAAAATATTTGTACTATGTTACTTTGAGTATTAGGGAAAACTCATTGAATGTAACACGAACCCTTTTATTAGGGCCCGGTGCACGAGTAATCTTCTGACAAGTTGTTTCATAGAAGCTCATACTGAATAATTGTGTGATGGTGAATGCTATCCAGAGGACTAGTGTCTCATGTTATTCAGAGTACAGATGTCTGATGTGATCAAGAGTACAAGTGTTTGATGGAATCGAGAGTTCTAGTACCTGATGTTATCCAGAGTACTGGTGTCTGATGTTATCTAGAGTATTAGGTCTGATGTTATCCAGAGTACACGTGTCTAATAGTATCCAGAGTACAATGTCTGATGTTATCCGGAGTACAAATGGTTGATGATATCCAGAGTACACTTGTATGATGTTATCCAGATTACAAGTGCCTGATGGTGACTATTATCCAGAGTACAGTTGTCGTATCTTAAGTATTAACCAGAGTGCAAGTGTCTTACGGTGAGTATTATCCAGAGTGCAAGTGTCTAGTTGGCAGGCATTAGAGTCGAAGGTGAAATTCTGTCCAATAAAGTGTACGGTTTGAGTTGTATGAATTTGTCCACTAAACCTTACGGTACAGATGTGTAAGGAAGAAATTGTCGCTTTAGAGAGAGTCTGGAGGATAATCGACCAGCTGGGATATCAAGCGGAGAGTTGTAGTGACAAGTTTTGCGTTGGGAAGTTGGCTAGCGGGAGAGGCAGTTGTTGGCGTTATGTAGACTTGGGCGGATTTTATGTTGAAAGGTAGTTCAGACGAATTTCCTGTGAATTGGTGAATGAAAATAAGAGTTTAAGAGATGACTAAATGTGGGAAGTTATCCTAATAGGTTCTAACTGTCCTAATAGGTCCTAATACTAATATATAGGATAAGTTCGACTGAGCTGAGTTAAATTATTTTTGTTATTCCTCATGTAACTCTATCAAACAGAGATTCTTAATTTAGGTTTTCTTTTTAAATGGAGATCTGGGAACATAACTAGAACATAAGAATGGAGGAAACTGCAGCGGGCCTATTGGTCCATACTGGGCAGTCTTATTTACACCCAACCCCTATTGCTCATATAAGCACCAAACCTATGTCTGAAGCTATCCATCGTATTCGAGTCAATAATAATGTTTGGTAACTTGTTCCATTCATCCACTACTCTATTTCCGAACCAATGTTTACCTATTTCGCGCCTAAATCTAAATTTGTCTAATTCAAAACCATTGTTACGAGTTCGTTCTTGGTTGGATAGTTTGAGTACCTTTGTTATGTACCCTTTGTTTAGCCCCGACTTCCATTTATAAACCTGATTTTTCCCCTGAAGATATATAATGGCGTAAGTGGTGGTTTTGTTTAACCCTCTAAGTTTTCTATTGCTTATTGTATCTTAAAGAGCCTTAAGACGACCAAAGGGATGTATATCATTTTACCTAATTGTTGATGACAAGTGTATTTATTAATCTAGAATATGCGCTCGTACAGACCTGAAGTGCATTATAACATCAACACTACCAAGAGTCATTTCTGAAGCAGACGAACAAGTGACAACAGTGATAAGAAAATATGGAACTTTCCCACCAATAAAAGAGATACAAAGAAAATATATCTAGATATCAAACAAAATAACAAACAAATGTGATTGAAGTTTTAGCCATGTTTGAATACGTGTTTAGTACAGATAATTCATGTTTTTCTCTTAAGAGTTAAAGAATTACTGTTCTTTGAAATATATTACATTAACATATATCCTTCATTCAACCCATACATAGTGAACTGCCTAACTTGCATCATAGTGTTATGTGTTTTGATATAGTATACAGTTAGATGTAGTGAGTTATCTTGACAAGTTGTTCTGGCATTTTGCCAAATTTCCCACCAAGGATATTGAACTACACTGTTTCTCCCTGGACGAGAAGTAGACAAGCGACAAAAGTAGGAATAACAAATAAAAATAAGGAAACAAAACACTGTTATAGTTGATAAATTTTCGAGTAAGTTTAATGGTATCACGAACACGTCTCAAGTGTCTTCCATCTTATTGTATTGAGACTTAAGCTACACTGTTAATGCTGCAACTGATTAATGCGCTTCAATAACTGAGGCTCTTAATCAGAGAACATAAAGTCCGATTTTACATTAGACAATAAACATTAAATAGTAGGAATCATGTCTTCACTGCACTGCTCCTTCACGGTACACCTCCCAGTTGTTTGCTTATCTAATCTCAATAAATTTACAAACTTTAGTGAAATGTCAAGATGACTAGGGTGTTGCAATAGATGAATCATGTTTGTTAATGCTTGTATTTCTTTCCTTGAAGGACTTATACACTAAATGCAAAATTAGCATATGTTGGCCATAAATTCTCTCAAAATAATGAAGATTTTGAGGCATTCAACCTTCAAATTAGATACATCAATCATGAGATTAAAACAAGTACAGTGATGACCTTAACATTTCAAATGGGTCTTATTAACATGATTTCACCTGCGTCCTAGTACTGTACATTATACTGTTTCACTGGGATAAATTTCACTTTAGTTCTATGCACATCCTTCCCATTTAGAGCCCTCAGGCCCCTGCTCTCCCTTCCTTTGCTCTCCACCGCCCTGGATGATCCTGTCTCCCACCAATATTGTTCCTTTGTCTAATCCCCACTTTGTGTTGGGTGATGCCCCTCTCCCCTGGCCAATTCAGCCTCCCCAAACATATTCATGCTCTCAATGTTTTCTTGCTCCGTATAGTCGTTTTCTACTAATTTTACTAATTATACGTTCTCTAACATTTATTTTCGTATCTGAAAACCTTTATCGTGTCCTTTTACTGAATGTGCACAAGTCTTGAACATACTGTGTATAATAGGGACTGTACCACTTATTGTTGTAATAGTGACGAGCATAAGAGGAAAGAGAACGAGCGATGGTAAAACGCGTTTCTTAACCATCATTCTCTCATTCGTTTGTCTTGTTAAAATCCTTGAACAAGACGTGCGTTGCTTTTAGATCTTTGGGGTTTTCACTTAGTCTGAACTCAATTTAATTGATTTTTTTTTCATCCACTGATGCTCTAAAAAATTATGAAAAAAAAGAGGTGCCGGAAATATTGTTCAACTGATTTATTAACTTCGGTGCTCTTGGCAAAAATGGGAGCTGCCGCTACTCACCTCACGACGGTGGTCTGATTCCGCCGTCTTTTTTTCTTTTTTCTAAGTACTAACGGGAACGTCATAAGAGAGGGATGTATTTGATGCAGAAATTAACACACTTAGGGCAAACGTTTAAAGGGCTTAGGCTGACAGCAGTCAACAACAGAAGTGACATTATCATTTATTTTAAGGAGGTTTTAGACCTGTGGAACAGCCAGCTGATGCAGATGAAAGAGAGAGAGAGAGAGAGAGAGAGAGAGAGAGAGAGAGAGAGAGAGAGAGACCTGGATACGTGCCTTTGTCAAGACTCCTCAGGTAAAGGCTGTATATATCTATTTTCTTCATCAGCATCATTGTCTTACGTACTGATGATCTCTGGGTGTGTGATCGGAGGCATGTTAAGTGAACGTGTAGAGCCCAGGCGACTGATGGTGTTTCTCAGTCCTTTGATGGCCGCCAGCCAATGTGTGATGGGTGAGGCGTCATGGCAGGTCGTCCGGGAGGCAGGGTTGTCCATGTACACCCTCTTCCTGACCAAGACTTTGCCGGTATATTTTATCATTTAATATTTATATGAGCGCATGTGTGTATGAATGTGTTTTTATGTTGTGTGAGTTATCTTGGGCATTGTGGTAAAATGATGATTCTACTGTATCCGTATTTTCCTTATATTTTGAATATTCAAACTAGTCTGTATATTGGGTCGATCAATTACTGTACAAATAGAATATCATAACATTAACTTTAAACCACAAGTATAATTAATAAGAGAATTATACTAACTATACAACTTATTTCCTTACCTTTTGTTGTGATGGTAAATGATGTCTTATATAAGAAATAAATTTGTATCGTACAAGAACTAATTTTAATTGGAGAAAAGTAATTCTCCCACAAACGTAAACTCAGGTATGTAAAATGTCGTAAATGACTGACTGACTGATTGATGTAGAGTCACCAAGACAACCGCAGAAGCCTGGAGACCTGGGGCCGCATTCTCAAAGGCATTTACGAAACTGTATCTCTTTGTTTACCCCGTAACTGAAGTTACAGTCTCCTACCGGTATTCTCAAAACAAATATTTAGCGAGTCCGTATTCGAGGCTGTAACTTACAGGACCTCCTTAGCTGCTGTAATATAGCCAACCCGTATATAGTAAGTCGCTGTTTCCCCATTGCGTAAAAAATAATAATAATATATGTTGTAATAATGCTTGTTAAACTTGTTTTATAATATGATAATGAAGCATAAATTATGTACATCAACATACTAAAATACGATATTACAGTTTGTCGTTTTAGTTTAATTTTTTTATGACTGAGTTAACTTGTAGATAGACATTAATGAACTTCATGGAGGAGAAACCTTTTTCTGGTGACGGTGCTGTTGGTGGAAGAAATAATGTCATATTCAACAATTTACTGAGCTTGAAACTCTTCCTTGTTTGGTGCCAAGAACTCAGTAAATTGCTGGATACTACTAATCTGTGCACCAGCAGCAATTTACAGTACATCTACCAGCCGTTTGGCTTGTTTGACCTCAACCTGTCCACTTCATACTCAAAAAGTGCATCTAATATCTTTACTGATACTGCCATTCATGTCAGCGATTCAGGTTTATGCTATTGTGACTATATACGTCTGTGAATTGAAGGTGAATGCTAAATAATGTAATGTGCCTTTTTGGGGGGTGGGGGGGAAGGGATCATTTAAAGATTCATATTGGTCCTGTAGTATTTGGTGCAGCAAGACTCAGGCTACGTTTACCAGTTTATTGGTGTGGCTAGGAGAAGTGTGCTCTAGCCCGGAGAGACAGTTAGTGGCCGTTCCGAACTTGTTTTGGGGATTACTGGCCACTTCGCCGTTAGGCTATTTCGGCCGAAGCTGTTTGTTTGCAGAGTCATTTTCTTTGGACTTCTTTTTTTTTTTATTTGCTTTTTATTTGCCATTCTTCTTCTTGGTCTTGTTCTGGTATATTCTCGTAAACGTCTCTAAGCGGTGTTAATGTTAGTCTTAAAATATCGTTTTCTTCGGTCTTGTTTAATTCTGACTTCCTTTCTGTGGTCTTCTTGGGGGTCTTGATTTTTCTTTTATGTGGTCTTGTTGGGGTCTTGATTCTTCTTTTCTTCGGTCTTCACTACAAGGAGAGCCTCCTTGTAGCTCAGTTTATTCTTGCTTCGCAGCTTAGCCACCCTACACTCCTCTCTCCACTTGGGACACTCCCGGTCGGAGGAGGAGTGAGGGCCACCACAAGCTGTGCATTTCTTGGTGGCCGCTGAGCAGTTGGAGTCCTGGTGCCTGGGTGTCCCGCAACTGCAACAGACCTCCCGAACTCGACACTTCCCCGCCAGGTGGCCATACCTCTGGCATTTGTAACACCTTGTTGGTCTTCTTTCATACGATCTTACTGAGATGTTCTTTCAGCCCAGCAAAACGGTGCTTGGTAGATCCTTATGGTAGCCAACCAGTGCAGTTGCACTGGTCAGCTTCCGTACTATTGAGAGCTGGTCTCCGATCAGCTCGGCCAGTTTTTCTTTTTCAAGGTGTTCTATCTCGGTGTGGGAGACGACTCTCAACACCAAGCTGTCCGTTGATTTCTGTTATGTTGGCTATTTGCTGGGCCTGTCCCCATTCCGCGAAGGTGACGATAAGGCCACCACTCGCTCTGCGGATGACCCTTGTCACCCCCCCTGATTCCTAAGGAGTCAAAAAACTTTCTTAGGACAAGGAGGTTTAGTTGCTTGCGCGAAGGGCATGTGACTGGGTACAGTCTTACGACCGTCGCCTGGTCACAGGTCAGCATCGCCAGATTCACTCAGTACCTCGGGAGCAGAGAAGATCTTGCCTCGCCGAGGTGCAGTTCTCAGATGTGGCCGTTCCGAGGCCTCCCAGGAGTATATATACCGGCTGACTGAACGAAGCTGTCTCGGTTTAAGAGCCGGATTCCTAGTTCTTCCGAAGCACGATGCAGATTGATAGTGTTCGTTCTGGGGCATTACTAGTCAGGGGCGCACCCAGAAATTGAGTAGGGGGGTGTTTCCAAATTACTGAGAAGTCTGGCGAGCGTAGCGAGCCCTTTCAGCTGGGGGGGGGGGGGGGGGTAACAACGCTCTGATTTCATCCATTTTATTTCTCATACTTTTACTATTTGCGAAGTAGATATTTAACTTATTGGTTATCTGTGTATTCTGTCGTCGTTTGGGTTTTAACTATCGGCCTAATTTACTTTTATCATCATTCCTAGAACGATTTTTATGTAACCTTTCGTTTTGTTTCCCTCGCCCATTGGAGTCTATTTGACCTGCCCTCTCGAGAGAACCAGCCAGTGTGTGAGGTAGAGATGAAGTGTCTAAAGTAAAGATGGGGTGTGTGGGAGTTGGGGTCCGGACAAAAGCCCCCTAAGATAAAGCCTCCCCAGTTAAAGTGCTCAAGTAGGACAAAAGCCCTTTAGTTAAAGCGATTCAGCTTCAAAAAAGTAATCTTACCACATAGATTTCCTTGCTATGTTCTATATTTTTTTATTGTGAATCATCATCTACACAACACTCCCACCTACCTGTACTAATCTCTGTGAACCAGATACTTATTACACCAGTTTCTTGGTATTATAGCACCTAAAGCCTTATATAATATACTTTACTGATCAATAAATTTTAACAAACATATGATAATTTTTAATTTGTACTTATTTATCACTCTACATGTTAACAACATAAATTCACACTTCTCTTGAGACTGTATCACAAATTCATCGTCTCACCTGTACTGCTAACTTTGTGAAATAGCAGAATTGTTTCACAAAATGAATGATTTTTCCCTCACATCATCCAACTCTGAGTAAGGGGTCGAGAGAAACTAGTTATTTCTACTCTTGGTTGTCACTTCCTAAAAGTTCCAGGTGCTGTACATCTTTCCCGCCCACAGATGTTGTATTACCTGGTCTTTACGCTACCTATCCAATTATACCCAAAACACACAGTCTAGTGTATTTACATTCAAGCACACACATTTTTTTCCCAAATAAGAGATTTTTTTTAATTGCTACAACTTTCATTTAAGTCGTCGTTTATCACTATAAGACTGGCAAATTAGGCCCGAGCTAGCGTAACGTAAATCCACTTGTTGTGCTCATTAGAACAGTTAATCTAATATACACGCGGTGAGTGCACTGTAAATTTATTTCCGTAAGACACATTGCACATAGATAACGCATTCCTCTTTTTAGGAAAAGTTCCTTAGAAAATTACTAGAAAATAGATTGCGTATATTATTACTGATATTCTACACAATAAGTAAACCCACTGCAAAATTTCATATTTATCGAACAAAACTGGAACTTAAAACCAGTTGTTTTATAGACAGCAACGATCAGTGATTCAAATTATTTGTTCCAGTTGAAAACGTTCACATGACATTTGAATACACATACAGTACCTCATGTGCTTAGCAAATTAAATATATATCTTTTATACTAAAAGTCAAAGCTTGTGTGTATATATATGGATATCTGTCTGTTTTTGCACGTTTGTGGATGTAGGTATGTGTGTATTGTTGAGTGTGGCCTTAACTGTGCCGTTCTAACTCAAGAAAATTACACAATACAGAATATAATAAAAGGTACTATTCTACACCGGGCGTCTGTGTCACTATAAGTCTATTTTATCTGATATTATGCGGTAAAGTTAGAACAGTACAAATGCTGTTAATTTATACTTTGTTTCATAATTACCTACTTTGCTCATCCCAACAACTGGAAGAAATAAGAAATATGTTGAACTTATCGATATGCGAAGTTCCCAAGCGTTTAGGAACTTCGTGTTTTCTTGTTTCCTTGTGGTTATAAGTATGTATATATATATGTATTTATATATATATATATATATATATATATATATATATATATATATATATATATATATATATATATGAACATGTGTGTGTGAGCAAAGATTAAAGGGATATTTTTTTTCATTGGTCACGTGATAAATGCCGACTAAATGCCTGAGGCCACCATATTGCAAACTGGCATCACCAGTATTAATGACTGAAAATTAAAACAATTATTCGTGTGTGAAAACAGACTGTCATGAAACAAATATTAAGCATTTTATTGCATACTATCCTGGAATATATATATATATATATATATATATATATATATATATATATATATATATATATATATATATATATATATATTGAAGATGTTAATTACACGAAAGAGCTTGTGAACTTCGTGTTTTCTTCTTTCTCTGTGGTTATCATCATATACCTGGATCTTGCGCACCTACAGTGATTTACTTGAATATATATATATATATATATATATATATATATATATATATATATATATATATATATATATATATATATATACAGTTATATACGGTCGGTATCATAAACAAGGGAAGCCGGCAATTTTTAGATTGAATAAAAGTGAACGTCAACAAAATGTTGCGTGTCTGTGAGTTTCAGCACAGAAAGTTAGGTCCGATAACCTTTTTTGTGACGTTCCCAAAGAGATATCTATCCAGACCGCTAGGCTGACAGTTTAAAATTTCAATTTCGATCCTTGCTTTTATATACTGTAGATATTAACAATTTAACCTAAAGAAGGTCCCGAATTCTCATATTTGTAGCAGTTTGTGTCAGCGAATTTAAAAGAAAATATTATATCATATCATTTATTTTCTTCAGCACAGATCAATTTACCTTAATACATTCTGTGTACTCCGTGATTTACAGTACTTGATTTTTTTTTATCCCTGTTGGCTGTGATTTTAGAGGACAACAACTACTTATGATCACCTCTTTGGCCATTTCTCTTGTCTCTGTTTATGAATCTATCGGTTTTAATTAGAATATTATAATCCGTAGATATCTTAACTCGTATCTTACCTTCTCTGTCCCCCACTAATGCCGAGAGAAGCTTTGGCAATTTTTTTTATTTAGACGAATTCGTCGTTATATTTTATCTTTGGTAAGCAGATTGTGTAAGCGGTATTCTTGTACACTAGGGTTTCCTAACAATGTCAAGATAACCCTTACTGAACTTATCGAAGCGAAGGCCGTCATAATCGACAAACAATAAGGCTTATGGTATATAATTCAAAGCCATTTAATTTTCTGAACACTTTCTGGACATGTTGCATAATGGTCTCTGATACCACAAGTTCTTATAAACCCTGTCTCTCCTTCCCTGTGTTGATATTAGTTTTGCTTAGTGTATGCCTTTAATGTTTTGAAAGAAAAGAGTAAATTTATTAGTTTGAGAATTTAAATGTTTGTTGGGTTTTGTGAAGCTGTTTCATTGTTCCTACTCTTTATATATCAGCCATGAACAAGTCTTAGAATCATAGAGCCAAAATTACCTGGTTGACGTGGAAGCATTTTTACGAATAAATAAGACCCGGTATCAGGAAAATAAGCTGAATTATACCTAAATTATAGTACATTGCTGCATTTACCATGATATGTATATGACGAAATCGTGGGAATATTTACTACCTAATAACGTGAAAAAAAATTTTATAAAAATTAATATGGTCACTAATCAACCACATTATGCGGTGGATCCAGATTGATATTGAGCAAATACGGTTGTGAATTATCCACAAGTGGCCTATATTTTTATACCACTAGGAAGCAAAATTTATTTACACTAATCTATACATGCCAAATATAGCAAAAACCATTCACGTTTTTTTGGAGTGATGACAATGACAGCAGAACTTATCATAAAGAAACACTACATAAGACAAAATTGGCAACTTCAAGACTCGCTAAGCACCGCCCTCAAACATAATTACGGTACACTACACACTAACGTAACTGGCTCAAAGAAACCTAGAAATTGTCAGATGGTGCAGACATCGAAGACAAATATAAGACTGAATGAAGAAAACTTTGAACCTTCAGAAGACAATCCCCTAAACCCCGTATATCGTAACACCATCAACAGTATTAAATGAGGACAATATTTTGTCCATGGTAAATTCGCTCCAAAAAGTACTCTGTATCTTTACGGAAGGGTTCGATGAATTTCAAAATTAACTCGGAGATTCCTGTTGTCTTGGCATGGTTGTCAAAATCCTTCGTTCGTTGTATCATATTACTTCTCACAAAATCGTAAAGATGGTTTTTGTAACAAGTACATTGAATTCAGTCATTTTAACACAAATTTATATCACTTATTCTCACTATTATCAATCAATTTTAAGGAAAGGAACACATTTAACTGAAAATGTGTTGTTCCGCTGACGTTCCGTATAAACAATCCACACACTCCGGAGCACTGAAGCAATCAGGACAGAAATAACAACAATGTTTGTACAACTCTTGTGCGACAACAATGAAGCTGACGAAACAGGGTGACCAGAAGATGTAACTGCTGGGAAGTAAAGGCAGACAGATTTTATTTCAAGATTGGAACGTGTATTTTTAGTTGCAATTGCAGATTGTCTTTTAGATACATGCTTCTTGAAAACTTATGGAAAATTATTACCCTATGAGTACATAATTGCATCCTTGACCATTGTGGGTGTACAGTACCTAGCTCAATATTGGCAATGATCAATAAGAGAGGAACTAGACATTTTAATGGATCATAGTATCAAGTAAGTTGAGTCATTAATGACGAATGCCATGATTTATAATATGTGATTAAAATCGTGGCATTTGAAAGTTTTGTTGTTAACCTCATAACGTAGATAGTGATGTTTTGATACTCGGGTGTAATGGCCAGTGGTCTGCTACAATGGTGAGACAGTCTGGCGCCTTCAAGAGAGCTCAGGCTCTCAGCTGGCTCAGCCATGTTAATATTGTTATTTTTATCGACTCTGTATCAATATCGATAATCATGGTGAGGTGGTCTGGGGTCTGATAATAATGGAGGGATGGTCTGGGGTCTGATAATAATGGAGGGATGGTCTGGGGTCTGATAATAATGGAGGGATGGTCTGGGGGCTGATAATAATGGAGGGATGGTCTGGGGTCTGATAATCATGGTTGGATGGAGAAAAGACACACACGACTCATGAACACAGAAGTAAAGTAATAAGAATAGCGGATAAGCCGCCCCCTGACGAGTCATCAGTGATTTTCTCGGTTCACACATAATTTGGGGTATCATGTATGTGCATGCTGATTTGGGCTGTGATGATATCAGGCCATTATGACTGACCCATGTTCTTGTGCAGGTTATTAGTCACAATCCTTGGTCTTTGCGCAGTGTAGCAAATTAAGAACTAATATTATTTCTAGAGGTTAATATTATTTGTGGGATTTTCCAAACCACTATCCTATGTTATGGATATGTGTGCTGTGGAGCTGCTGAGTTAAGGATCCGTCGGGTTGTGTTCTAATGGGAGTGTCAGTGAGCTTAAACTCAGGGAAGCGCGACCCTTGACCTCAGCAATTCCTGAGCTGGTGAGTTCACATTGGGACCAGATTCATATTTTTCTATGCTATTAATAGTGGTGTCTAGCAATGCAAAATATTTTGAGGGGTTAATCCAAATGAAGTATTGTCTCTTGTGTAATTAATATCTTTTTTAGTGCTGTAAAGGTGTTGCTGTTGAGTAATACAAGTGTCATAGTACCAGTGCGTCTCTTTTAGCTCAATCACATGAACACCAGTCCAGGTCACGGTAAATACTTTATTAATTTGGCCTGTGCTGGTTCTGCTGAGGGCCTTCTCATTACATTACCATCCATTTTAATAAACCTCAAATGGAAATTCCGACCGGTTACATATATATACGTGTATATGTATGTATTAACCCCTGTCTAACAGGCAGTAGTACTTATATAAATATGGGTTATATACATTAGGTTTATATAATTACATTACCCACATATCGGCCTCTTTAGTCACCCTAAGGCTTACCAATGAAGGTGACATCCTTAATAACTCACAACATTGTATCATACTCGATTCCGAGTGACAGCAAAGTAGTAGCAGTGTGTGTGTGTGTGTGTGTGTGTGTGTGTGTGTGTGTGGCCTCGCCGCGCAGGTGCACTACATAAGTCATATTAAACTAAAACTCAATTGGGGAAATATATCGTAAAAGTAACTATAGATGGCTTAGGTGGTTGTACAAGTATTCAAGATGGATAAGCCAATATCAAACTAACTGAGCTATAACTGACTCGACATCATCGGTGTATTGTCTTAATGATGGCATATGATCAAAGTATTATTTCTAAGTTATTGATGACAAAAGTAAAGGTCTTATTTCCTCCAATACGTCGAAAAGGAGGAGTCTATAAGTTTAGTACTGAAGAACTTGTCATCATGTATATTGGCTGATGTTAGTAAAGGAAAAACACAGGAAGGCCATCAACAGGTGTTTAGGGGATTGGCACGAGCTATGAAGAAATTATAGGGTTAATATTATGAGCAAATTATCAAAGGGAAGGCAAAATTGAATATCTCCCCCAAAGAATTCACGACGTCTGAGAGAAGCAAGAGAGCGTGTTAATTCCCTAAAAAGGACTATCCACGGCTCAGGTCAGGTTATGGAGGTTAGCGTTTTTACTGATATCGACTCCCGATACCCACAGCTTCGGGTACTATTTATCATCCTAAATCTCAATATTCAGTAGCTGGTGCATTACCCGCTGTCCGGAGAAAATTACAATGTATTGGCGTTGCTCAAAATATCTCTCTTATAAAGGTGAGATATCTTAATAAACTTTAAAGTGATAATTGAGTTCCCTTTAATTCCTGTGTACCATATAGCAGGAAGTGTGAATGGGGGAACTCCTTCAGCCAGTCCCCAGCCACAAGTCTCCTCCCCGTCATGCACTGATTCCATTTTATCTCACAAACACAATTTATCACTCTATAACTGTCATCTTCTCCTGCTGGCTTCTTTTATATATATTTTCATTCTTCTCTTTTGCATCTAAATCCTTGGTTATTCCTCCCTTCTTAGCCTCTAGAAATTCATATCACCTCACCATCTCCTTGGTCACCCTCCTCACCCTCACATTATTCCCTCTCTGTATACGGGGAGATGGTTTTGTTCTTCCTCTTCTATGTCCTCCTCCTGTTTTTCTATACATGGACATCTTTGTTTATGCTTAAATAAATGGTTTTGGTATCTAAAGTTCTTGAATTCATTACCACCAAAACAATCTCTTCCTTTCATTATTCTTATGTAATTTTCTTTTAACTCATAACCACCAAAAAAAAAAATAATACTCTATTTTCTTCTATATTCAATTGTTTGTAGTCAAGGGATTAATATATTACCATAATACATGACTCCCTTATGTTTCAATATACGTACAGGCAGTCTCACAAAATATATACACACTGCCTTACAAATTTTCGAGGTGATCTAGTGAATGCTTCTATCATAACATCAACATTGTCTTCAGTTGATGATGTGTGAGGCCTCCAAGAACTTTGTGGGTAACCTGAAACACTCACACGTAAAGATCATTTTTTAGGTTGTATCCCAAGTATTCACATGATCGGCACGGAAATGTGTAAATCAGTGTGTATTTTTTGAAACAGATAAATAGACCCTTTAAGTAGAAACTCCCTGAGCGAATTAATTATTTAACAACATCTACGGAATAAAAAAACAAAACAATTGTATACACCAAAGGCAAATAATTCAAAGACCAGAACTAAAGTGGAAATTACTCGCCTCGCAATCAGCAAAACTACTTTTTAAAACGTCTATATTTATTGCCTATTTCTATAACTTATTTCTCTTTAGACTAAGTCCGTTCCCCTCTCTTATTGTGGTCCAGTGGATGGCTGCATGAGTGTAAACGTTTTGGTGATCCAGGTTCGAATCCCCACTCTCACATGTGATATTTTACATACTGTATTTTTTTTTACATTCATCTTAGTTACCTTATTTATTATTCCCAACTGCCTGATTGTAGTACCAACACTGATTACTTCGTCCACTGTCGGGGTCTTGTCACACTTCATTCCCAAAAATGTCATCAAGAACCCATCTCTCCCTGCCTTTCATTCTTCCCTTGATGGACCTCACTTTCTTATTCCTGAAGGGTTATCGCTCCTCGCTATTATCTCTCGCATTTTTTAGCTCCGAGAGACACTCCTTCCTCCTCCCAGTGGTATCATTTACTCCTGATTGATAGTTGTCACACACATCATGGCTTTTTTCTCTCCACTGCCTCTCTCCATCTTTCCTTTTTGTAGTTATAACGTGTGTGTGTGTGTGTGTGTGTGTGTGTGTGTGTGTGTACGTTCGTGTGTAATTACTGCTACACATAAATAATGCAGTTCTTAAAGTGTAAAAATGCAACAACATCATAAAGCCAAGACACAAATAATTTCCCCCACAAAGAAGACACGACAGAGGAGTTCCTCCCCACAGTGCGGAGGACATTAAAGGGTAGCAAAGCGAGACTAATTCCTTGAGGATAAAACTATATACCTTGGTGTTAGAACATCAGTGTACATAACAGAGTCTGTACAACCATGAAGAGTCACAATGGCCATCGTCAGGCTATAGTTTACATGTGTTACAAAGGCAAGGATCCCTAGTTAACAAAACAGATTTATGTGATATTACATGGAATTGCATTTACTGACAGGTAGTTAGGACGTAAAGTGAACCATTAAAAGTTATATGACGTTTCACCAGTTGTAAACTAGACATAATTGCTCTACTAACACAATTGTCACCTTGTTCTCTTGGGTGCCGCCCTCACTGGCCGCCCCAGCTGCTGCTGAATCACTGCCTGGTGTCACGTAGCAAGATGGTGTGTGTGTGTGTGTGTGTGTGTGTGTGTGTGTGTGTGTAGAAAAGCAATGAGTAAGTGTTTTACCTGGAGGTGTATGTAATTAGTGAAGTTGATTTCATATTCCTGTTGTTGTTATATCATCGACACCTTCAACTTCAATATAACTCAGTAATAAGAATAACTGTAATCTGATCGTCCTTTGAGCCCTAAAATAACCTGGATACAGAAATAATACCAAAGTTCAAAAAGTGACAACTATGTGACGGCTTCTGTGAGTGTTGAAATTTACTTGAAAATTTATAGTCTACTCCTTAGATGTGTGTAAGAGATATGATGATCAAATTCACAAATACACATAGTCAAATACACATTAATCTATGTACATACAGTATGTACTTACATACATATAAACTGTACAGGTGGTTACGGGCTTCTGCTCTCGGGGTGGTTGATGTACTGATAATAAAAGACAGTTGTGGGAAGAGAAATACTCGTATATCATCATAAATTATTGCCTTCCTAATATCGACCAAATTACCTACTGTCACCACACTGAGCGAGAGATGATGGCTTACCCAGATACTGTGGCCATCAAATATATTCTTGAAATATTGAGGAATACAACTAGTAAGATATTTTTTGCTGTAAAATGTATCGTTTAGTGAGACAGGAGACAAAGGAAATGTAGCACTAAGTTTAGTTGGTGCTGCTCGCGTCAACTTCTCGCCAGCAGCAGGTTTTCATCCTCCCTTCTTCATCCTAATTTCGTCTCTCATCTCCGTCGACCTTCTTTGTTTTCTCCAATTTCACTCTATATATATTTTCGGTCTCAGTTGTTTTCCGTCATCCATAGTTTATCTTCTTATTCTTAAAGCTATTGTTCTTAAGCTATACCTGGAAGCGGGTTATAACCTGTTTCCTATAATTAGTCTTTCTGTTTATTATCATCTTATCCCTTATAAATCCTTCTCTTTTTTCCTCTATTCTAATATTTTTGTTAAGATATTCTTCTACATCTTCCTTACCTGTCGAATACCAAATTATAGGTTACAGATTATTCCATACCGATAGGCAGAACTCACCAACGTAGGTGACATCACTAAAGCTCATATCATTGTATAGTAGCTGGATGATCGTCATACTTGATTCCGAGTGACAGCAAAGTAGTAGTAGTAGTATAGCACACAGTGTGGCGAGGATGGGCCCGTGACACAACACAAACCCATAATGCCTCCTCATCAGCTGGTACTAAAACATCCAGGCGTGATGGACGTAGTTCATCCTGACTGGAGAGGCGATGAAACAGTTGATATTCTTTAATGTGGCAAGTTTCAGGAATAATTGCCACGCCTTACAGCTGGCAATGACAATAGCAGTAACTGACCTGACTGTAGTAGCGAGCTGGTCAAATTTGTTGGCGAGGAATAAGTCACTGGAGAGCAGTAAGGAGAGGAGACTCTACCATATTCGGGAACTTCAGTGTATTAGTACGGTCTGTCAGATGAAGGCTTCTTTGGTTGGCTACTGGAGGTGATGGTCACTGATGGGATTCTGTACATGACGTTCTTGTGTACTACTACGAGCATGAAATATATTCAGTGATTTTAGGAGTGCAATAACACTGCCGTTTAGGATATCCGTTCCCTCGCTGGATAAGGAGCGCCTGGAGTACTTCACTGCTGAACATCTGTTGATATTTGTTGTTGTGGACGTATGGAATTTGTCCGCTGTGACCTTTAACTAGATGGAGGCTCTTTGAGGGTCACCGACAAAGTACCGGCGGTCTCGTACTACACTGCTCACTGGTGATTTGTTGTGAATCACGATTGTTTTTTCCTTGGGATATACTATTGGATCACTGTTTGATAACCATTCTTTGACCTGATCACTTGAATGTCTTGCTCATAGATCCCGGTGTAGTGAGGTTGGTAAGAAAATTGGGGGAAGGTAGGGCGGAGCAGCGCCAAACAGACTAACCAGGCTGCCAAGGGGAAGCGCTGACTTGCGTGTGTGTGTGTTTGTGTATGTGTGTGTGTGTACTCAACATGGGGTTCCTCTTAACACCATTAGCTACACTCCATAACTGTATTTATAGTGGCATTACTTACAAACAGTGAAATTTAAGGCTAATTTATACAATCCCACTTCTCCTTATTTACACAGTTCGTTTGGCTTCTTGTTAATATCCACGACAATATGTATGTTCCTATTTTATTCCTATTGCAGTAACTCAGGATAATACTATGATATAAAAGGTACAGTACATCACTTACTTTAACACAGCTACAGTGGATATTGTGTTCTCTTCATCATCCTTCTCTGTTATTAAGTGTTGACTCAAATATCATTCAGCTGTTACTAATAATGCGAGTTATGTTTTTTTTTTAATCTAAGATGTATGAATATGAAATTACTGTTACTCCTCCTTTACTTCGAACTAATGAATTATCTTTGTTCTCTTCCTTCGGACAAATGATATATTTTTTTTTAGATAAATGCATGTAAGATTATATCACTTAAGTACGTACAGTTCTCTCAGAATGATAGTGTTCAAGGACTTAGGGGACGTCAGTTTTAGTTCTCGTGAAACACAAGAGCTGGCAGATGAGGTCTCTACTGTGTGTTGTAACCCCATGAGTTGGTATCCTCAAAACTATTAACCAGGCAGTATTTATTCACTTCCTGTAGGTGAACTGAGCTCCTGTACCCTAGTGACGCCTTTATATTGTAAATCCTGACCCAGAGTATGAACTAGACATAGCACCTTACAGAAGCCCTCGCACGTCCTAAACCCGAGATAAATAATAATTAACATAAACAATTAATATATCCATGTTAGCATTACAATGACATAACAACATTCTTCATGCAAGCTTCTCCAGGGTTCAACAATATCTTCGAGGCAGGTAGGAACAATATTCCCACGTGGGTAAAGTCGGGTCGGGGCAAACTAGACGAGAAAAATATACCCAAACACTCTGGTGACAGTATTCCCGCATGTACTAAACTAAGATGCGTTAATATCTGTGAGTGCGCCGCGCCACCCAGTCACTGAAGTACTGCACATATTGATCTTAACAAAACCAGTTCACTCTGATCTAGGTGGAGGTCTAAGGAGCTCTACAGATCACATTAGAATTACACTATAAGGATATACGAAATTAAGAATAGGTAACTAAATCTTCGTTGATTAAATATTTCACATGATTAAGTTTATTCATCAGGGAGTTTGTGACCTCTATCCTCTCTTCTACCCTCATACACAACTCCTTTTAACATAGTAGGCAAAGCATTAGGATGATAGGAAGATGACAGTAAGGAATTTGTAACAGCAATAACTAGCAGTCCAAATAAGCTAACTTAACCCAATCTTACCTAACCTACAATAACTAGGTTGACACATCTGACCCTTGTATACATCATGAGAAAGAAGGTGAAAAATGTAAAAACTAACTAAATATTTTAAATACTCAAGTTTAGAGAAAAAAAAACAGTTCACCAACAATGTATCGAGAAGCCAAAAAAATATCAAAAAGAAACGAGAGACTTTCCCCTGAAATGTTTGCAAGATTTTTCTCACTATTGCTATTGTGAAATTGTTCAAAAAAGAAATACCGGTACAATTTGCCATGAGATTCAATTCCCTCTGTTTTGATAGCATATACGTTGGATTAAAAGAAAACGGAATTCTGTAGTCTGTTTGGCAGCTAACACAATGTTTGTTGATTTTATAACAATCTTTCAAAGAGATTTAGAAAATAATTGTAACACATTTGCAAAAATAAGGTGTTTTTTCCTCTGACGATAAGACCCAGGCTAGGAGACCGAGTCGTGTGTCAGTCTACCAGCTCATAAGGGACGCCAGCCGTGTGTCAGTCTACCAGCTCATAAGGGACGCCAGCCGTGTGTCAGTCTACCAGCTCATAAGGGACGTCAGTCGTGTGTCAGTCTACCAGCTCATAAGGGACGCCAGCCGTGTGTCAGTCTACCAGCTCATAAGGGACGCCAGCCGTGTGTCAGTCTACCAGCTCATAAGGGACGTCAGCCGTGTGTCAGTCTACCAGCTCATAAAGGACGCCAGCCGTGTGTCAGTCTACCAGCTCATAAGGGACGCCAGCCGTGTGTTAGTCTACCAGCTCATAAGGGACACCAGCCGTGTGTCAGTCTAGTAGCTCATAAGGGACACCAGCCGTGTGTTAGTCTACCAGCTCATAAGGGACGCCAGCCGTGTGTCAGTCTACCAGCTCATAAGGGACGCCAGCCGTGTGTCAGTCTACCAGCTCATAAGGGACGTCAGCCGTGTGTTAGTCTAGTAGCTCATAAGGGACACCAGCCGTGTGTTAGTCTACCAGCTCATAAGGGACGCCAGCCGTGTGTCAGTCTAGTAGCTCATAAGGGACGCCAGCCGTGGTAGTTACCAGCTCATAAGGACACAGCCGTGTGTCAGTCTAGTAGCTCATAAGGGACACCAGCCGTGTGTTAGTCTACCAGCTCATAAGGGACGTCAGCCGTGTGTCAGTCTAGTAGCTCATAAGGGACGCCAGCCGTGTGTCAGTCTACCAGCTCATAAGGGACGTCAGCCGTGTGTTAGTCTAGTAGCTCATAAGGGACACCAGCCGTGTGTTAGTCTACCAGCTCATAAGGGACGCCAGCCGTGTGTCAGTCTACCAGCTCATAAGGGACGCCAGCCGTGTGTCAGTCTACCAGCTCATAAGGGACGTCAGCCGTGTGTTAGTCTACCAGCTCATAAGGGACGTCAGCCGTGTGTCAGTCTACCAGCTCATAAGGGACGCCAGCCGTGTGTTAGTCTACCAGCTCATAAGGGACGTCAGCCGTGTGTCAGTCTACCAGCTCATAAGGGACGCCAGCCGTGTGTTAGTCTACCAACTCATAAGGGACGCCAGCCGTGTGTTAGTCTACCAGCTCATAAGGGACGCCAGCCGTGTGTTAGTCTACCAGCTCATAAGGGACGTCAGCCGTGTGTCAGTCTACCAGCTCATAAGGGACGCCAGCCGTGTGTTAGTCTACCAGCTCATAAGGGACGTCAGCCGTGTGTCAGTCTACCAGCTCATAAGGGACGTCAGCCGTGTGTCAGTCTACCAACTCATAAGGGACACCAGCCGTGTGTCAGTCTACCAGCTCATAAGGGACGTCAGCCGTGTGTTAGTCTACCAGCTCATAAGGGACGTCAGCCGTGTGTCAGTCTACCAGCTCATAAGGGACGTCAGCCGTGTGTCAGTCTACCAACTCATAAGGGACACCAGCCGTGTGTCAGTCTACCAGCTCATAAGGGACGCCAGTCGTGTGTTAGTCTACCAGCTCATAAGGGACGTCAGCCGTGTGTCAGTCTACCAGCTCATAAGGGACGCCAGCCGTGTGTTAGTCTACCAGCTCATAAGGGACGTCAGCCGTGTGTCAGTCTACCAGCTCATAAGGGACGCCAGCCGTGTGTTAGTCTACCAGCTCATAAGGGACGTCAGCCGTGTGTTAGTCTAGTAGCTCATAAGGGACGTCAGCCGTGTGTCAGTCTACCAGCTCATAAGGGACGCCAGCCGTGTGTCAGTCTACCAGCTCATAAGGGACGTCAGCCGTGTGTTAGTCTACCAGCTCATAAGGGACGCCAGCCGTGTGTTAGTCTACCAGCTCATAAGGGACGTCAGCCGTGTGTTTGTCTACCAGCTCATAAGGGACGCCAGCCGTGTGTTAGTCTACCAGCTCATAAGGGACGCCAGCCGTGTGTTAGTCTAGTAGCTCATAAGGGACGCCAGCCGTGTGTCAGTCTACCAGCTCATAAGGGACGCCAGCCGTGTGTTAGTCTACCAGCTCATAAGGGACGCCAGCCGTGTGTTAGTCTACCAGCTCATAAGGGACACCAGCCGTGTGTTAGTCTACCAGCTCATAAGGGACGCCAGCCGTGTGTTAGTCTACCAGCTCATAAGGGACGTCAGCCGTGTTTTAATCTAGTAGCTCATAAGGGACGTCAGCCGTGTGTCAGTCTACCAGCTCATAAGGGACGTCAGCCGTGTGTCAGTCTACCAGCTCATAAGGGACACCAGCCGTGTGTTAGTCTACCAGCTCATAAGGGACGCCAGCCGTGTGTCAGTCTACCAGCTCATAAGGGACGCCAGCCGTGTGTTAGTCTACCAGCTCATAAGGGACGTCAGCCGTGTGTCAGTCTACCAGCTCATAAGGGACGTCAGCCGTGTGTCAGTCTACCAGCTCATAAGGGACGTCAGCCGTGTGTCAGTCTACCAGCTCATAAGGGACGTCAGCCGTGTGTCAGTCTACCAGCTCATAAGGGACGTCAGCCGTGTGTCAGTCTACCAGCTCATAAGGGACGTCAGCCGTGTGTCAGTCTACCAGCTCATAAGGGACGCCAGCCGTGTGTCAGTCTACCAGCTCATAAGGGACGTCAGCCGTGTGTCAGTCTACCAGCTCATAAGGGACGCCAGCCGTGTGTCAGTCTACCAGCTCATAAGGGACGTCAGCCGTGTGTCAGTCTACCAGCTCATAAGGGACGTCAGCCGTGTGTCAGTCTACCAGCTCATAAGGGACGCCAGCCGTGTGTCAGTCTACCAGCTCATAAGGGACGTCAGCCGTGTGTCAGTCTACCAGCTCATAAGGGACGCCAGCCGTGTGTCAGTCTACCAGCTCATAAGGGACGTCAGCCGTGTGTCAGTCTACCAGCTCATAAGGGACGCCAGCCGTGTGTTAGTCTAGTAGCTCATAAGGGACGCCAGCCGTGTGTCAGTCTACCAACTCATAAGGGACGTCAGCCGTGTGTCAGTCTACCAGCTCATAAGGGACGTCAGCCGTGTGTCAGTCTACCAGCTCATAAGGGACGCCAGCCGTGTGTTAGTCTAGTAGTTCATAAGGGACGCCAGCCGTGTGTCAGTCTACCAACTCATAAGGGACGTCAGCCGTGTGTCAGTCTACCAGCTCATAAGGGACGTCAGCCGTGTGTCAGTCTACCAGCTCATAAGGGACGTCAGCCGTGTGTCAGTCTACCAGCTCATAAGGGACACCAGCCGTGTGTTAGTCTACCAGCTCATAAGGTCAAGAAATCTTCAGGAACATTTGCAAAATTTGTATGAATGATGAAGCACAGTAGAGAAGTTTCAAGGATTACGTTTTAGATGAGTTCCAGTGGTTAAAAGCCCAGAAATTACATATTTCGGGAGTAAAATATCAACTAAAAATTACAGACATTGAATAAATATCATATGGTCGTATTTTGTACACCCCGATACTGTATCCAATATTCTGAAATCTCGAACCAAATTCCAGGGAGGAATTTCTCGAGGTGTATTGATTTCCCATAAATGGTGTTGGTGGCTGGGCTAGATAACACAAGCAGAAAAACATATTCCTCACTACATCTACCACATGAGAAATAGTTTGTTGTTTACTCAAGAATCAGTGAAGGGAAGCTGTGTTGTGACTTGGGACAGTCGATATATGGAAACATATTTATATCATAGGTTATAATATTGTTTTAATTATTGTACTCCTCCTGTAACTTTACATGTAATTAAGGTGTTGAATGGCATGGCCCAGCAATAATTATAACAATTTCTATCACCTGTAATTATGAGTCTATAACATCTTCAAATATCATTGAAAAACTAAATATAATTACCGTAAAATATTTATTGTTTCACCGCCTTACACTTGATAAAATCTACAATATATCCATCTTTTATCAGAAGTACATCTGTGCTTCTTTACATCGTATTGAAACTCCCGGAATGGCCCTTAGGAACTTCACAATAGTAGCCAGACTAAGGATACTAGATAAGCATTCCACAGATTTGCCACAACGTTACAGCAAATTGGTAATGTTTTCACCAGTTTTCATCAGTATTTTAATAATACCATTAGTTTTCTCCACATAAGCCATCAACTTTACGGAGGTACAGAAAACACACAAGTAACTTTTTGTAACAAGAACCAGTGAGAGAGAATGAAGCTACTTCCTTTAATATACCGACGAACGGCTCACTGATGACGGATGGTTAAAAGAAAACACGCACGTCATATTGTTGCATTTTCTTATGTATATCGTAGTGGAATAACTCCTAAGTACTACATACCTGTCAATTATTATTAAATCTGATGCAATTATTAGTGGGTTCAGGTATTTATTGTTTACATTTATTTTATGGGATACATTTTTATGTTTCTCGTTACAATTAATTAATATCATTGAGTGGTTAATTTTCGTGAATAGCTTTTAGTATTTCGGGAGTCAATAATTCAAATTAATTCTTGCCTAACACTCATACTATAAGCGCCTTCCGGGCGTTTAAAGGTTAATCAGACTCTTCTCGTTAAACTCGAACGTTATAATTGGGTCAAACCTGTTGAACACAATTCATTTTAGTATTTCAAATAAATCATACATAGGCAATCATACATAAATGTTTAATCCAATATATATTTACATAACAATCATAGCTATGTAATTAGTCTAATCTTAACACTTACAATGAGTACTTAATTTGCCATATTTTTATGCTGTCACAGTAATAAACAATGCAATGGACACAGTCTATTTGTGTACACAATAAGTACAAGTTAAACTTACGTGTTGAAAGTCTCGAGAGAAACAGGTTAGGTGTTGGCTCTATGATGGGGATAGCTACAGTGGCAGTGCCCTGCCGGGCGTCACTTGTCCAGCCCTGGCTGGCCAAATTTGCTGTGTCAGGCGTGTTTTACACAAACAAGCTCCTCTTGCACCACCCAACACCTCACCCTACTCTGGGTCTCTCCATCTCCACCATCTCAATACTCTGTATACTGTATACTCATTACTGCTTACGGTAACACATACTACTTTATGTTTCATCTTTCTTCCATAATACTTTTTTGGCTGTGAGAACAAAGACTTGTTAAAATGGTGGTGGTGGTGTTGTAAGAGCGGGAACTTCCTTACTTTATTTCATACTATTCTTCTGATTTATTCATATACTTATTTCAATAAGTATCCTGTTTTATATTTCTCTTCAAGTACCTGTATATATTGTTCTAGTTATATTCTAAGCCATGTCTTTCTTATTGCCACACCTGTGCGGATCACACGCCAGAAAGGCCAGTCACGCAATGTCAGGAATTACATCAACTCAATCACTCAATCAGATTGTCTGATGTTTGGGCATCAAAATGATCTAATTTCAGTAGTACCCAGACATTCATGGCTATCCCCAGGGACAGTATCGTCTGATGTCATTCGTACTGGCAGACTCAACACTCACTGACTTAACAAGTGTTACGAACAATACAGGCAGTTATAGCTTTCAACATCACTCACAAAGGATCTTGTATGCTTTAACTGTAATCAGACATATCTAAGTTGACTCAAAACAGTGTTGTTCTCTCTCACATTCAGATTTACTTTATAGAGAGGTTGGTTTCAAGAAGTCAGAAAAATGGGAAAAGGAAAACAGAGGACTCAGGCGTCTTGAAGCAATGAGGAAACGGATGCCTTAGATGGGAGACTCAATAAAGAAGGCATAGCTACATGTCTTGTGGGCTATTGAGCATAATATTTATCGTCTGATTTTACGATAATTGACGTGTATGACCGTATGGCTACTGTAGAGGCTGTGGCAGTACTGGTGGCAAGGGTGTTGGTGATGGTGGTGGTGGTAATGTTGGTGAAGGTGGAAATATTGGTAGGGATAGTGGTAGTTGTAGTATTGGTAGTGAACGTAATAGTCGTGGTAGTGGTGGTTTGTTGGTAGTAACAGTGGTGGTGGTTGCAATAGTCTTGGTAGTTGTAATAGTGGTGGCAGTGACAATGGCAGTAGTAATAACAGTGACAGTAACTGTAGTGGTAGTGGTGGTAATGGATTGTGATGATGGTAACAATGGTGGTATTACTAGTAACAGTAGTAATAGTTACAGGGGTGGTGGTAGCAGTAACAATGGTAGTGGTGGTGGTTGTGGTTATATAAGGGCCAGTGATTAATATAAAACCCTTTGTGTTCTTGGAGACAGCAGGCTGGTACATGGAAAACATTTCTCACTCCTCTCGTCGTAACTCCCTCTGGCTCCTAGTTAACTGCTCCTCTTTCGGAATATTTCTAAATTTGTCTTTTCATTTTGCTCTTTCGCCTTGCCCTGCTTTTCTAACGTCAACACAAGTGTATACCCTCCCCTTGTTAATCTATTTTAATCTATTTCATATTACCTAAAATCTTCATACGTAATTGTTTCGCTATTTCTTCAAACATCCGTTCTTGTTTTTATTACCTACTGTATATATATTCCAGGTTTGATAAATTTGTTTCAACAGTATACACTGCCTCTGCCCTCCCATGTTTCACTCCCATGCACACGAGGAGAATCAGCAATACTTTCCAATAGTCTCCACATCTCGTAAAGAGGCCATTCCCAGCCCTCATCACTTTCCTCAAAACGCTTTCCACGTACCTCCCTTTCAACCAAATCTTCATCGTATTTTCGTTTTTATATTCATCCACCATTTTTTTCACCAGAACTCCTCACCCAACTGCTTGGATATCTGAATACCTACAGTGTACGGGTTAGTAAGAATAATACCAAAAACGTGGGTTGCGTTCTTAAAATATGGCTTTGTATATGAGTCTACCAGCACCATTTCACTCACCCGTGCATTGTACTGTTCTCGTTCTTATGCCTGTGTTGCATTCATGCCATTTTTTTTTTTTACCATTTTAATTTTTTACTGGATATTCACCTCAGCCATAGTAAACTAGGATGGATCTAGAAATTCTCCCCAAAATATTCACAGCTTTCCCCTAGCTAAGAATCCTTGCTTGGTCTAGATTCGCAATAATTTATATATAGAAATTGTCTTTAACAGGAAATATGAGAACGTCAGTCACTGTGTCTTTTGAGTAAACTATGACACAAATATGTACAAAATATAAAGTAATGATCACTGTGGACAGAGACCCTAAGAACGGATTAAAATATATTTCCAAGACTGTAGTCAGGATTTTATACGAGAGTCAAACACTGTCAAAATTACGAGTAGTGATATAACCCCTTGAACATAAAGAAGCTCTCTGACCAAAACCGGGAAGGAGGGAGATGTTTACCCCAAGTCACAAAGTTACTGGTGGGGATACAGGTGAAGCCCTCCTCCCTCCTTCCTCCCTCCCCTTACTTCTCTTCCTCCTCCTCCCTAAACCTCTATTTTCCTTCCCCCTCCTTTCTACCCCTTTATTCTCATTTCCCCTTCTCCCTACCCCCTCCTCTCCTCATCCCTCCTCCCTCCTTTCCCTGGATTTTCTTTCAAAATTTAGGATTTTTAACCTCATCTGATCGAAATTTACGCCTGGTTGACACAAACTCTGAACCAATAATTGTTTTACCTTGACACAATCCCTGATAGTTCCTGTAAGGCTTTCTCTGTTGATACATTTTCTGCTTAAAAGTACTGGTCGTATATATAAGACTCTACACGACATTATTAATGTAAAAAAAAATACGAATTTGCTGTGTTTGAAGTTCTGATTAGAGGAGAATCTATGGAGCCATGCGATGTCTGTTATCAGCAGGATAACTATATAATGATCATCAAATGGCTGTGTTATATACGACAGTGATCAGAGGTCATTATTATCTCATCTCACAAAACTATATTATTGACAGAGTGATGAATGCAGAATGATTATAATTCGTCTCATGTAAGATAATTATCTTACATGAGACGAATTCTTGGTCGGCCAAATATCTATTAGATAACTCAGGTGTAGAATTTGCTTCCCGTTCTTTATTGCTTTATAAATATTGCTTTACAGGTATATGTATGTGTGTATGTAATTCTTTCATATTGTTGATGCTAAAACAAACGATTTATAATGAGAATATGACTGTGACCCATTTTATGAATGTTCCATAATGAAGAATTACGTTTAAAATATATTGCCACCAGAACCTACCCGGATAATTGAAGCCACTTAGCACTGTTATACCTGGGTACTTAGAGTGTGATAGTTTACCTGTTCTGATGTATGTTTTGTGAATTAAAGGTGAGATAGATTTTATAACTAACATAAATTAACTCCCGAATTTCATGCTCTAGAATGAATTTGAACCTAATATATGACCCTTTAGTTTACCCTGAAATGTTTAATTAACAACAGATTGTAATTACGACTCTCAAAGCTTCTGGTGACACTTTGATGTTACATAGTTCAAAAAACCAACTTTGATATTAACCTCTGATGACCTTGAGGCCATTGAATGTACGTAACACATCACCACACAGGGTAAGAAAGACACGGTGTTCTGGACAATATCTGGAGTAGCACACCAATCCCCACTTGTTTTCATCTCCACCACACAGGGTAAGGATGACACCGTGTTTCTGATATTATTATGTAATATTCTGTGCCAGGGAATGAACACTCTGCCTTGTTCAGCCTCAGACTCAAGTATAATGATTGCGAGTTAATCAGGTTGTTCTCCGTCTATACAGAAGTGGAATATTCTCCATAGTGTTCTTCTTGCTATGAATGCCCCTGTTTTTTGTGCTATCGTGAACACAAAGTATTTCAGGCAGCTCGTTCGAAGATCTACAGTATATACTCTATAGCTGAACATACATACATACATACATACATACATGCATACAAACATACATACATACATACATACATACAAAAACAAGTATGACCCCTTATTCAAGAACGCTATACCAACGCATATAAAATTTCATAAGAGTTCCATAATGTACTGTACTGTGTAACTAATGCTGATAAATACAGAAGATATAAAACTTATCACGAAGTACACATACTGCAATTAACGCGCGTGAGCCCGGCTAATGCGTTACATTCCGCGGGTGATGGAGGCCTTAAAATTTAATTGGTGGCGGACCCCAACACGGAGGGCGGAAATGATGCAATTAAACTTACCAGCATGCGTTTATTACTACCCCCTGCTGGGCTTAAGGTGTGTGTAGGTGAGTGCGTGCTTATGTTCATACCTCGATCTCTGTCAGGCTCTTTACAGTGTGTGCGTGTGTGTGTGAGAGAGAGAAATGCAGTATCAGATGTCATCGTGTGAACAGAGAACGAGATGCCGTAAGTAACACATTCTTTATAGTGGTAATTGACTTCTGTATCAAGTCTTTCTATAAGGTAGTTTCTGGTGACTCAAAAAAACTCACGCCCTCTGTGACTGACGAGTATTGTGTTATGAGCAAACTCTTATTTGTAGTTCTCACTCATCCTCACTATCATTCTTTTTAATTAATAAGGAGTTATGTACTGGATGTTTTAACCTAACCTAACTTAATCTAGCCTAACCTAAGCTCTTAAAGACCCCGGTGGTTCAGGCGCATTAAAATATTATAAATTTAAAACATCGATGAAAATTTGATTTGTTTTTTATGTTACTATATGATTTATGTATAATCCCGTTCCTTGTTTATTCAGCATCGTGGGACTTGGGTTCATATCTGAGTGACGAGCACAAAGAACAGAAGAATAATTCATTTTTGTCCTTTTTTTATATCCAGGACAATGATGATATAAAAGTACTTGCCATCAGTGATAAAAAAGATTTGATTTTTTTTTTAATTATATAAAAAACTTTCCCTAGTACTCAATACTTTCCTACACACAAAAGGGGGGGTTTTTGGGCGTTAGGGTCACGGATGCCTGAACCATAGGCCACGACCCCCGAACGTTTGGGTCACGAGCTATTGTATATATAGGTTCGACGTTTTGGCCCAAGGACCAAGAGTTTCTGACTAAATTATAATCCCCCTAATAACCCTAGAAACCTTCCAGTCAGGTTAAATTAGGTTAGGCTAGGTTAGGTTAGGTTATGTTAGATTATGTTAGGTTATGTTAGGTTAGATTATTATGTTATTATTTACAGTATATTACCTTAACCCATGGCCCAAACGTCTGGGGGGTCGTGGTCCATGATCCAAACGCCCTAGCCTCCCTGGCCCAAAAGTCCTACATTCAGTCAAAAGAGAAGTCAACCCAGGGGGAGACGCTAGAGGTCACCACCAACCACCAGCAATACATGTTAACTTTGGTGAAGTCAGAGCTCACCATTAACACTAACCACACCAATAGAGATCATCTTGTACAGTCCTAGAAGTTACCAATTCCTGGACACAGTAGGAAGAAAAACCAGTGTACTCCGCGCGGGAGAAGACGAGTGATTGTATACAAGACAATAAAACTCGGGAACCATCAATAAAAATCCTCGTTTCCGATCGTTAGCTTCCAAGACCAGCGAAGTCACGTCTTTTATGAGTCCATTACAAGGAGTCGCTTCTTGGCCATTTATGCCAGACTGTGTCAGGTCTCTACTGTTGTTGCGTTTGTATGAACTGATAAAACTTTCCATATCATAATGTCTGTGAAATACTGACACCAAAGCTTACGTGAAGTAATATGACACCAAAGTTTACGTGAAATAACATGACAGCAAACATTACGTGAGGTAATATGAAGAAAAAATCAACAATGAACCTACAGTGAGATTTCTAAAGGAAGATACAGGGCAAAATTTCGATCAAGACGCATATATAATTCTCTCCCCAGGTGGCTGTGTTTACTGTCGTGAGGAAGAGACACTACCAGCTATGGCACTTATAGGTTAGCCATACTAAACAAGACGATATTATGAAGAGCAATAAGGAGCTGCTTTAATAACATATCAACAGTATCTAATTACCTTCCGAATATTTCAGCATAACGAGGTATATCATTACATGCATATAGCACACTTGTGTGTAATTAATGGCTCCAGCAGGACTTTGGAAACACACCGGCCTTGTCGTGGTCCAGGATCTTATCTCAGTTTCCAGTACGGTTGAGATGTGATCAGTTGATGTAATAAATGGCACGATCCCTTGGCGTTGGTCCACGTTAATCTATACTGGGCTTGTGTCATTTAGCTTTCATTGGTTGGCTGTGCAGCAAGTGTTCCAGGTGATCACCTTCAATGTTGCTGATCTGTTCAAGTTACTTTTATTTGATGACGTGACGACTAGGATAAAGGAAATATAATTTATAGGAGTTTGATGTAGTTCTGTGAGGAGAGAAGTTATGGTGCAATAACTGGTATAATAATTAGTATATTAAATGCATCTTGATAATTTGTTCTCATGTAAGTGGATGAAGTTTGCCATCCTGAACTGTACACCATTTGCTTTCATGCTTCAAATGTTTAAGAGTGAAGTTCTGAATGAGATAAATTTTGTTTTACTGAAAAAAAAATTCAAACTCTTTCTCCAAATAAGTCAAGGCATTCTTATGGTTGTCTTAAAGGTTAACGAATGAGGATATACAGCTACATAACTCATATATTCCTTAAAACAGAACCAAAAACAGCAGAGATATGTGGGCGTGTGGGGGGGGGGGGGGGGCAATTAATGAAAAGTGCACATGGTCAACTCACGGTAAATTGTGCTCGAAAAATATTTCAGAACAGACAACCATTCGAACACGACACACAGGTGAAATATATTCATTTTTCTATATGTTTTTTTTCTTTTCTTTTTTGTGTCAGGTACGGCGCCTAACACTCTTGGTATTGCCTAAGCAGATATTCATGCCTGACCTCTCATATTTTTTCAGCGGTAATACCAGTTGAAAAAAATAATTCATTCTAAATATTTAATTTCTTTAAAATATTTAGCTTCCCATTTACCCATTCTGGTATGTGCGCGTGATCTAGGTATATGCTGATATATATATATATATATATATATATATATATATATATATATATATATATATTATATATATATCGACGCTAAAAATTATATAAAAACCCAAAATCCCTCGTTTTCTATACAGTACAGAGGAATAGACGTAAAATCCCCATGCACGGCTGACTGGTCCACAGAGGTTTATCAGTTAATATTTTAAAAAGTAACTCTTTGTGGTGTAAACTAGAGATGAGCCAACCACTGAATCATGACTCCGCGCTGACAGTTTCAAGAGTGCTCATATATAATTCTTCTACATTAAAATAATTAAATCTGGAAAAAACAAGACATTCACGTGAGTTAGAATTGTGGTAACCATTGTCGCCCAAACTGGTGCATCAAACTGGTCAATAGAGGAACATCTTCCAGGGAGTTGTAAGTTGTCATTCATCTTTGACCTACTTTGAGCAAATATATAATATATATATAGAGGTATATTATTTTTCATGAAAAGAGCCAATCATATTCAACTAACTTAAAACAAAAATATTACTTGTTTGTATCTTGTTTTTTGAGAGAAGTGTAAAAATAAATTGAGATGTCATTAGAACAGAATTAAGAGACCGGTGTACTAAAAACTGGCCTGTCGTTTGTATATCAAGGAGGAAAGAGTTAATGTTTATGATTATAAGGTCAGGAGCAGCCTTCATCACCATCATCATCATCTCTCCGTACTAACACTGAGAACTTAGTAAGAAATAATAAATGAGTGAAGAGTTTGTTGTATGCCAATATAGTCAATTAAATATTTTTATTCCAAAATTTATACCAACTGTGTTCCGAATATTGCGGCTAAAATTTCAGGTTTTTGAGGTTTTTCGCTTTGCAGTTTTACAAGCATTTGCTTTTTTTTTCGCCTCTGCTACACATCCAAAAGGACACCTGTGGATTTTTTCGTTATATTTTCCATGTGAGAAAACAAAATCCGGTTCTAAAGCGGAGCAATAAAGAAAGGACGAATTTCATATTTTTATACTGCAGCTACTATATATATATATATATATATATATATATATATATATATATATATATATATATATATATATATATATATATATATATATATATATATATATATATATATATTTTATGAAAATCCACAATGAAAACGTGGATAAGATAAATCTTGATAAAATCACACGGGAAAATGGAAACAACGGAGTACCTTAGCTTTCGTCTTGAATAAAGACGAAAGCTAAGGTACTCCGTTGTTTCCATTTTCCCGTGTGATTTTATCAAGATATATATATATATATATATATATATATATATATATATATATATATATATATATATATATATATATATATATATATAATTCACACTGTGTCATTAGGGTCAGGTTTCTCCCTTTCACAATCAGTCTGATTACTTGGTATTAGAAAATAAGGGAAAATAAAACAGGGAACCAGCAGCACTCTATAGTCTGCTGGTGTGGTCAAGTTAATGAGAGACGACAAGACAAACACTGGGTAGACTCTAAACGAAGTCCACAGCTTATTATCATAAAGATGTGAAATAGAATCAGCACTTCACAGGATTATACAGACAATTAACAAAATAACATAAAAACTACAATAAGAGAAAGGCTGAGAATTTGTGTTTATTTGTTTAATGTCTTTACTTCCCGCACCTACTGTATATTTGAATTTGAAATTTAAATGTAAACATTGTACTAAAAAAAACAAGCGCTATGTTCATTTTCTACTTCGCATGGTCGATTCGTAATTACCATATAAACGCAGGGCTAAAACTTTTGGTGCGCTGTGCCTTGTGGTTGGCCTCTCACAATGTTTAACGAGTTATATTTAATCTTTGGTCAAAACCGCGCCACGACTCTCGTCTTTGACTGTACAAGCAAAATAGGTTTGTTATTATTCCTTCCATGAAAACAGTTTTGGAAATGATACTCTATAACTTTTTTTATGATTGGAAACATAAATTATCGTAATTCCCGGGCTGTAACTCCATGTAATTACGTTTTGCCAAAATTTGCGGGGAAAATTCTGCTGTGTGCACCTGTGTCCTCAGCAGGTGACGCCATTCTTCACTTCCCGGGACTACTACACAACTCAACGTCACACGCAGTCGGTGGTTCCTTGTCCTGCCTGTTGTCCTCGACGGATGACACCGTTCTTCATCCTCCCTGGTCCTACACACCCAGTTCTTTTCCTTGGTGATGACAACACAGAAGTACCTTACGCCCTCAGCAGTGAAGGTGAGAAGACCAGGGCAAGATACACACCCACCTCTGTCACCTGGAAGCTTCATAATTTTTTCATTACTTCTATTGGCGATGTACTGTACAATTGCCTCCACATGAACGTACCACAGCCTGGCAATGTGTGAGGACACCGCAGTGTCGTAGTCATGTGCGTGAATTCGTAAATTATTCTGTTAGACGGTTCCCCATCGTTCATTCCTAGTCACTCGGTTGTGGCTACACAACAATGCTCATTAACACGTATTATAAAGGGCGTTTATCTCTTTACCTACTTTAATGTTCGAGTCTTCCGGCGTGAAAGCTATTCTTAAATAATGTTTATATAAAAATAAGGTGTAATATAATATAGGTAAGTGTTCTACTGCTTCAGTTGTCAACTAAAGCAGTTGCCAGACAATAAGTGTTGTCATGATATATTTGTTTGTGAAAATTATACGGTATTTGTAAACACACACTTGACAGCATATTAATTTACCTTATTTACCTATTGCCGAGGAAAGAAGGCCAGTGGCCTGTGTAGGATCTCTCTATTGTTGTTGATAATTTTGTTTCCTCTGCAGTACGACACTATCATCTTGGCAGGGGTATGATGCGGTACACAACAGTCACAGTGGAATAGGAACACAGTTTGAAGAATGTAGACAAATATTTAAATACGATATTTTGCATTTACCGCCATTAGTTCCATCGAATAATTAATAAATTTGCAGTTTGGAAGGAGTGGGTAGGGAAACATTTTTATATTACCTGAATTAGGTTACCAGAGCTGATGCAACAATCTTAACACTGATGATTATTGGTCATTTCACCTAATTTGTTTGAACCAAACCTAAAATTGTCTTCAATAAGCCTGAACGCAGGCCAGGACCAAATAGGTCATAAATTATAATCTCGTGTTCCTGGAGAAATAATTCTACTGACATCTTACACTTATTTGGTACGAAGTGAAAGATGGTGTAGAAGTAACAATTCGGGTGTAGCTTCCTCTAGGTAAATTTGGGTGTAAAATAGCCTAAAGTTGAACAGAAGATAAAACACGTTCACTTACCAACGTAATTACATCAATCTCACACAAGCCATCATATTAAGATTTTATAATTTTGTATCATTACATTAGATATAGTGCAGTACGTTGGTTGATATATTGTTCAGCACATCGTCCTCAGTTCATAATGAGATGCACACGTCGTTAATACCGGGTGATTTATGTCTCTCTACCACGGATTTGAGCATGGGGAGTGCAGTGTAGAGCTGTAGCAGACAGAGTGTTGTACTGCAGATCAATTGTATATATGTTGTCAGCTTTGTTGTTTATATATTTCAATTGTCACAAGCACTTTAAGCTAAAGTAGAGTATCAAACATATTATGGAAACAGTGGATGTCTGACCACTAATTATCAAGTAATACACACTAAAGTAGCACTTACACCTTATTACCATAACACAATGAAAATAGTAAATGATGCATTTCATAAATATTTGCAGTAAAAATACAAAAACAATAATAACATAAACAAATAAAGACTCCATGTGATAAGTGTTCTTCGACATTGATGTGAGGCCACACAAAACAGGCAAGTTCAATGTTTCACGTCCATTCATTCACCCCTGACTACTACGCTGCTTTGCCCCACCTCGTATCCGAGCCCCTCACAAACACTCCCATATGACTGGGTGTCCTCTAAAGGGAAATAGTATCGACAAAATATATTGCCTTGTTGAACATGATAAAGCAAGATAAAATAAATATGTTTGGGTGTGAAATGAGAGGTAAGTATTTTCCCTGAACTATAAAAATTATAAATTGTAGGTAGAGAGCAACATATGTGGAGACAGACAAACAGACAGACAGAGTTTCCATAACAGAGAAAAGTTAGCAAGAAAAATGAATGACGACGAGGCTACCATAAAGGGAATGAACAGCCAAAGAAAACGCCGTGTAAACCCTTCCCTTCCTCCCCCACCTCCCCGCCCCCCCCCCCCCCCCCCCCCCCGTCCAGCGTTATGTTCCGAAACCCGTGACTAAGAATATAGGTAAAGTGACAACGGAACCTCGAGGTTGCGAGTCTGAACGAGAAATTTTACCCATATTCTTCGTCATGGGTTTCAGAACACAAGGCACGGTAAGTGTAACGCGACTTCTTACCTTGACTGTACTCTACATGGTGTCTGGGTGTCATCGTCGAGAATGATGTATGTATGTATGTCGCTGTTGAAGTTAAACACATGGAGATGGGAGGTAGGGGGGGGGGGTCAGGGTGTGATAGATTTGTTTCCATTAGCACAGAAATTGCGGGAATAACGCCAGAGAAAAAATATGAATTGATGGGTTCTTATCCCTTCGTACACAGGCCGTTTCATATATAAATTACAGCTCGTTTCTCACACAAGATCATTACTATTATTGTGTGTATTAGTGTATACTAATATCACTCTGTTTGATTTAGTAAGCTAGATCAGTCAAACATTTTTTTTAAGTCACCCTGAATAACCTCGGCACGAAACGGTATGTGTAATAAATGACCTTTTATCCGAGAAGATGGATCGTCTGACATGGAGGTAGGACGTGGAGAGATTGGTTGTTGTTAAAGTGAATAGCATTAGATAGGAGTTCGTAGATGATCGAAACGTGTAAAGTGTTACCCCACATGTGAGAGAGGACGTGACTGTTGTAAGGTACATACTTATTTTATCAGTTTTCCTAATTATTTTTCTATGTCATATTTCACACAAATAATGTATGTATGTATGTATGTATATGTATGTATGTATGTATGTATGTATGTATGCGTGTGTGTACTGCATGTGTTGATTCGGAGCCTCCTGTGTCCACGTGACTGATTCACTTGTGTAGTTCTGTATATACTATAAGTTATGTAAAAGAATGAAGTGCTTATAGTACAGGAGATTTGTTGTGAAGGGAATAGGTTAAGGTTACTGTGCTTTGTTATCTTTTATGCCGTTTACCTGTTTCGTGTTAGTAGATGATTAATTACTTTCATTAGTTTACTGTTTCTACCTGGTGTATTGGGAGTTGTTGCCGATTCTGGTCATTGTCATAAGTGGCAGACTTATGAAATTTAACTATCCATACTTTAATTCAAGCGCTATATCACACACGGGTCAATACTGATCAGAGTAAGTAACAGTATGTAGGTTCAATTGGACCCGGGTTCGATCCCGGTCAGTGCGAAACTATGGGCAAGTTTCTTAATGTAATTTGCCTTTCTACCCAGTAGTAAGAACATAAGAGCATAAGAATGGAGGAAACTGCAGCAGGCCTATTGGCCCATACTGGGCAGTTAGCCAGTGAAGTTGGCGAGTTGTCCGGTCTTCTCGGACTATTCAGGGTGTGGTTTTTGTGTTGGCAACATCTTTTGCACCTTAAACAAATTCACTCCTAGGCGGCCCTAGGGTCGGCTATCCTCAAACACCAGTGGCAACTATTATCATGCATGTATAGTGTGTGTTAGTGGCTGTAAAGCATAGTTTATTAACCGTATAGTGTGTGCTAGTGGCACCAGTTCATCAGGCCGCTGCGAGGTGGTCTAGGAGTCGAATTTTGGATGTTGTACTGTATTTATGTTCCTTAATGCACATATGATGCTAATGTATCATAAATAATATTAAAAGTATTATATATAGAGATTAAATTAAGTATGAATAACATTATAGATGACAAAGAGCAAAGCATAGACGCAAGACACCAGAAACTTGCCGGGTTTCTCGAGTTCGAAATACGATCTCTGGCGTTCGTCTTTTGTAATGGACACAAAAACTAGGCGGCTGACCATCCTGCCAGCGAAGGATATTAGTACTTTCTTTACCGGGTATGTGGAGTAAGAGAGGGAGCGAGGGAGATGTTGACGGTCTCCCTCGCCAGTAGATACGCCTCCTACAGCCTCCAGCAGGAGAAATGTAGACATCCTCACTTACTGAGAGGTTGAGTTTTGGTTGTCGAGGAGCAGCAATACACGCCGGGTAAGAAAATCCGGTTCCACATTTTCTTAATAATCGGATAGTTCAGTGAATTACGATGTTATGGAACTGAATTAGAGAATACAAAATAATTCTGAATTCATAAAATATTTAATTAAAAGAAAACGAAGGATTTAAGTAATCTCTCTATGTTTTAATAATAACATCATAACTAATATCTCAAAGGTCGCTCACTGCCATATCACTTCCTTTACGTCTTCTCTCACGTCTTGTACTTTATCTTCAGTTCATTCACTTTCTCATTCTGTCCTTGTAGCTTATTTCTCTCGTTTATCTTTCCACGAGTGTGTGAACAGTTGACAGTGTGTATATTAGTCTTAGGTGGTCCCAACATCGTGTCCTCTACCTGCTGAGAGCTAATAATGGACACCTGCCCGGCCACCTGGAAACATAGGTGTTGATATCACACACACACACACACACACACACACACACATACACACACACACACACATTTATATACATATACCCAGCCGGCGGGTCTCCACAACCAACACTTGATTACATGACGAAAATGTATCACACATGAAAGTCTCGTTCCGCCGCTCCACCCCAGGATGAGATTCAGAATGTACCAGAGGCTACAATAAAAATAATTTCCATAAATTTTAGAGCGGAAAATGCATTTCAGGTCCTATACGCTTTGTGCCAAATTTTGTGCGGAAACGCTGCATAATTTATGGAAACTCAGTGTTTTGCATAAAATATTTTGAGATTTAGTGAGACTTGCTTATAAATTGTCCAGTTAGCAATGTTCTTGAATACGTGTATTTGATTATTTGCTTTACAACTCAAGAAATGTGAGGATGAGGGTTGTGGGGTGTTTGTGAGGCTGTAACACATCACGGGATATAAAAAAGGATCATAATCTTGAACAAAAACAATTTCAAAGTTGAGATAAACTTTAAAAAAAAAATATATTAAATCGGTAACAGTAAGAATTGTACGAGGTTTACGAAATTTATTTTAAGAAAGTTCTGCTGTTTACCTAACGTCAATATGGTGACTTTTCTCCTGGTAAACCACAGTACTAAGATGTATTTATTTTTACCCATCGTTTATCTGAGCGTAAATAACATGGAAAACAAACACCAGAGAAAGCCCGTCTATAAGACTTACACTCAGCAAACATCACTGTAAGTCACATGAGTTCAATTAAGGCTTGTATCTAATTCTATAATAGTTTTGCTTTACTTTACAACCAACGGAATGCTCTTTCAACGACGTTAATGGAAAACAATAAATGTGTGTTAGAACTAATTACCCGAAATACTGAAGAGATTAAACAGACATTCAATCTTGGTTTCTGTTCTTTTCAACTTAAATCGATTTCTTCAAAATTTATGAAGTTTCACGAGCCATTATTCCACAGGTGTAATTCTTCAGCTAAAGGTTTCAAATTTTGTATTATATTCTTAATGCATTCATTATCCCTAACCAAAAGGTTTTCCTCCAGACCTTTAACTTCCGGACATACATTTCTTCAGTATCTTGATCTAAACAATAACGTAAATTTGTCACATAAATAACCCGTCACGATACCTAGCCAACACATTCTTCTTAACCATTACCTCGACCTTGACTCTCCACTGACCGTGAACAAAGACTAAAACCCAACAGTCTCTCTCAGGAAAGGGAAAACTCAAGTGGAAAATAGCTTGAAGCTTTTAGGAGTTTAAGAAATTATAAAGAAATCTAAATAAAAAAGAAACAGACTAAGATAATCAACAAATCAACCAATAACTAATAAAAGGCTTACAATAAGACCCGAGTAATATCGAAGTAATAACAGTGAGCTAATAACATATATCTTATCTTCCTTGCTATGTTATCGTCCATCATATGAGCCATGAGTAACACGGCTGGTCACACATGTTATCGTCCATCATATGAGCCATGACTAACACGGCTGGTCACACATGTTATCGTCCATCATATGAGCCATGACTAACACGGCTGGTCACACATGTTATCGTCCATCATATGAGCCATGACTAACACGGCTGGTCACACATGTTATCGTCCATCATATGAGCCATGACTAACACGGCTGGTCACACATGTTATCGTCCATCAAATGAGCCATGACTAACACGGCTGGTCACATGTTATCGTCCATCATATGAGCCATGACTAACACGGCTGGTCACACATGTTATCGTCCATCAAATGAGCCATGACTAACACGGCTGGTCACACATGTTATCATCCATCATATGAGCCATGACTAACACGGCTCTAAGGTACGGTAGACCAGTAGAAGGTTTGCCTTTCCAATGCGTGTGTGGCTCTTGCTATGACGCCGATCACACCATGGTGTGCAAGAAAGGGGGCTTCATATGCATGAGGCATGACGAAGTAAGGGACCTCACAGGAAATATGTTGAAGGAAAACTGCAGAGATGTCAGGGTAGAACCGACCCTCCTTCCATTGGACGGTGAGATTTTCCAACATAGGACTTAAAACACATCCAACGAAGCCCGTGTTGACGTCAGTGCTCGAGGATTCTGGACGCAGGGACAGCGAGCCTTCTTCGACACTAGGATCTTTGATCCCATGGCCGCATGTCACCGTAACTTAGCTCTCGATGCTGCACACAGGAGGAACGAGAACGACAAGAGAAGGGCATACGGGGAGAGAATTCAGAACGTTGATCAAGGCAGCTTCACTCCTCTAGTGTTCACAACCTCTGGTGGGATGGGACCAAGTGCAAGATGTTTCTATGCCAGACTCGCAGAGGTGATCTCCGAACAGAAGTAGCAGCCCAGGAGTTATGTTACAACCTGGATGAGATGTCGACTGTCCTTCTCTCTCCTTCGGTCGGCTTTGCTTTGCCTCAGGGGAACGAGAGCTTCGGCTCCAAAGCCGACAACAGCTGCAGATATTGACTATGAGGCTACAGTCACTGATTGCCGCATAGATCTGCGGCTCAACTAATTCAACACAGCTAGTTATAGCTACTCATGTATTAGGATATTTAATATTAAGTTAATAAAATGGAGGCGAAGATTTGGCTATTGGGGGAGGCTGGAGGCCACGTTTAAGAAAAAATAAGTAGTAGTAGTAGTATTAGTAGTAGTAGCTCTAGTCTTATAAAGTAGATAAATATTAAAAAGGCTGATAGGATAACAGTGAGGAGTTGTAATAGTATTATAGAGTCTATAAGTGATGGAATATTGGGATTTGTGACTGAAAAACTCAGATATCGAGAAGGAGGAGAAGAGAGGCGAAGAGTCGAGATGATCCTTAGAGTAGACAAAAGATACAGTGAGCCTCAGTGTGAGAAATGTGTGGGTCTGTGTTGAAGGAGAGCTGCAGCAGTAGAGGTGAAGTGGTCGTGATATGCATAATGGATTCTGGTGGAGGAGGCTGAAGGGAACAGTATTTCAAAATTCTTAAAATTTTCCAAAGGTCTCCGACAACATTCTTGTTACTATTTTGTATGACGGTATATAAAGATTACAGTAACGTTTAGATATATTACAAATCGATAAGAATTATAAAATATTCTTATGAATTAAAGTCTATATTTTTAACTATATAAAATTCTATTGATTGGGAGGCAAAATGCACACAAAAAATGGGCACTATCAGGCACTGCAGGATATTTTCAAATTCCAAAACCTAACCCACTTCAATTTTCTTGCTAAGAGACTGAAAATAGAATTTCTTTCATCTTGAGTCAGAGGTGAGCAACAACGCAACAAAATATACGTGTGGATGCTCCCGGTAGTGGGATCACAATAGAGACTGAATGGAATATATCGGGCTATTCTCCCTCCCTGCAATAGCTGCGGATGTATGATGGTGTGATCTTTTCTGCTGTCGACCAGATGCTAAGGTCTGCGGGAGGCGGACACACTGGTACATGAACAGTAATGGTGTGTGTGTTAATAGCCAAGAAGATAAATAAATAAACGAAAGTGAGGGAAACAAAATACAAAATGTAACAAGTAAAGTAGAAAATAATTTTAGACCATATTTCACCCAAATGGTAATGAAAAATTACTTGAAAGCTTAAATGATGATTTTTTCAGTGAAATTGCAGTTACCAAACACGTCACTAAATGTGCACTGCAACACAGCATCAAGAGACTAACCAACATCCCAAGGGCGATGTGCTGCGCTCGTCCTCTGTCTTGAACATATTACTAATTAACTCGGTTTAGACTCCTGCCAATACTCTTGAGACTAGTTGTTACACAGGCAGGTGTCAGGTGCTCAAGGTGATGGCGCACACAATACACCCAGAGAGAGGTGCACACAGAGAGGCACAGGTGCACACAGACTCCGTTCAGTTGCGCGACTGGGAGCGTTCATAGGTGTTGTACAGGACTGCTTTTTCAACTGAAAAGCGTAGTCGGGGATTCCTTGATTTTCGCAGCGCTACGAAGACTACAGCCCACGGAGGTAGGCAGCTCTGTAGTGGTGAGACGCTTATAAAAAGAAAGATGGCGACGAGAGAAGAACATTGGCGCAGTGGCTGTTGTTTTGTATTTTACAGACCTCTGTAGAACTGCAGTGAGTATTACAAAGAACCAAGTATACATAATTACGGTATTGCAATAAACAAAATAACTGTCTAGTGGATAATTTCAGATGATTCCGTAAACACTATCCATCACGTATCGGCAATGGTCCGTAAAAATTTCTTACATGTAATCAAATGGAGCTGTTCACACCTAACCGGCACGTCACCGTCACGTCTCGGTTCGGGACAAAATCCCAGTGGACAAAATCCCAGTGGACAAAATCCCAGCTTCTTATCCCAAAAGTGGACAAAATCCCAGTCTTATAAATAAAAGTCTCATATTTAAAAAAAAACTGGGTTTTTGTCCACTTTTGGGATAAGAAGCTGGGATTTTGTCCACTGGGATTTTGTCATGAAATCGTCCTGTGTAGTGTATAGTTCGAGTTAGCCCAGAACCTTAAGTAACAGCGGGTGAGTGTGATGCTGGCCTCGGTGGTAACCTTAACTCGACGAACACAATACTAGATTATTTAAACAGACTTCCAGTGAAGTAAAATTAAACAATAATGTCTTACTCTAGGTGCAATTTACGGATGCGTTTTTGTTATTAGAAATAAAGTGAAATAATCCATGTAGAAATATATAAACGATTATCTTCGAGTAAACACACACACACACACACACACACATACACTGTTGATATGAGCAACGCAGTTTCTTTAAGCTTCGTTGGTCTGCTTTCCATAGATTGGGAAAAGCTAATAATCTAATCGTTCTCCTATAATCCGATTACAACACTAGTCTCTCCTCCACGTCTTCCATCTTACCGCTGTTATTCATTTAAATCGTATTTTCCTTCTTTCTGTGGATAAATTGAAGAAAAAAACTGTTCCTATTAAAATATTATGCGTGTCTTATCTTTGTGTCTTTCTCCACTTCTGCAATGTGCCACTGAGTCTTGCCTCCTGGTTCTTACTCTCCCGTCAAAAGTGACTATTTTGTTTCGGAAAGAAGTGGGATCAGTGTTGAACAGCGATGGACAGCATTTAAACCAGTGAATTCAGCACTAGACAGCACCAGGGAGAGCCGTGACCCACCAGTGAGATAAGTACCCCTGGGAACTGACCGCCATCTTCTGACCAGGAGGTGTTAATCAGTCCACCCTGGGAACAACAGTGGGCTGGTTTTACACCTGACTACGAGATAACACAACACCACCTAGTAGAGAGTGAGGTACTGTGATACCATACCACACCGCCTGGTGTCTCCATGACCAAGTGAGGTCGTTCATATTAACACCCGAGGACGAGTTACTTCCACCACGTGAACACTACACCACCCTATGTCTCCATGACCACGTGAGGTCCTTCATATCAACACTTACTGTATGGACGAGTCACTAAACACCGTGACCTTTGTGACCTCACACAATATGGCAAGAGACCAGCCCGGGCCATCAGCTGTAAACTATCCCCATAAAACTAAAATAATTTGTGTGTTCAAATCATGTTCCTTCTCCTTTTAGTAATGAAAGATTTTGTTAAACGACTCACCTACCCCATGTCTTTGTATGTAAGAAGTCGTTTTGGTCTAATGTATATTTTCAGCCTTTGGGCTGCAGAACTTTCGCAATAAACCGTTTATTATTGTTATTATTATTATTATTATCGTTATTATTATCATTATTATTATTATTATTTTTTTGCTATAATTATTATTATTATTATTATTAATTATGTATGCAAGTATAGTATGTGTACAAATATATGTATTAAGGTTTAAAATGATCGTTTACCATCTACTGTACCTCCAGAAGTAGTGAACCTTAGCCACGAGGGACAAACAACTAGTGGTTATGATCCTTTGTCAACTGTCTACTGTCAATAGCATTTAAGTCTGAGCTTGGCCAGGGACTCACAGCAGCACAAATCTCAGCCCGGTGCCGGAGTGGCTGGACCTGAGGTAACATGTTAACCACCTTACAGCCTCACCACACAGTCGCAGGTGAGTGAGGCGGCCATAAGTCTGATGCCGGACACACACGCCAACCATCCATTTACCCTCTTCCTCACTCCTCGGCTGTCTGTAGCTGCAAGGAAAACCTGACCCCAACATATATCACTGATTATCTAAGACCCTTACTAATGATATATTCTAACCGTATAGAAGAACAGCCGTGGCTCTATATTATACATATAAAAGCAGCCACTCAAACCTGTCTGAATAACGACGAGCGTAAAACATTTATATTAGCCACGGATACTAGTCATGCTGGAGCAAGTATTGATTCCGCCTGATCATTCTAACTGTACTCTAAGGTGTTTGGAGGTAAGTTGTCTAAGAGGTGAGTTTATTTTTTTTATTAGGAACGAGTACGGTAGCAGATAGCATCCAATCGCATCTAGAGAAAAGCAAACTAATCTACGACTCTCAACATGGGTTTACAAAGGGAAAAATCTTGTCTAACAAATCTGCTGACGTTTTTTAGGAAAGTCTTCGAGGTTGTAGATAATGACGAAAATTACCATGTTATTTACTTAGACTTTAGCAAAGCATTTGACAGAGTACCGCATCAGAGGCTTCTCAGAAAAATTAAGGCTCATGGTATCGAGGGGAAAGTTTTAAATTGGAAAAATCATGGCTCACCGATAGAACGCAGAGGGTCAGCGTAGATGGTGTTAAATCTGAGTGGGGCCGTGTAACCAGCGGGGTTCCCCAGGGGTCAGTACTAGGCCCATTCTTGTTCATAATATCATATCGGTTTACTTTTAAAAACAAGGAAAATATTACGCATATATGAAAGTGCTGACGAAATATACGGCTTCCAGCACAGGAGTATGGAAAGAAATAAGACTCAACATACTACAAGGACCCTGTAGTAAACTAGTTAGTCATATAAACTGAATTATGGAAGAGAGATGTTTTGATGCCAGATAAGGGATTAGACTGACAATTACCTGGATATATGAACTTTCGTGTGTCACCTCAATGTCACCTCAAGAATAAATTAAAACAAAACACAAGAAAGGTAATTAGGCAAGTGAGGTGGACGGCACGTGTACTGTGAAACGAATGTGGAAGAGAGGCAGGTAAGGAGGGCATGGAAGATGGATGTGGAGGGCAAGAAGTAGAGAGATTGACCGAGAATAAGGTGATTATACGGTGAGCTAATTTTGGTAATAGAACTATTGCTATCTAACCTCCCCACTCACTCCTCTTTTTCGGGGATTAGCCCATCCAGGAACAGATCACCGGGGGAGGGGAGGGGGGGCGAAAAAAATACAGAAATGGAAAAAAATGTGTAAAATGTGAGGTTTGGGCTGTGAGTCAACACAATGACGCGAAAGTACATTTGTGTTCCACGAAGTTTCTTATGTTGCAAGAGTTAAGACTCTTGAGCTTGTTGCCTGGACTATTTAAGTATTAGTCTGGAGGAATGACGTCGTACTTGTGTTTACAATTTAATATATGTGTTGTGATGTTGTTTGTTAGCTCTGGTTGTGTTCAGATGCAAGATTAACAAACAAAACATTATCGGTTTACTAGTTTAGTGTCTATTTTATTTCCGACACTACGGTAGAATGAGTTTTCCCCTGTTTCTCAGCAAAAGATCCTGTCTGGAGTCTCAGCGTATTTTGCTGCTGTGATCGACGTCATCTTTACCTGACGACATTCGGCTGAATCATTGGTAACTTTAATTGTCTGGTTAGACATCTTGGTTTACTTTAATTCCTTCGTCTAACTTAAACGCCCAAGGGCAGTTCACCATAATCTCTCTCATCAGAGTGAGAGTTGAAGTACCATCGTCTTGCTGCGAGGGTAGTTTGAGTGGTTAAAGCTCTGTACACTAAAATCTCAATTGATCTTACCTGTACAGTTAATCATTACAATATAAACAGCGTTATAACGTCAGTTAACGAGGAACATAACTTAAGTTCGAACTTTCATCTGTTTGATGGATAAATTAATCATACACTGTGTTCTACATTATCACCTCAGTTGGACATATAAGTTTTAATATTCAGAAACAGCTCAGATATATTTGGTCAAGCTCGTTCCCACAGATCAAGTTTGACACACTATTCCTGAACACCTACACTATAGGTTCGGTTCTCCAAAATACTGAGTGTTTCCTGTGTGAACTTCAGTACAATTTTGTTCATCTTTACTCTTGTCAGTGTTGTAATACTGAGTAGTTGGGTAGTGCCTCACTTTTACTACAACTCAGATTATGTGAACATATAGGAAAATCAACATACCGTCATGTTCCATACCAATTGGTCTGCAGTACCAGCCGCTGTCACCAGGACAGTTCAGATGTACTCACCTCCCTCACCATGAGTCTCCATCTTGCCATCTCAAAGTAGCTGGAATAGCAGCATCTAAATAAATATTGTTTCTAATTCGTCCATGGGACAAAATATTCACAACGCTACCTGCAAGTGTTCGCAGGTTGTACAGTATGTAGCTTAAATTGTCAACCCAAGTAAGGGAACTTTTGCTCATGCAGGACTGGGTAACACATACCTGTAGGGACTCGTAGTGATGCAGGATTGGACAACGCAGAGGGACTTGGTCTTACAGGACGGGGCAACATCGTCTGTGAATGGCCTAGTAATAAATCCCACAAGATATAGACTGGCCGGCAGAGAGTCACAGAATGGCCTGTTTAGAGTATTCATATCGCAACAGGTCTAGTCTTCCTTTGAGTCTTAGTGATATACTGTACAGTGTTCCGCAGTACACTTCAGACGCTTGTTTTATAGAGGTGGTAATAAGGTACTGTATATCTTCCTGAAGGAGCTGCCTTTGTGGATGATCGTCTTCTGATGAATTTCCTCGGTGAAGAAAAATTTAGTGACTTTCATCAGTTGTCATTCTTTACGACATGTGTTTCTACGATTGACAAGACAATATGATTCTCAAACCAGTAATTTCGTGAAATCCCTGGACATTGTCATTATTCTTATACACATATGCATGAAACACCAAGTTGTTGAAATAATTGTGACTTCGTCTTCCCCTAGTGATTTACCTACAGTCTGTATAAAACATTAGTGCAGCACAAGAGTAAAAGGATAATGTTAAAAAATAGTTTGTTTATTACGTTGCTTTGGAATAGATGTAAAAAAAGCATTATTTTGTCACTTGCTATTGATAATGACAATTTAATATAGTTGTGCTTTACCTCACTATGTGATTTATTTTTGGCTCATATATTTAATAAACTGAGTTAAGAAATAAGAACAAAATTCATAAATTTTCTTCACATTTGACCAACAGTTTCAGACACTGATGAGAACAGAGTTTGGAAGTGTTGTTTTAAAGCTTCATGACAATGTGCTCGCTGCAACGGCATATAGCACAATTGTCTTTAGAATTGGATGAGTAAAGGTTTCTTATGTAAATAAAATAATCTAAGTTGAAAAATAAAAAATTCTAGATCAGCAAATCAGGTATTTGGTAAATTCAAAGAGAGCGATAGAGGTTCGTTCAGTCCCATGAAGCTCCGACACCTACTTTGAGATGTCTTATGAATCAGTGTAATGAAATGCGCCGGCCAGTATTGTTGTCGCAGTTGTCGTGAAAACAAGTATCACAGTGAAGTATTATAAAGTCCCACAGCGTAGTGTTAAAGTATCCTCGTTGGTGAGGAAAATAAGATCAAGAGGTAAGTAATGGTCAACACGGGTTGTATTTGTTGAGGTTAATGTCTTAAATTTGAGGATGTACAGCTGGAGCCACACGGATAGTGAAGGCCGGGCAGGCGGACAAATCCTACCCCCATCTAAACGTTACTGGGTAGTGTGGGAATTATCGTGATGCTGGTGTTGCATTGTGTCATTATCGATATATATATCTAATACACCAACATTAGTTACCATTAGTGTTAATTACATACGGGTAAGTTATGTACAATAATGGGTAAAATTGCAGTTTCGGCCAATTTGGTCTAGTAGTTTAAAAATTAGTTTATCCTGTGTATTTTGGTGTGATATAATAGAATTTGACCTTTATTTCCGGGAAAGTACCCGTTTAAGTTATCCCTCACCCCTAAGGTATGGAAAAACATTAAAATTAATTTCTGACGTTATTATTTTTTGTCCCCTGATTGAAATTGGATTAGAAATACTCCAAATAAGGAGATCTAAGGGTTGGGGATGGTTTAACTTTAAACAGTCGGACGAGTACCCCTTCCTCCTCCAAGGTAACTTTACCTAACCTAACTTAATTTAAACTAATCAAACGTATCAAAATGGCGAAAATAATTATATTTCATTAATTTGAGTTTGTCAGCCAATAAAAACAGCCACGCAATTAAATAACAAACCTTATAAGAGATGGAGTAGCATGCAGGTGAATTGCAATAGACCGATCACACTTCTTGTTCGCCCTTTCATTGCACCCAAATGCTATACAACTGGTAGGCCTTGTAGAATACCCGATCACTGCTGGGTAGATATCGCAGCCACAACCTCTAACACTAACTGTTGAGTTAGTATTGAGCATGTTGAAAGTGTGTGGGCCGTGAGGAGAGCGAGTTTGAACTGACCCGAGAGCAGCAGCCTACCGCAAGATGGCCGCCAGTCAGGTCGCTGATTTCAATCTATCAGGCTGATGCCGCCTCCACCCTCTGTACCTTCATGCGTCGCCCACGAAATCTTCGAATTAACAGGAATGGTTCGCTGATCGTGAACACCCCTATGAGCGTCTTGACACCGAGCGTCGCTCAGCTCTTTTTAACACTGTTTAATAGATTAAATTTTTCGAGACGCCGACATATTTGTTAAGATAACTTTCACCTTTTTGCATTCAAAAATTATTCCAGATTGAATTTAGCTGCTTATATAATAATCGACATTAGTATTTATAGAGTGTCATCACTAGTGACTACTTCTTGGTCACTTGCCTTGTTTCCTGTCTACTGCTGCTTTTATTATATTTTTTTTCAATTTCATGTCATAATATTTCGGATTATGAAAGCTATGGCACAAAGGTCACCAATATTTCAACTAGTTACGCAAGTTATAATTTTTTATTTTTCACCTGAATGATAAATATCTACGACGTCCTAATCATGGTGTTTGGTAGCTTGGATCTAATTTCCAACACGATGCCCTAAGTCCATCAACGCGTGATGTTTATCAATATTCGTATTTCATAACTGGGTAAAGAACAGCCTAAGTTTCTCATGCCTCACTCCTAACTTGCTATTGTTATGTGTGCCAACAATGTTATGAATGAAAATTTGTTACGCAGGTGAATGTCATGTCAAAATTCGTAAAAAATTCCTTCCATGCTCGTGTGCTGTAAGTCTCGGAGTGTTGTGGTGGTGGATTGTGTGCGAACACCCAGCCAGGGGGGTGTCGAAACTTTCGATTGTGACTGTACATTAATTTTATATAATTCCATCAACCTCGGTAATTTTCCATGAGCAATGAAATGTCATGCAGTGAGCATGTGGCCCATTCATTGAACACGTGATCGGTAACTTTCCACTGGAGGGCGCGTCTGTAAAGAAGGTGTCTAAGCTTTCTTCAAAGCCACTTCTCTCTCAGTAGTTATTTAACTCACTAGAGAAGGACGTCGAACAGATAAGCTCCGTACCTTCCTCTCAGAGTTTTCACTCAACCATCACGTATTGATAACCAAGCTTCACAGACAAGCTTGCCGTCTGATTCTAACATCCATAGCTCAATTGAGATAGTTACGGTGATATCCTTTTTGTAGGTGTACATAGAAACCTTATATAATAAACACACAAATGGAACATACAGAAAACCCAATAAACTCCTTACGCTTTTATACAATCATAAAGAACTAGTTCACGGTGGTGATAGTGGGATCTACTTAAGATTTCCATCAGTTTGCTTTTTTGCTGTCAAAGGTGCATAGATCCATCATCATTAAATAGTGATCGTGGTACAGCACGGGATTCATAGAGCCATAATGTCTCACGTAAGCACATCCTTGAGATCCTTCAAATATATAAAGTGGTATAAGTGGCGACTTTCTCCTTAACCTATACAATAATTTTTATAGGAGTAAAGCGGAATGGAAGATTAATCTGACTTTTTCTATTATCCAGGTAAGTGAATGTTAACAGCTCCTCGAGGGACCGTAACACACCACAACACATCACACTTCAGGTATGTCCAAGTCAGTTTTATATATCAGTTATACTTTTTTTTGTATTTACTCTGGAGTCTTGTGCCTCCGCTAGCTGAGTAAGTCGCCTTTACCCCCTATGTTGAAGATGAGAATCACGTTTGCGATGCAAAGTCACTCGGGAAATTTTCTTGATCCAGTGATTTTCTAAATAGTGACGCGTATACCGTTAACTCAATAAATTTCTGGAACTTTGATTTCCTTTATGGCATTATTAGATCATCCTTCAAGTAATTTTCCATTTCAATATCACGCATCCGCTTCGAATTGACATGTTTTCCCGTGCTTTTTGTGATGACCAGAGAACAGGACCAGAGTGTATCAAAATATATGAAAATCATTTTTCATCGTAATTTTCACAATAAGGGATTGAATCTGATGCCAATCAGATCTTGGTGATCCTTCCCGGAATGAGAGGGCGTCTTAGTAGTCTGGTTCTTCATTTAGGACGTCCCTCCAGTTTGTTATGTTCTTTCTCTCTCATGCGCTGGTAGTTATTTAAAAGGAACCCAATATTCCCCCTTGAATGTCGTGCTTTGTATTTTGAAAAACAAAATCGTCATAAATTATGGTAGACCCTTGCAAGCACGAATTGCTCCCCAATGTTTACCATAGACTATTAAGTTTTCAGGGCCCCTGGTATTATCCACTCGAGGGTGTGTGGATGGGGTCTTGTTATCATCCGCTCGATTGTGTGTGGCTGAGGTCCTGGTACCATTCACTGGAGGGTGTGTTGCTGAGGTCCTGGTATCATCCACGAGGGTGTGTGTGGCTGAGGTCCTGGTATCATCCACACGATTGTGTGTGGCTGAGGTCCTGGTATCATCTACACGATTGTGTGTGGCTGAGGCCCTGGTATCATCCACTCGAGGGTGTGTGGCTGAGGTCCTGGTATCATCCACACGATTGTGTGTTGCTGAGATCCTGGTATCATCCACACGATTGGTTGTGGCTGAGGTCCTGGTATCATCCACACGATTGTGTGTGGGTGAGGTCCTGGTATCATCCACTCGAAGGTGTGTGGCTGAGGTCCGGGTATCATCCACTCGAGGGTGTGTGGCTGAGGTCCTGGTATCATCCACACGATTGTGTGTGGCTGAGGTCCTGGTATCATCCACTCGAAGGTGTGTGGCTGAGGCCCTGGTATCATCCACACGATTGTGTGTGGCTGAGGTCCTGGTATCATCCACACGATTGTGTGTGGCTGACGTCCCGGTATCATCCACTCATAGGTATGTGGCTGGGGCCCTGGTGTCATCCACTCGAGGGTGTATGGCTGGGGCCCTGGTGTCATCCACTCGAGGGTGTATGGCTGGGGCCCTGGTGTCATCCACTCGAGGGTGTATGGCTGGGGCCCTGGTGTCATCCACTCATAGGTATGTGGCTGGGGCCCTGGTGTCATCCACTCGAGGGTGTATGGCTGGGGCCCTGGTGTCATCCACTCGAGGGTGTATGGCTGGGGCCCTGGTGTCATCCACTCGAGGGTGCATGGCTGGGGCCCTGGTGTCATCCACTCGAGGGTGTATGACTGGGGCCCTGGTGTCATCCATTCGAGGGTGTATGGCTGGAGCCCTGGTGTCATCCACTCATAGGTATGTGGCTGGGGCCCTGGTGTCATCCACTTGAGGGTGTATGGCTGGGGCCCTGGTGTCATCCACTCGAGGGTGTATGGCTGGGGCCCTGGTGTCATCCACTCGAGGGTGTATGGCTGGGGCCCTGGTGTCCTCCACTCGAGGGTGTATGGCTGGGGCCCTGGCGTCATCCACTCGAGGGTGTATGGCTGGAGCCCTGGTGTCACCCACTCGAGGGTGTATGGCTGGGGCCCTGGTGTCATCCACTCAAGGGTGTATGGCTGGGGTCAGTGTCTGCCAGTATTCAAGTGAACGAGTGTCATAAGCAGAATGAAAGCAAGCGGTTAGCAGTTACTCATGACGTAACATAGGCCCTATAGGGAACCCTCGTGATTGGTTGAGATCTCTGAGTCAAGATTGTGGCTTCCGACAGGAGGTCACAGGAGGTGAGAGAGTATCGTGTATATTTTAAGATTATCCAAACCCTCTCCGGCAGAGTTTTTGTTAGAGCGTCGTGTTAGGGACTGGCAAGGAGTAAAGATATAGTGCATTTGGAGGTCACTAGTCGTGTGAGTGGCCGGTTAAGGAGGGGGCGGAGTACTCACACCCTCCAGTGTAGGACCACCTTCGGCATGCTGAAGAGTTCATCCAGTTAGATCGTTGATTTAATGTTTTAGGCATTGTCTGTAGTTGTACAGTCGGCCACAAGAATAAGTATACACCTACTGTTCGTGTTTGAGACAAAAAATATCTGGTAATACTGTCCTGAACAGAACAGACAAAATTACAAAATTACCTGTAATTTATATTTTATTCCTACATATATGTTATAAATACATTTGTTGTGAATGTTTTAGTAGTGTCTAGTGCTTATATTACAAGTAATATATTGTATCCAATGGGAGTAAAATTGTTGTCGAATGGGAGTGCAGTTATCGTACAGCTCCCTCCCACTTCTTCTCTTACCCTATTTTTTTTTTACTGATGTTTGGATTAGTAAAGGAAGGAAGAGGAATAAATAGAAGAATAAAGAAGGGGAAACAGAAAATAGTTAGAGATAATAGGTTGGGGGAGCTGAGTTTCATCATGAGCCTGGATGCGCAGTTTCAACGTTACCAGAGCATTTTCAGACCTTCCAGCTACAGTGTGTATACTTATTCCTGTGGCCGACTGTACCATTATTATAGGGAAGACTAAATTAGTATTTATCCTTTATAGTAATATTTTCATTATATTATATCTGTATTTGGTGGTTAGAGTATTGTTACCAGTGTGTGTTATATTTGGTCCGTGTTATCTTTGTTTGTTACTCGTATCTCTTAGGTTAAATGGTATCTTTTGTATTGTCTGAATATATTATGTTATCCTGCCAGGTGGCTAATTATGTTTCTTTATGTTGACTAGTTATGCCAGGTTAGTTGGGTGTCTTTGGCTATTAAGTAAGATTTCAAAATACATAGGAGTTGGGTAATATAATTATATACTTATAAAGTTGTGATTTTTAATTTTGAAGTATTATATTTGATATATTTATACAGTGTTTGTTATGATCCTGAAATTGAATGGGTAGTTGTAGTTTAATTTGGAAGAACCTGTGACAGTAGTCGGGGTGAGAATATCACAGGTTAATATGACAGCGAGTGGAATGTCTTATATTTTTCATGAATAAGCAGCATTTTTTTTTAACCTGGGAATGATGGTCTGTCTGCCGCAATGTGTCGGTAAGGAGAGTCATAAAGGTGTTGCTACTTACAACTTTAGTCACTATGTTGAGAGCGTAATTCATATATGTCTCCAATACTCTTCTAACGACTACCACTAATATAACCAATCAATCTACTGAGACAAGATAGTCATTTTACTCTTAGTCTGGGTACTTGCAGCAGCAGATCTCACACTCAATTATATTGTATTATTCAGTTTTGGGTACAAGATTTTTAGGGGACAGTGCCACACCTCACCCACCACGAACTACCCCACTACAAACTTCCCTGGCGAGAAAATAAGACCAAAATTTATTTTATCACTGAATTACAACACTCAGGTAGTCCAGATACAGCCCATTGTAGCCTCGAGTTGCACTGTTCGCAGATAAAACTTATGTAATATTTATCTGCCCTCATAATAAAACTATTGTGTCCAACGAAAAAAAAAAAAGTTGGTCTGGTTTGCCATCACGAACTTTTGGGTGAAAAAGAAAGTGAAAATATAAGGCAAGTCGGTTGAATACCTCTTTGTTATATACCAATTTTCCTTAAATAATGTTTACGCCTTCTCAAAATGTTTTCTCAAGCTCCTCTTTTTAGCTTTTTCTCGTTTACGTCTAAACATTTTCATTGTTATCTTTATTTTCTTTTTTAAATCTTCCTCCGTATAAAGGAAATCTTCCCAGCAACAACATCAAGTAAGGAATTTTTTCACAGTTCCCCTTTGTGGTTACTTACTGTAGATGTTGTTTTTATCTTGTTGTTTCCCCTTCTCCGTCCACCCCTCCCTCAGGCTGTGTTGAAACAAAGCCTCGCTCTCATCTCCCCTACCCATCCCTCCCCTTCCTACCACCTCTTCATATCCTCTCTTCCTCCTATCACCCTCTTTGCTTGTCTCCTACTCCTATCCCATCCCTCGTTTATTTAAAAATTTCCCATTTTTCGAAAATTAAGGTAAAGTTGATATTTGGTAAACATTGACCGTAACCACACTACCAGGTAACTTTATCGTCAGTCTTCATGTATTCTGTCTTTGTGTGTCAGAGATGGTTCCTGGTGGTAGGTCTTATTGTGAGTAACACAGGTGGCAGATTAGACTGACTCTAATTTACCGCGATCTTTTATGTGATGGTTAACAGTTAGGGTTTAGTGGCATCAGGTAGGAAAAAGTTCGTGCTGAAGATGAGAGTTTTATAATGCAGTGATCCTCAACCCTCGTAAAAATCATCTCTGTCGCGTCGTCTTATCTCTGTGTTGAGGTGAAGAGTTTTCATATCGTTGACACCAGGTAGGTATAATAATAGCTGTTAGGATATCTTTGTCTACTATTTAAGGTCGATGGTAAATAGGATCTTGCCTTAGCTGTTGTAATGACAAAGAAACCAGACCTGCACTGTGTTGATGGTAGGATGGGGAGTATTATCAATGTTGTATTGTATTTCTTGTTACTTCTTTTAACAACCTTACATCTCTGTCCCAAACTATCTACCTATCCCACTCTGTCTCTATCCCACACCCTCCTCCTGTATCCTACTCATCCATTCCAGCCTTTCTCCTTTTCCACATCTTACCATCTCTCTCTCTCTCTCTCTCTCTCTCTCTCTCTCTCTCTCTCTCTCTCTCTCTCTCTCTGTCCCACACCAACCTATCCCACTCTGTTCCACACCTTCCCATTCCACCCTCAGCCCCACATTCACCTATCCTACCTTCTCTTCTAAACGTACTTCTGTCTAGTTCCAGTTGAAAAAGATAATGTTGTTTGATTACATAGGAGTACATCCACTTTATAATGACATGTACTGGGTCTGTGATTACTGGGGTAAAACTCATTTCAGAGCTTGAATCCCCAGATATTAATTACAAAATCGCCACTATATAATTAATAGTGTATCAGCGTTGGGAAATGTATCATAGTGTGTTGTAACAGCGTGTAACAGTGCATCAGCAAGATATTTTATTACATAACTGGAATTTCAGCTGGTGTAATACACGTAAAACAAATGAAATTGTTATGATTATGCCAACACTGGGAAATTTCAGCATCTGTATCTTATGGTTAAATATGTGCTGTATTTGTATCTGTTTCTGGATAAGTTTCCGATAAAATTTGAAGAAAAGAGTATTTTTGACTTCATTCGTATGTCGTGGTATTCTTCTTTATCGGTAATGCTACCAAAGGTAAAAGCATTTAATTTTATGAACGTCGTGACTAAACCTTGAACATCTGTGATTTAAACAGGCGATATAAATTAATTTCTCTCAGTGGGTTAGTTCCTTTAGAAACGGCATCCATAGGAGGGAATAACGCAAGCCAGGGTCAATATCACAAGAATCAGGGCAAATGTCAAAATAAATTAAACTGCATGAAAAAAATACTAAGACTCGTTTGTTTACTTCTGGAAAAATAACGAAGGCAAAGAAAAAAAATATGTTTGTCATCTTTGCAGAGAAACATAAATAACACACTATTGTATGTCAACAAAACAATGAATTTTATGTGAAATATTTATCAGTGGGGAACAAAGACCGAGAGAGAACACAGGCCATGCCCTTCATCATGTTCATTGTATGGTATGAATATGGATTTTATGTCCACCGTTGTATTCACTGTTTCATTCTTTTATTTATCTTCTTTCGTTTTAATACAACCTATTTGAACACCATTTCTTCATCTTTGGGGGAAAATAACTTATCTCTGAAGCTTCCTATATAATACCAAGTGTAGGAGAAACATAGCAAATTTAGTCTTCCTGCTTTTAAACACACTCTAGCAAGGCCCCACACGTCAATAATACAATGTTCTGGTCCGGGCTGTCTGTGGACCAGTTTTCAATTTCGACAATATTTGGGACAAGGACAACTATAAATCACATAACTATATCTGAAGACTGTGAGCTTGTTCCATCTTCCTGCAAGTCTATTCCTATGTCTGGTGTGTACGAGATGGCTGGCAATAACTGAACAAAATAATGCGCTACACCAACCAATGACTTGCCACTCAACAGCAGGGTGCGAGTACGTGGTGAGGGGGTGGGGGAGGGGGAGGGGGTCCTTCTTTCTAAATTAACAATGAATTTGGAAAGGGCTTTTTTATAACCTATAAATTTCACTTAAATTACTTTTCTTCTTCCTCCTGACCTTTGACTAGATTCGGTTGGTTTCATTTAAATTGGGAGTAGAAGTGGCCATGCATTTTACTGTTTATTAATAAATTAAGCGTTTCTGTGTACAGCCGACTGTTTGTGTGTTTACATGTATCGGTTAAACGGTTTTAAATTTCCTTCTTTAACCTGGGAGTTAACTTCACTTGTCTTAGTCATATGGGAAGACCTGCGCTACCTGAACCCAAGCGTATTGATAGACACATTAGAAAATTTTACATCTTAATATATCTATAAATCACCAAGAAAAAAAATTAAGCTAACATTTGGGACGAGGACTTCAAGTGACCTGCCTTTTAATACTCTCTAACTTTGACCAATATCCACATTGAACATACTGACTGCCATCATCATCTATCACTCACTCGTTTTTTTAGGAATGTTTGTCGTGAAAGAGAACTGACTAATAAGATATAACTTAAGATATTAATAATAATATTAATTCATTTTAGAGACCCATCAAACTTTTTTTCTTCTGTTAACCTACTAAATATCAAAGGATGAGAAATAGGTAAAAAAAAATATTCATGAAACACAACCAAGAGTTCCCACCATAACAAAACTTTTCAAAACAACCCAAAAAGTTATGACATGATACTAATTACTGCTCACCTCCCCAGAAAGGCTAATTACATATTTAAAAAAAAAACATGAAGTCTAATTAACTGACAAATTGCCGTCTTCCGTCTACCTTGTGTGAAGTTAATAATTAGCTGGGAAGAAAAATTGATCACAACAAGCTTAGCGAGGTGACCAGTGACCCAGCCGCGGGCAGTTTCTTGTGTCAAGACACTTTTGTGGCACTACACGTACGCGTGCACGCACATACGCACGCATAAGCACACACACACACACACACACACACACCACTTCACTCCACTCACCACGAGTAGAATACTATCACATACATACACATAAGGTGATATGGACTGAAAGGGACACATTTAAATGAAAATTTGCTCACCGAGAATGTTTGTGATATCTCAGTGGTCGCTCGAGTAAGATGGATGGTGAAGTATGTAAAGGGACTCTTGCACACATTGTATGCAATGTATATCATACTATGGGGTTCTAACACACTGTCAGCAAAATTCATATACACGGGGACTCTTACATACAGTCAGCAATATACATAAACTATGGGGCTCTTACACTTACACACACACACGCACACACTGTCAGCAACACACACACGCACACACTGTCAGCAACACACATACACTAGGAGGCTCTTACACTTTCTATCAAAGGCTCCAGAATTAGGACAACTTCAGGAACATCTCGGGTGCGTAGAGGTTCATTAGCTGGTTGGAAGAAAAAAAATAATATATTTTGAAGAGAACTCATTAGTTGGCAACACGACTCACGGCGGCGACGCTGTGTTTTACATTTTTATTTTGGTGCAATACATTTCCTGGCTGTGTGTGGCCTCGTTTGCAACAGGTTTCTGTTTGCAGTATATTTGAGTCATTTTGCCTCCATATAGATAATAATAATGGTTGCCCCTCGTGAAACGAGGATGGCCTGCCCAAGGGCCACCTAGGCGTGAATTTGGTTAAGGTGTAGAAGCTGTCGCCAACACCACAACCACACCCTGAGTTAAAGAGTTGCATGACCCAATGTCAAGGAATAGTCCGAGAAGTCCAGCCAACTAGCCAACTGCACTGGCTAATCATTACCCAAGAATACGATCCGCAAATCAATTAACATCCAGGTCCGCAATTACTGCTGGGTAGACAGAGGCATATGTGTAAAGAAACTTGCCCATAGTTTCACCCTGCCCGGGGATCGAACCCCGGTCTACTCGCTTGCGAGGCGAACATACTGACCATTACACCACAGGTCCCCACGATAACACACACACACACTTATACTACTACACTTAAACACAAAAAAACACACTTCTACTCCTACACTTAACACACACACACACACACACACACACACTTACATTTGCACACATTTACACTTAAACACACACTAACAATTACAATTACACACACACATTCATGCTTACACACATTACACAGACTTACACACACACACTTATTATACATGGTTATTACTAGCTATGGTGAATATTTGGTTTGTTTACGGTGAAGCTCGTAATTAAAAACTCATTTCTTGTAATCCTTGTTATTTACGTGTTAAGCTTCAGGGATTTTGTCTAATAACGCGGTGATGGCCTCTGTGTTTTGCAGGCAACCAATTTGACTATTCTATAAACATCCTGAGTCTGTCTTACTTTATTAATTTCTAAAGATTTAGGATTGTAACAAAACCCTTTAACGATGATAATTTATCCAGATGATTTAACTCGTTAACGATAATGAATTAACCCTTTGAGGACGATGCGATAACCCTTGAAGTTGAAAAAGGTTAAATTAGAATTCTTAAATATCGCAATATTCTTGAAAATGACGGAATTCTCTAAGTTAAGTATTTTTCCCTTGTTGTTTCAACTGTAGTGGAGATGTATGGAAATTTCAGGTTCGTAACATTAAGTGAAGTAGTTTCCAAATCTTTCCTCACTGAGCCGCTACACTATAACACATTCTAAAATTATTAGAAATGTGTCTGAAGGAATATGATTTCTCAAAATGTTTAAAGGCGACTCTCATGATATGTTCTGCACTTTACACACACACACCCACTACTTCTACTACTTCATTTGCTGTCACTCGGAATCGAGTATGACGATCATCCAGCTATGACACAGTAGTAAAAGTTATTAAGGATGTCACCTACGTTGGTGAGTTCTCAGGTGACTAAAGAGGCCGATACGGGACCAAAAAGGTCGCCCACTGTGGGGGCTACATCTAGTGCTACATCTAATAAAGGTAGTTTACTAATTATGCCTGGGCATATTCCACTGTAACTCTTGTTTTTGTTCACTGTTGTAATAACTTGTCCAATTTTTTAATTGTAAACAGGTCATCTAATACTGGTATGTAGAGACCATTCTCTTCACCATTGTCAAATCCCACGTCTTGGACGTTCGTTGGGTTTAAATTTTTTTTTCAAAATGTTCTTTAAATTGTTCATCATCCGGTTGTTCCACATTAGATAATTCAATGTTTCCTTTCCAAGTAATCAATTTCCAAATCAATTTACAATCGTTTTCATTCAATAATCTTTTCCATTGCGGTTGAACCTCGTCCCACACGTTTCCATATCCTGGTTGTTGCTTGGCGAACCTGTTAGCTGCGTTCATTATCATGTGACATCCCTCTGAGATAGCTGCGCCGACGTCTTCGCCACCAGTCACGTTTGGTGGTTCCACGTCCCGTAGTGCGCTCCTCAGCTCTTCAGTGTCAATTGCCTGATGACACAAACTCTTCCATAATTTGTGCTGTGTCGGTGGTCGCCAGTATGAATGCCCTAACGCTGATGACCTCTCTAACAGCCGGGCCGCTGACACAGGATTATTGTTGTCGCTTATTAACGTGATGCAGAGTGGGGCGTGCTCCAACATCCTGACACACATCCACGTATCCCTCCGTTTAAATGATAAGTCGCCTTCTAACTGCTTTCTGTTACATGTTAGGTGGTTAGCTACAACCATACAGTTGTTGATACACATATTTACCAGTGCTCTGCCGTGGTTATTGACAGCATAATCTTTTACTCCACTGTACTCACATAAGACAGAAGAAGAGCCACCCCAGATATGAGAGCAGTACTCCAAGTTAGGAAGAATGAATCCCTTATATACTTGGAGCAACTGCTCAGAAGTGAAGTAGCTGCGGCACCTGTACAGCATTCCCAGCTTTCGGGAGGCAGCTTTAGCAATATTGTGGATGTGTGGCTTCCATGACATATTAGAGGAAATGGTGAGGCCAAGCATATCTATTTTAGAAATTGGTAGAATGATTGCGTCCTGAAATGCGATTGGTGGGGATCATCTAATTTGGAAAGTGTAATTGGTAAATAATGAGTTTTATTACTATTGAATTTAACCAAATTTCAAACTCCCCATTCGGAGATGCTGCACAGATCCGCATTGATAGATGATATCATATCAGCTCTTGAAACAGATCTAGTTTGAAAATTATGGGAAAGGGAAAATGTGAAAAAGAGTGAAGAGTAGAATCATACACCTCCCTTAAACGGAAAGAGGTATAAAGGTTATAGTTGGAGACTTGAAAAGGTTTGGGTGAAGCTGCTTTGGTCAGTTGAAGTTCGGATAGTAGTAAGAGATCAGGGGAAGAGGTTAATAGATGGTGCTGCACAGGGAAAATTGGATCTCACGCCGCGAATGTTGGAAAATTGTAGTGTGGAAAAAGAACAGATCAAGAGAGAGTGCGGTTATATATGTTGTATTATCAAAAGTAAGAGAGACAATTGAGACCCTGCAATTGTGTGTAAATGTGGCAGAAAGTCAGATCAGCAACCTGGGACTTGGTCACAATTTTCGTGATGCCATATGGCAGCAGGGTCAACCATTAGATAATACATTATGCTTCCAATATCTTCTCAGGCGGTAGGTGTTTGTCAGTTGCCTACTACCTTCATTTGGCCTTTGGATTATTTGAGTAAATTGGTTTTCATTTGTGTATACTTGGACAATTTGTGTGTCTGTCTACGGGTATTTATTATGATCGAAGACGCGCATATAGTAGCCTATAGTGTTATCATTAGATCTTAAATTTCCTTATAATAATTTAATTTAAGTTGCATAAAATTTGGAAGTGATACGAAATATATTAATATATCAAATGTAATTTAGCAGATAAATTTCAGTTTTTCACACACGAGAAAATCTAATAACATTCTTTTCGATTGACTTTATCAAACCATCGTAGATGAAAGGAAAGGTATCGTGCCATCATAAAGAGTGAGCTCGGCTACAGTGGTGGTGGCAGCAGTGTGATGGAGATATCATGCTGCTTTCTCACCCTGAAAATTGTGTTGCTGAAAAATTCTGCTGTACGTCCGCCTGATCAGTGTGGTGAAGGGGCGAGGTTTCTTAATATCAAAGATTGAGAGAGAGAGAGAGAAGAGAGAGAGAGAGAGAGAGAGAGAGAGAGAGAGAGAGAGATAACAATGAAAATCAAAACTTGGTGCGTGGGAAGGAAACACACGGTTGAGCTAACTTTCTTTATTTCTTTAACGTTTCGGGTTACACAGTACCATCTTCAGAGAGAATACAGCAAGTGGAGGAAGTCAGAGAATTATAAGTCTTTGACAAACCAAAACTGCTTAATGGTGCAAACTTGAATCTTCAATTGCCAAAAGCAGAAAGCACTTTGAAAGAGTCTACGAGATAGTGACGCCAGGTGACAATGCTCTTTGTTACTGGAAATAACTCGGTTTTCATCATGTGTGCTTAATATCTCAACCATGGTGGGAATAATGCAGTATTGTTTCATCTTTCTCTTGGAGGCCAGCACAAGACATGTCCTTGGCGATCCCTTCAAGTGAATTTAGAGTAGACTATCAGATACATTAACCCGTGAAATAAATCTGATACATTTAAAGCACACTTCAATTTAATGAAAAAAAATAATAATAATATATAAAAAAGTAATTAGACAATCATAATAAAAATCGCACAAAGAATAAATTAAATAACCTTAAGAGAAGCAGCGAATATATTGTGGTTACTTGGTAATGGAAATTCAGTCTTTATATTGAGAGAATTCTAGCAGTGAGTAAATACGATAGCACTATTATCCCCAGGAACATAAACACAACAGAGTCCTAAGGTTGCCTTCACCGAGATAACCGAGACCCCAAACCAAACAGACGTTCCCCATAAGTTCTGCAGCTATTCTTTGCACCACCAGTAAATAAGTTCACTAAACTAGAAAGTTGCAAGACAGTGGCAAAAATAAAGTAGGAAAAGCTGTCTCACTTGTGCCAGCGTTCTCACCTACCTTACGAGATGTTCTTATTAGTTAACACAAACACGTGCATGGGGATTTTTCATGAACTTATCTTTTGATGAAAAATTAAATCGGTGATGAACACCTATTAGAAAGTATAATTGTATTAGCCTCTTGAGAGTCTTCAGGCGCATCATCAGTCTTAGGTCACGTCTTATCTAAATTACCCGCTTAGTGATCTTCCCTGCACTTCATCTATTCCTACCAACAATGAGATAACCAGGAGGAAGTCTGTCTCGTTTATTCATCAGTAACTGAACAATTCGACTACAAAAGATATTAACGAGTGAAATTTATCCATACGAAACTTAGCAATAACCTGAAGCAGCTAAATTTATGTACATGGACTTACTGCTTCAGATCTCAAATATTTTATGGGCATTAACCGAAATAATTATTCCTACATCTTTAATTTTCAGAAATAAGGGAAGTTATCAGAGTTCATTTGACTGATTAACCGCGCCAGAGCTTACTTTCTCACACAATTGGATTACTTGGCAAGATGGTCAGCGTTTGTAACCATCTCAGCACAGTGAACAAATGCTAAGACGTGCTCTGGGCCTGGTCGAGTGGGCACACAACTCTGCAGTCAATATCCCGGACATAATGTAGATTCGTGCGTCTCAGAGCCGAAGGGACGTGACATCTCTGGCAAAGCTCCAGATGGGATGTAGTGCGCTGTTTTGACTACGTTTTCCACTTCATCCTACACCAACGAACACAGAGAAGCGATCAATAAGTAAAGTTTTATCGTCAGTCTTCAGGTGGAAAGTCGGTCAGGCCCAGTGAACATTTTCCTAGATAATAGTGTTGTATGTTATGTTTACACTGTGATAGCGCTGGTGCTGGTTATAGTGCTGGTTATGGTGCTGGTTATGTTGCTGGTTATGGTGCTGGTTATGGTGTTGTTCAAGTGTCTATGCTGAACAAATTGTTGATGCTCTTGTTCATTATGGTGTTGGTGCTGTTGTTGATTATGGAGCGTTTAATGGTGTTGTTACTATTGTTCATTATGGAGCGTTTAATGGTGTTGTTACTATTGTTCATTATGGAGCGTTTAATGGTGTTGTTACTATTGTTCATTATGGAGCGTTTAATGATGTTGTTACTATTGTTCATTATGGAGCGTTTAATGGTGTTGGTACTATTGTTCATTATGGAGCGTTTAATGGTGTTTGTTATCCTATTGACGTTAATGGTGGACCTCCTGCTCTTATTGTCTATATTAATGCAAGCGTATGCTGGTATTCTGTTATTGGACTATACAGGCAATTATCTTAACTTGATTGAGATTCCAACACCTTTACTAAAAACTAATTTGTTTCCCTTTAGGGGGCCATAGTGCATTGTTTACGATATGGTGGTGGTGGTGAGGTGGTGATGGTGATGATAGTGGTGATAATGATAGTGGGGAGAAGTGGTGGTGGTGGATAGGTAGTGGAGATGATGGTGATAATGATGGTGGTGAAATGAAGGTTGTGGTAGTGAGTGGGTGGAGATGATGATGATGATGATGTGGTTATGATGGTGATGGTGTTGATAATGATGATAGTAATAGTAGTGATAATGATAGTAATAATAACTTTCCTTCTCTTCCTGCTTCTTTTTAATTCTTCCTTAATTAACAAAATTTCAAAACTTCCGTGTAAAAAAAAAATCATCATAATTTCCTCTAATGACTCATAAGCATTAGTAAGTGTCGTTGTATGTCCACAGCCGCGTCCCCTTGTTGAGCTATTGTGGTTTTCTCTGATCAAATTGGCTTGTTTTGAACACCTCCTCCCCCTCCTATCCCTTTCTTCCCTGGCCTCCACTACCCGTGCTGACAATTACCGTCACCACAATGGATGGTAATAGCAAAAAATAACGATTGCCCGTCGCTTGGTTGGTGCAGGACAGAGGGTGTGTAGCTGTGTTCCCTACTGCTCTCTCTCTCTCTCTCTCTCTCTCTCTCTCTCTCTCTCTCTCTCTCTCTCTCTCTCTCTCATTCACCCCGTCTAGTCTCTTCTTTTGATCTTTTCCTTTTTAGCATCGTATTGCTTTTCTTTCAGTCCTGTTTCTCTTTTTTTTCACTGTTCCATCTATCATCTTTTTATTTCTCCAAAGTCTGCCATTCACTTCATCTTTCTTATTTGTATCATCTTCCATTTTGATTTTTTTTTCTTTATAATTCTCCTTATCCACCTATTTCCATTGGCTGGGAGCCCTTTAAACGTGGTCAATTATGAAGTTTATATATTTGACCACGAGTACTATTCTCCCAGCCCAGGGGTCACCAAACTTTTTTCACAGTGGGCTGGATAACTGAAAGAATGACGAGCGCGGGCAGCATAATCATTCTGTTCAATACTTGCAAGCCAGAACGAAAGCTCTGGTAACGTCAGAGCATAGGCGGAGCTACCACGAGCCGGGGAAGGACTTGGGATCCGGCCCGCGGGCCGTAGTTTGGTGACCCCTGTCCCAGCCAATTAGAGTATACTTTGTAGATATACAGGGTTGTGATAGGCTGATATCATATGATACTTGCTTATTTATGAGGACTATAATATGAACAAACGGCTATAAAACACACGAAATTTTGGTTATGTCTTAATATTTTACCTTAAAACATATCTCACTTTTTACTAAATGCGGATAAAAATGTGTTACTTTTGTGATAACATAATGAAAATTAGTTCATGTATGGCAAAATCAAGTTACAGTATAACTAGATTAGATGAGTTTAGGTAAGGTGGGGTGGGGTGGATTTAGGTCAGGTCAGGTCAGGTCATGTTAGGTCAGGTTAGTAGGTCTAATATTGTCATTCCTTAATAGTAATGTGAGTGTGAACTAATTATTCCTATTCCTCTAGCCTGTCCAGTAAAGTACGAGCGTCGAGAAAATAATTTGTTTACCTGTCAGATATGAATGGGTGATCCACAACAAAAAAGCTCAACACTGTGTTCCTCTTACCTGTCCTGACTACTGTGATGTTGATACCGATGATTGTGCTGTCACATGGCTTGAGTGGAATAGTATGGTAACTGCATATTGGGGGCACATACATAGACGACACAAACAAGACACAAACAGCACCAGAACTTGGTAATTGGAAGGTCGGGTCCAATCTAACCAATTACTATAAATTCATTCCATCTCTTCCTCTCATGAACAATAGAATCAAAATTTGTGTTCGGGATGATTGACGTTGAATTAATTTCCCTGATTAAAACGTGAACAGTGAATATTGGAACCCGACGTGAAGCTTCACTTACTGTACCTGTTCCCTCACCTACACCCTCACCTACTCCCTCACCTGTTCCCTCGCCTACACCCTTACCTGTTCCCTCACCTACACCCTCACCTACTCCCTCACCTGTTCCCTCACCTACACCCTCACCTACTCCCTCACCTGTTCCCTCACCTACACCCTTACCTGTTCCCTCACCTACACCCTCACCTACTCCCTCACCTGTTCCCTCACCTACACCCTTACCTGTTCCCTCACCTACACCCTCACCTACTCCCTCACCTGTTCCCTCACCTACACCCTTACCTGTTCCCTCACCTACACCCTCACCTACTCCCTCACCTGTTCCCTCACCTACACCCTTACCTGTTCCCTCACCTACACCCTCACCTACTCCCTCACCTGTTCCCTCACCTACACCCTTACCTGTTCCCTCACCTACACCCTCACCTACTCCCTCACCTGTTCCCTCACCTACACCCTTACCTGTTCCCTCACCTACACCCTCACCTACTCCCTCACCTGTTCCCTCACCTACACCCTTACCTGTTCCCTCACCTACACCCTCACCTACTCCCTCACCTGTTCCCTCACCTACACCCTCACCTGTTCCCTCACCTACACCCTCACCTACTCCCTCACCTGTTCCCTCACCTACACCCTTACCTGTTCCCTCACCTACACCCTCACCTACTCCCTCACCTGTTCCCTCACCTGCTCCCTTACTTACATAAGAACATAAGAAAATAAGGAGTCTGCTATAGGCCGGTTGACCTGTGCATGGCAGCTCCTGTCGAGAGTTACTACCACTCTCTATCATCCATGAATCTATCTAGCCTCCTTTTGAAACTTTCCAGAGTTCCAACACTTACTACAAAGTTGCTAAGCTTGTTCCACTCGTCCACCACCCTATATGTGAACCAGTTTCTTCCTATCTCCCTCCTAAACCTAAACTTATCCAACTTGAATCCGTTGCTCCGAGTCCTATCCTGCTCGGATATTATAAGAACTTTATCTCTCTCCCCATTATTGATTCCTTTCACCCACTTAAATACTTCTATCATATCTCCCCGCACTCTTCGTCTTTCTAGGGAATGCAAGTTAAGTTTCTTTAACCTATCCTGATATGGAAGGTTTCTAAGTCCCGGAATCATTTTTGTCATTCTTCGCTGCACCGACTCTAGTGAATTTATATCCATTCTATAGTAGGGGCACCAGAACTGAACCGCATAATGGAGGTGCGACCTGACTAGCGCAAGATACAGTTGCACCCTCACCTGTTCTATCACCAACCTCCTCACCTGCTCCCTTACTTACACCCTCACCTGTTCCCTCACCTACACCCTCACCTGTTCCCTCACCTACACCCTCACCTGTTCCCTTACTTACACCCTCACCTGTTCCCTCACCTACGCCCTCACCTGCTTTATCACCAACCTCCTCACCTGTTCCCTTACTTACACCCTCACCTGTTCCATCACCAACCTCCTCACCTGTTCCCTTACTTACACCCTTACCCATTCCCTCACCTACACCCTCACCTGTTCCATCACCAACCTCCTCACCTGTTCCCTCACTTACACCTTCACCTGTTCTCTCACCTATATTCTCCCCTACGCCTTCACTTCTCTCTCCTCTACACAAACCAACCAAACTTAAAGGAACGAACCTAAAGTTCTTTTAGTTTAATTATATTAGGTGTGGATGGGTCGTGTCTGCTCTCATATAAATGGTTTCGTATCGTAGTCCTTATAAGTAGCCTTGTTGTTACGGCCCACAGACCATCCTATAGATGTTTTAGACGAGATTTTTCTTAAATTCTCGTTAGTTTTCGAAAGGTCCTCCACCAAATTTGTACTCAACGTCGCATTCAGCGCCTCGCTAAGCACGTGTATCATGATGATATTGGTCTTAGTTGTCTGCTTCTTTTGTACACAGTAAATATGTTCTGCTGCCGAGCCCAACAAACACTGAGTAAGTTTGTGGCCACTTCGTAGGCAACAACAACATTACAATGGCACTTGTTCTAGTAATCACTGCACTAACACCTTCTAGCTGGTGTCTCGGGTAAGTTTATGTCTTAACGCGGGAAGGGACTGTCTTAACGAGTTAATTAAAACTATTAGGATGTTATGGCAGTCACCAAAAAGTCTCCTTACTGGGGTTAATTTTGCCCGATATTGAACATTTTTGACTCAGACTTAAGCTTAAGGAGATGTCGGTGAGTCTCACGATATGGTCATCTGATGGGTGAAGAAGATTCCTTGAAGGAGCATCATGAAGCGAAGTGACCCCTGGTGGCTGGAACACTGGAAAAACATTTTGGGAACACAAACTATTATGAGAAACATTACAGATGTTATTAGAGTCTCAAGCATTTGTATACACCCATCAAACTTTTATAAGAGGCTGTAGAACACTGAGGTGCCAACACCAAACAGTAGATTTTGCAGGTTTTCGACACAGGAAAGTGGTAATGTAATTTATTCAGGAGCTTGGTCACAGGTAAGCATGTGAATACTTCTTAATACCAGTGTTAAAAAACTGTTACTGGAGCAAATCAATGTTCCGTAAGGAGGACAGAAGCGGATCACAGGAGAGATCTGTGCTCCTTCGGGATAATTGATAGACTGAAGCAAACAACGACTGAATGTATTTATATACGCCCTCACTTTGGTCTATATGACTACATGTTGTCTGGGCGAAATATTAGCTTACAGAGAAATGCCTTACAGACCTCGTAAGCTCTTAAGGTTGACACAATAATGTTTTTGACGCTGCTCAGAAAGGTTTCAGAAGTGCAATGCAGGTACTGGTGATATAGTTCTTACACCTGCAACTGTATATTAGAAAGAATTCCAAGTCTCAGAGTTATAGCTGGCGTGTGGTACAGGTAAAAATGTTCACCTCTTTCCTGCACATAAAATAGGCAATACTCTGGAGGATGGAGATGCCTCGCTCCTACTCGCCTCCCATGCATTCCCAAGATGTGATACTATTTAGGTAGTACAGGTAGAGCAATTACAACTACCTACACCCCTTCACCTACACCCCCTCACCTACACCCCCTCACCTACACCCCCTCACCTACACCCCCTCACCTACACCCCCTCACCTACACCCCCTCACCTACACCCCCTCACCTACACCCCTTCACCTACACCCCCTCACCAATTCATTCTCACAGGCTCCTACATTTACATCATAATCCTCTTCACCTTCATTTACAGCCTCACCCTATTCACCCTGCCTGGCACCCTCACCCTCTTCACCCTCACCCTCGTCGTCACCCGTGCCTTCAATTGGCTGCCATCATCCTCGACCCTGCCTCAGAGTCACCCCGGCCAGGCTAAGTAATATCTGTTATTCTTTTGCCAAAATATATAGTGATTGTGATTGATATTTTTTTTGGTAATATTTATATAACTTTGACCTTAATGTGAAGTATGTCGTTAATATGGCCGACCTTCATCCTCTCACGAAATTTATTAGGAATAATTAGTATGTGTTGTGGGATACAATATGAGACCATGGACGATAGATTTTGGAATACGAGGGTTGTCACTTGTCATTCGAAAAATTTCGGAGCATATCGACCTCCACCTGCAGAGATAGTTGTTTTAGCGACTGTATTGTTGGGGTGGATGTAACCCAGTCATCATACTGTACCATGAAGTATGAGTGTCATGAGAACGATACCCCTCTTTTGCCTTAATGTGAAATACAGGATGATGGCATAAATACCCTTTTTCATTATATAGTGGGAAATATACCGGTATATTACTAAGGCATTAACACTGTTCACCATAACATAGCGTGACAAAATAACATAACATGAAAGCAAACAGATCACAAATGTTAACTCACACCCTTTACAATATTAATCCATGAATAATTTTTTTGGGGTAGTGGTCCAAGTTACTCTGCAGGAGGTGGTGGTGGAGATTGGACGGGCCGCAGGTATTACATATTGTACAGGGAGGTGGCAGCTCTAGTCTCCAGTGGCCCGTAAACTGGCTTATGTCATTACCTACAACGTACGACTGGGCTCCCTCTTGGCTATTGGCAGGCAGTGAGCGGCCTCCCTGTGGAGATAATCACATGACATGGCAAAATGATGAGGAGAGGGAGAGAAAGAGATAAATTGAGAGTAGACAGATAGAGAGAGAGAGAGAGAGAGATGCAAACAGAGAGAGGGAAGGAGGAGGTGAGAAAAATAAGGTAAATGAGAGAGAGAGAGAGAGAGAGAGAGATAAGGGACAATGAAGAGAGGAGCTGAAAACTAGACAGGCAGACAGACAGACAAGAAGGCAGACACACCTCATACATCACAAAGAAAAATTAAAAATTTCTTACCATGCCAAAAAATATATAAAATACCTACAAACTTTCACGTAAATTTCTCAAAGTTGCTGTTGGGAAATTTAAAAGGAATCAAAATACATTCCATTGCACCTTTCTCCGATATAATTCCTTCACGGAGGCTGGAAAACATTGGATCATGGACTTTAAGAAGGAGTAATGTTGTATGTTAATATAATCTTTATAATTTCTGTAAAAATCTGACTGTCTCTTAGAATGTGTTGTAGAGATAATAATGAGAGAGCGATAATATCAATGTATTTTTTTACTCTTTATTTTTGAAGGGAAAATTCGATGTTTACATGGGCAAAAGTCATGTAGTTAAACATAATACAATATCTATGGCACTAACCTAACCTAACCTAACCTAACCTAGCCTAGCCTAACCTAACCTAACCTAGCCTAACCTAACCAAACCTAACCTAGCCTAACCTAACCTAACCTAACCTAGCCTAACCTAACCAAACCTAACCTAGCCTAACCTAACCTAGCCTAGCCCAGCCTAACCTAACCTAACCTAACCTAACCTAACCAAACCTAACCTAACCTAACCTAACCTAACCTAGCCTAGCCTAACCTAACCTAACCTAAAAAACATGAAGAATTGTACACCTTGATAGTGTTGTAATATCAATTTAATATTCAGATATATAACAACATTAATATATTGTATGTAATTTACAGAACACTTCACTTAATTTCATTACATTAACTGGACACTGTACATGCAAATGAGAAAGATGAATATTAATTGATAAAGACAAGGAGACAAATTTTAATAGTATTTGTTGATCATTATTATTTTCTCATTGATTTTCCTTTCCATGTTTATTTATTTTTAACAGTAACACGAGAAAACAGTTTATGTAAAAGGTGTACTTTAAAGGTGATTAATTCATTTGACGCCAATTTCGGTCCACCTGGTCAAATGGCCAGGTGGACCGAAATTTGTTTTTTGAGAGAATCAACGAGACTCTGAGTGATGCCGAATATATGAATTCCAGTCAGAACACTCAGCGTCTTCACCAGTTCCAGTGTTGTAAAATGAACAAATTATTTGTGTCTGTTTATACAAGCCAAGAAAACAGTGAGCAATGCTTGATATTATATCTTTTGAAACTAAGAAACTGAACTATCCTAGAATATGTAATACGATTATGTAGTGATTGTTTATCAGACTATAGCTCGCAGCCCAGAGAAGAACAGTAAATATAGCATCGACCGGAAACACAGTAGTACGCCCACGTAAGTTGACCCACTCTTCGTAATTAAAGTGAGATTAAGACCTGACCTAGTAGAGGTCACAGTCACAATGAACCTGAGTTCTCACCGCCACGTGATCAGTCAAACCGGCGTCATGACCGTGTTAATCTAATAAACTGCACACCAGCCCGCACCTGTTCGAAAACAACTGTCTCGACACACCCAGATTAGTGTTAATTTGTGACGACATCTGCCAGCTTAACACCAGCAATATAAGGGACCGACAGCTCCTTCCCAGAGAAACACAGGGAGAGAGAGTACTCAGAGGAAGGCGGAATCACGCTCGTCACTAGTCGAGGTCGGGAGGGAGACTTCCCTTCCCAGCACCGAGTCCCCAGCTAGCAGAGCCTCCCACAGGAGACAGAGTCCAGCACCACTCTCTTCAGCAGCATCTGCAGACATTCCCCAGCCGCTGGGCCTCCCTCAAGTCACACGTGAGTCATTGCCTGAGCGATCCATTGGTGAGTTACTTTCGGTGAGAAATGTAACCATTTCATTTTTGTGTCCGAGAGTCATTGTCGATTAACGTCAATATATTAATATGTCCATGCCATTGAGTTAACTAATAAATAGCTGTACTTAGAATTAGTGTTTAGAAGTTTCCCCCCTAAGAATATAATACCAAGTTAAACAACCAAATGGCCAAGCTGCCAACTTTCCTCACTTTACAATCCTACAGCTATAACTATTACTTATTATATCTACTCGCGAGTTCACTCTTATAACTAAGAGATCTTTAGTTGTTGAAGGGCAGTAATAAATCACGTCAACAGTGTAAATTAAGTAATAGAAGCACCCGAGTCCACCTCTACCAACGACACTGGTCATGATGGGGAAAGTAGTTGGGACTGTATACATGAGACAAATATTAAGTTACCTTTAAATAAAATGCTAACGAAATAACACTGCGTCGATGAGGTACGACAACTCAGGGAAACACGTTGAAGAAATCGTAAAGCTGACTCTCCTCCAAAGATGATTCAGTTCACATGGCAGAGGTAAGGGCTCACTCTACCTCCTTATCCACCCTACTCACCAAGCCTGTCACCTCCGGCCTTTTATCTGTTGCCGAAGATGAAAGCCGAACTTCGTGAGTGGAATGGTGATCAGATGATAGTTGTTGTGGGGGAGTTTTTGGAGGACAGAGATTCCGCGTTCAAACCAATAGAGGATATCTAAGCTGGAGCATCACGTGAGGATATCTAAGCTGGAGCATCACGCGAGGATATCTAAGCTGGAGCATCACGCGAGGATATCCAAGCTGGAGCATCACGTGAGGATATCCATGCCGGAGCACCACGTGGGGATATCCATGCTGGAGCACCACGTGAAGATATCCAAGTTGGAGCATCATGTGAGCTTATCCAAGCTGGAGCACTAAGTAGGGATATCTAAGCTGGAGCATCACGTGAGGATGTGTATTGAGCTCTGAAGAGACTTGAAAATATGAGTGAACAAGGATGCCTCCTGACACACATCACCAGGGCTGCCACTAAGATACGAAAACAGCTGTCTTCCAGTTACTAGAGTCACACTGCTTGGTGATCACTGGAGCTAATTTGTCGGGACCCTTCCTCGAGCGAGGTCAGATGATGTCTCGACACCATTCAGGTCGTAGTCGGCCAAACTGTGAGTCCTCCATCTGCTGATATTTTACCTTCAGTAAATGCTGCCGCTGCTGCTGCTGCTGCTGCTGCTCCTCTCGGTGTGGATGATGAAGACGGTGATAACAGATGCGATTAAGTTTAAAAATTCAGTTTAAAATGGAAAAGATCCTAACATAAATCTCGTCATTTCCTCCCGTTTCCTCGAGGGGAAGTGAGACATAAGCTTGTAAAATTCACTAAATACATTTTTCGATCCCTACAGACTTCGTCCCAGATTATTCCTTCAAAAATATGTCAGGTCACTTGAAGATGATGCCTCCCCTTCACTAGGTAACAGTGACTTCTGATATTGTTTAAATATTATTAGGCTTCTAAATATTGTAAATGTATTGTGGTATAAGCAATAACCAGATGAATCTTAAAGGAAATTGAGATTTTGAGTTTGTCATATCGCGTGCATCACCTTGGAGGGAAGGAACTCTGCCTTGGGCTGGGCGGAGACGGCTAGTTTCATGGTCATTTGCTTTTCATTTCCCACTTTGGATGTCGTTTCCTTGTCGATTATCGTATTATATGAACTGCTGAGGCAAAGTGCGTTGGGTTTATTTCTTGTTTGTTATCGCCTGCCTTTTGTATGTGTGTTTGTGTGGGTGACGGTGTGGGGTGACGGTGTGGGTGAGGGTGTGGGTGAGGGGATAATCTTTCTTCAGTCAATCAAGAACAACTACATGAAGATTCGCTGTTCATTAGCTGTCATTTATTAATTCTTAATGCTGTAATGGATATGTTCTACTACGTTACTCACCTTCCATAACAAGGTTCTGTACTCTGAGCAAATAGACATGACAAATAAAGGTAAAATTCAATAAATCATCTTTGACCGCTGAATTCCAACTAATTTATGTTTAAAACGTCAACCATTCTAGGACGTGGTTTAAAAACAGCTATAAAATCCAAAAATTAGTTTTATATATAGAAATTTATAACATAAATATCCTACAAAATTGTTTTATACATTTCAACTAACAATAGGAAAGGGGAAATAATTCTAGGGTACGGAAATTGTCTATTAAAATATATCCGCTTATCCAGTGAAATCGAATATATATCATGTTTAGAGAAAACTGCTGTTTGATGATCGAAGGAAATTTTTGTTTAAAGGGAGAACTACGACGCCGAAGCAAGGTGTCACGTGTTACAGCCAGTTATAACGACGAAGACCAAAAACTCAAGAGCAAAACGTTCATATAAACGTTTCCTCCACGTGTCCTATAGGACTGAGGGAAGCTAGTTCATGTACGGAGATGCACTTAAACACGTTCTTACGAATCAAATATAATTTTAGAGGTCCCTTGTGAGTTGTTACCTGTCTACCAGCACACGGAAGTTATCACATAAGATGTACCTAGTAAGTCCATGTTTCCTCTGAAGACAGATGAATCTTTGTTTAACGGGAAAGACAGAATTTACAGACAAGATTCATCCATGTCAATTAAGTTGAAAGTTTATTTGTTTTATAAATACATCTAAAATTCATCTTTATATTGTTGTTTTTTGTTTTACCAATTCTAGAGGTTTTTGATCAATCAACAAACGCATGGAAGCGAGTCGTGCCAGAGCTGATGATGATAGAGAATAAACAATCACCACCATAATACCAACAGTCTTTCTCAGGCGATATAATTCATCTTTTTACATCGAATAACAACTTAAAACATTGCTCTACCGAAGACTCTGGGAAAAAAAGTTTGATGTAATTAAAGTTGGTCACTGATATATCGTGTGATTGACAATAAAACATTCCAACGCGGCATGTTCTTCGACTTCGGAATACACTTCGTTAAACAACACTTTGAGAGCGAATCCAATAATGCTGATGAGTTCCATTAATTACAATAGTCACATGAACCTATAAGTACTTAATTCAGTTGGACATTGGAGTGTTCATGTACACTTCTGTATATGTTTTTCAGCAACAACACTGCCAGAAGTAATGGAGGCGAATCTTAGGAAATCTTTTCACTTCTCGATATGTCCTTAGATGGATGGTGTGCATGACTGATGGGCACAGCTTGAGTGGTACAGCTTAGGTAGATACAGCTTGGGTGGTACAGTTTGGGTGATACAGCTTAGGTGGTACAGATTGGATGGCTACAAGCTTGGGTGGCTACAGCTTGGGTGGCTACAGCTTGGGTGACTACAGCTTGGGTGGCAACAGCTTGGGTGGATACTTGTTAATAGTAATGAAATTATATATTAATTATAGTAACAAATGTGGTAAATTAACTGTAGAATTAATAATATTTGTTCAGTGAAGTATACATGAATGCTAATTAACAAAATAGTTTACCTGTACTGGGAAATGATGTTTGTTTTCATTTTATCGCCCACATGACTCGTAATATGAAACAATCATAGTAAAGGCCAGGGCATAGGTTGAACGTGACATTTTATGTAACATGGAACAATATTCAATTAGTTCAGTTTATATTACATGATATTTTCCCGTTAACTGGATATTGCTACAGAATGTTTGTATCATGTACTGTACTATACATATATTGTTAGTTTTCTCTTATTTTTTTAAACTTTTTTTATATTGTAAAGACACATTATAATATGCGGTGGTGACATCTTGAGGCTGTACAGTATATTGTGCCATTGAGTGAGAGGGAAGACGATGTGATGAATTCCATTGGTTGTGTTTAATAAAGCATAAGTAGAGGTTACAATCGTGTCACATGGGACTATATCATTATTTAACAATCTGGAAGACCTTGTTCTGTTAATACCAGTGACATATGAAACCAATTCACGAGAAAACATTTAAATTGTAAGTTAAAAAATAAATAAACAATCTTAATTTTAAGTGACCATCGTCCTGGTCTATTACAGTGGAGTGCTCTTTGGCCTCTCAGCTCGTGAGGTTTGACTGGCTCGCCATATTTGGTACTCAGCGGTTTAAACTTTACTATAACATTTGGTATGGAACTTGACAAGGCCAAAGCCAGCAGTGTACTAGCAAGGCTGTAAAGTTATTATTCATATTCTGTGTTGATTTATCTAATTTAACCAAATAAACTGTATACATCTCAGATCATGAAGTACCCCTGTTGGAGTGCCCCAAGGTTCAGTACTTGAACCATTGCTATTTATTGTATACATAAACGACTTAGATATATGCGTAGACAGCAACATCAGTAAATTTGCTGTCATTAAAATAGAGCGTGTAATTAAATCTCACAAGTACTCCGCAAAACTACAGAGAGAACTAAACAGACTTTTCGCCTGGTCTGAAAAATGGCAGATGAAATTTAATGCGGACAAATGTAAAGTTCTTACTCAAGGAGATGTAAACAAAACGCAGATATCAGATGAACCACGTTGTTATAGAAAAATCCGACTGTAGCTCGTTTATTAGTTCCCTGTATTTCCTTTATTAGATTTACGAAGCATTAGAACAGTAATTACATAAAGTATAGCACCTTAATCTAATAACCTCTATTTTTGTCCAGTTCAGTTTGTGGATAATTAGATATATTATTTAAACCACTAGCTTTCGTCCGGAGGTTGAAGTAACATGGGTGTGTGTGTGTGTGTGTGTGTGTGTGTGTGTGTGCGTGAGCGTGCGTGCTTGTTTGTGTGAGATTTACTCTGTATATGTTTGTTTATATCCTTCATTTTCGCTCATATGCTTTAATATATATGTGGACGAGTACGTTTTTGGATGACATTCATTCGTGAACTGAAACGCAAAAAAGATTATGAAACGAAGATATAAATAAATTTTATTGACACATATAAACAAACTCCTAAGACGAAGAGGAAAAAACTTCATCACTCCTTCATTTAAAGCTTCCTCCTGGGAGCTTTCCCCGCTTAGTAACAGTGTTCCCGGCAAAGCTGTAAGTTTTAAGAGGATTTTCATTCTGTACAAAGCCGACTGTCGGATCCCTTGGCCAGCTGTCTTTGCAAGTTCTTCCCTGACAACTTACCAAACTTGAAATTGATAGCGAAGTTTTGTTACTTTAAGTACACCCATTTTACCGTTCTCGCTGTATAAGGGAGGACGATTCTCACTTAGTACCCCCACCTAAAGCTGGTCACACACACACACACACACACACACACACACACACACACAGTTCATTATCTCCTTCACATTTCTATTCACCTCACACTGGTTCATCTCCAAAACTTGTCCATGTCCTTGACCACGTGTAGTACATCCAATGACGCCTTCACAGTTTCCTCCTCTACCTGTTAAATTCTCTCTATTCCCTGTACTAACTACTATAACACACTCGTTATTTTATGTTAATTGGTCTTCTTTAGTATGGTGAAGACCCGTAATTTTGTCATTTTACCCGGGCCGGAGTGGTGTTGACGTCACCCATGCTTGTGCTATTGGTACATTTTGTTGTTCTTACATATTATAAAAATGCTTTACGACCTTAACATTTAGTTGCCGTATGCTTATGAAAGTTTAGTGCTTACCTACCTTGCTTATTTTGTTTTACTGTATATCCCTCAATGTGAGAGCAGTTTATTGTGTCAATTGTTATTCTTTGAGTCGTGAGCAGCCACAGCCTGCTATTACCCCAGCGGGCCTAGAGGGTTAGGGCCGACTAAACTTACATAGCTAAACTAAATCATTACGTTATTGTCCCTCTCTTGGGAGACCCTGGTAACTCCTGCGATAAACTAAATTACTATGTTGTCAAGAGGGGAGGGGGGGGGGGGTGTGGAGGGGAGGGGTGGGGAGGGGAGTGGAAGGGTTGAGTTGTGAGGGAGGAACAATTAGGCGGTGATGGGAAAGGAGGGGAAGGGGATAGAGGGGGGGGGGTGATGAGTTGAGTTGTGAGGGAAGCACAATGGGAAAGGGAGGGAAGGGGTGGGGTGAGAGGGAGGCACACTGAGGAGGGAAGGGGTGGGGTGAGAGGGAGGCACACTGAGGAGGGGTGGGGTGGGGTGAGAGGGAGGCACACTGAGGAGGGAAGGGGTGGGGTGAGAGGGAGGCACACTGAGGAGGGGTGGGGTGAGATGAGAGGGAGGCACACTGAGGAGGGAAGGGGTGGGGTGAGAGGGAGGCACACTGAGGAGGGAAGGGGTAGGGTGAGTGGGAGGCACAATGGGGAGGTACGGAGAGGTGGGGAGTTGAACGGTGAGGTTAGTCGAAGACCTGTGAGGGAGAGGTGAATGGATGAAGGATAAGAAGTGACTGGAAGGTAGGAGAAGGGATGTAAGTGGGATGAGAGGCAAGGAAGTAAGGGGTAAGGGGGGTGAAAATATAAGGAGGGATGAGGTAAGGAATACAAGCTGTCTATCTGCTTGTATACCCACTTGATATTTATAAGAAGAGATCAAGTCACATATCACTTTCTTTACGTGGGTATCTAAAGTCAACTAAATAATTCATTCAGATGTTAGTTTAAATATTCTCCATTACTACCAGATTTAGTTTCAGTTCTTTATTGTTATTGTAGTGAAGTATTTGTTGACTGCACATAGATAATAATTCTTCAGACTTATCTTGGATATACAACAACAGTTTAACAATGTGATGCCACTGACCTCATCAAGAACTGGGCCATGTTATTTCGCACATCACTGCCACAGAAAATACCTACACTACTGTACTTGAAACTCCGCTGAGCCATGCCCGAGTGACTCTAAAGCGCCGGCACTGTAAACACTGACCTGTTTAACCAGATACTGTAATTCCTGATGGAGGAACTCTGTAAATAAGCTGCCATAAATTACCTTTTCCCATTCAGTGATCTGTTGGTGATTTTGAGACTTTGTTCAACAGTAATGACATAATCTTGTTTTTTATGAAGGTATCTTTCCAAATCTCTAAAACAACAGCAACGACAACTAACACATCTGGGTGGATATCCTACCACCTTCTGTACACACACACACACACACACACACACACACTATATATAGTGTATATAATCAGCCTGCCCAGGCAGCACCATCACCCAGACAAGCTCCCACAAAGGCTCACAAGCAATCCAGCTAGGATAGCCCCATCATGGAAAATATTGCCACAGAAATGCTTGAGGAAGCGCCATCAGAGCAAGAGATTGCTTGGCTTCAAGCCATAAGTTCCCCCCACGCTGGGGACTTTCTTCCCACTATCCAAAATTCCCCAATAAGCAACAGGGCTCCGTGGCCTTACATGTATATACTCTACAAGCGCTGATGACTCCCGTAATAGTGACAACGAAACAACACACAAATGTCTAGAAAGTGGCAGACAGCGGCAATGAGACGACGCGTTACCCCGTCAATCCGGAAGTAACCATTTGTTGTGCGTATTGGTACAGGATGAGCACACTACTTCAAGAATAAGTACATGATATTGTACTATCAAAACTAAAGTAGAGGTTAATAATTCTTATTAAGTGTACTCATTTATATCTGTTGTGCGTGCGTGTGAGCCAACTTTAGGATAACAGTCTGTATAACATGCAGCAGAGCGCTAAATGGAACTACAGTTAAGTACAGTCCATGATATAGAAGTTTCCATGGGTGAAGGCGCACCATTTGGAGAAACATTCGCTTGACATTTATTTTGCTTCTCCAAACATGGTCTCTTGTTTACGGCTATGCCAAGAAGTTTATTGGAGTCTATTTCTTATACTTTACTTTAAAAAATCATCAAATTAAGAAAGAACATCTGCAATAGTAAATTTTTAAAAATGTGTTCTGAAACAAATGACAGTATATTCTGGCAATTATCTGATGATATGAATATAGTTTTGATAACAATAAGAGATATTCTAGAATTTATATTAAACTTTGAAGAAGAAAACTTAACATACAGGGAAAGATTGTATAAATAATGAAGGATAGAATATCTTAAGTATTTACAACTTATGAAAACATATATTAGTGATATCTTAAAGGTACTTTATGCTAAGTTTCACAACAGAACAGAATGCAATAACAATTATGAATATTTAGTAAAATATATCTTAAATTACACTTGTTAGTCATTTTTCTCCCATACAATGTTATATTATCTGTATAATTGAGCATAAAGCTGCATTCTTGGATTTTCTTATGAATAAAACCCAGATGACTTACGATACTAATCTTACACCAGTTCAGTATGTTAGTGTGCCTGGTCTGGTGTACAGTGGTGCCTGGTCTGGTGTACAGTGGTGCCTGGTCTGGTGTGCTGTGGAACCATAAGTAGTACCTCGACGAGTATCGAGTAAAAGAAGCAGTTGCTGGAATAAAGTGGTACTAGGTAAGACCATTGAGCGAGTTTGGTCAATAACACTTTATCATATTAGTGTTTAATGGCGCATATCAGACAAGCGGATGCTGTGGGCCTTTTGTATATCATTATTACTAAGTAGCTTCTGAGCTTCTGTAGGATGATACCTTGAAAGGCTTTAATAAATTGAACTTTTTGATATACTAATGAAATATTTGCATTATATTGCTTTATCTCATTGTTTTATTTATCTAAATGTGATGGTTTTATCCATATGTTCATTTCATCAATTATTTCCGTATTTTTTTCATTGTCTTGATTTCACCTCAACAGACAAGCTTCATAATCGTAATAAAAATAGAGGCGTTTTCGAAGAGGAATGTGAAGTTCTTATTTGGTGAAGTGAAAATCATATCACAACAAAGGGTATCCCTCTCCTACAAGCCTGGAACATATACAATTTAATGTATTCTGTATTCCGTATAGTTGTGAGAGATGTATGAGTGATGAGTGAGAAAAAGAAATTACTTTTCTTACGCAAAACCCCTTCACTACGAGGACGCCATTTAATTCAGCAGAGAGGGGACCCCGTACACAAGTGGTTAGTAAACTTATATCCCATAAGGAGTTTCCCTGTGTGTTCCATTTGTGTGATAGTTTAACACTCCTCGAATTGTGACGTGTGTCTTGGGTGTCTCCTCCATATACAGGAACAGGTTTAAAATGTTATTTAGGCGTAGTTGTTATTTTATACACAGTGAACATAACATTCTGACCTAAATTGGTATATAAATGTTTCAAACCAGAAACTATAAAAGGCAAGGGACTAACTTCTCACTCACATTAAGGTCCACTTATAACTTCGAGTTTTGTAGACAAGTTGGGGAAATATGTGTATTCTGTTGTATATCATAGTTTTCATTATTTAACTAGCTTTTGACCATTAGCCTTTCACCTCTTGACCTCTGGCCTTGAAGGATACAGCTTTGTGTATAAGTTGTACTTTTTAATTCACTGTCGAAGTATTAGTCCAGATTATCAGCAAAACAATGTGTGAAACGAGGGACTCCCGCACCTTTGACCTGTATTAAAAATTAATTCCTCTGTTATTTTTATCTTGTTTCACACTACGTACAAACCTTCTACATGTAGTATGAACACTTAAATGTCACAAGTTTAAAGTTAATAATATACATATTATATTAATGCAGCACAGTCTGCTTAGTTTTGAATCACGAATGTTTATGAAAAGTTGTGATAACATTCTCTTAGTTACTAGTCCTTTGTTTTATACGAGGTCTTAGTACCGCTTCAAATGACTCACAAGCACTCGCGCCCTATAATATGCAGTTTCTAAAAGGGCCGCACATCACAGATACTTGGCCACTTGTCGTAAATCTCGCTTTCTTCCCCACATGACTGATGGGAAATGAAATTAACTGCATTGAATAGTTATGACACCAGGAAAATAATATTATGATATAGGTTTAGCGATACTTTCTTGATCGACTCTCTTCCATCAATGTGAATACGAGGTCTCACATCACCACCAACACTGTGTGGAAATTCATAGTCACAGAAGCAAAGATCAAGGGTGTTGATGTATATGACAAATGGTGAAGTATAGTTAGAGTGTCAGAAATAGTGTGGAGGAGGAGGGTGTATGGAGGCCACCACATTAGCAGCCTACAAACCTCAGCTTGCTGGCATTGGTCGTGGGGTGCACATAAAATACCTTTATCTCCTCGTAACTGCAGAATAAACTGAGCTGGAGGAAACATATTGGCAGCTTGAGAGTCAGACGACGGTAAAGGCAGGCGAGAGCTCAGTAATCTTGTCTGGGGTCGTTAAGTCCTTCTGGCGACTCACAGCTGCACCCAAAGGAACGCGATTATGTAGCTGCTGTGAGCTATGTTACTGTTTTGCAGTTGTGTTGTGGCCTCAGAGCTGTGTTGTGGCCTCAGACCTATATTGTGGCCTCAGACCAGTGTTGTGGCCTTAGTGCTGTGTTGTGGCCTTAGTGCTGTGTTGGGGATTTAGTGCTGTGTTGTGCACCTAGTGCTGTGTTGTGGCCTTAGTGCGTGCTGCAGCCTTAGTGCTGTGTTGTGGCCTTAGTGCTAAGTTGAAGCCTCAGATCTGTGATATGGTCTTAGTGCTGTGTTGTGGCCTTAGTGATGTGTTGTGGCCTTAGTGCTGTGCTGTTTCCTTAGTGCTGTGTTGTGGCATTAGTACTGTGTTGTGGCATTAGTGCTGTGCTGTGGCCTTAGTGCTGTGCTGTTTCCTTAGTGCTGTGTTGTGGCCTTAGTGCTGTGTTGTGGCCTTAGTGATGTGCTGTGGCCTTAGTGCTGTGCAGTTTCCTTAGTGCTGTGTTGTGGCCTTAGTGCTGTGCTGTCACTCCTTCGCTGTGTTTTTACATCAGTTGCGTTGAATGTGTTATGCTGTATTGTTGTTTGGCCACACCTGTGTTCTCACCTGTGTCGCTACAGTACTGTATAACAAACTGTAAACTTCGAACTGAATTTAAGTTACCTCTTTAGCTTTGGGTCTTCAGTTGTAGCTTAAGTTTTACCTTTCCTAACACTCATGGCCGCTAGCTATAAACTGTCCCGGGATTACTATCTGGGTGTCAAAGTTTCTTTTGATCTTTGCCTGTTTCTGTGTTTAGGTTTAGTGTAACTGATTAACACCACGTGGTCAGAAGATGGTGGTTAGTTCCCAGGGGTGCTTATCTCTACAGTAGGTGTGGACCTCAGTGGTGGGTCACGCCTCTCGCTAGTACTGTCTAGTGCTGAATTCACTGACTTAAACATTGTTATCACTATTCAATACTGATCCTACTTCCTTCGGAAACGAAATTGTCACTTTGGCGGGATTATGTTAAGGTGGTGAGGATGGGTCATGGAGAGGGACTTGGGGAATGGACGAACATTGACCGCGGCAGCTCTGCAGCAGAAGGGGACGCCCAAAAGGTCTTGACCCTCCGGTGGTCAAGGATGTGTGTGTGTGTGCAATGTGTGCATGCATGCGTGGGTGCGTGAAACCTCTTACCGTAGGCCAATAACAAAGCTATTAGTACTTATTGTTGAGGATTTCTAGTAACAGCTTGAGATTGATAACAATGTTCACTCGTGGTAAGGAGTGAGAGGTGGCAGTGTGAGTGGTACACCCTAGTCATGATGGTGAGAGGATGAGAGGAAGAAATTATTCTGAAATGTGATGAAGCGAGGGAAGGAGCTGGAAGTTAAGATGTGATTTTGAAAAGTTTATTCAAGGATCAGTTAAATTTTCGTGACTTTTTCATGGTTTTTTTCCTGACGTGGATGGCGACAGTGATGGCAGAATTATACAGGGAATAAAATATTGATAATGGATCTAAAATCATTTTATTGAACTTTAGATCCGGATCGTGTGGAAATATTTGGGACGGATTCATAAAGATGGAAAAATATAGGTAAATAATTTGGATATATAACTGAATAGTATATATAAAATTATATTATCCATAAATATATAAATCATTTGAGTTTAATATGTTAGTGTGGACGTGTTGAAGAAAAAAAATGCACAACTCAAAGCTCATGTATTTTACTCTTAATGACAGACGAGAATTTTACTCAACATTTGGATTATAAAGCAGCAACAACATCAACAAAACAACATGCAACAACAACAACAAAACAACATGCAACAACAAGTAAAAAAAATATTCAAATATGCTTACGAGGTTTATCTTCAAAGGCAAAACTTCACCGCAACACAAACAACACATTGGCTGTTAACTGTAAAGAAACTCTGAACAGATACGAGCTGAATACTGCTGGGAATTTGGTCACAGTAAACATGTAGGAACTGACGGGAATCAAATTAAAAATGTCGGTGTTGATGGAGGGTGTTGATGGAGGGTGTTGATAGAGGGTGATGATGGTGGGTGTTGATGGAGGGTGATGATGGTGGGTGTTGATGGTGGGTGTTGATGGAGGGTGTTGATGGAGGGTGTTGTTGGTGGGTCTTATTACAACTATATCTTGTGCTAGTCAGGCCGCACCTCGATTGTGCTGTTCATTTCTGGTGCCCCTATTACAGAATGAATATCAATTCACTGGAGTCGGTGCAGCGAAGAATAACGAAATTGATTCCGTGAGATAGAAACCTTCCATATCAAGACAGATTAAAGAAACAATACTTGCATTTCCTGGAAAGACGAAGAGTGCGGGGAGATATGATAGAAGTATTTAAGTGGGTGAAACTAATCAATAAAGGGGATATAGATAAAGTTGTTATAATATCCGAGCAGGATAGGACTCGTAGCAACGGATTTAAGTTGGATAAGTTTAGGTTTAGGAGGGAGATAGGAAAGAACTGGTTCACAAATAGGGTGGTGGACGAGTGGAACAAGCTTAGCATCTTTGTAGTAAGTGCTGGAACGCTGGAAAGTTTTAAAAGTAGGCTAGATAGATTCATGGATGATAGAGAGTGGTAGTAACCTCCTTATTTTCTTATGTTCTATGTTCTTATGTGACATAATTTTTTATCATGATTACCTCACTGTAGAATAACATACTGCTGCATGCATTATTGGTGTCAAAGTTTATTTCTTCCATATCTTGCATTTTTAATAAAAAGTTCAATGTTAGTTACATAAAAGAAACAAAGTAATAATTACTAAGCCCTCCACGTAATGGTAAATTATATTCACTGCATCTCTGGTGTGTTTCCTGGCTAACTTAGGAGATATATATGTCACAGTAATTACCTTCATAACCTTACCTGTTCTCTTAGGTGATTTAAGTCAATCCTGAACCCTTACACAACAGAACATAATGTTACTGTGAAAATCATAAAAGTGAATTTGCAAAACACACTCACACACACAAACACACACTCTCACACACACAAACACACACTCACACACACTCACACACACTCACACACACACTCACACACACTCACACACACAAACACACACTCACACACACTCACACACACTCACACACAATCTCTCTTTTTCTATTTTTCACCATGCTCGGGGTCCTCTGGTTGCCGAGTTTCGTCCTGCCCTTTCATAGTATCTGGGCGGGGGACTCCTGGGAAGGGTCTGCTCTCTTTTATTTATTCAGCTGAGGACTCTGCCAAGGTACAAGTCCTCTGGGTCTGGATCGTGAAAATCATACTAATTTTTCTTCGAGTCTTTAGTTATGTTAACTTTGTACAGGATCTTATGTTAAGAAGTGTAATAAGAGAAGTGTGTGTTCTACTGTGTACGTGTGAGTCGAGCCTTTCATCCTTGGCGCGCGGAATTATAGACAGTGATTTGATATAAAGGGTAATTTTTATATTGGATTTCTAACCTAACCTAACCTAACCTAACCTAAGCCACGCTAGCCACCTGTCTTTTCGTCACGTCCTTCAGTGCAGCAGTTTTATCATCTAAATTATTTAATGTAAAGGAAAAAAAATTCGTTCTAATTGAAATCACTCCATTGAAACATAAAAACCTTGAAAACAAGTTACCAGTTATACCGAGAAATAAAAACCACCTACAAATCAGAAGCCAAAAAAAAAAAAAAAAAAAAAAAGGAAATCTGACCTAATGAACCTCCCAGACGGTGTTGTTGACCCGACCCAATTAACAAGGTCATGCCGCCTGGGACACGGAACAAAGGGAGTAAGTGACACGTGACATACCTCAAAATACTGATATTTGATACACTTGACCTGTGTTAAAGAGAGTGAATAATGTAGTTTAAAAGATGCATTAGTTTAAGGAGTATATTGGCCGTAGGTGAACCATAGAAGACAATAAAACCTTCTTCAGTCAACCATCAGTATAACCTTCTTCAGTGTAACCCTCTTCAGTGTAACTTTCTTCAGTATAACCTTCAGTGTAACTTTCTTCAGTGTAACCTTCTTCAGTGAAACATTCTTGAGTTGTTAACCTTCTTCAGTAAGTTTGGCCATATAATAATTCCATCATGGTGAGAACACAGAGGTGAGGGTGACTGCCCCATCTCTCCCTCCCTTCAACCACTAATTACTTGACTTTCAACTAAGCCTCGAGGAGCTGTGTTGTTGCCAGATAACAACCGCCGCTCTCTACGTGCCAGTCCCTAGTTGCTGTCCTGTTGTGCTGCCATGGTGCTGTCTTGCTATGTTAACATTACGCAAATCACTTGTTGTTGAGCTGCCATATTTGTTGTTAAAATGTTTGGTGCTGATGTGTTAGTCGTTTGCTGTTATGTGGCGTTGCTGTGCTGGCCTTGTGCTGTTGTGTAGCGTTACTGTGCTGGCCTCGTGCTGTTGTGTGGCGTTACTGTGTTAGGCTCGTTTTATTGTTTTTCTTATCGTTATTAATAAAGTTATATATATACACCAGCAGTTTGTCGCTCACCCGCTTGAACACACAACATCCAAGTTATCGTGTTTCCGTCTCTTTAAAGCTTTAGTCCTCAAACAGACAATTTCTTCTACAAATATTTAAACATTCATATACGAACTGAGTGAAAGTGCTTAGGAAATCTAATTTACTTAACTATTTTCCTATTATTAATAATGTTCAGCCAATATACTGTAGATAGTTAAAAAAGTTTAGTATCTTAAAAAATTTTGACATCCACATAGGTGGGACACAGCCGGAATCCTAGAATAAATCCTTCTATCTTTCTGTCAATGATAAATCACGGTAGTTTTATGTTTCCGCCAACTTGTACAACATTATTTAAATACTAAAAGCAACGTTGGCTACTCTTAGGAGGCGCCACTGCTATACCGCTATTCATCTTACAAAAACAAGTTGTAATGGAGCATAAGAAAAATATGTTTTTGGCCAGCGTCGAAAATATGTGGCGACTTCCAGCTTGCTGGAATCACTCTCGGGGGAAAATCAGCTGGGTTGGGCTTGGCGGACCAAAGAAAAATTCATAAAAAAAAAACAAAAAAATCTAGAACCATTTATAGTTTCATACCTAAAGGAGCTTATACCACCATAACTATATGTTTCAGAGAGGTGAGCTCTCCCCTTGACACAGTAGTTGATGTGCATGAAAAAGTTCCTGGCTGTATGTTGAACGAAATGAAAATCGACAAGGTAAAATAGCCCACGTCAAGTGAAACTGCCACGGTGGGAGTATTTTATCAGGGCTCTTTTGTTCACAATAGAGCCCTCGTTATTGCTCTTTACTTTTTACCATCTCTCGTGTATAGTCTTTCAATGAGAATGAGGATTTTTTAATATCTAGAGAAGACAGAGAGAGAGAGAATGAAGGAGAGAAACCTTCGTGTGAGTTTCACGATTTAACAGTAATTGATAAGAGGGTCCTTCTTAATGGGCAATCAGGCCTATGAGAGCAACTTTCACTCTCAAAACGAAAGGCTGATACTACTTCCCCATCGATAAAAACTGTCTTTATCTATAGGTGCTCTGAATACAACACAGGTATAGATGCAGACGATCCTTAGAGACATTTATCATGTTAGGTACAGCTGTGGACAACAATTACGTCAACACTTTCTGGCAATATCTGACATTTACTTGAAAGTCATGATAATAAGGGTGACCTTTTAAAATATATTTGCCTTGAGACTTTTATTTAACAGACTATATGGGAGATTGTAGAACGTTATATAGAGGTCCGTTAGCTGTTAAACCTCCATATAATGGATTGTAGAGTTAGATTGATGTCAGTTAAATGTAGGGTTTTCTGTACACGATTTTTTTTAGTATTATTAACTGCTTTTCCGTGGTGTCATTCAATTTCAATATATTAGGAAAGCAGCGTACTCCTGCTATAAGCCACATAATATATAACCAGCCATAGAAGCCTCATACGCCCTTTTTGCACTTTACTCCCATTACTTTTCAGTTTATTTTGAACGGAATTCAAACCTCGAAACCATTAAGTATATCATTCGAATCAGTTTCATAAAAAGTAATATTATTGAAACAATACTCGAGACACGCTTCATAACAGGTAGACAAAGTGTGTGTGTCGTACAGGTCATTTCAGAAAAAAATATGTGAGTCAATAGAGCAACTATTAATAACTGATGATATTACAACATATACACGGTAACATTATCAAAAACGGAATGCCGTACTACTAGAAGACAGTTTGAGAGCTTTATGGGTTCGAATACCGTAAGACACCCATATTCATACCTACGGTTGGCTGTTCTGGATAATTTAATATGACTGAGTATTTTGGTCATCTGTCGGTGTAATATCTGCAAGTCTGTAGAAATAATCTGATGGAATGTCGATTTATAATGAGATGGTGTCAAAGATTTTGACGCAGTTGTAAAATGCAAAATATTGTCTATTTATTATGAATTTCCGTGGGAGTAAAATGCAAAAACGGGTACTACCAAGAATTGAGGGAAGTTTGAATATAATTTTACAATTTGTAGTTTGAATTGTGTATTATTCTGGTGATAGTCTGACCTGTCGCCGCCGTCGCTACCGCAGCTATCATTACCGCCACCATCTCCACCACCAACACCACCGCCACCACCAACGCCGCCGCCGCCACCAACACCGCCGCCACCACCAACACCACCGCCACCGCCAAGCACTCTGATTCAAATTTGCCTCTTAACTCGCTGGAAAGTCGAAGTGTTCCAACGTCAGATAGCAATCTTGAATAGTGACAGCGATAAATTACGAAGCCTGGTTCTTGGTGCTGTAGTTTAATTGAATTCAGGAGATTTGCATTCAGAATCCCGCGTATCCAGGTTTACACGTACTTTGTGGTAGTTGCCTGAGCCTAGAAATTAATGATTCAGAACCAACACTGGAATCATCTTTCTTGTGATGTTTGTAATGGGAGCTTCGTGGTTATTTTTTTCGTAATGAACGAGATTAAATAGAATAAATTTGTACTATTTTCGAGATGATTTGTTTTAATATTTGTTAAAGAAGCTAGTTATAAGAAGTCAGAAGCACGCATTCACGCACGCACGCACGAACGAACGAGATTACCAAATTGCTTAACAATTCACCCCATTATTATTAACATTTACAATACGGAAGCAACCCTATGACGCCCCCCGGCAGCCTCATACACTATTACCCTCACAGAAAATTCTCAGCTCTTGCCTGAACCATAATTGACACACAACAGTTAAGCTGGGATGGAAGACTATTAAGACCAGTCAGTTTTAGATAAATATTTTGGCTGGTAATATTATTCCAGAGTGGAAAAGTCGGGTTTGTTTGTCATCGTGGAATATCTGGCGAAATGGAATTGTGTCACAGTATTAAGCAATATACTTTTTGAAATCAGACGTTCCCTTCAGTGTGCCAGAACTCGCTGACGCTCCAGATGGCCAGCTTCAAATTTACTGGAGACTAAACCCGGTAATATAATCCCATAACCAAGATTTCCCAGTTCCCTAATATTATATATACGGTGAGTTTATTTACCAACTGGATAATATCATAATAGTTTTCCTTCTAACTCTCTCATTTCCTTCCTTTTCTTATGAATTATATTAAGTTACCTTCGTAATGTTTATGGTAAAACTTTATTTGTTTCTTAACAAGTTAAATGTCTTTTACATATTCTCTCTATCAAAAAATACGTGGATAGTATGCTTTATATTTGTATTACAGTAATCTCGTAAAGGATAACATTATTATCAGGTATCTAAAAACAAGATATGGAAAATAATAAACTAATTGTATTACCAAACAGAGGAAGATATCGAGAGACGTGTTTACAAGGCAGGAGAGTCTGTATGTCTTTGCTCATGTTCAGCTTCCCTTCTCTCAACATCACGCTGCCGTAATTCCGTGTCCTCTACCTTCTCGTACGACTCTCATACTTTCACATGTAAAGTGTTCTCATCAATCTCCCCTCCTGATTCGCCGCTCACATTCCACACTTTCACATTTATTGCATGAAAATTATTGTGCAATATCTTCCCTCCTGCCTTCAGCATTACCTTAGAAACTTGATCAAATCCAATTCCTTACTATATTCTACATTTAACCATTCAATATTAATCAATTCCTCCCCTTCTTCCATTCATCCTTTGCCCACTTTAAAGTCAGGTATTACAACGTTATTAATTTGTGCTCTGGTTATCACCTCCAACTCTTCCACATTCTTACCACTGCGTCTCAATTTAGATGTACACAAATATACTTATACACGATCACACCCATCATAAATGTAATGTGAAAAAATTTAGAACCAGTGTATTTAAGACGAGTGTCTGGTTGCAGCGGCATAATTGTTGTCGAGACTGAAGTCGTTATAGATGCTGAGTTGTTATAAAGATGTGAGGCTTAAGACAGGAGGATATTCTGAGATTATGTCAAGAAAACTATCACGTCTGTTTGTACACAATCAGAGAAACTAATAGAACCTGAAAGGATTAAAAAAATTGCTATAAAAAATTCAACACACTCACGTACTGTACTGCCGCACGACACCTGCCCACACGAACTCACCTTCCATGTAGTTCCCTCTCTCGTCTCTTATCACGTAACATTCTTGAATAGTTAATGAGTTTACTAAAAGCGTAATTCTGAAGCGTCGGGAGACATATTCGATGAAATCTGTGATGATGATACGAGGTCGCTGTAGACAATAGCGACCATCATACAGTGTAGACGGGTGGGAAAGAGAACCAGTCACTCTAATTACATTATGGAGTCTGGGTGTCTGCTCACATCACCTGCATGCATTATACCCTGCTTAGGTGATCCGGTGGCTCTTACTCACCTGTGTGCCTTTGTTGCCAATTTGTCCCCTCTCGACCCTCCGCAATTGGCGTCGGCTTTTTTTCTTGATTAGCGCATATATAATTTTTTTTTTCAGCAGTCCTAGACGGTTGTTGCACTTATAAATTTATATAACATCTTATAAGACCAATTGACTCAGAAAACATAGTTTAGGTCAGTCCAGAATGGTAGTTTGAGGCCATCTTGAGTTTCACCCTCTAGAAAATGCTTCTCAAGGGTGATAATTTGGCATCAGTGGTTCCTAACCCGGTGCACCTCAGTTCCTAATTGGTGACATAATTATATACCTTCTTCACTAAGGTTTTCGGCAACTCAGGGTTCTAATAGATTGTGGGACGTACGTTAGTGCATGCGTGCGTGCGTGCAGGTGCGCATTTGTCTGTAATATGCGTTGCTCTTATACTTTTATAATAGGAAATTTTGTTCCACGAGAGAAGTCAAGATGTCTGGTTGGGTATTGACACAATGGAGGTGCAGACAGGGATGAGGGTGCCAGAAAGGTGCATCTGCCTCACAAACTTTGTAAAAAAAATCCCTTAACGGTGACACGGGAAAGGCTTTTATCCAGGAGTGTCAGAAACTTTTGGACTTAGAGCGAATACTGGAGTGAAGAGGTGTTGGCGGTGCATTAATTTAGGAGGAATGGGGGCGTGATACCCTGCTGAAGGTTTGTTTTCACCTGTGTTGTGTTTCACATGTGTTGTGTTTCACCTGTGTCGTGTTTCGCCTGTGTTGTGTTTCGCCTGTGTTGTGTTTCGCCTGTTTTGTGTTTTACATGTTTTGTGTTTCACTGTGTTATGTTTACCTGTGTTGTGTTTCACCTGTGTTGTGTTTCTCATGTGTAGTGTTTCACCTGTGCTGTGTTTCGCCTGTGTTGTGTTTCGCCTGTGTTGTGTTTCGCCTGTGTTGTGTTTCGCCTGTGTTGTGTTTCACCTGTGTTGTGTTTCACCTGTGTTGTGTTTCACCTGTGTTGTGTTTCACCTGTGTTGTGTTTCACCTGTGTTGTGTTTCACCTGTGCTGTGTTTCGCCTGTGTTGTGTTTCGCCTGTGTTGTGTTTCACCTGTGTAGTATTTCACCTGTGTTGTGTTTCGCCTATGTTGTGTTTTACTCTTGAGTTTCACCGGTGTTGTGTTTCACCAATTATGCTGCACTATAGATAACGATTCAGATAACCTTGAAGATTGACCCGCAGCATATTTCACCTGAAGTTTAACTCACCTAACCTAACCTAACCCTCCCCAAGTATCGTTAGGATAGTACTTGTCAAGTGAAAAAGGGGAGGGGGGCTGAATCTTCAAGTGATCCCCTTACTCTATAGATAGCACTCGTTAATAAAGTATCTAGGGACTACCCCCCGTGTCACCTGCTGTCAACAGACCCTCTCCTGGCCCTTGAGTAAAGGAATATAGCAGAAGAATTCCTCTCTTTTTTTATGTGTGTCTCTTTCTCTTTTTGTAACGCGAAGGAATCAATACGTAGCACCCCAGAGATCCAGGGTCACCTCCCACTTAAAAGATACACCAATAATGGATTTCCGGTAAGTGATGAAGGTGGTCCGGGCGTCTTGCTATTGTACAGTAGGCAAACCTCCCCACATACTCACGTTGAAATACTACATGATGTATTACACAGCAATGGTGGCAAGAGCACCATGACACCCTGGTAGAGAGAGAGAGAGAGAGAGAGAGAGAGAGAGAGAGAGAGAGTTGCGCTGGTAATACCGATGGTGTCCTGGTTTATCAGGTTAGACAATGCTGTTGCAGGACTGGAGGTGAGAAAATATTTTTCAGGAATGCTGTAGGTGTGGTTACACTGGAGGCAACAATAGAAGGGCAAGAGGACTGATTACAATGTTTCTTCTGGCATGACCAGGCCCAATATAAACATTAATACATACTAGTACAGAACAGAGAACGAGAAACAATGTAAACTAGATCTTGTGAACAGAGATCTGACCACAAGACGATACCTTGTGATGGGTAAGTGTCAGGACTAACCTCGGTCCATTGTTTACATATATATATCATCATGAATCTCTGTGCTCTCATCACAACCAGTAACTAGTCCACATTCACTCGGTTTTTTACACTTCACAAAACCAAAATTGGACCCTTGATGAAGACTAATCCCGGGCATTAGGAACCTTGAGTACAGAGACAAGTTAAAGCATCTTGTTTTGCACTCCCTCGAGAGACGTAGAGTGAGGGGCGATATGATAGAGGTGTATAAATGGAAGTCAGGACTGAACAAAGGGGACATTACCAAGGTACTCAAACTATCCAACCAGGAGCGAACTCGTAACAATGGTTTTAAATTAGACAAATTTAGATTTAGGCGCGAAATAGGTAAACATTGGTTTAGAAATAGACCAATGGACGAGTGGAACATGTTACCAAATATTATCATTAACTCTGGGAAGAAATGCAAAAGCGTCTGACTCCCAAACGATTGCAGTGGCGTCACGCATGGGTGGCAGTCAGTGAAATGACCATTGTCATGATGGTGATTGATTCGAAAGTTTAATCGGGAGACTTGAGTTCACAATTACATTTATATGATGATCATTTAAATTACAATTAAAATTAAATTAACTTATAGCTTTTACAATTACAATTACAGTTCCCATTTTCTTGTAATTAATTACATTTCAAATAAATTACAAATACAATTACTCCAACCCTGGTTGTGAGATACTTTGTAAATGAGATACGTTGTAATAATATAATTCCGATTATGTTTACAGTCATTTGAATTTTCTTCAGCTAGGGAATAAAGTTACATATAAAGAAGTACCAAACCTTGGCCATGAACTGAGATAATAAGACACATAACACGATGCGTGGAAAAGATAGCTTTATGGAACAAAATGAACGTATATATAATGGTGTGTGTGTGTGTGTGTGTGTGTGTGTGTGTGTGTTATAATAAGTAACAATTTATTGAAAAAGGTATGCAACCCTAAGGCTGAAAACTATACCTTAGACAAAAATGACTTATTACATACAAAGACATGGAGTAGGTGGGTCGTTTAACAATAGTTTCATTACTAAAAGGAGAAGGAACATGATTTGAACATACAAATTATTATAGATTACAGTTGATGGCCCGGGCTGGTCTTTTGTCATACTGTGTGAGGTTACGTAGGCCACGTGATTCGGTAACTCGTCCATTGAGGTTGATACGAAGAACCTAACGTGGTCATAGAGACATCGGGTGGTGTGATGTTCACGTGGTGCAGTAACTCGTCCTCTGGTGTTGACATGAAGGACCTCACGTGGTCATGGAGACATAGGGTTGTATGGTGTTCACGTGGTGCAGTAACTCGTCCTCAGGTGTGGTCATGAAGACTCCGTGTGCTGTGGGGATGTGTCACTCTCACTCTCCGCTAGGTGGTGTTGTGTTATCTCTAGTCAGGTGTAAAACCAGCCCACGGTTGTTCCCAGGGTAGAGTGATTAACTCCGCCTTGTCAGAAGATGGCGGTCGGTTCCCAGGGGTGCTTATCTCACTGGTGGGTCACTGCTCTCACTGGTACTGTCTAGTGCTGAATTTACTGGCTTAAACACTGTTCTTCACTGTTCAGCACTTATCTCACTTCGTTCCGAAACGAAATTGTCACTTATAATTTTGTTGATATCCCGGTGGTGAGGAAGGGTCGGGGAGAGGGACTTGAGGAATGGGCCGAACATGGCCAAGGGGGGCAGCAGGAGCAGCGCCTGACAGGTCTTAATCCTCCGGTGGTCAAGGATGTATTGTAGAGTGTGCGTGCGTGCGTGTTACTTTCTTTCATTCTCCTGTTTTAGTCTCATTTATTTTTCCCTCGTTTTCTTTCTTTTCTTTCAGTATGCTAATTTCAGATGGCCAAGTTATCTTATCAATATTCCGAGTAAATTGAGTTTTAATATTCTTCCTGGCAATTTCCAGTATAATTTTACAGTGTATATTCTTTGACCTTAATATCTAAATTTTTATCAAGAAATACTGTGTGTACTGTACATATTAAACATGAGGGTTAGCCAGGAATAAACTAAATGTCATTTTCATTTCTAGTACAGTTGTTAATTAGTTTTGGCCAATGTTTAATGTTCTCACTTTACTCAATATTATAAAAGAATATATATATTTTTGTGTTGTTTCATGATTTTACTGTGAATATTTATCATTACTCTGTTATTTATTCACTTCCACTGAATATTTATTTTTACTGCGCATATTTTTACTAATAATATCTACTTTTACAACAACTATTTAGAGAGAGAGAGAGAGAGAGAGAGAGAGAGAGAGAGAGAGAGAGAGTTCATCTGTTTTTACTTAGATTATCTTGGTATTATCCATATTCTAGGACGTGCAATAAACGGGCACATAAAAATAAGTAGGAATAAGGTCTGATGATCGCAATGATATATATTTGGCATTGCCGCTAATATTAATTTTGGTCAAGAAACAGGTTGTCTATAAATCATCTGATCCACTGTAAAGATTAATAACTTCAAAAACATTATAAATAGAACTCATCGATTTTATTACACTCGATGAATAAATAATTTGTATTCTTGTATTAGTAAATGTCTATATGTGCAGCGTATTGTAAGTTGTAATCTATCAAATATTTCAGGTTATTACGTTTCAAAATGAGTTATATACTTTATGGACATCCTCTGTATATTTCAAGAGGAATTAACCATCTACACCTAAAAAGCTTAATTATTACGTAAACCATAAACGAATTTAAATGATCTGGTCCAGAATATAATGAATGAGAATCAATTATTTGGTGTTTACAGGAAAAATTAAAGAAAATAAAATCAAGGGAAAAAATATGTAATTTTTGGGGAAACACACAGATATTGAGCACTTATGATGGGATATTTTATAGTACCACCTCGATACTTCTTATCCAAAAGGAATGTTGAAGAAGAGTTTAGAATGACAGGTAGCAAGAAGGTCTAATACTGAGGTGTCGGTTTCTGATTTTGATCGATCAAGGTTGAAATCTCCTGTAATGTAGCAATGTTTCCTCTCTGAACTTACTCCTACTAGGATATTTCGTGTGTCGTTACGTAATTCAATGAAAACACTCTCCATGTACTCCTCCTGAACCTTTAAATCATCTCTTACAGAAGTGTTATACTTGATATCAACATATAGGGCGACACCACCACTGTGTCGTGACGTGTTGACGCAGTGTCTATTATAATTAGGAATGTTATACAAATGGTCAATATCGTCAGTGAGTTTGGTCTCACAGAACCCAAGTACATCAAATTTGTGGGCATTAGAAGATAACACTGATCTAAAAAGGTATCTAGATGAAGAGGAATACTGCTGATGTTATGGCTAATCAAGGAGAAGGAATGAGGTAGTAGGAGACTAGAACTAAACTCGGGGGAGTCAGGAAAGTAATAGTTACAGGTTGGGGTTGGTGTAACTCAGTGAGTTTTGTAGAAAGACACCAGGATCGATATGAGGGAGCATTGTGTCGACACCATGGGTAAAGGGGTGTAACACATACGATCTAGCACATCTAAGGGAATGACACTAACATCACCATTGTGGGAATATTGATACTGATTAAGGAACAGTAAAAACTCAGGGTCACTGAGGTGTGAAAAAGGAAGATCTATGAAAATTATAATAGTGGGGGGTAACGTACTCACAAGTGCTACAACCAACAGAATTAGGAAGACTGGTGCTGTTAAGGTTGATTCCCAGATAGAGTGGGAGCCTGTCACTCGGTTTTGAGGGTTGCTGGTTTCCACCACAGAAGCTTATTATGCAGTGTGGTGTATCCACTCTGACCCAAATTGTCAGTCATGTCTAGGAAACCCGTTTTCATTTACATTACCGATAATACAATACTAACATCTAGCGCTCGGTATCAATACAGGACTAGTATTTAGCTCCTACTAATAATACAGTAATAAATCAATATCTATATAATTATCAATATTAATACAGTATTACTCTCTCAGTGTCTGTAGTACAGTACTTCTTCATGGCTCTCCGTATCAATTTTCTATTCCTTGGCTATTATGTTTTCATTTTTTTAATGTGGTGAGGCAGTTCTTACATCCGAAAGTGTCTTCTCTAAAATGTTGTGCTTGTGTTGTTATCTTCCTAAACAAAGTTATCTTAGCATCAGCTATACGAGAGCAGAGTATAAAGTTTCGATCTTACAATACATTGCACTTCCCATAACCATTCGTTGTGAAGTATCTTGGTCAGAGAACTTATCTGGCATTATCGGGATTATAAAGTCTTCACGATGTTTCCTAGAATGTATTTTCAGCTCTAACGGCCCCTTGTTATTTCATGCTCTGATTCTCTCGCTAAACCGACTGTGATTTCCTTTACTGTGTTGTAATAATTCCGATGTTCCAGAGACTGTAGTTTCAATACATAGTTATCCGTAAAATTGTATTCTTCAGTTGAAAAGGTCTGTTGAACAGGGAGTTACTCAATCATTAAGGAGATATATTGCAGGTATCTGAAGACAAAAACATACCCACACGGCCCCGATATCCCTTCTCTTACCCACGAAAGAATATATACACTCGCCTGGTGCATTAAGGGGTTAGTAAGGGGTCAGTAAGGGCAGTAAGGATTAGTAAGGGCAATAAGAAGGAAGTAAGAGAGCAGATGACCCACCTCTGTGTAGATCTGTTCAGCTTATGCTCATGCGGTTGTTATGGATGCCCTAAAGTGTTTTCCACGACAAGCAGATTTTATCTTTTATAAACCAATCTTTTTCGATCAACTTCGGCACGTGCAGTGACAGTGTTGGGGAAACATCTATCAAAATTTGAGTTCTTCACAGCGTCAATACTCCAACCCTCGTCTCTATATATTTAGAACAATATAATCATAAAGTTACATTTATATTTATTCCTTAAAACCTTAATATCATTATTGAAGTAGGTGTTCACTGGCCGTGTTCTCTGTAGTAAGCTTTATTTTATATTCCATTTCTGTTTCCTCAAATTCGCCCGCGACGGACAATTTACATTAACAGTCAATTAACATGCTGATTCACTCAACCAAACTAATTCACCATGTTAGGCAGCTGTTCGGTGGAGTGGTCGTTATTAGACAGTCACCTGCGTTTAATCTCACCAGTTATAATCTCTGCCTCGGTCACTTTTTCTCATATACTCTCAATTACTTCTGTCAATCTTTAATGAAAATTGGATATAGCAGTAGGGGTATATACAGGTTAGTGATAACTTCCATAGAGGAGCAGGTATATAATAATAATAATACGTACAGGTATAAATGATTAGAATCATAAAAAACTAAGCTAACCTAACCTACTGTAGGAATAATTTAGTTTTATTATGACGGTAAATGATATCTTAAATTTTACCTTATAAAGATGGGTTCACACACCTTGTGTCGTGGTACAGGACTAACAACACGAAAGGGCCTGAGGACGCTGTAATTACTGTGTTTGTCTATAAATATAAAACCTATTGGGAAGAACACTATTGGGTGTTCAGAAAAAACTGTACTACCCTGCTAGCGTATATAAACTTTAGTGATACATTTAGTTTTAATTAAAAAATAATTTGTGATTCATCTTGTAATTGTCAGGAGAAAAAAGTTTACAATAAATTCCTCAGGAACTGAGGTGCTCATAGTGTATTAACTAAAGGTCTCTATTGTCAGTTATATGTTATAAACATCAGGAACAACACTTACCTGTACCAGCAATATCGTAACTGTATATAGATATAACATCGACATGCAATGATATTATCCTGGCAGTAGTGCCAAGGGAAAGCTTCATTAAAACTCTCAGTATATTATCCAGCAATAATGAAGCGTAGACGATATGACATATATATATATATATATATATATATATATATATATATATATATACATATATATATATATATATATATATATATATATATATATATATAAGTGGTCGCCAAATGTCTTGCCATCCTCACATTACCAGTTCTGATACATCTTTGAAAAGCATTTATTCTTTGCCATTGATGAGGTTGTCCTTCACAATAACCTATACAAATTTGTCTTTCTTGGTGTAATAAGAATATATTACTAATTCGTGGTCAGTGTTGTGAGTCATGACACTTAGTTTACTGAATTATTTACTGTGGGCTATTACTCAGAGTGTCTCCAACATTACACTCACTGGAACTGTTAACAACCAAGAACTTACTTTATTGTGTTAACGTAAGAATTTTACTATATATATTATATTATTGTCTAGATGTGACTGCTGGCTATATTTTCGACAGCTGGCTATATTTACGACAGCTGGCTATATTTACGACAGCTGGTTATATTTTCGACAACTGGCGATATTTACGATATCTGGATATATTTACGACAGCTGGCTTTATTTAGGACAGCTGGATATATTTACTGACAGCTGGCTAGCCATATTTGTGATACGTGGCTAGCCATATTTGTGATACGTGGCTAGCCATATTTGTGATACGTGGCTAGCCATATTAGCGATAGCTGGCTATCGTTACGACAACTTTAGACGACCGAACAAATTTTGGCTCCATGAAATATTTTTGGGTAACAAGAATGAAGTTGGAGGCAGTTGGTTATAAAAGATTTTCCGCTAAGGGGCAGCCATGCAGACACAGGTTGAGAAAACTGGGCTATTTAAGTGGAAAAGTATGCAGTATTTCTCCTACGTAATGTCATATATATATATTTTTTTTATCCTATAATAACTTACTACTATCGGAAAATTCTGCTTATAGTTTTGGCAAAAACGCTTAAAAACCTTTGATGGCAAGGTGTAGTAATATTGTACAACATCAACATTAAGACCTTAGTTGTTAAGGTGCAGTAATACATTATAACATCAACCTATACACCACTTCGGTTTCGATTGTGCATTAAAGATTCGAATCCACGTCGAATCCCTGGAGCGCAGACTATTAATGGGCTTGTTCTTGGGGATCTCAGACGATTAAGAAAAATTCTCACAAATGCGTAAATATTTTGAAGAATTTTACCATTACCACCGATGCTCAAAATTAAGAAACTTACGCTGTAAGCATAATACAATATATATATATATATATATATATATATATATATATATATATATATATATATATATATATATATATATATATATATATAACTTCTATCCTTTGAATTTCTTAACGTAATCCTACACTTTCATTCCTCAGTTTTCAGACGAATCCTCTGAGTTCCCTCGTAAATTATTTTGTACTTTTGTACAACCCCATTCCTTGTACACGGTGGCTCCAAGTTATGTACTTATAACACGAGGAGGTTCCTCTATTAACCCAACGTTATTTTGAAGTATATTTTCAGAACTATTCAGTGCGTCAATTTGTTGCAAACCCCTTATAGGTCTTTTATCAACGCCTGCATAACACACACAACATCCCGGCGAAACTGTGCACTGCGCATATTGTATATCCATGGATTCCACGCTATACTGGCAACAAAGAGCCATGCTGACTAGTAGAGGAAGTTAAATGAAAACTCTATTAAAAAAGTCAATAACGATTTGAATTGCAGTTGGCAAAACAGAAAGAAGAAAAGAGTCAACAGCACCTGTGTCATTAAATACTTTCCTTGTACCAGTGTTGTGAACCTCTCATGTTGAGCTCTCCCCACTTATTCTGTACCTTCGATTCTACACGTATGAAGTTCACGATGGATAAGATGGAAAATATTCCTGTTAAAACCCCAACCCAAGCAATAGAAGAGTGTGAAACTTGATCACTAGATAATACCAATTATCATTCCAATAAAAACTGTATCCTATTAGCAATTTTAGGAATGTGCTCCACGTTGCATTAAAGCCACCAACTCCTCGGTTAGATATTAAGAGCGTGTCTACAAGACACATGATCCAGGTCAAGCCAATGGTCACTGTCATATTGGGTGAGGTGTTGTAATGATTGTGTGTAAGAGCTCGGCTACTAAATAATTATCTGTCGACACTGAGCAGCAAGAGTGTCTGTAGGGAGACTACACCACAAAGAGTGAACTAAATTGCTTGGTAGAGCGTCAGTCCTTCAGTGAAGTAAATATCGTGTTCTATGGGTACATAGAAGCTGCCTTCTTTCCACACTACAAAATGAGTTTGATTGAAAAAGGGACTAAGTGGTAATGCAGAGAAGGAAGGACAACGAAAACTGCTTTAAGTCAGCGAGGTTCGAGGGAGGTGCGGAGCATATTGGACTCCTGGCCAAGATGTCTGCAACTGAACATCACAACCTGCACCAGCAGGTTAATCTGTTCTTTCGTTCATTAATTCCTAAAGTTTCCTGTCATTATCCATGGAGCTGTCGGCCACAGTGCTATCATATTAAAATTCTGGAATCACTTGATGGTTAAGAGAGTCATTTTTATATCTCTCCTGACCTCTAATGTTTCACAGGCTTTCACTTGTTATTAGATTTAACCAGTGAAACCAACTTATAATGTTTCAGGTAAACGGGATTAGACAGGTGCGCAAAATACTAAACAAGAAAGTAACAAACTTATTTCTCATCAGGTCATGACTAGAAAAACAATGTATCCAAAATTCCCAAGTTGTTACGGCACTTTCACTCCGAAAATCAATCAATTCGACTCGTCAGTGAGGTTTCCATCATCATTCAAGCTTCCACTTTTGTATGTAACTTTTCTTTTGTGTATTTGAAGTCTTGTTGTCATATCTCAGGCATATTTCATTCGTAGACTCACAGAAATCATTATCTCATTCACTTTTATTTAGTCTTTGGCGTGATAAGAATTAATGCTGTTCACAGTTTATCTCGTGTGACTAATGAGAGAGAGAGAGAGAGAGAGAGAGAGAGAGAGAGAGAGAGAGAGAGAGAGAGAGAGACTCGTCAACACAGTCACCGATGGGGTTGTAGTGTACAATACAAGGGCATAATTATTAGAGGCGATACGATCTCGGGTGTGGAGTGCGGGCTATGGATACAAGAAGAAGCAGTAACAGAGATGAAGAGTTTTACCACGTTGGGTAAACAGGGGGCAGGGAACATGTAACGAGGATGTAAAGAAGCGTACAAGTGAAGAAAATGATCACGGTGTTAAGGTTGTCTGCACATTTTAAGTAATTGGACAACAAAAGATTGGTGGAGGGGAGGCATAGATCAGATGTAGATGATAGAAGGTACAAGATAATATTAAGAGGGAGATAGAATGATGTTATAAAGGAGGCAGCAAAGATGTAATAAATGAACAGACAGGAAGCGGCAGTGTTTGTAAATGACTGGAGATTATGGTATTGGGCGGTGAGAGATGATGCTAAGTTGTATGAAGTGACAGAAATAAATCATTTTTTATGTACGGGGAAGGGAAACACCAATACTTTATACAGTAAGTATGAGTGAATGACAAAAGTTGATGGAGGAGCCTTGATTCCAGCTACCCTATACTATCATAAGAAACGACTATACATATATACAGTAGATCTTTATAAACATATACACAGAGACGGCTTCCAATACAAAACAGATTTAACAATACCTGGGAACAATAACTTGAGGGGTTTAAGTAGTAGAATAAATCGGAGAATAATTCCCACTACAACAACCCAAGAAACGTGTCACTGGTCCGTCCAATTTGTTGTCAAAAATATTCTAAAGTTCTCCCTTGTTTCTCGTTTAGATAAGAGTTAATGACTCTGCGTGTATAACCATGTGAGGACCAGCTGATGAACGTGATGATTGTATGTATTCATATGAAGGCAGGTACGTGTGTGTGTGCGTGTGTGTGTGTGTGTGTGTGTGTGTGTGTGATGGCCTTTGTGTGTGTGTGTGTGTGTGTGTGTGTGTGTGTGTGTGTGTGTGCCATGTTCCTCTTTAAAAATTGGATTAATATTAAACATTATTTTTGTTTTTCTTGGTGCAGGAACAGAATTAATAAATTTGCTTTCTTTTAATAACTGGCTATATTAATACCTCTCTTGATGATGCGTTTAATTTAGCTGTGTCTTGGATGCCATCTTAGACTTTTTCAGTAGAGGCCATCAAGACTATGTAGATTGTCTTCACCAGATACAAGAATAGGAAGTGTGAGTTGAGGCCAGGATATAATATGTAGGAGTTTAGAGTCGAGGCTCCCGGCTATTGAATACTTTTGGGAGGTTAGACGGAGATCTCCAGTATAATTCTGGAGATGGATAATTTTGCTTGACTAATATGAATAAAGCAATATCTTCCACGTTGGGGTTATACCAGTTTGAGTTCATCTGTATCTCTTTCGGGGATGGTGAGGGCAATACGGCTACATGAGTCTTCTATTTGTCATTTCCCTGAGAGAAATTGGAGACTTGTTTCCTCTTATTCTTTCCCTAAAGATAATGAGGCAGCTGTGGAGAGATCTGGGAGGCCTTGGATATGCTCACTACTAACAACTCTGATAGCTAGAGAAACAAGCTGTCACTGATGGTCATCCAAGAACGCGTTGATTGGTGATTCTAATACAAATATCAGCTGATCATGGTAATTATCGGAATCTACCTTTACCGAGAGCCCACACCCACCACCACGGCCACCGGTCCTGCTCTCGTGGCCACATCCCACCACCATGGCCACTCACACAGCTCTTTTGGCCACATCCCACCTCCATGGCCATCCATCCAGCTCTCTTGACCATATCCCACCACAATGGCCACCCCGACAGTTTTCGTGGTTTAAATCCATGGAAATACTTGCATTAATTTTCATACGTATTTGCGCTTGGGCTATCCCGATTTTTTTCACACCGCCTCTGTCCTATTTTGGTCCAGATTTTCCAAAGAAAAATTCAAATAGTTCTGAATAAATTTAATGAACTGCTCATGTGCAGATCCCAACCTCATGTGTAACCCCCCTCCCACCCCAACCCTCTCTGAAGCCTATTTTCAGACCGTCTCTCACGAGCTCACCACACCTTTAAGTATGAAACTCTGAGACCGCGGGCCCAGATCTATGTTGCTATAATGTTTGGTGAAAATAGTTCAAGAAAATTAGTGATATGAATATGTATGGAGGGACTAAAGAGAATGAATAATACTACAACCGATGCTGACTACATCTAGTGCGGGAAGGGTGGCAGCAGCGTCTTTCCAGCGTTGGCGCTTATCTGCCTCGGTTTGCAGTCGAGCTAGGTCCAAAGTACTGACACCTTCTCGTGCGGTACTCCTCTAGGTATTACGGTTTGGAGTAATCGTCTCACAGGTTTGTCTTATGATTATACTTATACCTTCCAGTTGTCCGCCAGAAGTCAGAAGTCTCAGTAACCTATGAAAAAATAAAGCAAGCAGTTGTGAATTATTAAGACAATTTATTTCACTATAAAATATTCTGTTGTGGATATCGTCTACCCAAACAAACAGGGAGTTTGATTGTTTGTGGAATATTTCATTAGTGACTAAGGATTATTAATGAAAGGTTGCATGACTTCACTCCCTAATGCTAATTTTAGTTACAAATCATTAAAGAAAAAAAATCACCTGTGTAAAAGTCTCATAAACAGTCTGAGAGGACAAACATATAATGGGATAACTTGTTTAGATCTATTAACTAAGTGGTTTTGCAACAATAATACAAAAGTAATATTGTTTACATATTTTACTTCATTGTATGATCATTATACTTCGGGAAGTAGCCAACAGGTGAACAATAATAGTGAATGACTCGCATGAAATCTGTCAACACAATCAACGGTCATCATGACACAGCTCTCTTCAAGACTTCTGCAATTTTGTTTTTGCCTGACTAAACCATATAGTCACTGAATTCCTTAAGACCGCTGCCACACTGACGAAAATCTTCAAAAGTCCCTGAAAAGTAACGCGCACATCACCACTCGCTAAATTGTTGTTGTTAGAAAAGATCGTAAAAAGAATTTCTTCTGAAAGCAATTACATCTCTGAAGGTGTATCTGTCCATCCCTATATTCAGCGTTGCAACAGAGAACAACGCTAACCAAACGACTATTTCAACCTATACACACTAGTTCCTGAGAACGTCTGGAGAAGTTTCTGTGCAACACAAGACATGGCTAAACTTTTCTTTTTTCGGAGGGGGGGGGGGGGGGGGAAATATATGACCAGGGTATCTTGGGTCCTCTACTGCAAGATTTTGTAGAAACATTTTTTGTTTTCAATTTCGTCCAAAAGTTTGTTCATTTTATATCCTAACGACGGTCTGAATTAATGTATATTGCTAAAACTAATACTACTTTGCTGTCACTCGGAAACGAAAATGACGATCATTCAGCTGTGATACAAGGATGTCACCTTCGTTGGTGTGCTCTGAGGCGACTCGGTAGGGCCGTCCAGAGATGTAGCACGTGTGGAGGGCTACCCTTTCCCGGGAAGGGAGGCGGCAGTGTCTTTCCGGCCCTGCCGCTTGTCTTTCTTGGTATGCAGTCGGGCTAACTCGAAAATATTGACACCTTGTGTGGAGCTCTTCCAAGCGTTACGGTGTGGAGTGATCGTCTCCCAGGTAAGGGGCTCGATTTGACACTATTTCATGTTCGTCTTAAGACTATCCTTATACCTTTCCGTCAGTGACACGAGACTATTAATTTTGTGCCAACCCAAGGTTTGTTATTCCTCGTGGAAAGATCACATGTGGAGGCCTGGTTGCAAGAGCGATCCAGGCTGGCAATAAATGTATTACTCTGTTAAGTCATACCTACAGTAGACTAATCATATGAGCGTCCCCAGGTTGAAAATTCCCTCTTTAAAAGATTAATTTTATTACGGCGTGAATGTGACTCATATACCCATTCAAATTTTAAATCATTGCATGGAAACTTGCCAAATAAATGTGAGTGCAATTATCTGCCCGTATCTGTGATCCTATCTTATTATTAATAAAAGTAATGACTGATTGGAGTGAATTTTACGTATATACGCCATAATCTCCTGCAAGTAACCAGTGTGAAGGTATCGAACTCTACGGTAAAAAAATAGAGAAACAAATAATATTTTATCCATCCCCATAAATTCCGTGACAGATAGCTATGGTGATCTTGTAACATCCACATAGTTCAGTTACCTTTCATCAGTTACTCGGCCGTCTCATAACCTAGCCAGAAACTTTGTGCTCAGTCTAAGGTTATGAGACGAAATGATGCAGCTGAATCAGGGGGACGCATCATGCTGCTAGCTGCTGGCCTACAGTACTGCTGCTCTCCTTAAATTGCTGTGAATGTCTCGCTCGTCTTTGATGCGCTGTTCACCACGTCTTCAAAGCAACAACTCTCAGCAAAGCCTCTGAATACAGCAACACACACACACATATATATGATACCAATGTGTGTGTGTGTGTGTGTGTGTGTGTTGGAAGTAATACTCGTCATTGTTCGTTGGTTATGATTCATCAACGTAGGTCTCAGGAATATGACAGAAATAAGGTGAATTTAATCGCTTCACATTATTAGAGAAAAAAAAAATAGAACGATTAGCATAATATGTTTGTAGAATAATGAACGCTGACGGAAGGACGAGGGTGATGTTCATAGCCGCTGATACTGAGGGTAAGAAATTGTGAAGTCGACTTGAAACTTAAACACCGCTCCTAATTATGTTATGCGGTCTATAACTCTGGTGATATAATTGTATTTGGCTGTGGGTAATCGGTTGAGTGAGGTGGATGGTGGTGTGGATATAACGCTCGCCCTATGACTTACTGTAAAGGTCATTGGTTAGAGATTGACCTTTGAGTGGATACCTACTGTAGCTTTATATTATAGTGAAGGCGGTTGGGGCAGAGAAGAACACTTTGCCTTCTTGTGCAGCGAAAAAAGGTTTCTTGAATGATGTTAGTGGGAGAGTTTCCTTTTCGTAACGACTGTAGTTAGATCTTCCCCAGCTGAACCCTTGTACAGTAGTGCCTCCCCTGCAGTTCCCTCACATCACTGTCTCACTCGATTGGTGACGGGGGTGAAGGGGCGACAGTTGCCTTGGTCTGGCATATATAGGAATTCCTCTAAGAGTTAGGTGTTACACGATCCCTGGGTTGATAGAGTGGGAGTGTTGAAGGAACAGTTCTACAATAAATCCAGTATGTTTAAAATATTTCACCTGATAATTATTCCTCAAGGTTTTCTTTAACTCTCTGTTTATATCATGTTTTTTTTTTGTAAGAATAATAATACTTTATCCTTTACACCCATGGTCAGTCTATAAGTCATTTGAGCACTTAAATAAATTCGTCTCCTCTGAAAGTTCCTGTTGTTGTTATAAGCAGCTCAGTAAATTCACTTCTTCCTCTTAAACTGCTCTCATGTTTTTCTCTCTTCCTTTCGTCAATAATTTTTTGTTCTATCTAGATGTTTTTTTTTAATTCTCTTTAGTCTTAATTCTCCTGGTACAGGTGACGCGGATCACTTTACTGTGTTGTGTTACAGCTTAACTCACTTCCCGTAACTGGTATTCCTAACTACTTCGGAACTCGCTTTGTTTGTCTTTATGTCTGTCTGTCTGTCTATCTGTCTGTCTCTTGTCGCTTGCCCTTGCATGGATGCAGTCGCCCACATAACCTTTGTCTGCCTGTTTTCATTTCTACAACAGTAATAAAGAAATTCAACTTTAAAATTCTATTTTTTTTCTTCTTTTTACCTTGTCTCTTCCAGGCCGCGAAGCCCTAAATTATTCACTACTTCTTTTCTTTCCTATTTCCTGGAGTTTCATTTCATTAAAAAAAAAAAGAAGAGAAACCTACAACTTTGCGCACATAAGTTCAGTGTCTGTTGAGTCTCTTATGCTCTGAGGTATTTAGTGGACGGTTCTCTCGTGCTCACCCGACCACTGTCTCGACACGGTATGTAATTACCATTAGGAATTGAGAGCTATGTTGTTCATTTTTGGGGTTGTTGTTGGAGGACAGCGTGTCGTGAAACATTGCCTCACCCTGGTCAAACGTTCTGTCTTCCTCCTAACATATCACTATTTACGCAATCTGTTAGTCCTTTAATCATGTATAACTACTGGTATGCTAACATGAGCTATTAACAAACTTGCCTTCGTGAATGAAAGAAGAGAAGGAAATATTTTCTAGCTCACCAGCACCACCATGCAGATTGGCTGGGTCTTGTCTCCTCCCTCACAGTTGTATAGTCGTCTGCACTTAAACCTGGTACAGTGTCTGGCGCATCTTGTGAGATGTGGCGAGTCTATGTTTGTTTACATGGTATTAAAACTCTTGGAATGATCCTATGGAATCTCGCAATAACAGCCAGACTAAGGATGCTAGATAAGCATTCCACAGAGTTGCCACATCTCACAAAATTCGCCAACCACTGTACCAGGTATAAGTGCATGCGACTATACATCCCGTGTACAGTACATTCACCTTATCTCATACTACAAAAGAACCTTTATTGTTTAAGTTTCGGTTAATATTAGGAAATAGTACTTTTCATGGATAAAATACGTATATCCCTACCAGATGTTGCTTTAAGTAAGAGTATCCATTAAGAGAAGTAGCTTTAAGCCCCGTCTACACTATGAGTTTCCACCTGTGGTGTCCGAACATGCTACTCATTCGTTTCGAAGCATACTGAGTCCCCTATCCAGTGTGTGGGTGGTTGCTACCCGTGTAGGTAGGGCATTAAACGATGGTTGCTAACTGTGACTTCTTAACTTGTAATAAATACGTAGATACATGGAGTATATTCTTATTAACAGATAAATAATCATAGTCATCAACCATAATTTTATTAAGATCATATATTCACCAGAGTGTGTAGGAATCACTGCTGGCAACTGTACATTATACAACATACAACATCTCAGGTGTACACTCACCTGTTCCGGAGAAGCCAGAGACGACGTGATCTCTTTTTGCATTTCTCTATCAGTCAGAAATTCAAGGTGTTTGAAGCACCATAACTTCGGTACATATATTTCATCAGCGCCAGCTCCTGACTTCTTTGATGAGACTATCATCTTGAGTTCCTTCTTGTATTGGCTACGCAAGGTGTTTATTTTTTCTTTACCAGGTCAAGCGTGCATTTAGGATTCAGTACTATAATAGACCGGTATAGGTCATTATATGCTTTGGGTTTCTCATTTCTCTTCTTGTAGACCTTTCACTTTACGTGCCACAAACAGGGATGATCTCTATACTTCTCGATTAAATGTAATGTGAGGTTTTTGGTCCATTCAAATGGAACCTCATTTACTGATTCCTGTGGCGCAAGAATAAGAGTACATAAGAACAAAAGAATGGAGAAAACTGCAGCCGGCCTATTGGCCCATACTGGGCAGTCCCATTTACACCCAACCCCTATCACTCGTATACCCATCTAACCTATGTTTGAAGCTATCCAGTGCGTTCGAGTTAATGATGATGTTTGGTAACTTGTTCCATTCATCCACTACTCTATTTCCAAACCAATGCTTAGCTATCTCGCGCCTAAATCAAAATTTGTCTAATTTAAAACCATTGCTACGAGTTCGCTCCTGGTTGGATAGTTTGTTCTAGCCCCTATCAATCAGTATTATATAAATATGGGCTAAGGACATATATTCATTATATACATTCTATCACCCAGACTATTGAGCCTAAAGCTGCATAAGCATTTGTTCTGTCACACCTCCTAGGGTGGACAGCACACATAAACATTTGTTGTTTCACACAGACTCAGGTTACAACCCATAAATATATGTCCCCAGGCCTCCGTGAGAGTAGGCCTGTGTAGTGTAGCCTTTATCTCTGTGTTGACGTAGTAAATTACCTCCCCCCTACAACCAGACATAGAGAGGTTGACTGGTTCACAGCTCCCCACAGTTCACCGTATCAAAGAGGCGTGTTGTGAGCATAGCTCCCACGCTGTATCTCTCTAATTATATCAGCTAATTACAAGCTAATTGCTAATGCTCAGTCGTCTGTCAACAAACAATTCTGTAACTACCAGAGTATCCAATATAGCTAGAAACTCGCCACGTGTGTTTACATTAAACCAAGGAACCACAAATGAACATAACAGAACCTGTGTACACCTGTGTAACTTACAAGCTAAGATAATTACAAGTGTAAGCCAGGGCCGCTGGGACGATTCAACGATTCAAACTACGACTGTACAAAGGTGACACGCCGTGAGCTTACCTATTATCTCACCCAGCTTCATCAAAGGTACCAGCGACTACCCTACACTCATTCAGGCAAGTGTTAACAAGTGAGATGGTTTGATATCAAACCCCGGCCCAAACAAGTTTAAGTACCTTTGTTAAATCACCTTTGTTTAACCCTGATTTCCATTTATACACATCGATCATATCGCCCCTCACTCTACGTCTCTCGAGGGAATACAAATTAAGATGCTTTAACCTGTCTCTGTACTCAAGGTTCATAATGCCCGGAATTAGTCTTGTTATTCTCTTCTGAATTGTTTCCAGGTATTCTATATCCATTCTGTAGTACGGCGACCAGCACTGAAATGCGTAATCCAAGTGAGGTCTCACAAGCGCAAGATATAGTCTTAGAATAACCTCGCTAGTCTTGTAACTGACACTCATTTGAATGAACCAAAGTACTTTGTTAGGGGCAGGAGGGTCAGCGACAACATCCATCCTCGGCTCTGAATGGTAACGCAGTGTTGCCAGATAATATAGACCGTATGAACCTTGTGACACGATAGACGACTTAGTAATATAGGTATAACGGGGTAAAGCCCGAAGATTTTCAGGCCATTTTCTCGATAAGTTTGAACATTCTGGTGATATCCCACTATATTACCCATAACTCGAAACATGGCGTAGAGCTAAAATGGCTGGCGAAACCCAGACTTTTCCGGCCGTTTTGGCAGCACTGCTGTAGCCGTAGGTGTCAGGTGCCCACGCACGAATATATCGCCCACTCATGAGCTACCTCGTTCAGGGATGGTGTTTTGGTTGCTCGCGTCTACACATTTATTTTCCGGGTACTCACCGTTACCATGCTCGAACACCACAGGTGGGAACTGATAGTGTAGACGGGGCCTTAGTGTGTGGGTTACCGCGTGGTAATCGGTGTCTGACACTGCTGCGTGTTTGAAGTAGATTAGTGGACGTCGAAATATAGAGTTTACCTGTTTAAGTCACTTATATTTATGCTTGCCTTTAGATTATAATATTAACCTTCCAATTAGGTAACTTCCGTGAGACAGATAGTTTTAGAATGATATCAGATTGTATCTGTGTCTGATTGTTCCTGCTTTGTGTTCTATATCTGCTGTGAAAACTTGTAGAGTTCTTGCTGTATATCTGCTGCGTTAATGAACATTCTCCACTTCAGTTAAAAGTTAAAAAAAAGGTCACCACTTACGTTTCTAGGTTCTATGTGGTCACCCGCCTCTATTATGCATGACAAATACTTATAATCAACCTAACTGAAAACCTCCAACTTTCTGCTAAAAAATATAGACCTTTTAAACCTGTGCATCGAAACCGCATTTTTCTTCTTATATCCCACAAATTTGTTCTAAGAATCCAACACACACAGTTCAATCCTTTCATTTATCTCCTGCAACAAGTCGTTTTGTATTACCCTTCATCGTAATTATCTTTTTGTTTGCATAATTAGAATCTATACAACTATAATTACCATACAATCATAATTATCACGGTTTTCAGTAAAATCATACAATATACCACACAGTCATATAATAAAACATAAGACTATATACTATACCACACATTCATACAGGATAACATACAACCATACAGTATACTACACAACCATACTGTACACCACACAACCATACACTACACACAACCATACACTATACCACACAACCATATAGCAGGATAGGGTCAAGGGAAGTCTTACCTTGTTTGGGGCCCCCTGTAGTGATCCTTCATGAAGACAGATGAGGAAGGTGACAGGTACCGTCCTCCAACACACTCGACCACAACTGTCCAATATTTCTTTCTTAATACTTCTTTTGTCGGGTACGAGGAGTCGCTTGATTACCTACCTCATCCCAGTGGTGAGGATGGGACGAGGGGGCGTGGTGTTAAGAGGGAGGGAGAGAGAGAGAGAGAGAGAGAGAGAGAGAGAGAGAGAGAGAGAGAGAACATTTATTATTTACCTTTCTTAATTTCACTAAGTGACTACAACAGTCAGGGGCAAGAGGCCAGGTGCTAGTTTAGAATTTACATCCCAGTACTGTTTCGTTTCTGCTGACTGACTTTTATACTAAATAGCTCTCAAGAACGAATAACTGAGCTTGGGTTGAGTTGGGTTGGGCTGGGTTGGGTTGGGCTGGGTTGGGTTGGGTTGGGCTGGGTTGGGTTGGGTTGGGCTGGGCTGGGCTGGGCTGGGTTGGGTTGGGTTAGGTTGGGTTAGGTTGGGTTGGGTTGGGTTAGGTTGTGGATGTGTTTGTTATGAATTTATGCCAAAATTCAACCCACCTTAAAAATATTATTGGAAAGTTAAGCAATATAAATAACTCGATAAATAACAGATGCAGAATTCAATTGTTGTTAATAAGGACTCATATAGCTAGGTAATAGCCAGGCGGGACCAACAATATCCTCCCGTAATTAAAATACATATCACATTTAACGAACCTTCCCAAATTGAATAATATATTTAATCAACGCTTTATAACCAATTTTGTACCAATCCATTTGTTAATCCTAATGGCACTAAGCATATATTATGATGGGATACCATAACCCGGGTGTAATTATATATACAATTTGATTTACCAGAGTCTATATAATACTGTGGGAAAGGAGATGATTTTATCGTTATGACCAACTGTAACGAGTGAGGCAGTGGAAGGTGTGGGTAGGAGGTGTGGTAGCGGAGGGTGTGGGTAGGAGGTGTGGTAGCGGAGGATGTGGGTAGGAGGTGTGGTAGTGGAGGGTGTGGGTAGGAGGTGTGGTAGCGGAGGATGTGGGTAGGAGGTGTGGTAGTGGAGGGTGTGGGTAGGAGGTGTGGTAGCGGAGGATGTGGGTAGGAGGTGTGGCAGCGGAAGGTGTGGGTAGGAGGTGTGGTAGTGGAAGATGTGGGTAGGAGGTGTGGTAGCGGAGGATGTGGGTAGGAGGTGTGGCAGTGGAAGGTGTGGGTAGGAGGTGAGGCAGCGGAGGATGTGGGTAGGAGGTGTGGTAGCGGAGGATGTGGGTAGGAGGTGTGGTAGTGGAAGATGTGGGTAGGAGGTGTGACAGCGGAGGGTGTGGGTAGGAGGTGTGGCAGTGGAAGATGTGGGTAGGAGGTGTGGCAGTGGAAGATGTGGGTAGGAGGTGTGACAGTGGAAGATGTGGGTAGGAGGTGTGGTAGCGGAGGGTGTGGGTAGGAGGTGTGGCAGTGGAAGATGTGGGTAGGAGGTGTGACAGTGGAGGATGTGGGTAGGAGGTGTGGCAGTGGAAGATGTGGGTAGGAGGTGTGGTAGCGGAGGATGTGGGTAGGAGGTGTGGTAGCGGAGGATGTGGGTAGGAGGTGTGGCAGTGGAAGATGTGGGTAGGAGGTGTGACAATGGAAGATGTGGGTAGGAGGTGTGGTAGCGGAGGGTGTGGGTAGGAGGTGTGGCAGTGGAAGATGTGGGTAGGAGGTGTGACAGTGGAGGATGTGGGTAGGAGGTGTGGCAGTGGAAGATGTGGGTAGGAGGTGTGACAGTGGAAGATGTGGGTAGGAGGTGTGGTAGCGGAGGATGTGGGTAGGAGGTGTGGTAGCGGAGGATGTGGGTAGGAGGTGTGGCAGTGGAAGATGTGGGTAGGAGGTGTGACAGTGGAAGGTGTGGGTAGGAGGTGTGACAGTGGAAGGTGTGGGTAGGAGGTGTGGCAGTGAAAGGTGTGGGTAGGAGGTTTGACAGTGGAAGGTGTGGGTAGGAGGTGTGACAGTGGAAGATGTGGGAAGGAGGTGTGACAGTGGAAGGTGTGGGTAGGAGGTGTGGTAGTGGAGGTGAGGTTATGAGTGTAGCAAAGGAGGAATAGTGTAGCAAGTAACCTGTACACTTATCATTTCAAATAAACAGTGTTAGCAATGAGAGACGCCAGCTGCCTGCCTAGGTACACTGTTATACATCAGTCTGTCACTATTATCGCTTCAGTTCCTTGGCCTCTGTTCCACCACTTTTCTATAATTTAGTTTACATGATGAATTTTACTATATTTCTTTTTTTGGATCACGTGAAGAATAGCTCCCCCATCTTATTTAACCTTAAGATTGACTAACCTAACCTAACCTAACCTAACCTAACCTAAACTAAGCTTACACATTCTAAGCATTGCATAACCATATTTGTTCTATTATTTTTTTTAAGGCAAACAATTAAAAAAAATCACTAATTTTTTTTTCGCCAAAGATGCTCTTCAATTAGCTTTTAATCAATGGGTTCAGGATCCTGTGTTTCATATCAGGTAAGCATGAAACCCGACCATATATTATCTAATTATCGGATGTGAGCCTTACTTACAATACGAGCAGCACAATAATTAGTTTTTAATTAAAAAGATGGAAAACCTTGACATAAATCACGTGGACTAATGATAGCTCACACCTGCCGCCTCAGGTGCCACGTGCCCAACATTAATTATATTGTCGGTGTAAAGGCCTTGAACTTAGGGATAGAAATCCCTTACCAGCCTAATTAGGATCTTAAAAAAGGAAAGTCAAGGACCATGGTTTTCTGAGGAATAACAAACAACCGTTTGAGATTAACATCTCTTTACTATAAAAATATAACACAAAACTCTGACACCACTCACAACATGAAGTAACAATTACGGGAGTTAAACAATTAATGGGAGTCAACAAATGATAGAATCAAACAATTAGAGGGAGTCAAGAATTAATGGAATCAAACAACAATAGAATCAAACAATTATCAGATATTTCCTACGGCAGCGGCCCTGGGGAAGGTTCTGGAACGCTGTGATCCACTCTCAGGGGGAAGATCCATTCAGCTCCTCACTTGAGCGACAGCGGCCGATGTCCTAATACAGCAGGAGAAACACCGGGGCACAGACGGTGGAGATGAACTGACAGTCGTGGCAGCCGAGGCAGTGGTATGGGGTCCAGAGATTGACAGTCGATAGGTGAAGATCTGGGGACACAGCCCACGAGTCCAGAGCCTTGGATGAGATCACAGCCAGAATTTGACGAGCAGCGGGGAGGTAGTGACTGTATTGACGGCTGAGTAGGATCTGCCGATGTCGCTGGTAGCAAACGAGCGAGTGAGCAGCGGTAACGAACAGGAAGATCATTTCCGCCATTACAGTAGGTATTTCTTTTTTTTTTCACAACTGTCACTTACTGCGCAGCTGTAGTCCTAGTTTTGTTTCAGCGACTGTCAGTTTACAAGTTTTATTATGTTTCTCGGTCAAAGTTGTATAAGTTTTTTTTGTTTTTTAATATTAGAAAATCATCGGCACAGAATGTATATACTCTATCCAGCTACTTAGTGGGGCGCCCTCAGTCAACCCAGTTGCCGAATGGGTACCTCTCTTTCCACATGAGGAAGGTAAGGCTGGACAATACAGTGCCGGCCACGCTTTGGGCGAAAGGGTGTGACGCTAGAAATGAACACTCTAAGCTAATTGGTTGCTCGTTTTATGATCTTAAAACTCGTGATTTTTGCTAAAGTAATCTTGCTGACACCAACTGTAGAAGCATCGAGGCTACTATTATCCATGAACAACTACGCTGGACTGGCCATGTTACCCGCATGGACGACAGTAGACTGCCCAAGCATTTACTTTACAGTCACCTAACGAATATCAAACGTATCGCTGGTGGGCAACTGATAAGGTATAAGGATAGTCTTAAGATAAACCTGAAAAAGTGCCAAATCGACCCCCTCACCTGGGAGACGATTACTCCATCCCGTAACGCTTGGAGGATCACCACACAAGATGTCAATACTTTTGAGTTAGCCCGACTGCATAACTAGACAGATAACGCCAATGCCTGAAAGACGCTGCCTCCATCCCTCCTGCACTAGATGTAGCCCCCCCACATGTGCAACGTCTGTGACCAACCCTGCCGGTCCCGTATCGGCCTCTTTAGTCACCTCAGACTCGATTCCTAGTGACAGCAAAGTAGTAGTAGTAGTAGTAGTAGTAGTAGTAGTGTGCTTCTGTGTGTGTGTGTGTGTGTAGGTTAAATTATAGTCACTTAATCCCTGAATTTTTGGTTTAATATTTAATACATTAAAAGCGATCAGTGATGGGACACGTGGTAATAATCCTTCCCTCTCTCTGGGGTTTATATTACTCTCGCTGCTTCAAAAGATCTCATCATAATTAACAGAACACATATTTAGGCGGTTGTGATGAAAATGACAAAAAAATATGATTTATTACCATTTAATTTCTTTGATACTTATTATGATAACGGTTTTAAAGGTCATATGTAGTGATATATATAATCCCAATTGCTACATTTGTTGGTCTGTATCCAGATAATAAACCGAATGGAGTCCTTACAATATTAAGCCAGTTGAGTATAATGAATGAGCAGAGAATATTATATCTTAAATCTTATACCTCTAGCTTGATAGAAAACGAGGAATATTATTTAATGGAGTCTGGTGAATATTTTTCGTCGGTGTGATATTTTTCTCACACAAAGACGTACAGTAAATCAGGCTATTTCATTCACTCTGGAGACGATAGTAATAATTCAAGAAGACAGGATATTAACCACTTGTGTACCGTGATCTAGCCACTTGTGTACAGTGATCTAATATTATTTATTCAGTTCTGTTCAGTCGGCCGCAAGAATAAGTACACACACTGTAGCTGTAAGGTCCGAAAATGGTCTGGTAACATTGAAACTGCGCATCCAGCCTGGGAAGATATGGCAAACATATGGCACCACGAAAATTGTGACCAAATCCCAGGTTGCTGATCTGACTTTCTGCCTCATTTACACACAATTGCAGGGTCTCAATTGTTTCTCTTACTTGACAGCGCAACATACATATATTGCTTCTCACTATTGTTTTTATATTTCTTTATAGTTCTTTATTATTATTATTACGGTTATATTATTATTATCATTATTATTTTATTTTACTTTTTATTAAAAAATTTATTTACTATGAATACTTATTAAATTTTCGCCCCCCAGGCCCTGTTATCTCTAACTATCTTCTGTTTCCCTTTTTTATTCTTCTATTTACTCCTCTTCCTTCCTTTACTAATACAAACATCAGTAAAAAAAAGTAGGGTAAGAGAAAAGTGGGGAAGAGGGAGGGAGCTGTACGATAACTGCACTCCCATTCGGCAACAAGTTTACTCCCATTGGATACAATATATTACTTGTAATATAAACACTAGACACTACTAAAACATTCACAACAAATGTATTTATAACATATATGTAGGAATAAAACATAAATTACAGGTCATTTTGTGTTACCAGATATTTTGTCTCAAACACGAACCGTAGGTGTATACTTATTTTTGTGGCCGACTGTACAGTAACCCACAAAAATGATGTCGCCTCTCCCCCTGAACCACGAACCCCGAGATTCAGACTCATGAGTCCGAAGCATTTGTTGATAGAAAAATGCACCAGTCTACTGCTTCGGGTTCACGAGTCCGAATCTTGGGGTTCGTGGAGCAGCAGGAGAGGCGACAGGACTTGTATTCGTGACTGTACTAAGTGAACTTTCGTGAGGTACACTAGTGAAGCTGTGAAGATTATAGTAAAATGCCCTTAGAACTTGCTTTTTTCTTACAAAGAGACGCAACCACAGGCAGTCTACACCGCATAACGTCAAGAGGTTTACTAAGCCTCATTTACGTAAAGTCATTCAACTTGTGTTTGAGAAAGTTTTAAGAAATTGCATACCATAATGAGGTAATATGCATGGCTTAATGACCTCACCATCGTCACTCAACTTTTTTAAGTACAACGCTTAGAGGAGCATTTCTTGTCTGACGCCTTTTGTTCACTTTTACTTGTTTTTTATAAATGTGATTCTCTTTTTATCTTGTGTAATATTGAACTAATTCTCCGTATTTAGTAACGATAATATTGATTTTATTCTCGTGATAATTTTGTTTTTCTAAAATTACTTGACGTTCATATAGTATTGCTAATATCTTCTTTTCTAACTTCAGTGATAATCATAACAGTGATTTCTTGCCCTAGATGTTAGCTCTTAACCCTTTGATGACGATGATTTAACTAGGAATTTAAGAGGGAATGTTTGTCATATGCTTGAGTGGTGACCAAAACAAAGTTCAATATTAATAATTATAAAGCACAAACTACAGATTCACACATATATATATATATATATATATATATATATATATATATATATATATATATATATATATATATATATATATATATATATATCATTATTTTTACGGAATAAACCTTTTTTTTTTTTAATATTGTGCCTCTTTTCCCTCATAAATTTAGTTTATTTTTACAAAGAGAATATTAAATCAGGGCATCAAAGACATTAATTCAGGCAATGTAATGAATTGTATTATTATTTTCAAGTAAGGAGTTTGCGGTAATACACGTAATATATAATTTATGATCGCCATAAACCGAAAATGTGAAGAAAAAAAATAATCATTGCTAAATATATATAATTTTATAAATATATTAGAAAATTTTATTATCTCTCATATATGTCTCATTAACTCACAATTAAGATAATTATAAACAATTAAACTAAGAAACGTTGTGTGAAATTAATTGCAACAATGTGGTTATATTTCCAGCGTAGTATTAATTACTAAACAAGGGTGACCAAAGATTACTAACACCAGCACCATAAAAAGTTACAAGATCCAGGCCACATATACACTAAAGGCTGATGTTATAGTAATGTATTTCTGAGCGTATTCTAGGTAAGTAAATACTCTAGTTATCAATTAACGGAAATTAAGGTACATAAAACTATCTAATTTTCCGTATCAGGTTAAGAAATTATATCTTTAAGACATTGTAATAATCGAAACTTAATTGTTACTATAGTGAAGAAGTGACTGGTACCTATTGATACTTCCAGACTTGCAATTTACTTTATGATACAAAGAACATTTTCAATATTTGCTTTGGTTACCGATGCTGTGACACCTTAATGATGTGACACCTATATGATGTCATACCTGCATGATCTGACACCTGCATGGTCTGACACATATTTACCGTTGTGATCCATAAGACAGGAGGCTAAGAGCGGACGCTACCACAAAGAAGCAGAAATTATTGGAGATAAACGTGTATTCACTATGTAAATTGATCGACATTATCGAAAGGTATACGACTTTTTTAAGGAGAGGAAAAGAAGGTCAAAGGAAACTGCACAGACGTGTAAAAAACATGAGGCAGTAACAATAGTCAGTAAAAAAAAACTCCTCTTATTAAAGAAACATAAACCGATAGCCATTATTGGCGTCAGCTGCTGTGGACTTCTTCCAATGTTACAAACGATGTCCTTAGCATACAAAAGAAAATGGTTTTAATTTATATTTCACTGGGAAAATAACTAATATTTATAAAGATTTATTTATCTGAATAACCTATGTGGGCTATCGGGAATGAAAATTTTAGTCCTGAGTGAGAAATGTGTTGCTAAAATAAGAATTACATGCTCGCTCTTCAGGCTCAGCGAAGGGTAGAACCACCCTCTCCATCACCCTGACTTAATATATGGCGTGTAACAAAGACTCTTATGATGTGAATAAATACTTAATACATTAATCCAATAAATTGTGTTGCTTGGAAATGAAAACCCTGTGATGTATTACGTGTAATTTGTTTGTCTATTTTATAGTTGGCGCCCGTGAAGAAGGCCACATGCACCCCTTCTATGAGGCCAGCCAGAGGGGTTGTGTCTTAAAGCAGTCATTCATATGGAAAAAAAGATACATATGTGTCTAGGATAACTCAAGGGAAACAGAGACCTCCAAAATGGGAAGGAATGGTGGAAATGACGAATGTAAAAAAGAAAGAAAAGAATCCGAGTGTTAAAATGTTAACAGATAGTTTGTGTTACTGTAAGCCGACTTGTTACTTTGGCCAGTTATACGATGATATACCACACCATGAATCATAATATCCTGAATAATTCAATTTAAAATAATAATGACTGTATGACTGTGACATTAGCTTACAGTAGTAGTAACTTGAGAGCAGTATCCAGTGTGTTCTGTACCGCCTACTCTTTTTACCCCACGGGTACGAGGGGTGTCTCTGTGCTGAATGGAATCATCTGACGTTAGGTAAATGAAATATAGAAAAGTTGCGTCCAGTAGTGAAGGGGTTAGGCAGTTGATGGGTCTCTGAACAATGATAAGAGCATCTTCTCTATAGCCTTGAAGTCTGCTAATATCATTCCTAACAGAAGAATAATATCAAAGCTTAATTGAGTTGAAGATTACAACACCAAATATAAATTACTTTAATTGACAGGAATTAATGTACCTGTACTGTATACCTGTGTCCTCTGCTTAGAATCTAATCTGAATAAATTATCTCAATCAAAACACCTGAAATCACACTTGTGATTCAAGACACACATCAAACAATGCTCTTAAATAAACCTTTATTTAAGTTTTGTAAGCCCAACAAACAGCACTTTCTTCATTTTTTTACCTGTACATTAGAATCTAAACATAGTATATATATATTTCAACAATGTGTACTTGAATCTATAAAATATACAATTCTACCTACAGTATATAATGTATACATGTTGCATCGTGTTTTGTAAATGAGTGTAAGCGAGTGTGTGTTGTAAATGAGTGTTAGCGAGTGTGTGTTGTAAATGAGTGTTAGCGAGTGTGTGTTGTAAATGAGTGTAAGCGAGTGTGTGTTGTAAATGAGTGTTAGCGAGTGTGTGTTGTAAATGAGTGTTAGCGAGTGTGTGTTGTAAATGAGTGTTAGCGAGTGTGTGTTGTAAATGAGTGTTAGCGAGTGTGTGTTGTAAATGAGTGTTAGCGAGTGTGTGTTGTAAATTAGTGTCAGCGAGTGTGTGTTGTAAATGAGTGTAAGCGAGTGTGTGTTGTAAATGAGTGTTAGCGAGTGTGTGTTGTAAATGAGTGTTAGCGAGTGTGTGTTGTAAATGAGTGTTAGCGAGTGTGTGTTGTAAATGAGTGTTAGCGAGTGTGTATTATATACCCGCTGGTTTACTTCTTCCATCCCTTCCCGTCCACTATTATGTTCCACTGCCCTCCAGAACCTCTCTCTCTCACCCCCATTTTCTCTTTTCACCTATTCACATCACCAGTCACAAAAAAGGTTCTCTCCTGCATTCAGTCTCTCTTTTGTACCATCAAGCTATCACCAGATCTTGTTATTATTCTTTGTGTGGGTGTCTTCCCCTTAGCGTTACCAACACCACATTGCTATTACAGTATTATTTAATTTCACTGTCCAGATAAAAATGATTTGCTGAAATATTGCTGCAAGGAAGTCATTGTAAGGATATTCAATTATCTGTGTCTTTATAGAATTTAGAATCATATAAGGATTAATTTTATTCACGTAAATGGGAGATGTGGGAAATATGCATCTAGAGTCGCGGAGAAATATCAATCGATTGGTTATAAGTTGAAAGATAACACCGTTGGACATGTCAACAGTGAATTACAAAGATATTTAACACACCAATCAGTCACAGGTATCCAGCACTGAAATATGAATGAAAGAAATGTTCGTATATAGATTCATGCCCGTAATTTTATCCCTAGTTAAGAAGAAATGTTATTTTTAGTGAGAACGCTGCTGAAGTTTTTGTTATGGTGGCAGGTGGCGTCAGGTTAACAGGACAAGTCCCATAACTAGGAAGTTCACACAGTGTTAACAAAAGAGTCTCGACTGTATTGTATGGCGGCTGTTGTTTATGACTATCACCGGTGCTGCTGTAAAGGTGTTTGTTCGTAAAAATATTTCTTCGTTACAGGTTCTATATTTTTATAGTAAATACGTATTGTGGCGAAACAAACACGAAGTTTTATCCTGTGACTTAGTTGTTACAAAGATTTACAAATATTCTCTTCCATTTGTTGTTTTTCAAGATAAATACAACGCTCTCATACAATTCTCTAACGGAAGAAAATATAATTCACACGAAACACAAAATTATAATTATTAACTAATTAATATTCACCAACAACACATAACATGAGAAAGTAATTTAAAGTAAAAAACAAATATTACTCGTGTACAATAATATGAAGTGTTCTGGGAATGTTGCATCATAACGAGCATTTCAGTATACAATTTTTTTTCGTAAATTCTAACTCGTGTGTAAATAGAAGTAAAGGTGTACTTGTTACCCCTTTTGGTGATAAGGGTTCCTAACCTAACCAGGGCTGGGTTGGTTTAGGTTAGGTTAAGAGGTAGTTAAAAAAACACGGGGCGAAACATATACAATTTTTTTTAGTGACAATGACATATTTACAGTATATTATCTGTATAAGAACGACTGAAACTAAAAACTCTACAGGTGTCCAGGTGCTTTAAGTCATGAAGGAAGAAGATCTTATCAAGAAACAGAAATAGTAAAATTAAAGGACTTGCCACGAGAGAGGTATCTTTACAACTACTTACTAACAATCAGCATAGTATGACTTCAAAAACAATACCGCTCTTTATAACCGGGTCGCGTAAAAAAGTGTTAGAATCATAGGTCGTAAAATGCTTATTACAGTATACGCGCCACTGTTTATCTCACATTAACCATAACAATAATCTTGGTTTATGACGTTGACCTTTCTTATCCTGCATCATAACTTAAGGAGAGTGTCATCACAGCCATCACTTTCTCGCTGATTTCGTTACAGCTCTAAACCTCGAGATTATCAGGAATAAAAGTCAAGTAGAGCCAAAGCCGGTCAACATTACCACTCAACTATGGTACATTACCCATTATGGTTCACGGTGCAGTAGTGTGTGTGTGCGTGTGTCCAACCGAGAAGAAAGAAGGTTTTGTGAGAGAGAGAGAGAGAGAGAGAGAGAGAGAGAGAGAGAGAGAGAATATGTTTTTGTGTTTGTGAAATACCGGGTTTTAGAAATAACATAGTAATTTACCTCACGACATTGTTCTCGTGTTCATCCTCACTGGAAAGTTATTCTGTTCTTTTGTTCCCAAATAATTATGAAGAACACATTCCTTAGGTTTTAAGTATAATTTATTTACTTCGGAAACTCAAGCTTATTAAACAGTGATTAAAGAGCCCAAGCGTTAAATCACCAAATGCATTATATCAATAACAACTAATTTACTGATTAGTTTTTGATCCCAAGTTATATGTGAAGAATGCATTAGTTGAAATTAGCCATGCTTGTAATACTCTACAGTCTAGTTCGTATTTCTCCAGGCTTATTTTTTCCTATTCTATGATTAAAATAGTTACTTTATGAGCCTCCTAACATCGTCACACACCCATGCAAACTTGTCTTTCATAATATATCTAACAATGAACTAACTAACTAACTATCGATCCAATGAAAGTATCAGGAGGGAATTTCTACGATATATTAAATTCATAAATATCTACAGAAGTGGGCAAAATTATCTTGACACTTATGGCAATGGATGTAAAATGTTTAAGAGCAGCAGAACGAAAAATTATGGTACTAGGCATAATAATGAAGTTGTGTTAACCCTCAAGTTTTCACAATATTATCTTGCGTTTAACAGAATATAAAGTTATGGTGAGAATGACATCATGTACACTGGCCAAGGAGACGATGTAATTGCTGTCTATAGAGTGCTTAGGTAAGGGAAAGTGTGGTACCAACGCTATCAGTGGATGTTCTTCTTACAGGTCACATCCACGAGGCAGGTGATGGGAATTTATTAAGACTGTCGGTACTAACGTATTGCCATTATTTCTAGCACAATAATATATCATATAAAATAGCAATGTATAATTAAACCAATTTTATAGGTGTCAGTAAATATACCTATTGTATCTATAGTTTTTTTTTAAGTTCGTTGTTTAAATATTAATTAATGAACACCTTCTTAATTGTTTATCATATTTGTTTAATGAACGAGTGTAAATTATTAACTTCTTTACGCACTCCAAGATCCTAGTTGCTAAAAAACATTAATAACATTTTAATGCCAATATAATGCTAACTATTGCTGACTAGTGTTCTTACTTTTTTATAGCACTCGCTTGGAAACCCTTTGGTGACCATTATTTAACTCCTTGACGACGATGAATTAACCCTTTGATGATGATGGTTTAACCCCTTAAGGACGATTAATTAACCCTTTAAAACTCAAGGGGTCAATACAATATAGCATCAACATCGTCACAGAATATCTCGAGGAGTCTACTTCTTATTTTTTCATGGAGGAGGAGGTTAGTTTATTTACTAACCAACAATACGATATTAGAGATTACATACATTAATATACAGTACTTCATTATACTATCATCACCGTCATAAGAGAGGTAGAGCAATGAATTCTTAAACACCGAGTCTGCAGGTATGATCACCCTTCTTCATTACACTATTTAACCATAATTATTTCGCTCTTACTTTGATTCACTTAGTACTTTTTTTCACATTATCTTGTCTCTGCCTTACTTAATTAAATTTAACTCTTTTACCTAACTTGCCCTGATGATCTTAGGATGTAATTAATGAAGTTTAGGTAAGTATGTCTATGGTGTAGCTATTTTTTTTTGTTTTTAGAATAGATTCACAGCAAAATAAAGTGAAATGAAACTCGAAATGTTTGTTCTATATTTAGGACAGTATTGGTTATCGTTAAAATATTCACTTAGCAGACAAAAACAAATGTGGGAGTTACTATGTAGACTGTGCTGTATATATATATAAAAAGAAAGATTTGGGGGTATATTTTCATTCAGTACGACAGAAAACAATAAAATTTGGTATTTTGGATATTTCATTAGTTTGAAATGCAAAATATTGGTGTTTATGTATTTTCCATAGGCTATGGGGGGGGGGGGGTGGCATTTGAGTGAGTACAGTACAGCCCTCGCTTCCTATCTTAAAGGGACATCCTTAGTCCACCAAACTCTGTATCGACATCTGACATTGCAGTTGTGAAAATGAAAGGTGTCGAGTGCACTACTTTTCACATTGTCTCCTCGTGTACAGTCTATGGGCTTTATAATCTATAGAGCGAATTCTTTTGCAAAACCTTGAACTAGATATTGTGTAGATAATTCCTTAGTTCCAGGGTCACATGAGGCGTTCCTAGGTTGTTTTAGTACTCCCTGTTGTCTCATCAGCTGCCATACTGATACTAATTCTATCTGCAGTAAAGCCTGAAAATCTTATATAAATGGCAGCCTGCAACAGAGTTATTGTACCGGACTGGATAATGGAAAATATCGATTTTTGCCACGAATTTTCATCGTGTCAGTAAGATCATTAGTTGGTGCATATCACTCGGCTTTTGTGTTTAAAACGAAATAAACCTGATCACAGATATAATTCCCACAACGAGGCAAAACTGATCAGTTTTTACAGCGAAGTGCAATTCATGATTTTAGTTTTGTAAAGCTTTAATTATTATAGATTTTATGGCGGAATCTGTAATTAAAAGTTTAATTTTTACCGTAATTGGACAATTTTTAATCATTATTGGCAATCTTTTGTTGTATACTATAATCATGTAAAAATAGACTGTATGTACAGTGTATACACAAGACGACTCGTTTTTCTGACATTACACATCTCAATTAGACAAGTAGTGAGGCCTGTGGGACTAGCAGTTCCTCATACGTTAATCCTGCTTTTGTCTGCTGCTTGAGTGATGTCACCCAGAGTAGCTTTCATCTACGTTGACTCATGATTCAGGTGATGGTGCTGGTATGGATGGTGGTGTGGCTGGTGCTAGTGGTCTGGTTAGTGATGGTGGTGTGGCTGGTGCTAGTGGTGTGGCTAGTGATGGTGGTGTGGCTGGTGCTAGTGGTGTGGTTAGTGATGGTGGTGTTGTAAAGATGTTTCTCGTCCCCGCCTCCCCATCTTACTATAGAGCCTTTAATTTATCAAAATGTATACAATTTCTCGTTGTAGGACTTAAGTCGTAGTAAACAACCACACAAGCCATTATTTACATTCTGTGAACTATAAGGAAATCAGAGGAAAATATACAACAACTTACAAGTGTTTCACATATGTCCACATTTTGAGCAATTACTGACGAGGCCTCACTCCGCGGCCATGTTGAGACGTCATTGTATGAATGTCAATAAACATCCCTGGCAACATCACTCCGCGGCCATGTTGAGACGTCATTGTATGAATGCCAATAAACATCCCTGGCAACATGGCTAAAGCATAACTCCCTCACCTCCAGAGACTCAAACCTACGACACTGATTTAAATTTTGGTCAGAAATTTTGTTAGATGTTTTGTATTGATGAATAAAGTTGTCATGAACTTTGCTACGAATAAGAAAAAAGTATTTCAAGTGAATAAAACGTGTAGTACTTATCATGGGTGTTGACAGCAGTTACTGGTAGGTTATGTGACGAGAAAGAACAACAGACTTTAGTTATGTTGATTGCTAACCATTTGTCTTGTGGCAGCTGATTTACATATTGTGAAGACGGTGTTCTCAACAGTACACGACCCACGGCCCACGCTACAACACCAACACCTCCTTTACCACTGTGTTATGTGTATGTATGCAGTTGTTGCAGTTGTTCATCCGGTTTGTTAATGTATTCGTTAACTTAGTCGGCTTCGTAGTTAGCTTTAAAACTCTAACTCAAATTAAAATATTCGTGGAATGACCTGAAACCTTCCTCATATATATAAAACATTATAACATGTTCCAGGGAAATTAATACTTATATATGCTGTGCTACATTGAGAAAAGTATATAGAATTTAACCACTACCTCGTTGGAGTATTCTTCCGCTGCTTAAGGTCAATCCAGGCTAAGAAAAAAATATTACGTAAAATGTGGTATTTTATATAACAAATACAATGGTTAATTAAGTTGGCAGGTTATTGTGGTCGCACTCCCCTCACCTCAGCCCTTCACCAACGAGGTGGGTAATACTGTAGGGAGGGGGAAAATATTCTGAACATAAGCTATATTTGCCTAAACATGAATATGACCTACAGTATATAAAGAAAAAATATACTTGCTCTCTCTATGTATACTCATTCATAATTAAGTTCGTTATATGTACAGTTATAACCAAAATTTACCCGACACTTGGTTATGTCTGCGTTCTGTTGGTGATCATGTATATGGCTCGTTTATAGCTGGTGCAATATTTCACTATTCTAGCGCTTAGTTAGGGGCAGCGCGGATACATCACACTGAAAGTTGTACACGAGGAATCAGTGTGACCCGTACTGCACTCGACCGTTTTCACTTTCTCTATTGCAAAATTAGGTGCCCATTCACACCTGGGTGAACTGGGGGTGCCCACCCAATTGAACCTGCGACCTCTAGGACAGGATATGAACTGTATGCAGTCGGCCACCCCACTTTTATAATAACATGGAAAACATTATATCAAATTAACATTTAATTCAATATAATGTTAAAATCCCAAACTCTCTGACCGTCAAATCGATGCCAGATATTGTCTGAACTGTCAAGGGAAATAAGTCTGCAGCTTTACGCCACTGTAATTATCACTTCCATTATTCTTTTTTTTACGATTTTTATTTTTTTTTCATGTACAGTTCAGTACATCTTGGAACAATATGAACGAGAATCTTGGGAAGTTCGGAATGTGTTAAGCGGTTAATTGGTATGACTATATTTTACCAGCGATAAAGGTGTTGTTAATGTAGGCTGCCAACAACTAAGGTATTTTAGTGCAGGCTCCCATCAGTCTACAGTAGGTGTTGTCCATGTCGACTACCAACAATAACGGTATAGTCAATATACGCTGCCATCAGCAAAGGAATAATAAATTTTAGGATTCCAATAATAAAGGTGTTGTCAATGTAGGCTGTTAACAAGCAAAATAAAGCGGAAAGTAGTGGAAGCATGACAATGTTGGCAGTGGATCAAATGAATAGTTCAGGGAGTGACTAGATAAATGTTATTGTCAAATCTACTCACAGGCGTCGCCTCCTTGACAATGACTGAAGACACATGAGGCAGGGTGATATAAACTGGTGGTAGATGTATGACTCGGGGGAAACAAAACTCAATCTGAAACAGGGAGAGCCACTTGGTGCTCCTCCGAGGTATAAATGAGTTTTACTGGGCTGCGGTTATTCCTGGGATGGTATAACGTATATTATTTAGTTAATATATATGTATTAAGTTCACAGTTTCGTATAAGCACCAAAACAAAGCTACACCTAAGGGAAAGTTTGTCTTCATCATGTCTCTTTGTCTGAACACTTGACGCCCATCTCACACTTTGTATGAGAGATATAACATACGATATATAATGTTACAGTCACGGAAGAAAAGTCCTGTCGGACCTCCGTCCCATCCATGAGTCCTAAAGATCATGAACCTGTGAATCCGAGACATCACACAGCTCGATATTATGTTGTCCTTCTACCTTGCCAAGATATAACGATACTTAAATGACATAAAGACGAAATTCCGAGTCTGAATCTTTATCACCTTCAAGTTTACGTAATAATTTATGTTTGTCAGTTTTGAGGGTTTAATTATTTAACAACAATGAGTTTGTTGGAAGATTTTTTTTTTTAAGAATTGGTATTTATTTTAACATGGAGACAGAGAAGTGACTAAAAAAATCCTGGCAACCTACCACAAGGGAGGAGGCAGTGCTGGTGTTGTCATATGAGAGTGGCGGTGGTTCTGTATATTACCTTGGCTTCACGCCCTCAGAGTGTCTTAATAGACTCGTAAGAGGTGCAATAATTCTCAACTTACATGGAACTTACTGTATTTTCCCTAACAGTGTGGTAAGTGTCACGTCACACTACTACCGTCTTATTCATGCTCCTCAGTAGTGTATCTCACTTAACTTTGATAACATCTCTCAGTAACTCTCAACATTGCAGTCTTACTCATGCTCATCAGATGTGTGTGCGCTCTGCAGGTGTGTGTCTCACTTAACTTTGATAACATAATCATAATATCTCTCAGTAAATATATTGTTGTAGCCCCAAGGATTAATTCTAAATAATCCCTTCTTAACAAACAACCGACATGTTGTATATAATAATAGATATATATATATATATATATATATATATATATATATATATATATATAATCATATATATATATATATATATATATATATATATTTGGTATACTATTTATTTACCTGACAGAGACATTATGTGAACTTATGTTATACCATCTCAACATCCTCTCACACGCCAGCCACACAGTCTGAGGCCTGACTCTTCCTTCCCACAATACCCTTATGTTTCTTCACATCAAAAAACCTCAGCAAGGTATAAACAACTTAAGAGGCGTGTAGTGTCGTATGCGTCATATTGTGGCGACCTGTGGTGTAATGGTCAGCATCCTCGCCTCGCAGTCGAGCGGACCCGAGTTCGATCCCCGGGCAGGGTGAAACTATGGGCTAGTTTCTTTACGCCATTTGCCTCTGTCTACCCAGCAGTAATTGGGAACCTAGATGTTAATCGATTTGCGGATCGTGTTCCGGGGTAATGGTTAGCTAGTGCAGTTGGCGAGCTGTCCAGTCTTCTCGGACTATTCCGTGACACTAAGTCATGCAGCTCGTTAACTTCGGGTGTGGTTGGTGTGTCGGCGACAGCTTCTACAGCTAAACAAATTCACGCCTAGGAGGCCCTTGGGCCGGCCATCCGCGATTTCGAGGAGCTTCCATTATGCAGCATCTTAATTTGTTTTGTAGTAGTTAAAACAAAGACAATATTTTTTTTTCTAGTATTTGTGAATATTGACTTTGTATTCTGGCGTCTCACTTGTAGCTGGGGAGAATTATATAGAAACTACTGCTGCCTGGTTCTGAATATTACAAATCTATATCTTTAACATTTAACAGTGACCTCTTTGGATGCCCTACCAATTCATTATAGACACCCAATACACATATGGAAAAAAAAATATCAATGTGTTTTGATTAAAAAAAATTTCCTCAAGTTTAAACTTAGGCATTACTCATTAAAGACAGTGAGAGGAAGAAGGGAATGGTCTTCACCCTATGGAGTGAAGCGAAAACATGTGATGTGTTCAGTCAGTCGCGTCCAGCCAACTATTGACTTCTCTTGGATATTTTTTTTTTCTCGCCCGCTAATGAGGCTTTACAGGTGTGGGAAATTCTTGGAATGATCCTTATTTAATATCCTTTTGTAAGATGTAGGTGAGTTGACGTGTGTGTGTAAGAGCCACGTAGTGTGTTTATGAGCCACTCAGAGTGTATTGGGTGTGAGAGTAGCTTAGTCTATATTAGGTTAAGTCCTCCCACCAGATACTCTGCACGTACCTATAAAACACATCCATATGTAAAGTTGCCTGGGTGACACTTCCCTTGCCTCACTCACCGGCTGATTGTCTCACCTGCAATATATTACAGGTGGCAGTTTCACGTATTCCCAATTATCGAGTCCTGGGAGCTGGTTGGTGCAGTCACGCCTCTGCTGCTGTGACCCGAGACATGGTATACAATGTGCCAAGATCCGTATTATTGTAATAAAGTAAAGCATTAAACACTATTGTTAATGAGAAATTCAAATAGGAATACTCAAGGTTTTTTGTGAAAGGAAACAAGCTTAATCGGATCATAGAAACATGTTTTTTACCTCTGTTTATTTCCTTTCTGTACATTTATTATTATCCTTTAAAATATTCTAGATTTAAGTTGGGTTCAGTTGAGGAAGACTTTTGTATATTGTCGCTGGTATAAATGAGAGTTGGATGTTGGGGGCTGAAAACTTGATAATAGAAAGACGTTAAACAGTAATAATGACAAAAAAATAATAATCCATGAACAATATTTGACTTAAAAAAAAGCTACAAGAGACCATATCAATTAATTATTAAAGAAAAAACAGAGAACGGTAATGCAGTGTGGAAATGTGTCTTATAAAGTGCGGAAATGAGTTTTATAAGTGCGGAAATGAGTCCTACAAACGCGGAAATGAGACGTATGAAAAAGATAAAAATCGTTAAAGAGAATAATATTGGGGAGGAAGAATGTGAGTAAAACTGAGAGTGAATTACAGAATAAAGAGAGAGATGATCGGTCTTAGGAGAGGCGGGTCTTGTTGTTTGAAGATTAACAGGATATCAACAGTGAGGTGGGGGACGAATATAATCAATTTAGGAGACAAAGAGCATCTGAGAGATTGGGAGGGGAGAAGGATGGTAACAGGGGTACATGAACAAAGATCTACAAACGCTCATTATGGCGGATGTGTTTACAGAGAGATGAAACGTTCGAAAACGAAATATATCCCAAAAAGCAAAATTTTCCGAAAAGACCATACGTGCGAACCAGTATCTAGAAGAGTAACAGGGGCCTATAATATGGAATCAGTTACAACGAAACTCCTCCTTCTCAGATGTAAAATCCAGAAGCGTACTAGTCAGGCATACACACTGTAAACATGCCTGGGTCTTCTGTATCTATATCATGACTACACCTCATATCGTGTCTACAATCTGTGTGGTAGACATAACTGCTTACCAATTAGACAATTTAACATGTAGGAAGATTACGCGGCTATCTTAGTATGCTATCATCAGACTGACAATAACTGGACACATAAAGTAAGATTGTAGAGTAACAGTATTGGGGCGATTGTCAGGGTTTTAAAGTTGTGTCGTCAATTTTTCCACGTGTTCAACATCTAACTGGTCATATATCCTGGTGAACTTAACAAGGTGCAAACACTGTGTCGTTTTTGTACGCACGTGTCAAGGTGTACAACATTTCCACCAGTGAACACGAGTGAGATATCCTGCCCCGGTGTTATATTGTGTACCTTGCCTATTGAATCATTAAACATTGACTAACTCTTGGTATTCCCTCGGGTCGTTGACTGACGTATGGCTGGATGGCTAGTCCTTATTTTTGTTCTTACGTCAAGACTCTTACTTTTTTCCTCTCTTCTTCTTGTCTTACTCTCAGCTCGTTTCTTCCTAATAAAAGTAAGAAAAAATATATAAATACATTTAATATTTCATGTAGATTCACAATGTAAACGTGGATAAGATAAATCTTGATAAAATCACACGGGAAATATGGAAACAATGGAGCACCTTAGCTTTCGTCTTTATTCAAGACATCTTCAGAGGCAACTGAATTACAAGGATTGAGAGAGGCTTAAGTACACAGGGTGACCTTACTAAACATGAGGTCAGGTCAAAAATATGACATCCACTAATCCACACACCACCACAAACACAAGAGGAGCTTATAAGAAAGGGCGACGTAACTAGTTATATCAAGTCAGGTAAAACATATGAGACCTACGAATCATCTACCTCTACCTCTACAAAAGCTAAAGCACTCCATTATTTCCCCTTTTCCTGTGTGATTTTTATCAAGATATATGTCATATATTTACTCTCTTATAGACCGTATGGCATTTGAAACTAAAGTTATATTTTAGGGGAGACTTCCCTGTCAAGGTTTCTTCTTCAGTTCGTCTCTGATGCGAGAGTTTAAGACGTGAGTGAAAGCCAAGTATATCACAACACACTGTCAGCCGGAGACGTTTTATGGACCTTCATCTTATATTGACTGTGAACTGAATAAACGGAGCTACATATTATCCTTCAACCGACGGGAACGACTGAAAGAGTGATGAGCTATATCCCAGCCGTCACAACTCCCTGATATAACTCCAGCGTCACATCCTCCGTCACAGCTCCCTGATATAACTCCAGCGTCACATCCTCCGTCACAGCTCCCTGATATAACTCCAGCGTCACATCCTCCGTCACAGCTCCCTGATATAATTCCAGCGTCACAGCTCCAGGTTATAACTCTAGCGTCACATCCTCCGTCACAAGCCGTTGCAGAGAAGAGAGATATTTCTTACCAATTTGTACGGCGTGTACTGTATGTCAGTTCAGTGTGTTGTCCCATGTGCTATCGTTCGTGTATCAAGAAGTTAACATCCTTCTAAGTAAGAATTTAACTAACAAACGTTTAAGAAAAGAGAAGGAAGGTAGTTACTAGGCCTATGGGGGAGGGGGGGGGGGGGAATTGTCATGATTGCCCCAGAAAACTCTTAAGGGTTGGTGGGTTCAAGAGGTTAAATTCCCTTTACGGCCATTAAGTGTACAGTTCCTCTAGTACTGTTCCCGTCCTATGAAGTTTTAACAAGTAAAAGGGCACACATTGTTCCCTCTTTTATCCCTCCCCCGGTGGGTTACAGGAGGGCAAACTTTTACTGGGTACAGCGTCCTCAGTACTAAACTTTAGACCCAAAACGTGTAAAGATAAACACCGTACATGAAATAACATGAAAGTTTAAGATGTGTTCCTAATTGGACTTTGAGGACCTGACCTGACCTGGCCTGGCGTGACCTGACCTGACCTGACCTGGCGTGACCTGACCTGGCCTGCCGTGACCTGACTTCACCAAATGTAATGAATACGAAAATACCAAGATCGTAGCTCAAACAAATCAGGTTCTCGTAGTCAAATAAATACCAATTTACAAAAATATGCTTATATTCGGAAACATGAAATATAACTATCACACAAAGGAATCAAAGGCTTCGGTTAAACAATTTCCTTCATGTTACAGGAACAAAAAAAAACAAAAACAAAAAAACAAAATATTTCATGTTATTTACGACGTGTCAAATATTTGTGAAAAGATTGTTTTTGAATAATTTCTCGTCGGGTACTTTGTGTGTGTGTGTGTTTGAGGGGGGGGGGGGTTACATCAGGTGGACGGGAGTGTAGAAGGGTAGAATTAATATAAAATATATGTGTGTAAAGAAACTCTCAATCCTCGTCTGTCCATCATAAAAAAATATATTTGGATGGAAATTTTCAGGAATCTCAATTACACATAAAATATAACTTAGTGATATACGTATCGTAGCCTGCACCCTCACACTACATCACTATACACCCTCACACTACACCACTATACACCCTCACACTACACCACTATACACCCTCACACTACACCACTATACACCCTCACACTACACCACCATACACCCTCACACTACATCACTATACACCCTCACACTACACCACTATACACCCTCACACTACACCACCATACACCCTCACACTACACCACTATACACCCTCACACTACACCACTATACACCCTCACACTACACCACTATACACCCTCACACTACACCACTATACACCCTCACACTACACCACTATACACCCTCACACTACACCACTATACACCCTCACACTACACCACCATACACCCTCACACTACATCACTATACACCCTCACACTACACCACTATACACCCTCACACTACACCACCATACACCCTCACACTACACCACTATACACCCTCACACTACACCACTATACACCCTCACACTACACCACCATACACCCTCACACTACACCACTATACACCCTCACACTACACCACTATACACCCTCACACTACACCACTATACACACGACACCACTATACACCCTCACACTACACCACCATACACCCTCACACTACACCACCATACACCCTCACACTACACCACTATACACCCTCACACTACACCACCATACACCCTCACACTACACCACCATACACCCTCACACTACACCACTATACACCCTCACACCACACCACTATACACACTACACCACTATACACCCTCACACTACACCACAATACACCCTCACACTACACCACCATACATCCTCACACGACACTGCATGAAACTCTTCCTTAACAGATTGTAGAAGATTGACGAATTTGAGGTTTTGAGAAGACAGTTTATAAGGACTAGTCGTATAAATTACAATAAGATGAAATAGATTTACAGATCCCCAGTTTATATGGACGAGCCATTTAATTTGAGAGAGTATGGGGAAATATATGTATTGAAGTCCACAAGTAGTCAGCTCCTACTAGACCTGCGGCTTGTCAGTTTACGAGCCTCATAAAACTGCTCCATTCAACCTCGACCAAGACCACGCCTCCCCTCCCTCCCTCCCTCCCTTCCCACCCCTTACTGTTGTTGTTCTTTGTTTTCTTTATCATATATTTTGTCTCCAGTTCCTCTTTGGTCTTCTGCCTGATCCCTTACACTCGTGCCTCCAGATGTAAGGTTTATGTGGATATCTGCCACTTAAGATGGTTTAAAAAAGTTTACACTGGAAGTAGAACAAAATTCTTCTTTCTCTTAATGTGAATAAATATTTATGAACTACGTTTTATTGAGTGTTGGTAGTAGTAAAAGCCTGAGTATTTTATTTAAAATTTATTATTTTATTGAGATTTGACCAGTTTATATACGAGGCTTTGTTGACGTTATGTTATGTTATTGTCATATCATGCTATGAGATGCCCACAAGTATAATAGTTCAGTTAGTCATCGTCTAACATTTTTCCAGTTTCTATTCCTTAACTAATAGCTATAATTATTATATATTTATTCAAACGAAGAATGATATAATGTTTGCAGCGGTGATGTTAACGGAGCTGGGTAGAGTTAGGTTAGGTTAGGTTAGGGTCCGCTTCCGAGTTAACTTTCTATACACATTTCAAATCTGTAAATGCATGTTCTTTATATTTCCCAGTGTATAGATTTCTACTACTAATGTGCAATATTTTGTTTGACTATTGGTTATATAAATGACCAATAACACAGACTGTGTACAGAATCAATCAAAGACTCATACACAAACTACAATATTTACCATAATTTTTTCATATATGTTTTTACCATGATTTCATCATATTTTCAAATCGCATGACGTTGAATTGCTTACATATATCCCCTATGTAACTCACGATTGAACATTGGTTGCGATATCGTAGCGAGTTTGGACGCATTTAATGTTCTTAATCAGCTGAACAATATAACGTAATGGAGAGCTATAAGTCTCCTTGGTATAAGTGTGTTAAGATAATCAGGGAAATGTACTATAATTCATGTATTGTAGAATTAGTATCTGAATGTGATTTATTGCCATTGGAATCAAATATTGCAAGAAATGTCAATAAAGAATGGAACTTATTAATATTTACACATGTTTTCTCAGTATACCAATACCATCTTGGAAAATGTGTTTGTTCTGTTTCTGATTCTCCTTTCTCTTTTATATATTATTTCTGTCGTCTCCTTTAGTATTTATTTTTCATCCTATTCACTATAGTTCACAGTCTAAAGGAACATCTGCGTTCGTTAAGATGCATTTTTCTCCCTTACGTTCAGAGTTCGTTTCTCTCGCCCGCACAGTAATGTGGGTTCCATAAATAGCTATTTTTGTCCTCTTTGACACGGTTCTATTTCTCTTTCTTTCTCTGCACATTTCTCAAAGCATTTTCTTTCGCAATCAGCTGCTCTATAATTCAATTCATCATCCGTTCTTTCAATCGCTGACACATTCATTCCCAGGTATCTAAAACACCTCACTTCCTCCCCATTATCTCTCTATTCAGCATAAGATTCGTTTTTACATCTCTCGTCTGAACAAACGTACGTCACTCACCCTTTTTTTTTTTTAATTTTCTGTACTTCAATCAATCTTCACGTCTTCTCCTTTCTTTATATATTTCCTTATCTTTAAACACTTAGCACATTTTTTTCATACATCTCTTCACATTTCCAATCATTCCCATGAATTATCACATTACACACTCATGTATTAGACTTCTATCTCTATCATTATATTTCTTGACATTAAAGTTTAAATCTTATCTTATAAACTGAAGCAAGTGCAGCCATAATAACACTTCTATAACACAACATTATTAAACCCTTGTATTCCATCAGGTATGCAATATTTCATTACTCAATAGAATAGTCACACTATTTTAGAATCTTACACTTTTAGACCGAACTGATTTTACACCCTTCACTTGTCCCCAGCAAATTTTTCTTGAATTTCAAATGTCACTCAAGAGTTAAGACTCCTATTTCCTTTCATTAATCATTATTTATTTCTTCTTTCATCATCTTCATAATGTTAGTACACAAGCAATCAGGCTAGTTTTCTTCAGCCTTGTTCCTCCTCTAACAAAAAAACAAAGACGTACTTGATTTTACACCCTTCACTTATCCCCATCTTATTTTCTCTTGAATTTCATCTGTCACTCATATCATCAGCATACAAGCAACCAGTCCGATTTTCATCTATCCTGTTCCTACTTGCTAGAAGAAGAAGAAAAACGTAAGATGGATTTACCAGCTCATACCTTAGTTTTTTTTATTCCCTCTCATTCTTACAATCTCTCTCATGTTGACGGGTGATGTATAGATCCCACTGTGTGTTCAGTTCATAGTCAACAAAGGTCCACGTGTATAAAAAGTCTCCAAGTGATGGTGTCCTGTGACTTATGTCCTCTCTCCAAGATCTCAAACTCTCTTAACTCAGATGAGAGTAAAAACTGCAAGAGAAGGAGAGATAAAGAGGGAGAGAAGGAGAGAGGAAAACAGAGAGCGCGAGAGGAAAGAGATAGAGAGAAAGATTTATGATTACGAGGCAGTCATCATCTCAGACTTGTAAAGAAAGAAAATATAAATTACTCACTGAGACCGTCACTACCGTACATCACCTTCAAGTTTGCACCAGATAGTAAGTCAACTTTTCTTGTGTCCATCAACCACAAGTCTTGAATAATGACGGGTTTAAATTATCCTCACTTGTTATATGAATATTTTGCTCAAAGTCGATCTCTACCGTAGATGTAAAAGACGAGCTTGTTCAACGCCATTCTGAGCGTACCAAGGATCACTAAGCTTCAGTAGAGCCATGTGAACAAACCAAGGGCTCCCTAAGTGTATGAACTAGGACAGTGACACAGAATATGGTGATGTATTGCACTGTATAATGTCAGCTCAGGTTCCTTATGAATAGTACATAACACACCTCAGTTACAGCGTTTACAGTAACCCTCACAGACGTTGAAATAATATTTTCGTATATATTGACACAGTGTCGCGTTAATGTAAATGCATTGTAAGGCTTGAGACCACTCGTTTAATATTTCGCTTCTAATTCAGTTTATTAATATTATACAGCACCACATTTGTGAGTGTTATTTGGCTACACACAAACTTTCACATTATTTTGTCGACTCGCATTAAGCAGAATTTATTTAAATATTATCTAAATCCTTCTCACATGAAAACAACATGACACAACAATAATAATCCAAGGTTAACCATTAATTGAATAACTAATCAAGTATAATGAATATATATCATGTATATGTATATGTATATACGTTAAAGTTAGGTCATGTTTGGTGTGGGTAAACGCCTCCGCAGGACTTGTTCCACGCTCAGTTTCTTCACCATAGACACCACTGCTGGTGCTAACATGACTGTCAGCGGATTTTAATAGCTAAGGGGTCATGTACTACTACTACGTGTCGCTGACCATTGAACCCACCATCGTCAGCACAATACTTGTAGTCAGGATCCTGTTGCTTCCTTCACCGTCACCAGTACCTGAGTAATGAACTTGTTCCTTTGGTACCTTTGTTGACGTATGTTGTGACTTATTTCAGTTGTTGACTTTATCGCCTTCACCACCTCCTCTTCCTCCCCCTCCCTCTTCTTCTCCTCCTCCTCCTTTTTCTCCTTCTTCTTCTCCTTCACCTCCTATCCCTTCTCCTCTTCCTTCTTCTCTTTTACCTTCGTCTCCTACTCCTCCTTCGCCTCCTCTTCCTTCACTTCAGCCTCCTCCTACTCCTCCTTCATCCACCACCATTATTATCACCACCTCCTCCCCCCTTAACCTCTTCCATCTACCAACATCACCAGCAGCACCACCTTCCTCTTCCTCCACCTACCACAACCTCGTCTACCACAATCAGCAACACCCCTTCCTTCATCACCACTACCTTCCTCCTCATCTACTTTTATCATTGCAATCACCTCCTTCCTTTTCTGTCTACGTCTTTCTTTTCTGTCTACGTCATCGACACCATTTCCTCCCGACAGTAACATTCACAGCTAAGGTATCAACTCCAGATCCATTTTCTTCGGAGTTATTGTTGATTCTTTTCCCAAATTGAATAAAAAAATTAGAAAAAATCGGGTCTTTCCCTTCACTCACCAAGGGACGTCACGCGGATCTTGCTGAACTCACCCACACATTAAGGGAAATCATAGACATTTCATAGTTGCTGAAAAAAGTAGTTTTGTATTCTATGAACATTACTTAGAAAAATTACTTCCCCTAAGACCTTTCTTTTATACGTATATGAAAGGAAAGACAGAGAAGATACCAGAGGCGGCGTCAGTGTCGTGGTTTATGACTTGGAAGTCGATGGCTGGGATGTGTCCTCTTAAAGTTCCCTTCACTGCCAGACGAATAGGTGGATAGTGGAAGGTTGACACACTATGGTAGGTGGAAGGTTGACACACTATGGTAGGTGAAAGGTTGACACTGTGGATAGTGGAAGGTTGACACATTGTGGGAATTGTTCTTACTCTATATTAGATATAAGATAACGTAAAAATCTAAAAACTAAAAGACACAGATTTTAGTGTAAGTAAAATTATGGAAATATTGACCTCTCACTGTTGACCACCAGGCTACTGCGTTTAAATTGACTGTCATAAATATTGATCAGTGATACTGTTGAAATTTCAAAAGGTATTCGTTAAAAGGGCATTGGTAGTGAGTTTAATTCATCAGAATATGCGAGCCAAATATTTTGGTTGAGAGCTGAGGAGTCGGTAACAGGTAGAAGAGTAAGTGAAACCTGGGTTGGTGTCACCGTAGACTAGATCTCCGCTGGCCACCCGGAGACCTGGGCCGGTCCGCTCTTCTTCTTGTTTCACTTTTTGTATTATTTAATATCTATTGCATGATCTTGTAACCACTTAACGGTAATGCTTTAAGATCAAACATCCTGGGCAGCAAGCTACCTTGGTGACCCATTACTGATAGGCAAAGGTTAAGTGTTTATAGTATATTTTCAACCTGCACAATTATCTGTTGTATTATTATTGTTTTTGTCTTTAATGTATGTCAGTAAATAATTTTTCCCCTATTTCCGTTTTTATTTTACATTTTTTTTCGTAGAAATTTTAATTTCTTCATCCAGCATTATACTCTCTCTTCAGCAAGGGACTTGTTACGTGGAAAGCGTAAATTTTAGTATAGTGTTACGTTTTTATTGTATATCGCCTGTAATTTTATAAAAAAAATTTAAACTTTTTGTTTTTTAGGCTCTGATGATGGAAAATGATTTTCCAAACCGTTAGTGATTAAAGAAACCAAACTTAGTCAAGATGTTTGTGTTTTCCCTGGTTCTCCTCTTCGACATACACATATATATGATCGTCAATTACCATGATATTCAGGTGTCTCCTATATGGTGGTATCACTTGAATTCCAATTACTAATGGTCACTTTATTCCCTTTCCTATGACTTATTTAGGTTTGGTGTAGGACTAGATGGTAATGATGACGTCCAGAAATAATGACCCCTGAAATAATGATCTCACAAACCAATTTATAATGGGTCCCGTAAGATAAATGTTAATGCTAATCTCTACGGAACAACTTACATAATTTGACAAAAACTCAAAAGAGAAACACGAAAAGATCCACGTGCTTTCGTGATTATTTGCATTTTAGTAAATACTTTCATTCCTTCTGTACGTCTTCAATACACTATATCTACATATCTAGGTATGCCCAGGGGAAAAACACCACTAAAATTATGTTATTAATTCATATCTGAAGTTTGTATCGTCCTTCCCTGAAAGTGTGTGTGTGTTAGTGTGGCTGTATGACTCATCTATGCAAGACCCTTTACATTTTTGCAACTGAACTTCTATTTCACTTATTTACATTATGAAGAATGGAATATTTTAATTATATGGATCACCATAGCTATTTCACCCAAAGAGTTAAACACTAACGTAGTATGTAAAATTATATATATTTTTCTTCTTCCTCCTGGCTCGGTTACAGCTACGGTCCCAGAGTGTGGAGACATTACCACAATATTCTTTTGACCATCCAGGCATCCTGAAAGGACCAGTTGTATTGTATTCCGAGAAATCCTTTCTTTTGACCCAAGATTCTGAAAAGAAACTGAGAATAGATGCTTAGTTTTCAGCAGCAGATCAAATCTTTAAATGGTGCAGTGGGAAGACCGACCCAAGATATTAAGAAATTATTCTTCTTTAACGAATAGACCAGATATAATGAAGTTATGGAAATATCCCATGAAAGTGTAAAAAACTTAGTGCCGGAAGAAAACAATGTAATGAACGCCTTAAGAAGCATAGTGTGAGCCTTGAGACAGAGGTCAGAGGAGTGTGTGTGTGTATGTGTAGGTGATCATTTTGTTATACTGGATGATTTATAAAACTTCATTTAATTATGGTGGTATCAAAAAGTAGTTTTTTTATATCTTATTTAATTCCATTTCGGTATTAGCTTTTGAAAATCTATGATACTGTTTTTAGATTTTTATTAACCGAGGAAGTTCATAATTTTAAGGTTTTTGTTTTAGTAACTGGGAATTTTATTTTGTATGAAGAATTTTGATTTACATTTTTATTTAGATTTTTTTGTAGCTACTGTACAGGTGACTTTTATTGCCTTTATAAAAATCTCTAAGAGTTAGGTAATGGGAGACAATTTTTTACTGTATCATATTATCAATCATAACTAACTAAAGATATACAGCGTCCTGTCCTTTGTTTATTAACTCAGCCGGTCAGCACTGGTGTACTACTATTATCATTTGTTTTTTTCTTTTTTTGCGGGGAATAGCCCACCCGGACACAGGTCATCGACCCACATCGGGGCCTTGGGGGCGAAAAAATAAGAATAAAAAGAAATTAAAAATAGTAAAGGAAAAGAGTATTGTATGTTCTCGTATATCAGTAATTGAAATATTCCTGAATGTATATTTTGTGAGTCAATTAAGTGAAAGAAACTGCTGTTAAGGTTTCATGTTATCTCGCACATGGCAACTCATCATGTGTCAAGATTCGTCAAGCATTAATTTTCATTATTAGCAGCATGAGGTGAATGACCGAGAGTCCGTGTGTCAGATTTAGCTCATGTTGGCAATATGTTTATGAAATTTATTTCCATTTTACTGAATATAATTTGTTCAGAGACACATGTGCAGTATATTATTATTTAAATTATTTCCATTCAAATAAAAATTAGTGTCGTGATAATGTACACATGGTGCAAAGTATAATGAACTTGTATTGAAGATCATTCTGTTCAGCAGCATTAACACCAACAGCAGGAAAAATGATCATAACGTGTTAGTTCATCCTGAAATGACACAAGTGGAGTGAACCTTCAGTCAACAGGTTTAATATTTGTTGTGGTTGAATGTGGGTGCGCCAGGTCCGTAGACTTGTGTAGGGGCTCTTCTCTCACCGTCAGCTTTATACTAAACATAGTGATTGAATATTCCTTCATAATACCAAAAACATTTCCTGTATATTTCATCACAGGACTTTAAATGCTCTTTGTCTTGACCGAACATGTCACATGATATTAAATTAAATAAGATTATGCATGTACTCTCTCTCTCCCCCCTTTGGTTATCTGCACACAAATACTAACTGATGTAATTTTCCTAATCTTTTATCTTACTCCGCGAGAAGAGAATTAAAAAAAAAATCCTTCAACAAAAAACATAAATTTTACACCTAATGTGAATATTAAATTGGAAACGTAAGCTGGAATGCATGAGTAGGTATATAATATATATTTTGTCTTCCGGTAACCCTAACCTCCTTCACCTCTTGGTGTACCGCGGGCGAACAATGATCAGAGGATTTAAAGAAAGAGAGAATAAGATTAAAAAAAAAGAGAGAGAATGGAAGAAAAGAATCACCTTAAGAAAACCCCGGAAGGTTAGTCAAAGAAGTGTTTAAGAAGATCCTTAGAGAGCAAAGAAACACCACCAGCCTTTTATAGTACAGGGAGTGCCTGCCCGCGGCCCCTACTAGTATTATATATGAAAAATACATTACAGATCAACAAAACTAATGTCACTCCTTGTACATGAATATTTCTAATTGTGTAAACTCTCCACTTAGTGAACAAAGGTAACTTTCCCCAGAACACACAGCGGGGCTCGTCTCAACACACCACACCACCAAGGCTCTTACAGGCTAGACTAAGAAGCGCCACGGCTGAATACAAACTTTGTTGCCACTCTCATTTAGAGGAAAAGTCTTATAAAAGCCTCGCTGCTACATAAGTTTTGAGTGCTTTTCGTCCCTTCTTTTTCACTAATTATTTTTCATTCTTTTCCGATATAACCCTTGTCATTAACATTTATTTTAGGGATATTTACGACTGCATTCTCCTCAGTAGGATAATGTTACCCGCTCAGTACATTGTGTCTTCTATTACAAATATTTTTATCAGTGTGTATTATTATTTTCTCTCTTTTATACACGGAGCCTCCACCTTCCACTGTACATTATACACGCCTCTAACACCATTCACTGTAAATCCTTCATCATCATCCAAGAATAACAACGTGGAGGCGCCGCTTCCTCTCTGAATAATTAATAAGGGACTTGTTCCAGACCAAAGAAGAACTCTATTATGAACGACACATCTTTTTCAACGCTTCATTATTCACGTGTTTTTAGCAAAGATTTAACCTAACCTAACCTAATGTAACCTAAACTTATGTGATGGAAGGAGGGGAAACTACAATTATACCGACATATTATCAATTGGCCTCGTAACAGCTGGGTTACTGACGAGGCAGATGAGTGAGTGGGGGAAGTGACAAGAAAAATAGGAGGGAACAAGTATGACGAGAAGTGGACACAATTGGAGAAGTAATTGTGCGAGGAGAGAGAGAGAGAGAGAGAGAGAGAGAGAGATTAACGAATGAGGGACTAAAGGAGGAGGAGGAAAGATAATACGATGGAAGGATTGAGGGAGGAGGAGAAGGAGGAGGACAGAGATTAACGGAGGAAGGAGGGATTAGGGCAGAAGAAGAGGAGAATAAAAGATAAACGGATGAAGAAGAAGGAGAAGAAGGAAAGGGAGAAAGAAAGAAAGGGAAGAATTCCACATTTATTCTGCAAGACGGTGATGCAATTATGACTAGAAATGTTAAGGGGAGATGGGAGAGAGAGAGAGAGAGGGAGAGGGGAAGAGAAGGAGAAGTGATGAATAGCGAAGATGAAATGAGGAGAAACATAAGCCAGAGGAAGATAAATATTATAGATGGAAAGAGATAATACGTTCTGAGACACCGTGATAAATAGCAGAGGTTAGTGACCTTTTAAGTCCCAATGGTGAACCAGAGAGAGAAGGTGCTTCCAAAGGGGACACATGTGCATCATCCCCAGAGTTAAGTCATAGTGTTTTTTTATTGAGGATGTTTACGTGAGATACAAGTGTGGTTATATACTCTTTGATCACCTTCACATGGTAACCAAAGGAAGAGAAAAAAGATGCAACCAGCTGAGACACACAGATGAGGGGAAGGATGAGAGGAATACTGTGGTAATATGAAGACAAATAGCTCCGTCCCACTTCAAAGCTTTTCCTTGTTTCAGGCCCAGTTTGAATATATTTCTTATGAGAAGGAAAACCTCCCCTGCGAAAACTAGTTCATATATTTCCCTTAATGTGAAAGAAACTTGACGGCTATAAAAAAAGAGAAGAATCTTTAAAGTCTAATGCACCACACAAGGCAAAGAACAATTTTGACATGAAAACGACAGCTTGAGAGAATATTATTACACGCTTTCGTAACTGACAGGGCAGAATAACTACTCCCAGAAGGGATCAAAAGTTACCCACCTCCTCCCCCCCCCCCCCACACACACACAAATGTATCATGCTTCTGCTCTGGGTATGAACTGGGTGCCACCATCACTCACATCCACACCATGACCACCACGACTCCTTCCCAACACTGAAATCCTCAACTTACTTCTCTTCAATGTTGTTATCTATCATGATGAAGCATAATAGGTCGTTTAAAACAGGCGCAGAAGGGTGTGTAAAATGGTGCAAAAGGGTGTGTAAAATGGTGCAAAAGGGTGTGTAAAATGGTACAAAAGGGTGTGTAAAATGGTGCAAAAGGGTGTGTAAAAGGGTGCAAAAGGGTGTGTAAAATGGTGCAAAAGGGTGTGTAAAATGGTACAAAAGGGTGTGTAAAATGGTGCAAAAGGGTGTGTAAAAGGGTTCAAAAGGGTGTGTAAAATGGTACAAAAGGGTGTGTAAAATGGTGCAAAAGGGTGTGTAAAATGGTGCAAAAGGGTGTGTAAAATGGTGCAAAAGGGTGTGTAAAATGGTGCAAAAGGGTGTGTAAAAAGGTGCAAAAGGGTGTGTAAAAGGGTGCAAAAGGGTGTGTAAAAGGGTGCAAAAGGTGCAAACAAAGGTGCAAGAAGCTACAGACAGTTACAAATAGGTGCAACAAAAAGGCGTAAACAAATGGTTTAAAAAGAGAAAAAGGTAAAAAAAAATAATACGAGAAATCTATCAACTAGGCTAACTAGGAAATTTATACTACCTTATGAATTGTGACATAATACCTCAGAATATAGTTATGTAGAGTTGGTTATTGTCATCAGATCTCTATAATGTACTGTGCATTATACTCATTTATCTTGACAGTAACTTTGTGGAATATTGGGAACTGAGTTCATCTATTTTGATTTCCTCTATTAACTAAAGTGCGTGATATTGAGTCACTTCAAGTGTCATGTTCGTGCCAATTGAGTCACTGTTATGTGTCATGTCGGTGTCAAATGGGTCGTTTAACGTATCATGTTGGTGTCATTTGAAATACTTATTGTGTTATTTTAGTGTCAAATACATATCCAATTGTTATATATTAAGCACCAAATTAATACTAAAGACTCGCCAGAGAAGTTCCCAGGTTTGATTACACATGAAGGAGACAGTTAAGAGGTCGGAACATCTTTCGATTAGGAAAGGTCAGCTGGTCATTGATCCATGATATAGTAATTTGACCTCATCTGATGTATATGATGCAATGCTTGGACATATTGAAGAATGGTATACTATTCAAAGCGTGTTTAGTATTAACTTATTATTGTAAAATAATTACCGTAGGAAAAAACAAGTTATTTATTAGTGGTCATTGCATTTAGCCTTTGATAATAATTGTCGGATGTATTTTTTTTTTTTTACTGTTTATAAAAACAGATTTGACATTTACTTGTGTTGGTCTTTTGACAGAACTCCCCCCAAAACAGAACATTATTTCATAATTTTTTGGAAAAGGACACGTGGCCCTTGTGCATTTGTAACGTGTACAAGTGACTGTGGACACAGCGGGTTTATCTTTGGCCTGTCGGTGTGCACTCGGTAAAACTACTGTCTTTACAATTCATGTGCGAAACAAAATGACACCACAAACAGAGGTTTTTGATAAAGGCCCATGAGGCATACTGGTATTCACCAATAATATTATAAAGATCTAATTTTATATTTCGAATTAAATAACAAAATTACGCCTACAATAATAGACAGGAGAAGCCTCGCCTCGCAACCCTAGCACGAGACAACATGAGTGTTCAGTTTCAAATTCATCAGACTCCTCCTGAGAGATGTTTTTTTTTTCCCCGAGTGTACAAGTATTCCTACAGGTCACAGGTATTATAAATGTAGTTAGAATTGCCTTAAAGATTTAGAGGTAGGACAAATTTGACACCTGGAAAAAACATCTTCAAGTCTTTCGAGTCTAAATTACTTTCATATAAAAATGAGTCAGAAATTCAAGAACTCACACACACACACACACACACACACACACACACAGTATTAGTAAGAGGATATTTGTCAGCCTGTATTGCTCAGTAACATCAGCAGACTCACACTAACAGGTTACCCCTTCGTCGTGTGTTGTTCCTCGTGTTGGTGGCAGCTTATCTTATTCCAAATTCACTCCTGGTATTGAACAGCTGTCATCTAAGAACAGACACGCTTGTCGGACTGGTTTCCTTGCTTAAGATGTTTCAAAGGAAAGTTACTTCTACCACCAGGTTGTAGATGTTAACTGATCCCTGTTGTTGCGGATATTCTGAAGAAATTTTCTCAACAGTCGGGTCCGAAAATGAGTATTGATCCTTTACAAGTTTACATGTGTGATTGCTTTGATCTGGGCCTCGTTCACAGGAATACATCGAATTTGCAGTGTTAAAGTACAATTATTATGTGAACTTTGAGGAGTCTATTGATCTACACCTTTTGTTTTTGTTCAGTGGTTCATTCTTGTCATGTCACTGATTTTCCTGACCATAGACACAATACTCGTTCCAAAACCTATCTCTACGATTTTGTGAGAGACAATATATGGCACAACGGAAGCAGGGTGTTGATAACTCTACCGAGACAACAGGAGTCGCAGTGTTCATACTGAGATTCATCGTGTCCCTCCGTAAAGATACTTATTAAAGCGAGTGTAGATATAAACAGTGACCTATAACAGTGACCTAAAACAGTGACCTAAAACAGTATCACTTCAACTGTGAACCCGGGATCTAACCCTTTAATTCTCTGTTTACAATATTAACCAAAGGTACGACAAAATTATAATAACACTTAACTGTTCGTGAGCAGTGAATCATTTCTTAATTACTTATAAGATAAAAATCACATAAAGCTCCTCTGGGTCGATAGATTAATTGCTGGGCAGAGACACGACAGTTTTGATTAATGCATAGAATTAGTCTAATTATTATAGACCTCTCGAACGATTTACGTAAAGTGATTATTTATCGTAACTACTTATAGCCTGAATAGCACCTCTGGTTAATGAATATAGTTGCTAAAGTTAATTTCTTTTTACTTAAATGATGAAAAATGTAGGAAAACAGATTATTCCCTTGTGGAGGTACTGGACGAGGAGAGAGGAAGTGTCGAAGGCAGCGTTTCTGCTGTGTCAGTGAAGAATATAACACGTGATGTAGTGTTGAGCTTAAATGTTGGACGCAAGGGAAGGTACAGTACAGTACAAGTACACACAGTACCTGTTCATGTTCTCAGTTTACACGCACAGTATACCAGGTGACTCTTTAATCTCCACATACAATACACTCATAGTGCTTCATATCTGTTTGTTTTTTTATCAAACTCTTAAGTGGGGCAAATTTATATCCCTCCCCCTACAGGAATTGCCTAGCTTATACTACAGGTAGTCAAGGAGCTTGTTCTTTCCTCACTCCAACAGTGCTACAGTATCTCTACAGTAGTCAGTAGATAAGATTTCAACAAACTGTTATAATCTGTTTTAGTATTTATGTGGACGAATTTAACCAACACTTACATATATACAATGCAACTTCCTGTCATGTTTGGTAGACTGAGTTATTCAGAGAATGTTCATCCTTTACTGTACTCCTGATCGTTTCTCTTGTCCATCTTGATGTTGCCTCGTTATCTGTACACCAAGTTATGGTCCTCATCCTCCCTGGAGTAGTATTTTCTGTTAAACCTGTGAAATTAACATTTTTTTAACCAAAAACATTTTTTTTTATATATATTGCAGGGCGACAAGAATTAAAATCACTCTTTCTTCATACTGTTATACCAGTTCTCCTCTTTATCAAGAATTTACCACTAGTCAAGTCACAAGTCACACGAGTGGTCACAACAAGAAGCAGGGTAAATACTATAATGACTCTTATATTATCTCCACCAGATTCTCAATAATAACCCTCAGATTAACTCAAAATGTAGGTATCGTGTTGAAGATGAATCATGAAATGCATAACTTAGCATTATAAAGTTAAGAGACCACAAACAAAGGTCAAGTAAAGGAACAATTTAAGTACAGTACAGATGACCACAGCATAAATTAACCCAAACCCGAACCTCAGCCTCACCATACACTAGAAAAGTACAAAAGTATACACCACTTATCTCCATATAAATATATCCTGAGTCCAGACCAATTGTACCACACTTGCGCCACACACTATCACCAGCCAGGCTCGTCTACCTCCCTGCACTTGCTGTGACCCACACAATGTGGATACCATGCCGCCAATTACCATACTATTTTACCTAACAAATGCACAACGTTAAGCTGATTTACTTATTACATACTTATTATAAATTAATATATATAACATACGAGACAATGTTTACATACAGGAACATATATAAAATATAATCCTACCTACTGAAGAAGCAGTGTAATTACCTCTCAATCAAATATATTCAGTGCCTTATAAAGCTCCCTCCCCAAAGATAAAACACTTGTGTTTTATTTTCAGTCTGGTGAATGAGATAGAGCATTTGCTACGAAATTCCCTCACTCCTACACAACATACTAAGTCCATCCCTCACTCCTACACAACATACTAAGTCCATCCCTCACTCCTACACAATACTACAAGCTCATCCCTTACTCCCACACAACATACTAAGTCCATCCCTCACTCCTACACAACATACTAAGTCCATCCCTCACTCCTACACAACATACTAAGTCCATCCCTCACTCCTACACAACATACTAAGTCCATCCCTCACTCCTACACAATACTACAAGTTCTTCCTTTACTCCTACGCTATACTACAAGACCTTCCCTCACTCCTACACAATACTACAAGTTCTTCCCTCACTCCTACACAATACTACAAGTCCTCCCCTCACTCCTACACAATACTACAAGTCCTCCCCTCACTCCTACACAATACTACAAGTCCTTCCCTCACCCCTACACAATACTACAAGTCCTTTCTTCACTCCTACACAACATACCAAGTCCATCTGTCACTCCTACACAATACTACAAGTCCTTCCCTCACTCCTACACAATACTACAAGTCCTTCCCTCACTTCTACACAATACTACAAGTCCTTCCCTCACTCAAACACAATACTACATGTACTTCCCTCACTCCTACACAAAACTACAAGTCCTTCCCTCACTCCTACACAATACTGCCAGTCCTTCCCTCACTCCTACACAATACTACAAGTCCTTCCCTCACTCCTACACAATACTACAAGTCCTTTCATCACTCCAACACAAAACTACATGTACTTCCCTCACTCCTACACAAAACTACAAGTCCTTCCCTCACTCCTACAAAACATACCAAGTCCATCACTCACCCTTACACAACATACCAAGTCCATCCCTCACTCCTACAAAACATACCAAGTCCATCCCTCACTCTTACACAACATACCAAGTCCTTCCGTTACTCCTACACAACATACCAAGTCTTAAGAGGAGGAAGTGTGGGAGCTCTGGTAAAAGTCTTAAAAAGTTATACTACTGAGAAAAATGTGGTCATTCAACAAAAGTTTAAGTGGCGAAGTTCTTTTAACTGATACCAGAAACCTCAGTTCTCCACACCTTCATCTTCTGTTATATATGTTTTGCTTGTGGGTCTCGTGTGTGTCTCATACGCCCGAATGAGTATTGTTTTTACACTGAACCTCTTAAAGGACAATATGGAGAGAAATTTCCATTGTATGGGGAGTCTGTTAGGTATGAAACCTCCATCTAACAAACTATATACTGATGAAAGTCCGTTATAGCGTAGGTCCGTTAGATGTGAAATCACCATCAACGGATTAAATGAAGGCAGACTCCTTTATTTGGAAGTTTCATTATTATCTGAATTAGACTTCCGATACAATTTTATGTACTCTCACGTCAACAGTAATGGTTGAAAGGGAAAAACCGCAAGCGGCTGTGGCCAGCAGATATATTCCCAGGTTATTGACAGTGCATCATGCGACCAGTTGTCACTATATCAAGATAAATCATAGTTCTCAGCTGAACCGCTATAATTATGTCAGTTACAGTCTATGTAACTAGCCTCTCTCCTTCTGTCTGTGTGTATATATATATATATGTATATGCAAGTAAATCACTGTAGGTGCGCGTGATCTAGGTATATGCTGATAACCACCAGGAAAGAAGAAAACACGAAGTTCCCAAGCGCTTTCGTGTAATTCACATCTAGTCTGTACTCACCCCTGAAGATGTGAATTACACGAAAGCGCTTGGGAACTTCGTGTTTTCTTCTTTCCTGGTGGTTATCAGCATATATATATATATATATATATATATATATATATATATATATATATATATATATATATATATATATATATATATATATTTATATATATATATATATATATATATATATATATATATATATATATATATATATTTATATATATATATATATTTAATATTTTCATGATAAAAAACAAGATACATTCACTTTATTGTGTCACTTAGTTATTATCAATGCTACATAATTATCAAACAATCATTTTAACCTCGAATTCAGTTCTCATTAGGAACAAATAAACATTAATTGGCGAGTGAAATGCGTCCCCCAATTAGTAGTCTGTAATATGTCTCATTATCTGTGAAGCTTTATCATTGCCCATTTTATATTCTGTGACCAAACCTTGGAAGTTTAGCATGAGTAAGTATGTAATGAAATAGTCAATTTAGTGTGTTGTTCCACCTGATGCTACGAAGCACCCGGGGAGATTTTACAACTGAAAACAGAAATATTATCAAAAAAGGAAGATGAGGTGTGGATGCAGTGATTTTGTTCATAAGTACAAGTGATGTATGTTACCGGAAGGGAAAAACATTATAGTATTTAGTGACTTAAAAATAATTTATAGGTGAGATGATAGAGACATGTTGTGAAATGTCTTAGAAATCTGTTAGATATAAATGAAGAAAAAATGTGTCTAAACGAATTTTTTTTTTAATTGAGTGAGACCTTCAATACAAGTCCGTTGGGAAGAGAGCCATTGGTTCCTGTTGGAAGTTGGACTAGAGCGAGAGTGTGTAATTTCTGCCATGGTGTTCTGATATTCTAATGATTGGGGCATTAAGAGTGACGAAGACCAGGTAAATTCTGATACGATGTGTATGTCCGGCTGTGCCTTCAAACACTTTAACGTGGCGGTGTATGTCCGGCTGTGCCTTCAAACACTTTAACGTGACGGTGCATATCCGGCTGTGCCTTCAAACACTTTAACGTGGCGGTGTATGTTCGGCTGTGCCTTCAAACACTTTAACGTGGCGGTGTATGTTCGGCTGTGCCTTCAAACACTTTAATGTGACGGTGTATGTCCGGCTGTGCCTTCAAACACTTTAACGTGGCGGTGTATGTTCGGCTGTGCCTTCAAACACTTTAACGTGGCGGTGTATGTCCGGCTGTGCCTTCAAACACTTTAACGTGGCGGTGTATGTCCGGCTGTGCCTTCAAACACTTTAACGTGGCGGTGTATGTCCGGCTGTGCCTTCAAACACTTTAACGTGGCGGTGTATGCTCGGCTGTGCCTTCAAACACTTTAACGTGGCGGTGTATATCCGGCTGTGCCTTCAAACACTTTAACGTGGCGGTGTATGTCCGGCTGTGCCTTCAAACACTTTAACGTGACGGTGTATATCCGGCTGTGCCTTCAAACACTTTAACGTGGCGGTGTATGTCCGGCTGTGCCTTCAAACACTTTAATGTGACGGTGTATGTCCGGCTGTGCCTTCAAACACTTTAACGTGACGGTGCATATCCGGCTGTGCCTTCAAACACTTTAACATGAAGATGTATGTCCGGCTGTGCCTTCTAACACTTTAACGTGATGGTGTATGTCCGGCTGTGCCTTCAAACACTTTAACGTGACGGTGTATGTCCGGCTGTGCCTTCAAACACTTTAATGTGACGGTCATCATTTCCGTTTAATTCCTCAGCGCGTTTCCCTTTCCACCATTTCACGCATGGGATGACTCAGGCTGCACTATTTCACTCAGTTTGTAGAGCTTTGATGATCACACCGCCAGTTAGTTAGCTCTTTCCCCTCCCTGATGCCCCTCACTACTCTGCCTCCTACCTCATCTGATACTCTCCACTACTCTACCTCTAACCTCGCCCCTTTCCCTGATGCCCTTCACTACTCTACCTCTAACCTCGCCCCTTTCCCTGATCCCCTTCACTACTCTACCTCCAGCCTTGTCCCCCTCCCTGATGCCCTTCACCACTCTACCTCTACCCTCCTCCTTCTCTGACTCCCTCACTACTCTACCTCTACCCTCCTCCTTCCTTGCTGTATCTTACATTATAATTTAACCTTCCTAGTTGGGTGGGACAACAATCCTCAACAAATTTATATCCCAAGTTAAACGTCTTATCACTTTTGCAATATCTGAATTTCAGTATTTCAACCACCTAATATATTTCGTCTTTAATCCATTATCTTCCATCATTATATTTCATTTATTTATTTATCTTACTCTTTCGTTAATAGTTTAGTCTTTTATAATAATTTATCGTTCAATGTTATCGAGACTCTTTACTCTAAACACTACTGCGTCTCATCAATACACGAGACAGAGGAACTCACTCTTACCACTTGTGTTTCCCTGAATAATTATCACTCAACTCATTTTAGATAAGGTAAGCAGACACTTCCTAACTTTCTCAAATTAATCCCTACCTGTTCTTTACACTACAAGGCCAAGCTGTGTTTGAGAATACGACAGTGTTGACAGAATAACTTTATGTGTCGGTGCTTTCGTGTGAGTCTCCCCTTCACTGTATTAAAAATTTTTGATATCTCTGGTGCTTTAGGTATGTGGAGAGGAAGGACGTAATGAGATGATGAAGAGAAGGTGCGTGAATGAGGTGAAGGAGTGAAAGGTAAAAGGGAAACTTAAAAAGTGTTATGTAAAGAATAGAGGGAAGGAGAATGTGAGTAAAGGGTAATGAAAAGAAGAGAGTAATATTGATCAGTGGTTAGGTTAGGTTAGGTTAGGTTAGGTTAGGTGAGAAGGAAGTGAGAGACAGGATTAGAATATTCTGAACAATGTTATATACTACAAGAGAGAAATAAACCCAATAATATATTTAAGACCATCGAGGCTCGAGTAGCATCAAAGGGCAAGAGAGATCATAAGGAAGGAGAATGTACTGTAGATGAGTCAGCTGAAGGATTGGACAATATCATAAGCGTGTGAAGGAGAGACTCTTTCTGCAGGGAGAAGAATAAATTAGATGCGGTAATAATAATGTGGCCCAGAACTCTACTTTTGGGTCAAGAGGTTACAGAGAATAAGAAATAGAGAAAGAAGGAAGAAATATGGAAGTAAAAAGAGCAATATGTGTGTAGGTCAAGGCTTGAGTTTGGTGAGGTGAGGTGAATAAACGTGAGAGTGAGAGATGGGGGGGAAAATAACAGAGTGCATTATTCATAGCTGGATGATGGAAGGGAGAGGGGAAGACCAAGAAGGAAATGGAAAGATGGGGTGAGAGACATAAGGGAGAGGATTACCCAAGAAGCATCGGTGTATCATGTTGTCTGAGAGGAAAACATGACGCCAGGCGAGTTTAGTCAAGGATCTGCTGTTGATGAAAGATGCTGGATTGCGTAAATTGCCAAGGGTAAACCAGATGGATATAACTGGAGCATTGTTGTGGAGGGGAAATACCACAACAGAACACAGGTTTTAAAGCAGAATGTGTTTGTAGTTTTCCTCTTGAATCAGACTATCCTGCAGTATAGCGGGAGATAACCTGAGAGACTAATACTGATGACAAGCTGTTAACCCAACTGACCTTCACCCTGCAATGATACGCTACAACAAACAAAAACTAGAGACGCTTCCTGGATCAAGTGTTTATATTTAATGGTGAGGGTAAAAATTTTCGTTGTGGTTGGTGTTGTTATAATGTTATTATTGCGCTTCAACAACTAAAGTCTTTATGCTCGTAACAAGAACTCCCTGTATGTTGTTGTGGTGAAAGAGAGTGGCAAACCTTAACGGGTCAGATGGCTGGACATCACCATAACTGAGGTGTCGTCAGTTATGGTAATGGCCAGTGTTTGTTTCAGCTCCCCACTTATTCAATTTGCAAGAGGCTATTTGTCCATCCCGGCTCTGTGTACATCACCGGGCCGCTCTTTCCATTATTTACCTCGTTCCTCCCCCGGCTGCAAAAACAATAATGTTTCAGCTCAGGTCATTGGTAAACATTCTGTATTTACATTGTATTTCAATTATTTTACTACTATATGAAAAAAATTAAATTAAATTTGCATGTAATATAAACTCACCTGAATAAGTGAGAGGTGTTACTGTTGAAAGGGGAACAAAGGTCATTTTTCCTTGATTGTTTACAGTGTTATGTATTTTTTATTTTTCCTAGTGTTGTCGGCTACACTGTTTTTGTTTGTTTGATTTTTACTTGTTAATGACTTTTTGTTATGTTAATTCAACACTCCGACTTGCTTGCTTGTGGATCCCCTCTCACGTAGGCCTCATAAAACATGACAGAGTTGATGTCCTCGCCAAACTCGCGTCTAACGAAGACACCGTTGAATACGAATTGGGTCTGTCAAAAAGAACCCTTAAAAGTGTAATTAGGAAATATTTTATTGATGAATTTAACGTAAGTAGACAAGTGAAAACAGGCACTAGTCGATCCATAGTTTACCATGATGAGATGTATCAAGTGAAACATGTATATGGAGCAAGTAACAAGATCACTAGATTACAAGATGTTGTAACCGCTAGATTAAGGTTAGGATATAAATACCTCTGGCAGTATGTTCCTCAAGCAGATGTGAACATGACTAAATGTAAAGTGTGTGGCCATACATATGGCCACACACTTGAACACTACGTCCTCGACTGTGTGAAGATAGAACCTTTTAGGGACAGGTCCAAGCACACTGTGTGTGAAATGGCACAACACTTCATCTCTAATGGCAAGATAGTCGATATATTAAGATTGTATCCACTTTTTTGCACTTAGTAAATACATCAGTTCTCAGGTATAGAACCAAATACACAATGTACTTGAATACTTCTCACGCAAATGTGAATAACAAAGTGTGAGGCCAAACATACTGCCTCACACTCCTGTACTCACGCAGTTGTGAATAAGTTACTAAACAAATAATGTAATTGAAATACTGTGTAGCATTCAGTGCCATAATATCCTGACCACGGGGGTTAATTATTATGACCTGTTGTAAATTCTACTCTGTAATCCTTTTGCGCTACCGCTCACAGGAGTGTGGGGGTGCACAATAAACTAGCCGCTGTAAGCGGCAAAAAAAAGAAAATCACGCATTTTATACATATACAGGTATGTCTCTCTCTCTCTTTCTCTTCTTCCTCTTTCCTTCTTCCGTTCTTTGTACTGTATACGCCTTTCTGTAATAAAATTCTTGTGATATATCTAAATGTTTCTTCAGCTGCCAGAAGCAAACCAAATATTTTATATGATTCTTGGGCTCAGTGCCAGTCCCTCTTCCTTCCTGCGCAGTTCTCTTGTGTAGTCAGCCAGTACCCATCCGCAGCTCTATTGTGTAGTCAGCCAGTACCCATCCGCAGCTCTATTGTGTAGTCAGCCAGTACCCATCCGCAGCTCTATTGTGTAGTCAGCCAGTACCCATCCGCAGCTCTATTCGCCAAAAAAGGTCTTCCTTCACACACACTCAACACCTTTCTCACGCCTATCATCCTCCCATTTGTCATATCACCAATCGCTACGATTCTCCGGTTCTCTCGTGATTTATTGGTCTTTTTACTTTCTCTTTTGGGGATTTGTTGTACTCATTTAAATCACCTCATATATCATGACCCCAGTCAGCTTCTTCAAGACACACTCCTCACCTCTCAGGATCTTGGCTATCTGTCACAAGCTTCCCTCTGCTCTTATCTCATACACGCATTTTTCACACCTGTGATATTTTCTCGTTTTATTTCCATCTCTCCTCAGGTGTTTAGTTTTTTTTATGTCTGTGTTTATGTTCGTCTGTTTCTTCATCTGCATCAAAAAAAATAATCTGAAAAAAATGGTGATAAAAATTTGATATTTATTTAGGTCAGCGAAGTTTGGGTCTGGTTTTATTGCTTAAGGTGTTATTGATGCAGGGATGGAGTTGTTATTCGTCTGGCAGAGATTCTGAGAGGAGAGGGATTTCACTGAGAGACTAATTTCTAGTTCATTTTTCATATTATTTTATGTTTATTTTTCAGGAATTATTATTTTTCCTTAGATTTAAATTTCACGTTATTCTTCTCCTTCTAAGCTCAGCACCAAAGAGGATTCTCGTATTTTTATCCCCCATTTTATTAGCTGCATCAGAAAGATCTATGAGTATCAATCCTGAACTACTGACTGACTAACTCACTCATTGAAAGATCATTTTACCCGACTTGCTCATATCTACCCACGTTAACGCAACTTATGATGAGGTCTTACACATCTTTGGCTCATTATTGTTGCACATCCATAAACCTTTATTTTCTAATTCTCTTTCACCGTCTCCAGATTATTTATGCAAGAGATCGTCCACTCACCTCTTAAGTACAAATAATTTAATACAATAATTAAGGTATATTAACCCTTTAAGTGTTATGGCTGTTCCCCTTCATTACAGTGTCACCTTACTCATGGAAATAGTTCAATATATTCAAAGGGTTAAGATGTCGTACTCACAGGATTATGTGGCTGTACTCAAGGGATTAAATCATCGTACTCAATGGTCAAGATCTTTTGCTCAGTGGATCAGCTCACTGTAGAAGGATTCAAGCATCAATCGCAAATCCATGAAAATTAATATTTTCATAATTTACTTGTTTCTTACCTTGGGGTAAGCATAATGTACTGTCTATACAAAGCTGTGCGAAACTAGGTATGCAATCAGTTATTTCTTTCATACTAGCAAAACTGCCGACTTCCTTCGGGTTAGGTACTGTATAACCTTGACTGCCACAGTTAACTCTCCCTGACACGTGTAACCACCTCCGCAATGACCGTGGCGATATCTCAGTCGGGGAGATTTTTGGTTCTTGCTGGACCACCAGGGGTACGTGGTGCATAGTCTTGAGACCCATGTAATATGTTTCAGGACTCTAATTCCTTCCGTTTTGGAGCTATGACTGGAACAGACAGACAGAGACATTCACAGACGCCCATCCTTTTAATATTTTAGATATACCTTAAGTATTTACTCGCCATTCTGGTGCACAATCTGTCCACAGTGGTATTAGGCAATATCTTACTGTGTCGTGGTATTCTTACCTACCCTGCACTCTCCTCCCCTTCTGTTATGTTATGATGCTTTAAGAAAAAAACCCTTCACCTGATATGAAAACTTACAAAGTTTTCTCCACACCCAAGGCCAAAGTTAACCAAAAGATGACTTTAGTGTCTAAATTTCTTTTAAGGTATTTCAAGCAATAATTATATTGGAAGTTTGCTTTGACTGCAGGTTATTTATTGTTGCATTTTTTACTCCTCAAAAAGAAAAGGTTTGCTATTTTGTTCTAGCCTCCAATTCACTAAAGCCTCTCGGCCATCGAAGTCAAACTATCAAGCACTTCAATTTATTGCTTTCCGAGTTTTAAATTAAACTTTTAAGGTGATTCCTGAAGGACTCTCTTTGTTGGTCGACGTCGATCACAGCCAAAAGTCTTTGCTTTATCAAAATACTTTCCGGGTTTTCCCTGATAGCTTCTCGGTATTTCTTTTCATTTTGTACACACACACACACACACACACACACACACACACACACACACACACACTTCGAAACAGAAAGCTAATGGTAAGAAATAAGAAGGACCATGAGTGAAACAACAAGAGGAAGGTTGAAAATGGTCCAAGTGCCTACAAATTTTCATCGTTTAATTCTTGGAGGAAGAACTTACTCCTCTCCCTCTCCCCCCCCCCCCCCCCCCTTGACTGGGTGTGTATGCTGTCAGAGTTTCCACAGGACATAAAAACTGTTGTAAAACCTTTTGATGGTATTAACTGTGTTGTTGGAAAGCGGGAGCATAGAAGAGAATAGGAAAGGCAGATACAAATCCTACCGAGAGATTTATAATAGTGGGAGGGTAGAAAGTATTGATATAAACTAACAGGAAAGTAGGAACAATTTTACAGCCTTGGTCAGGAGAGACAGATTTCATAACTAATATTAATTTATAAATGTATTTCAGTTAAAACCATATTTTCTCTCATGTAATAAAACTTTTACTGATTAAAACGAGAAAATAAAATAAATTGTGTTTTTTGGAAATGAATTTGATAAAGAGTTGAGGTAAAGTTTCAACGTGGGTGTATAGACTAGGTGTTTATTAAGCTGGTGGATACTAGGTGTTTATTAAGCTGGTGGATACTAGGTGTTTATTAAGCTGGTGGATCACACGGATATTGTGACATATTTCTATTAAATTCTAGTGAAGTTTAACTCAACACCGGATATTAAGAACATAACAATTACTGTACATAACTGTAAGCTGATGTAAAGGTTATGTTACAGGATAGACAGGGGCACAGAACACACACACACACACACACACACACAAACACATGTAAAATGTAAATAAATTATGAGTTTTAGAGATATCACCTGAATAAGACTTAAAATGAAACGGACTCACTTGCTTCACAAATATTACCGTCTATTATTTTAGCTATTATCATCTAATTAACCATAACGATAATTTCAATATATTGCAAGAATAATATAGGTAAACATAAGTGAATATTCCTATCATTAACATAACCCAAGTGTCCTAATTTGACGCAACTAAACTAATCTGCTGTAACGACAATAGTAAATAGAGTCGATATGGCCATACATGAACTAACACCCGAGGAGTTATAAAGGCAAATTATTATCACAAGAGGTCTATTTGACTTAAGGTTAAATTAAACGTGCATCCCTAAAGCCTATACAATTATCTTTTGCACTTTATCCTTCTCTAAGACCCATTTTAACCACGTAAGTTTTATTTTATTTTATTTAGCTAATGTTAGACAATTTTACTTAGCACAGAGAGATCCATCGTACACAAGGGGTTAAATAAAGTGATGTGGTGGTCGCAACTACAGGTGACGAAGCCCTACTCTTTGGCTCCCCATCAGATATTATTTATAACACTTTTAGTTAGAAATGTAAGGCACCAGGAGTTATGGTTGTCTATGACAGAGAGAGTGAGAGTGTGTGTGTGTGTGTGTGTGGGTGTGGGTGTGTGGGTGTGTCAAGGGGGGGGGGGGGTTATGAGCCTGGAATCACTGTGTCATATTAACTTTGAACCCTTGAACTTAAAACAAAAATTCAGTTGTGTTGTAGAGATCTGTCAAAACAACGAACACATTGAAGTTCACGGGTTGAGAGTTGACATGAAATTGATATTTAGGTCTGTAGACAAACTAAAAATATGGCTTCGTTACACACACATACACACACGCAGACACATCCTTCCCTCCTCGTGTTACATCAAGACAGGAAAGTTGGGAGGAGGTTAGATTCTGTTTCTGACACCCATAATTTGACTACACCGGGGAAATGTAAAAGGATTCAACCTCTTCAGTCAGTTCAGTAATGGCGAGAAGAGACCGAAAGGTGGCTGGGGGGGGGGGGGGGGGAGGAGTGGGGAGAGAGAGAGAGAGAGAGAGAGAGAGAGCTTATATCTTGTGGTACTCTCAAGGGAGGAAGCAAATGGGTTGGTACTGGGATGGGTCTAGTGGTCATAATAATAATACCCGGAACCACAACCCTGATTCACCATTACCAGTCTCTCTCTCTCTCTCTCTCAATAGATCTGTCCTCACTGGGGGCTAATATAAAGAGGCTTTTAGGAGAGGTTAAATCTTGTGTTCTCTCTTACCTTCTTTCCTCCTTCATTGCCCCCTTCCCTACCCTCTGCCATTTCCTTCCCCCACCACTACCACTCCCTTCCTTCCATCACTCCCACCCTTCCACTACCACCTACCTTACCACCTTCTCCCCGCTCCCCCTCTCACCACCACTTCCTTTTCCTCCATCTCCTCCTTACTGCCATCCCTCCCCCTCACCACCCCCTACCCTCCCATCCCTCCCCTCACCACTCCCTCCCCTCACCACCCCCTACCCGCCCTTCCCCCACCATCCCACCCTCTAACTCCTGGTAAGTAATGTCAACACTCTTTAGATCTTGGTCCAAAAGCTATATTATATCTCCTCGTGTACTTAGAGCTACAGTTGGTTGTGATTAAACTACAAATTACTTCAGTCAAATTATTTCCCGAATGTTGCTGCTTCTGTTTATTTTTACCATTGTTAGTTTTCGTTTTTTTTCGGTCTTAAATTATCATTCGACCAACTTAAAAAAAAGATGTTCTATAGATAACGCTGAACAAATACCATTACGAAGAGAAAGAAAGAAAGAAAGAAAGCATAAATATAACTTGTAATAACTTGTCACAGGAACTAATAAAAAAAATCAGCATTTCAGTTTCTACGATTAAAATCTCGAGACTTCAGAATAAACCTTCCAAGCAATAACTTCATACTTGCATGATTCAACAATAACAGTCGTGAATAACTCCCAATATACAATAGACTATGAAGATTATCACCTGACACCTCTGATATAATCTTCTTTTACATCCAGTGGAAATTTCAGGGGCATGAGGAACCTTTGTTTGGATGCTGCAGGTGTTATGAAGGTCATTAGGACCGACACCCGCCTTCATGAAAACAAATTCCTCGCCTTTGTTTTATTCTTCCTTTTGTTTCTTCCTTTATGGTTCTTTCCCCTCGTGCCTCAACACTTGTCTCCCCTTTACTACACTTCCTCCCCTCATATTGCTGCGGTTTTCCCTCTTATTGTTCTTCATTCTTTTCTTCCCCGTCTCTCTTCTTCCTCTTATTTCTACTATTATGTTGGTTTTTTCCTACAAGCTTATTTATCTCTGTATTTTATTCAACGAGTCGTTTAGGGGAGAGAGAGAGAGAGAGAGAGAGAGAGAGAGAGAGAGAGAGAGAGAGAGAGAGAGAGAATGAATAAATCGATAAGGATTTTTCATTTTCTTATTATAACTTACAATCTAATCATGACAGTCCTCTTATACCTGTGGAATCAGAAAGGTCAGGTACGTCAACAGAGAGATAAGAGTCGGGGTCACCTTCAATCTTATCATCCTCGACTGCTTCTGGTTACGAAGAACACCTGTCTGTCTGAGGAACTGATAACGTCACACCTGTAGTGCTCTGAAGGTGTGACGTCTGCTGGTGATCTTTGTCATATTGCTTCTCAACAATGGATCTTGATTTAAACGTTTTTGAGCCGTGTACTGTTTAATGTAAATCATATATGGAAGTTTATGTAATGTTAGTGACCAGTTAATATAGCTCCAAAATTGAGTCAACTTATCCCATTGAATATGAAAGCAAAATTATAGTCTTTATTCAAACGTTCCCTTTAAAGAGGTGACCTAGTCTGATCTTCTCAAGTTGTATTAACATTACCCCATGAAGCTGTACCCTGAGGCATTCACCCCATTTACAAAGAGAACAATAGGTAGAGTATTTCCGTGTTAGGGAGTGAGTGATTATTTTTCCTCTGTCCGGGTGCGAGTGACATTTTTTCTTCGTGTGTGAGTAACCATGGTCGAGTAACTTTTAATCCGGAAATAAAAACTGCAGAAGCGGATTAACATAGGGACGGACGCCAGAAGGGGAGACACAATGTCAGGCGAGTCTTAAAATTTCTATAAAAAATTATTAAACATTATATCTGTGTCAGTAGGTATACAGCCTGTTACTGACGTTCTGTTTTACTCTGCACGAACCTACCAAGTTGACTGATTTAACCTTCTTCGACTAAAATTGAATAATATCAACTAAATCTAATAACATTTAGCAGCAACATTGTCCGTCACTGGCAAATTTAGTTCTCTCGACAAGCAAATATATTGTTTCCTTTGCACCAGAAACACATAACAAGAGAAGAGATAAAAGCTACTTAAGGTAAATGAATCAACACTTACAGGCCGATTACTGACTCTGCAGTGCGCCTCTTCGGGCAGTGGATAGTTCACCATCCCTGGACTGAAGTACTTAGCGTGGATGACGTGGAAACCAAATGGATAAATTATACCAACACCACCACGCAAGCTCACCACCACTTCTTCCCCGAGAAGTCCGTCAGATCTCACCCAGCTGACTTGCCCTGGATCACACCTCGGATCAAAAGACTTATGCAACAGAGAGACAGAGCCTTTCATCTCAATGACCACATCCGCTACAGGTCCCTTCGCAACCGAGTCATCCGCGAAATACGCACTGCAAAGAAGTCCCACTACCCAACCAAATTACAACACCTGAAACAGACCAACATCAGTCAATGGTATGGTAAGCTTAAAGAACTCTGTGGACTAAACAATAAGACACACCCCCTCCCCTTCCTTAGCCATCTCACTAGTGTTGACGCAGCTGAGCAAACAAATAACCATTTCGCTACTATATGCCAGACGCTCCCACGGCTTGACACAACCACTCTCCCTGCTTACCTACCAGCCTCCCTTCCCACTGACTTAGTAGAAGAATTTGACGTAGCAAAACGCCTGGACAAACTAAAATTAAAACGCTCTACCACCCCCATTGACTTACCAATGAAACTCTTCAAGGAGTTCTCCCCGGAGCTTGCTAAACCCCTCTGCTCCATCATCAATGCTTCTCTCAGTCAAGCCAGATGCCCAGCTGACTGGAAGACCTCTTATGTATCACCAGTGCCCAAGTCAACCAGCCCACAATCCTTAAATCAGCTACGACCTATTGCAATCACCCCAATACCCAGCCTAATCTGTGAAAGTTTTGTGTTCGACTGGGCTTATGCTGATATTGCAGGAGTCGTAGACCCTCAGCAATTTGGCAACATGAAAACTTCCTCCACCACTCACTGTCTTGTCAGCTTTCTCGATTACATATACCGCCATCTCGAGAAACGAAAAACGTCTGTAGCTGTCGCCTTCATTGATTTCACTAAAGCGTTCGACCTAGTCGACCACAATATAATCATCAACAAAGCTATTGACCTCGGGCTTCGAAGAAGCCTCATACCATGGCTTACAGACTTCCTCAGTGACCGACGCCAAGCTGTACGCTTCCGAGGGGCTGTCTCCACCTTTCAGTCACTCACCTGTGGCGTCCCCCAAGGCACCAAGATGGGACCACTCTGCTTCCTTATGCTCATCAATGATGCCCTAAGAGAAACCCCTGCTCGCTGGAAATATGTCGACGACTCCACCATTGGGATCAGCGTCAACAATTCTGCTCCCAACTATACCGCCCTTCAGGATTTATTGAACAGTCTCCAAAACTGGGCTACCAACAACCATGTCACCATCAACCATACCAAGACCATGGTTATGCACATCAACCTCTCCTCCGACATTGTCCCACCTCCTTCCATTACTCTAGGTCCGAACACACTCCAGGTCGTAGATTCCACGAAGCTCCTCGGCGTCACCATAGACAACAAACTAAATTGGAAACCACACGTCAATGAAGTTGTCAAATCCTCCAGTTTCCGTCTCCACCTCCTCCGCCGACTCAAGTCCCTCGGAGTTCCTGCACACGAGCTCCTCAGTGTTTACACAACATTCATACTTCCCAAGCTCACCTATGCCTCCCCCACCTGGTCTTCCTCCCTAAATGCCACACAACGTAAACACCTAGAAAAAGTGCAAAAGAGGGCATGCAAGATTATTCTCTCCTCCTCCTACTCCACATATCAAGAAGCGCTCAACACACTGACCCTTTCGACTCTCACTGACCATCACCACGACCTCATCTGCAAATTTGGTAAGAAGCTTCTACACCATCCCCGACACCGGCTCCTACTACCACCCGAGGTCCCTTGTCCGAGAATTGCTGTTCGACACCACAACCGCATCCAGCCCATACGTGCACGAACTGATCGCTATAAGAACAGCCCAGTCCCAACCATTGTAAAAATTATCAATAACTTGTAATACTGTAACACTGTCACTATGTTGAATTGAACTGTAGTTTGAGCTTTTCCCCATCTAAGTTATTATATGTCTTATTTGTGTCACTTATGTTACTTGTATATTATTTGTAATTCGTAACCCATTCCCCAAATATGTAACTGTATATTTTCAGCCTTCTGGCTGCCAAGCTCTTTCAATAAACCGTTAATTATTATTATTAATTATTAATTATTAAACACTGTCCTCCAGTGCCCCAAGTTCTCAGAGTTTCCATGCATTATATTTATTAAATGAACAGAACCTGGATGCTCGTTCTGTGTCGTGCCAGGTTATGAAATGTGGTTTTCACTTTCCAGTATTCTATCATTTATTTCATCATGGACTTGTGAATTTGCCCTGCAGGTAATATCCGTTGACAATATTGTTGGTAGTCACCAACAAGTACAGCAGTGGAGCTTAAAACATCACTAACATGTGATTGACGCTCACTGTCAGTATCTACCCAGGTAATACTGTTTCTCAAAATAATATGTTGAATTGATATATATTTTTTGAAGCGGTACAAAATTCTTTTACCAGTGAAAATAGAAGCATGGCTGTTTGAGACTTTAATCCAAGGGTAACGAATCCTACAGAATTTAATTGCTGGGCTCTGGACGCTTTTTCAAAAATCTTTTTAACTCACCTGGGCGAGACTTCTTCCTCATTGGTCGATGGAAGGTCAGGTGCAGACCAATAGGACCTCAGCATATACAAAGAGAGTGAGAGATTTTTATGTTCTTTAATATTCAAACCTTAGTATTAGGGCTAAGATAAAGTTTATTATATATATATATATATATTTCATGTAAATCCACAATGAAAACGTGGATAAGATAAATCTTGATAAAATCGCACGGGAAAATAGAAACAACGGAGTACCTTAGCTTTCGTCTTTATTCAAGACATCTTCAGAGGCAACTGGATTACATGGACAGAGAGAGGCTTAAATATACAGGGTGACCTTAAAAACATGAGGTCAGGTCATAATGATGACATCCACTAATCCCCACACCAACACACACGTAGAGGAGCTTAAGAGAAGGGTGGTGACGTGACTAGCCAGGTCAGGTCAGCAAAAAGGGACCCACAAAATAACTATCATACATCTAGATCAAAGGTTTTCAAAGATTGCCATTGACCCCTTTCTTCATAAGGGAACCTATTTTCGTAAACTCCCATCATTTCGAAATAAAGATAATTCATACAGTAATATACCAGGTAGTAAAGTAACAGATAAATTTTGTGAAAGTCATATGACAAACACGATTTCCCTTCATTTAAAAGTGTAGGGAGTCATTGAATTGCTGTGGCCAGTTTTGACAATATTCCGATAATTCAACAGATACGAAATTCACGTAAGCGCCGTATTGTGTCAGTTTCTGTATAACTGCTTCTTCTCTAATGCTAATTCGGATACTCGCCTGATTCGACAGCTCTTCCTCCAACTAATTCCAGTAATTGAGGTTTCACTATACTGAAATTCCTCTTATACTATTGTTCGCTCACTTTGACATTCGTAATACATCCCTGCCTCTCTCTTTCAATATATTAACAAATCGTACCAGACATGACAGTATTTAATATTGAACACTAAAATTAAAAATACTCAGAACGAAAATCCATGGTGTGTTGTGCCCCGATGTGTTATAAATATTCACAAGCGTACCTAATGTACTGTACCTTAGTAAAAAGCCGATGAAAAAGTTGCTAAGAGTAAATTATGATAAATAATAAAACATATCTGGAATGAAGGAGAGGAGAGTAAAGAACATGGAAACAATAAAAGGGATTTAATTTTTTTCACTGACGAAACTCTTGTCTAATCTTCTCCTGCCTCTTCTCTTTGGAATCTCGTGATATCAATTTACTTTGATCTGGTATCAAGAGGAAGTGATGGTGTGTACCGTAGCTGCCGGGGAGGTTGGAGAAGACGCCAGTGACCTCAGGTGATCACCCGGGTCAGATACACACACACACACACCATCGCCTGCCCCTCACTTGACACTAAACAAACATTACCAGCTTCACTTGCAAACAGTGCTCCTCACTGCCCTGAACCCGGGATGGTTATATATGTGAACTGACTTAGAGGCACATCAATCGTTGACCTAAACTGAGTGTTAGTTGGCTTAACCCAAATTACAACCTCAAAGGTCATAGCTATTAACATGACATCAATTGAGGGCGAGTAAGTCAACAATAATGGCTCATCAATAGCTGTGTGGCCCAACAACACACACATACACACACACACACACTTCCTTGTTTATACTCTAAGATTTCCTCAGTGTTACTCTTTTCATCTTAACTCACACTTTATTCTCTACAGGGCTTTCTCGTGAGTACTCCGTAACTTTCATTCTTATTGCCACTTCAATAATGATGTTGTTAACGGAAGGACCTGTAAGTACGGGCCAGCCAATATCTTGTGTAAGAACTCCGTCCTTGTGAACTGATCTTCCTCAACAAGCCAAATGACCCACATCCTTGTTACACTTTGAGCTCTGCCTCCCTGCCGGCTGGTGTAAAAGTCAGTCTATACCACAGTTTCGTATCGCCCAGAGGCCAGACGTGTGGAGCCCTTACTGGGGTGTCTTGTGTTGTCGACCGGAGCAGCCAACCGAGTATTAACAGAGATCTTCAGAACCGTAAGTATTGTATTGTGAATCATTAGCCATAGTTATGTCGGGCCTTACTCCTACAGAATGTTGTGTTGTGTTTACTATCGAGTTTTGGCCCCAAGTTTCGGCTTACTGTTATGTTTAAGAGTTACAATATTAGAAGGTAAGTTCATAACCATTCTTGGTGTACTGTTAGGTTAGTTCATAAGTCGTTGTTTGTTAAGTACTTTAAGTATATCTTCTTGCTTGACTTACCCTCTCGGTGTATGATAATTTACTCTTATGCTGCCATGATAATCTGACCTAATGTGAATCTGCAACCCAACTGTATTGGTTGGTCATTCGTTTATATCATAAGTCTAATACCCAAATGAGAGTATTTTCAGTCCACAAAACTTGCTTGATTTTATGCGCTATAACTTTTGGGTATTTGGTATTCTTTACATTTAAATCAATCCCTCGACTAATCTGGCTTTAGAGTAATTTTACAAATGATTCCAAACCGTAACAATATTAACAAATAGCATAGATAACTTATATTACGTTTTATGCATAATAATTATTTTCCATCTCTTACCTTATCTGGTATCAATAAACCCTTATGCTTCAGCAATTTTTTCTCACTAGTTTATACATTTTGCAATATTCTGATTTATGTGGCCGTTTCTTTTATATAATCTTATAATTTAGCATACAAATATTATATGATCTTGTCTACAATTATCACTGTATAGAATTGTGCTTAAAACCTGCTATTTTGTTAATTTTAATCGCTGGACACATATCCATGTAAGGCTTTACATTTCTTTATATAACTTAAACCATCGAGATAAGCAAAAAATAGATTATAATTTTCCGTCTCCGTTCATAAGCTCAATAATAAAGAGATTACTCTTAGAAAGTATTTTAATACTAAACGAAAATACGAATTTTCATTTCACTTCTTAAATATAATGTAAATGGTATAATAAATCGTTTTCCTTCTTTTTATTAAACAAATGAAAGCAACAACAAAAACAACACCTAACTATAGTATATGGTAATATAAAACAAAGCATTTTATTACATGAACTTGAGTAACGTTATATATGCTGTGGGGAAACATTCATATATGTAACAATGTAAAAAAAAAAAAATGTTGGATGGGTTGTGGTGTTTTCGTGTGTCCCCCCTGCCCTCACCCCTGCCCTCACCTCCCAGGAACCATTCCATTCCCCGCGTCCCATTTCCCTCTTTGTTTACCTCCCGCAGTGGTATGGAAATTCTACAAGTTTTTGAAGCTGTCGAGGGGTTCGCTTCACTCTTACCACCACCTAGTATACCTCAGAACCCTTCTCTTCCTCCACCACCACCTAGTGTACCCCAGCACACTCTGCCCTATCTCCACCACCACCTAGTGTACCCCAGCACACACTCTCCTACCTCCACCACCACATAGTGTACCCCAGCACACACTCTCCTACCTCCACCACCACCTAGTGTACTCCAGCACACACTCTCCTACCTCCACCACCACCTAGTGTACACCAGCACACACTCTCCTACCTCCACCACCACATAGTGTACTCCAGCACACACTCTCCTACCTCCACCACCACCAAGTGTACCCCAGCACACACTCTCCTACCTCCACCACCACATAGTGTACTCCAGCACCTTTCGTCTCACCTTTGTACCTGAAGTTCTATCCACATATTTCTTCTATTTTAGTACATTACATCTTATTGATTATACTACACTTATTATGATTAATAGTGACTGTCTCTAATGCTCCTCTCACCTATTTTATGTAGGCTGTTAAATACTGCATACTAAGTTGTTAATGCCAGCACACACGGTAATGGGAACGTGGCTCTCATCATACTTCTTCCCAGCAATTAATCTTTTCATTAACAAGTTTGAATACTCTTGATTCAGTTTACTTAATTGCAGTTAATTTTTACGTGTTTTATTATCATTAAACAGAAAATAATCAATAAAGTTCCATAACTTGTAGGCGTCAGTGTTGAAGTTAAGTGAGGTGCAGTAGCAGGTGTCAAGGTCTGGCAGCCACAAACATTAATTATCCTGCCACAGTTGTTGCTGACGTTCATCTCAGTAATTGCTCTCAACATCACTCAGATTAATGTCTTCCACCATTATCGGCCACCAGCTTCCACAAATTACCAGTTGTCGGTTTTTATAAGCTTAAAAATCTGGATAGCGGCAGGTTCGTTATATCGAGGGTCCGTTAAATGTAAAAATTTCCATCTAGCGAACTTTAAATAGATGAAAGTCCGTTATATGGAGGTAGAAGTCCGTTATATGGAGGTAGAAGTCCGTTATATGGAGGTAAAAGTTCGTTATATGGAGGTATAAATCTGTAGTATGGTGGTAGAAATGCGTTAAATGGAGGTTTCATTTTAGTACGACGGATATAAGGTTTAATGTTGATGGAGGTAAGAGAATATATAGATCTTCTTAATCATAATTCTATGGTCCTAGAACTCTGACATACATACATGTATAAATGAATGGAGAACTATGCATTCAACCATCCACCACTACACAGTCAAACACACTCAACCATCCACCACTACACAGCCACTCACACTTAACCATCCACCACCACCACACCACAACCCGTCATATGCAACCACTCACCATATAACCACTCCAACATAGCATTTCACCTCACAACCATACACCTACTCACACTTAACCATCTACCATCACACAACCCCTCACACACAACCACCATACTACCACTCACATACAACCACTCACCACCACCATACAACCACTCACAACCATCCGCCACACAACCTTACCACCCAATTACACTAAATCATCCAGTAGATTCATGTAATAACTTGGTAACTTACAACCTAATTGAAATATATTCTTCCTTAATTAACATCAATACATTTTCGAGCAGAGTCCAAATTAATAGAACATTATTTGCTTCACCTGGTCCCCGATGCCACTCAGGGCAGGAGAACCCATTTGTTAGAAGGTAAACAAAATTAATTATTGGGAAAAAGAATTACCTCAATACTCTGTTGGAAATTGGAACTAGATTGTGACAGGAGCTTTGGGGGGGAATATTTGAGGAGAGTGCGGGTGATGGTGTTTGAAGAGTGAGTGTGGTGATGGTGTTTGAAGAGTGAGTGTGGTGGTGATGGTGTTGGTGAAGAGTGCATGTGTGGTGGTGATGATAGTGTTGGTGAAAAGTGCGTGTGGTGGTGGTGGTGATAGTGTGTGTGTGTGTTAAAAGCAGTGTCAGTGATATATTGGCAGAAATGACAAGGACAATTCATCACACACCTGCCGCTATAGAGACTGTATGACCTACACCTGTGGGGGATATATTTAATGTCTCCGTGTGAGGCATTACAAGGATTACCTTTAGACGATGTGTTCATAGAATGTAGGTCAGTATCAGGCACACAACTTTAGGATGGAGTTTCTGAGAAAATCCTATTATGGAACTGAAACATGTCAACACTTCAGATAGCTTTAAGGGGTTTATTCATCAGATGAAATAAGGTGATGGACTTATCCTCAGTTTAATCGATCCACAAGAATATATTCATCCTCACCCATCTATTCTACTTTACCTGAACTATGTAAAGAGTTATACAATCTGAAAAATAAAAGCAAATAACAGCGAATTATTCCCCCCCCCCCCCCCCCAAAAAAAAACAAAACAAAAAAAAACAAAAAAAACTAATGGTCTCCTGATCACTAATTGCAAAAAGGACACATCAATCAAGAACTAATGTCCACAAATGTACCCGGACACAGCTGATGTCTCAATCCAATTCCAATTTCCAACAGAGTATTGAGGTGTTTTTCCAATAATTAATTATGTTTGCCAGCTAACAGATGGGTTCTTTACAGCTGGGTTATGTGAGGACTAAGTGAGGAGAAAAAAAAAAATTTGATAAACAGAATTCGATTTAGAAAAAAAAATGTTAACACTAATTAAGGAAGATTATAATTTAATTAGGTCACAGGTGTTATAGCTTTAAAGTGGTCTTGTCGTGCATGGTTGGTATGGTATGGTTGTGTGGTGGATGGTTGTGTGGTGGATGGTTGAGTGGTTGTGTGGTGGTGGATGGGTGATTATCAGGGGCTGTGTGTTGGTGGATGGTTGAGTGGTTGTGTGGTGGTGGATGGGTGATTATCAGGGGTTGTATGGTGGATGGTTGAGTGGTTGTGTGGTGGTGGATGGGTGATTACCAGGGGTTGTATGGTGGATGGTTGAGTGGTTGTGTGGTGGTGGATGGGTGATTATCAGGGGTTGTATGGTGGATGGTTGAGTGGTTGTGTGGTGGTGGATGGGTGATTATCAGGGGTTGTATGATGGATGGTTGTATGGTTGGGGTGGGTGGTTGAGTCGTTGTGTGGGATGATGGTAGTGGATGGTTGTTTTCTAAGGTTCTGGGACCATAAATTTCAAGTAGATATTTAGTTATTTCAATAGGAGGTTCTTCCAGCATGGCTAACGTGTGGGACTGAGAATCCTGTCTTCCCCTTCTATAATTCTCTACTAAATACAACAGTGACAAGTAACCTAATAGACCTCACTTTAACCTTTTCCACACGGCTTGAATTTGTTGGTAGTCGCTAAGACAATTCTGCGTCTGAGACAGATTGTACACTACTCTACCCAGGTCGCGATTCCTGTGTGACGTGCCAGCTGGGTATGTTCGATTTGATTATTAACACTCCCATCTAAATATACTGTGCATTATTAGTCATCATCTATAAGTGTTTTAGTTTACTTTAGATTATTGTAAGTTATCGTTGTAATGAATGTTCCTTGTCGTTTAGCCATAGTTGTCCTGCGGAATTTTATATAAACATTTGTAGGTGAATTTTATGTATTTTTTTCACGTATTATATCTCTTTCACAAATTGGTTCTTTAATTGTCACACCAATCGATCAATGAAGAGATAAAGTCTATGATATTTGTATATTTTTTTTTCCATAAAACCTGAAGTATTTACAAAAAAATATTATGTTTTATTTATATGATTCAGTTAAGACAATCTATTTTTCCCACTAAACCTGCAATAGTTCCAATGAACCATTCCGTCTTTTCTGGTTAAAAATTACGTTGGAAATGTGTTTGGTGTCAGTTAATTCAAGTTGAGGGGATGACTTGTGAAATTTACACCAGTCCGGGAACATAATCCGGTAAATGTAGTGTCAATTACGAGACTGGGAGTTGTAAGAATGAGGCGGTGAAAGTGAACACAGGTCAGTAATTAGGAAGAGCTTGTTGATTTTTTCTAAATTTGACAAAAGGAACGATACGAATATATTTTTCTTAAGTTAAGATCAATATTTTTTTTCATAATAATGTGAAAAAAAGCGGCTGCAGGTAGAGTGTGTTTCAGGCGAGTCATTAAAGTTAACACCTTCACTCACTTGTTAATGTTGTAATCTTGATAGCTACCTGAGGTGTGGAACATGTCCTTAATTTCACAATTTAGAAATATGCTTGTCTTTTTATGTATATGTATCTATCAAAAAATTTCAAAATTAAAACGGTAAAAAGTCATCTTCCCCTACAAGAATCTAAAATGCACTTAAATTCAGATACAGTATCAGTTATTCAGAATATGTACAGTCATTGGTGTGGTGATAGTATTCATGCACAGGAAACAATAGCATCCCTGTAAACTATAGACATTGTATCAACTCGAGGAGGGGTCAGGTGCTCTCTTCACCAGGTGGTTCCCAACCTGCAAATGTCGACGTTTTTTGACAGTTCCTGATGCCCACTTCCATCTGAACAAAGACGCAAAGCACGGAGTCCTACGTTTCTTTAACAGTATCGTACACAACAAATCGAACTATGATTCATTAAGGAAGGGAGATATTGTTGACTCAGCAGGTGTTGGGGGGTCTACCTGTACCTACCGGGTGTTATTGTAGAAAAGTTGTGGATCCTGGAGGTAGAGTAGAATACACATATACAAGAGCGATATCGTTTTCTTCTCTCTTACTAGCGAGCAGAGGTTCGCCAGACACAAGTGCCATACACGCGTGAAGGCTAGAGCTTCCCTTTCCTTTATTGTGCACTTACTGTGTAGCCCGATAACACTGTCCCAGGTCTAAAACAAACACACCTGCAGCGTGTACATAATTAGTTATGTACACACCAGAGGCGACAGCTTAAACAGGTGAAAGTAAGACTCCGACTCAACAGTGAAGATTTACGTCTCGGGTAAACAAACTGCTCTAGCTGCCGTCTGCTGCCCTGGAACCGCTTACAAATTCTGAGCTAAACGTTGAGTGGTGGGGTAATGACTACTACTCGAGGTACCTGTATAGATAATTCTTCTGACGTTATGGGAGGACGGGTTAAGGATATACTAACAGTGGATGTCACGATTATTTACGACAATGAAATAATAATGAATTGGACTCTCATTTTGGGTGCATGTACTTGTACAACCTATAATATTTACCAAATTTACTTTTAAATGCAGTTCAACTAGAATCAGGGAACTGATAAAAATTATAGTTCCTCTCTGTCACCTTCCAGGATATAAATAAACTGAAGGTTCGTGTAGAAGGACATTAAGTATTGACTCATTGATTTATGCACGCTAGTTATTATTATTTAATATGAGGGAGATGGTGGGTGGCAGACCTTCCTTTGCCCTGCTTCAGCTCATGAACTTACTACTCGAGTCCTAAAGGATCATATCACATAACAACTGTTTGATCGACCCCAAGAAATACTTCAGTAAATTATATAAGACCATTGGTTGACTTAACATGCTATATAATTCATCCCATAAATGCCTTCATCGAGCCAATACAAGACGTTCATAGATCGCCCCCAGTATATATCTGGTCGACCCCTGGTGTCCTAAAATCACATGAATAAATATCATACATGGAAACCAAATTTACCACTTAACTAGACATAATAACCAGGTCCGCTTCAGAAGGTGCATCAGTCCTTCTCACAAGTTACTCGTCTACTCGCTACACAACTATCATCTTCCTCGTCCACTTAATAAGTTCTCTCTGGCAGATTCGAGAATCTTGATTTACAACATAAGTTTTGTAGACGACTTATTTTTCTTCATAGATTTCTTAAGATATTTGGTTGACCTGAAAAGTTTTTTGATTAGCCCTTAAGTTCCCTGAGAGACTGTCAGAAATATGTGACCACGAGTTTTCGTAATATATACACACACACACACAACTAAATCACTGTAGGTGCGCGTGATCTAGGTATATGATGATAACCACAAGGAAAGAAGAAAACACGAAGTTCCCAAGCTCTTTCGTGTAATTCACATCTTCAGGGGTGAGTACAGCAGAAGGCTGCAAAAGACCTCAGATCCCAACCATCTTGTCAGGAAAGATGCGTTACCCCGTTAAATATTCACATACTTTTAGTGCGTCACACTTTCTGGTAAATGATACCACGTCCGCCCGCTATTCAGGAAGAAGATCAAAGAGCTGTAGGGTAAAAGATTCTCCCGGGCGGATTCCCAGCAATACTCCGGACGATAACGTGTATGGCGGCCCTCCAGCACCCACGTGTAAACATGTCCAGCCACTCGTAGTTTGGTTTGGCCATATACGGTCGACACTTGTAAAATATGCTCTAGTTTTTGCTCCTTAAGAGATGAAAGAAGGTAAGAAAAAGTGAGTGGCTATACATCTGGTTTTTATAGACGCTCTGAAAGCCAAGATTTAGGAGTAGTCATATGGTAGTCCATTGGCTGCTGTTATTACAACCGGTATTTACAACAAATATAACCGGCCCAGAGACCACCACATTTAGGACTGAGTAAATAATATTATTCCTAGGATATCCAATTTCAATACAATGGTGTGCCGTTATTGTTTGTGTACCTGTATTGTACCTCAATGGCCCTCACACTGTACCTCCCTGGCCCTCACACTGTACCAACCTGGCCCTCACACTGTACCTCCCTGGCCCTCACACTGTACCTCCCTGGCCCTCACACTGTACCAACCTGGCCCTCACACTGTACCAACCTGGCCCTCACACTGTACCTCCCTGGCCCTCACACTGTACCTCCCTGGCCCTCACACTGTACCTCCCTGGCCCTCACACTGTACCTACCTGGTCACCACACTGTACCTCCCTGACCCTCACACTGTCCCTCCCTGGCCCTCACACTGTCCCTCCCTGGCCCTCACACTGTCCCTCCCTGGCCCTCACACTGTACCTCCCTGGCCCTCACACTGTACCTCCCTGGCCCTCACACTGTACCTCCCTGGTCACCACACTGTACCTCCCTGGTCACCACACTGTACCTACCTGGCCCTCACACTGTACCTCCCTGGCCCTCACACTGTACCTCCCTGGCCCTCACACTGTACCTCCCTGGCCCTCACACTGTACCTCCCTGGCCCTCACACTGTCCCTCCCTGGCCCTCACACTGTCCCTCCCTGGCTCTCACACTGTACCTCCCTGGCCCTCACACTGTACCTCCCTGGTCACCACACTGTACCTCCCTGGTCACCACACTGTACCTCCCTGGCCCTCACACTGTCCCTCCCTGGCCCTCACACTGTACCTCCCTGGCTCTCACACTGTACCTCCCTGGCCCTCACACTGTACCTCCCTGGCCCTCACACTGTACCTCCCTGGCCCTCACACTGTACTTCCCTGGTCACCACACCGTACCTCCCCCACACTGTACCTCCCCCACACTGTACCACACACCTAATCTTGTCGACCAACTTTGAACCATTTAATTCTCTACATTTTCATTAGCTGTAAGTTACTTTTTCTTGTGATATTCCCTCAGTTACAGCATATCTATCAAACAATATGTAAACACAGTCAATAAAATATACACTATATTCTGAAACTTATGAACACGATTATATACAGACACATTTTTGACTGAGGAATATAACACTAATCTCATAATACAGCAGTGAATATATTAAGGAGAAATATCGATATGTTTGTGAGGCGAGCATAGATCAGATGCGATATAGAATTTACTCTTGGTGTTAGTGTAAAACATCACAATAATGCCTCTCTGGATTGTGCTAAGTAATGTAGATACAATATAATGATGCGGTGGTATTGAATGGAGAGAGAGATAAATAGTAAAGTACTGATATTGAAACATAAGTAAAAAGATAATGTCACCAATATTAAAGTGGCATTATACAGGGTGTAAACTTTTTATTTCTGTAATTTTTAAAATGAATCCTACGTTAAAAATAGTGATAATTTAGTGTAATGTGATGGCATCCAGTATTCCCCCCCGCCCCTCTCATACACACCTTGACAGCACCTGTGGGTCGTAAAACAATTCAATAAAAGTAGCGGAAACCATATGAAGACGCCACTAATAAGCCAAAAATAACTATAACCTAAATGTTAACTGTGAAAAGTAAACACACATTCAGAGTTGTTATGATGGAGAAGAGCTGACGGGAGGAACCAGCCAGCCACCACAGCGGGAGGGGAGGATTACTGGGGCGACGGACGGGGTTATGGGTGGTCTTAAGGGATGTAGTGTGTAGGAAAGGATGATAAGGTTAGGGGAGGATGGGGCATAGTACACACCGATGGACGCCAACTTAGCTAACCTTCGGTGATTTTATTCAGCAGAGAGAGGATCCCATACACAAGTGGTTAAAGGCATCTTCTATTAATTTTAAGATTTATTTTTTCGAATAAATATAGTTAACCCCCTATGCTTTGTTAGGTCTGTTTACTCGACATAGGAACAGGTACAGTTGTAACAGTACATAGGCGAAAAAAAAAATTAACGAGTAGAGTGTGTGAGTTGAAAGCAAATAAATGATAACAGTTTTAAATATAATAGATAAATTAGTTCTGAATTAACAATAGGTAGAGAGGAAAGGAGCCGGACAAGACAGAGGAGGGAGGCTGTGGTAATAAGATCTAAATCCCTTATAAACCGCAGAGCTTAAGATTGGATTTTATTAGAGAAGATATAAGGTTGACCACAGGCTCAGATATACAGTGTTTCCAGGAGAGATTGTTGACATTGTTTTGTCTCTTGAGAATTGGTTTTACAAGAACTGTTGAAGAGAAATGACTGAAAATTGCTAGAAGTAAAAATTGTTGTGTTAGAAGCAGTGGGTGTTGCATGTCGACGTTTTTCTAGTGTATAAAGGCTGTGAGAGCAGAGGTGGGAGTTGAGGTAGTGTATATTTAGGTAGTCTGTAGGGACGTGAAAGCAGAGAGGATGGAAAAAAAAACAGAGATATATTTTTGGAGTTTGTTACCAACAGGACGTGAGTTTGTGGAGTATCTGGTTACTGCCGAATAAATAACCAAAGGAGGCAGAAGGTTAGAGTCAAGTGCAAACAACTGTAATACACCAGCACAACTGAGGACAGATTTATCCTTCTATAAGCCGTATTGATATTCTGGGAGATGATGAGAGGAAGACCATAGGAAGGAAATTAATGAAACGGTTGGTATTAAATTTTTCCTGGAGCTTCTTCTCCTTTGACAGCCTCATAAGGTTCCTCACCGAAGAAGGTATAAGGGTAATTATGAGGTCGGGTTAACACTGAAGACAATCCTGATGACATGAGTATTGAGAACCTGAGAGTAAATCTTTGTAGTCGACGTTTGACTTCATGATCCTAAGCCTCCCTATGACAATAAGAATCTCTTAGTATTACCTTTCAACAAAAAATTCTCTAAAATTCCTCTGCAACTAAAAACCTAGAACTTAAATGTAACATTCAGTAACTCATGCATTGTAAAACAAATGTTAATTAAGAACTCCCCCGGCAAAGTAGGTGGCTGCATTTACGAGGTTCCTTGCAAGGATTGTAATACGTTCTACATAGGTCAGACGGGAAAAGATCACATAACTAGACTAAAACAACGTGAATATAGTGTTAGGAAAGGCCAGGAATCCAATGCTCTGTTCTGTCCAATGAGAGATAATAAGCGCTGCCTTGACTGGTATAATGCCTCCTCGATATTACCTTGAAATTCAATTGTCAGTAGGAACATTATAGAATCTAGTCTGATTAGACATACCGAATCTGTAAACATGAATTTGAGTAATGGCATGTACAAATTGGGCAATTTTACACTCCCTCGAGAGACGTAGAGTGAGGGGCGATATGATCGAGGTGTATAAATGGAAGTCAGGGCTAAACAAAGGTGACATTACAAAGTTACTCAAACTATTCAACCAGGAGCGAACTCGTAGCAATAATTTTAAAATAGACCAATTTAGATTTAGGCGCGAAATAGGTAAACATTGGTTTGCAAATAGAGTAGTGGACGAGTGGAACAAGTTATCAAACATCATCATCAACTCGAATACCCTAGATAGCTTCAAACATAGGTTGGGTGGATATATGAGCAATAGGGGTTGGGTGTAAATGGGACTGCCCAGTATGGGCCAATAGGCCCGCTGCAGTTTCCCCCATTCTTATGTTCTTATTTGTAACCATGTGAAAAGGCTGGGTGCCTCTACCTAATGACCTGAATATGGTGGACACCTGCTGTCACTTGGGACTTGATCTTACTCTCCTTTACTGTATATATTAACCTTGTCAATAAATACTCCCTAGTATATATATATATACTTGTGGTTATCAGCATATACCTAGATCACGCGCACCTACAGTGATGAAGTATATATATATATATATATATATATATATATATATATATATATATATATATATATATATATATATATATATATATATATATATATATATACTAGAAGCGTTTCTATTCGTATCCCCGACAATAGAAAAAGCGGCAACACGAGGCAGCAGAAGTGTTTGAGAAAAACTGTCATCGGCCTTCTTACATAATCTTACCCAGAACGTCTTATTTCAGTTCTTCGAAGAGATGACATTTTATTTTCATATTTACGTCGTATTGACTACTGAAGTTGTTGTTTGTAAACAATATAATTGTTCAAAATAAAGTTTTAAAATTTTCCTTGGGCGAGGGACTGGCTTTAGAAAAAAAGAACTTAATTTGGGTAATGTTGCGGACGATATGGTGAGCCAGCGCGAGACTAGCGTGCCACTGATGCTAGTCGGGCGTGAGGGCGTAACTATGTCAACACTGTATCTATATTGCTAAACTGCGCATGAATGATGCAGACACAACACTGTTATGTATGCCCCAGACAACAGGAAAAAGTTTATATGCATAAAATTCAGCAACTTGTCCGAGGAGTTTGTTGGGGTAACATGTTTCCATGCATACTGAATATGTGTGTGTGTGTGTGTGCGCGCACCTGTCTGTGTGTATAGAAGTGTATATATATATGTGTGTGTGTGTGTGTGTAAGTGTTTATATCTCAATATGTGTAAACAGACTAAGCTAGTCCTGTGAACTCTCCGCAAGCACATATCCTCACACTACCAGTGACCTTGACCGCTCTTGCCTCGCAAGCGAGATGTCACGGGTTCGATTCCCTGGCCGGTGGAAAGTTGTTCGGACACACTTCCCAGCCTCCCTTGGTTCCTGTTCACCTAGCAGCAAAGTAGGTACCTGCTGTAAATCGAAAGTTGCGAATTCGTATTCAGGGAAAGTTGTTGGAGCTTCCAATAACTTGATGACATAAGCCATTGACTCTTCAGGCTTCTACGCCCTTAACTCATGAGACATAAAGGCAAGCATGAACTTAGCATGCTTCCCTGTTGGGCGCTGTAAACGCTTCTGCGCTTCACCTTACACAAGGATATAGGGAGATGCCCAATTAAAAAAAATAATAATAATAATTCACATTAGTTTCATAATCTAAAGATATTTCACCCTTTCCCTAAACAACTTTACTCGCTTAATAATGGAGAAAAATATAAATGAGTAAATAGGTTTGCATTACAAGCGTTTTAACCTCAGTCTATCGTGTGGAGTGAGTTCATCTGATGTTATTTCTTTCTTTTCTTGTTAAAACCCAAAACTAGTCCTTAACCATGTCCTTAACTTGTGTTTCTTAATCATTTGAAGATCAGTTATTCTATTACACGTCCAAAGCTTTTCATCCCTCTGTCTACCACCATCAAAAAAACACAAATACATCTCTCTCCAATGCACCGAGGTTGCACTCATCTTAATATTTGATAATTGACATTTAAGTGTGTGTGTGTGTGTGTTGAGTGTGAGTGTGTGTCTGTGTGTGTTGAGTGGGAGTGTGCGTGGGTGGGGCTGTGAGTGGGTGGGGGATGTGTGTAGGAGGATTCTACAGAGAAAGGGAAAGTTGTAGGGTGTAGGGAGGATGTAAAAAGTGTTATAGGCAGAGTTTAGTAGGAGATGAGGGGTGAGTCGAGCATTGTTACACATAGTTGTATCTGAGAAGTTGGGAGGAGGGAGTGTGAAGAAGTTCATTATAACAGAGGAATTTTTTAAAACTATGTCGGGGAGTTTAGATGTGTCAGTCGTTGTAAGGGTAGATGAGGGGCGTGTGGGAGGTGATAATGGAGGGAAGATATATAAGTTGGGGGGAGGGGTAGAATGAGGAGGTTATATTAAGCAGCAGTGTACAGGGGTTTGTATAATATCTTTCTGTGTCCGCGCGTGTGAGCCCTAACCCCCAAAAGTCCTATGGCAACAGACTAGTGGCAACGGGGACAGGCAGAGATGATTGGCGGAAGTCTCTAGTCACAACTCTGCACATGGGCGGCATAGATAAGATGGTCGTTTATGCACTGGGACCTTTGAAGCAGTGCAATCCGGTCCCTCAGTTCTTCCGCCGGAAGAAAGCAATGGCCCAGTGGAAACTTCACAATCTAAAGCGCCCCCCTCCCCCCACTCATCCGATGGCAACTCCCTAATTAGAGACAAAGAAGGCCTCCGTCAGCGCTGGAAGGAGCACTACCATTCCCTGCCCAACCGAAACACCGATGTGGATGTCCTGACTACCCAGCAGGTCCCTCAGTACCCTGAGCTGACCCACCTCTACTGTCGTCCATCCCGCGATGAGGTACCTACTGCCACTAAGCAGATCAAAATAACAAAGCTTACCAGTCGTCTCCACTTTCTCCTGGAGAGCATATGGGAGGGGGAAATACCCCAGGGGGAACGATCAAGATATTAGCAACTAACGCGGGATCTTGCTGCTGTCCATAGCTGGCAAGATTTTCGCTCGAGTTCTCCTTAATAGACTTCTTCCTGAGGCGGAAAACTTCCTCCCATAATCGCAATGTGGCATAAGACCATCACGTGGCACCAATAACATGATCTTTGCTGCCCGCCCGATACAGAAAAAATTCAGAAAACAGCATTGTGACTAGTATATGGCCTTCATCGACTTGATTAAGGCCTTCGACTCGGTCAACAGAGAAGCCCTCTGGCGATTCCTCATTCGTTTTGGCTGCCCACCAAAATTCATCGCTATTGTGAGGCAACTCCATGATGAAATGAATGGCAGTCCTGCATAATGGCACCTAGTCTGAGTTCTTCCCCATCCAAATGTGGGTAAAACAAAGATGTGTACTGGCACCAACTATATATTTCATTTTCTTGGCCGCCTTCCTTGCTCGTGACAGTGCCAATTTAGCTGGCGGGGTAGACATCCAGTACCGAATGAAGGGACTTTTCAACTTAAAACGACTCCGGGCAGAAACAAAGGTGTTGGCCACTTCCATCACTGAACTGCCACACCTCTACCATCTATCATGGCTAATGATATTACCCTCTCCAATGTTTATCACTTTCAGTACTTTTGGCAGCCTCCGTACCTGTGTCTTCAGCTGTAGGGAGCTGAAGTTATCTACAAAGCTGCACGTATATCGATCAGTGGTCCTCCCCACCCTGTTGTATGGCAGCAAGACATGGGTCACATATAGAGGCACCTCAAGGCACTTGAAAACTTTCACCAATGTAGTGTATGTTCCATCCTCCGAGTTCGCTGAGAAGACAAGAGAACAAATGCCAGAATTCTCGTTAACACCAACTGTAGAAGCATTGAAGATATCATTATCCATGGACTGGCTATATTACCCGATTGGACGTCAGTACATCGCCAAAGCTGCTACTTCACAGTCGCCAAGCGACTAGTAAACGTAACGCCGGCGGGCAACTGAAAAGGTATAAGGATAGTCTTAAGACAAACCTGAAAAGGTGGCAAATCGATCCCCTTCACCATGGGTGACGATCACTCGACACCGTAATGCTTGGAGGAGCATCACACGAGGCAGACAGATGCAAGTGCTGGCAAAACCAACGAAGATGTCATTTATAATAACTCATATCATTGTATCCAAACTGCGTGCGTTTGCGTGCGTGTGCGTGCGTACTTGTGTGTATTTCTTCGGATTTCACTAGCGTATGACGTAATATACTCGTTTGTTTTAAACTGTCTCAGGTATCCAAGTCTTGGCACCTCACTCAAGAAAATAATGTTAACAAACACTTTACTTAACGCTGAAGTAGTCTGGACTTACTTGGAAGGCAAACAGCATGATTTAATAACTTGTGAATGTTAACACGATGCTGGAAATAATATTTACTTCTTATTTCTCTTGATTCAACTGTTCCGAAGACTGTGGATTGGTTTATCTTGAATCCACTAAGCCTGTCATCCTGCTCCTCCGCTGTAAACCTAATACATGTAGATAATTCTGTACGTTTGTGCCTCAACCTCGTCCTCCACATTAAATTATATGTTCCCCTGAACCACGTACTGTACCATCTGTACCAGTATCCCTGAACCACGTACTGTACCATCTGTACCAGCATCCCTGAACCACGTACTGTACCATCTGTACCAGCATCCCTGAACCACGTACTGTACCATCTGTACCAGCATCCCTGAACCACGTACTGTACCATCTGTACCAGCATCCCTGAACCACGTACTGTACCATCTGTACCAGCATCCCTGAACCACGTACTGTACCATCTGTACCAGCATCCCTGAACCACGTACTGTACCATCTGTACCAGCATCCCTGAACCACGTACTGTACCATCTGTACCAGCATCCCTGAACCACGTACTGTACCATCTGTACCAGCATCCCTGAACCACGTACTGTACCATCTGTACCAGCATCCCTGAACCACGTACTGTACCATCTGTACCAGCATCCCTGAACCACGTACTGTACCATCTGTACCAGCATCCCTGAACCACGTACTGTACCATCTGTACCAGCATCCCTGAACCACGTACTGTACCATCTGTACCAGCATCCCTGAACCACGTACTGTACCATCTGTACCAGCATCCCTGAACCACGTACTGTACCATCTGTACCAGCATCCCTGAACCACGTACTGTACCATCTGTACCAGCATCCCTGAACCACGTACTGTACCATCTGTACCAGCATCCCTGAACCACGTACTGTACCATCTGTACCAGCATCCCTGAACCACGTACTGTACCATCTGTACCAGCATCCCTGAACCACGTACTGTACCATCTGTACCAGCATCCCTGAACCACGTCCTGTACCATCTGTACCAGCATCCCTGAACCACGTACTGTACCATCTGTACCAGCATCCCTGAACCACGTACTGTACCATCTGTACCAGCATCCCTGAACCACGTACTGTACCATCTGTACCAGCATCCCTGAACCACGTACTGTACCATCTCCCGTGAACCACATACAGTTCCAGCTCCCTGAACCACGTACTGTACCAGTTCCCCTGAAACACTTACTGTACCAGTTCCCTGAACCACGTACTGTACCAGCTCCCCTGAAACACGTACTGTACCAGCTCCCTGAACCACGTACCGTCCCAGCTCCCCTGAACTACGTACTGTACCAGTTCCCTGAACCACGTACTGTACCAGCTCCCCTGAAACACGTACTGTACCAGCTCCCCTGAACCACGTACTGTACCAGCTCCCTGAACCACGTACTGTACCAGCTCCCCTGAAACACGTACTGTACCAGCTCCCCTGAACCACGTACTGTACCAGCTCCCCTGAACCACGTACTGTACCAGCTCCCTGAACCACGTACCGTACCAGCTCCCTGAACCACGTACCGTACCAGCTCCCCTGAACCACGTACTGTACCAGCTCCCTGAACCACGTACTGTACCAGCTCCCTGAACCACGTACTGTACCAGCTCCCTGAACCACGTACTGTACCAGCTTCTTTGAGCCATGTACGAGTATATAATGCACCAGCTCCCTTGAACCATGTATACTGTATACTGTACCAGCTAGTTCAATATGGCCATCGTACTTGGAACCATTGGTCTTGATACAAAACTCTCGGGCTTTATAACTATTTTTGCAAGTCGCTAATGGACCTCCATCAAGGGCGCATTCTTGTTTTTTCCAGCGAGCCAGGTCGAGACAATTGCTTTTCATTGTCTTCTGTTATTGTATTCGTCTACCTCACTTGGATTCAGGAAAATAGATTGTTATGATGAATGAGAATGTATTCGTTCCCTGGTGTGTGTGTGTGTGTGTGTGTGCATGATGAGTATTTATACAAGTCTCATGCCACCACTCAAAACATTTCGGTGTATGGGGCTTCAAACTCCCGCTTCTCCATAATAACTTTAACTATCCTATTGTATCACAAAGATCAAATGGTTATCCCTTAAGAATAGTGACAAACTGTTCAGGTAATATCAAGCCGATATTGGGGTAACGTTGACATATTAAGGATGCAAACATTTGAGTGAAGAAGATCGAATAAGAATGAATACCTGATCCTATAAAATACGTTATAAAGGAAAAGCCAGGTAGCTGTCGTCCACCAGTAAGGTCAGTCCGTGCGAGCGGCTTGATTTTGATTTTGCCACTTACAGCGGCTAGTTTATTGTGCACCCCCACACTCATCCTGTGAGCGGTAGCGCAAAAGCATTTGAAAGTAGAGTTTAGAAAGGGTGAAAATAATTAACCCCCGTGGTCAGGATATTATGGCACTGAATGTTACACAGTATTTAAATTACATTATTTGTTTAATTATACACATAAAGGGTAACTTATTCACAACTGCGTGAGGACAGGAATGTGAGGCAGTGTGTGTGGCCTCACACTTTGTTATTCACATTTGCGTGAGAAGTATTCAAGCACACTGTGTATTTGGTTCTATACCTGAGAACTGATATATTTACTAAGTGCAAAATGTGGATACAATCTTAATATGTCGGCTATCTTGCCATTAGAGATGAAGTGTTGTGCCATTTCACACACAGTGTGCTTGGACCTGTCCCTAAAAGGTTCTATCTTCACACAGTCGAGGACGTAGTGTTCAAGTGTGTGGCCATATGTATGGCCACACACTTTACATTTAGTCATGTTCACATCTGCTTGAGGAACATACTGCGGTTACAACATCTTGTAATCTAGTGATCTTGTTACTTGCTCCATATACATGTTTCACTTGATACATCTCATCATGGTAAACTACGGATCGACTAGTGCCTGTTTGCACTAGTCTACTTGTGTCAAACTCATCAATAAGTTCTTTCCTAATTACAGTTTTAAAGGTTCTTTTTTGACAGACCCAAATTGTATTCAACGGTGTCTTTGTTAGACGCGAGTTTGGCGAGGGCATCAACTCTGTCATGTTTTATGAGGCCTATGTGAGGGGATCCACAACAGTTTGACCTTGACACCTCGGTCAACAAGGTGCCCATATTTGTGTCTGGCTTCAGAGACAAGCGCGTGACAACTTGAGTCGAGGGTGTCAAGGGCAAGTAGTGAGGATAGAGAGTCAGTGATGATGAGACTGTCAGTAACAGTGGTTTCAAGGAATTTGACAGCTGTGAGTATGGCAACTAATTCTGTTTGTAGAGTGGATGCCCAGTTGCTAATTTTAACTCCTTTCTCAATTATATTACCGTCATGTTGAGTCACAACAATAGCACTTCCGGCCCTCCCACAGGCGGTGTTAAGAGATCCATCAGTGTAGATGGTCTGTGTGATGTTATCATCAGTCTATAGGGTGTGTATGTGTTCAAGAGCTCTCACTTTGGTGGTGTGTTGGAGATAAATACTTTGTATAATTATTTTTTTAGGCGGATATGTCGGCATTGTGATATCGAAGGGAACTGTCCGCCAGGGTGGCAGGAAGCGCTGTTGTGTCACAACTTTGTACAGGTGGTCTAGTCCAAACATCTTCATATGTGTAGCTGTAGTTTGGATCCATTTAGATTCACCACTCCCATGGTTCATACATTCTAGCAATTTTAAGGAAACAATGTTATCAGGATCACCACGCAGAAGCCTCGGGGCTATCATGAGGTTGACTTCAATTATTCTATCTTTAACACTGGGTATACCTAGTTCTTTCCTCATATTAAGTACTTTAGTGCTCATGGGACATCCTGGGATAATTCTGAGGGCTTTATTTTGCATTTTCTCGAGCTGGATAGCTTCAAACGTAGGTTGGATAGATATATGAGCAATAGGGGTTGGGTGTAAATGGGACTGCCCTTATGGGCCAGTAGGCCCGCTGCAGTTTCCTCCATTCTTATGTTCTTATGTGGTCAACGCCTTTCCCGTCACGAAGGACCAGGGCTGGTGCGTGGTAATCTATCAGAGATCTTATATAGCCTAAGTACATTGTTTTAACAATTCTAATATTAGCACCATAGTGTGGGCTGTACCCCGCTACACTTCTAAGAGGTCTCAGTCTGTCAGTACATTGGCGGGTTAGCTGTTGTATGGCAGGTAGGGTACAAGGGACGGAAACACCAAGATATTTAAAAGAAGAAACATAGTCAATAGTGTTGTTACCTATCTTGAACTTGGCGGGGCCGCGTTTGCGGTTACCAGCTTGTTTGTTGAACACCTTAGTTTTGTCAGTGGAGATAATAAGACCGAGGTTCTCACAGGCTGCGTGTACATAGTTCAGGGCGGTTTGCATTTCACGATGAGTTTTAGTATGTATAAGAATATCACCAGCATAGCTGATTGAGATATTGCTGGGGTTGTCTGGTATTAAATTGAATAATGCATTCATAAGAACATTGAACAAAGTGGGGCTAAGTACTCCACCTTGAGGGGTACCAAGTTGCATATCCTTAACTTCACTTTTGTAACCCTGAAACAGTGCAGCAGCCCTTTTGTTGGTTAGGTATCCACTTACCCAGTGTAACAGCCTACCTCCTATATCCATTTTGGCTAGTTCGTACAATATCAGTTGTCTATTGGCAATATCAAATGCAGCTTTTAAGTCAAGAAATGTGGTGTATCTGTGCCTTTCATCACCATGCACAGTTAGGAATGTGGTGATGCAATTTTGTACACCTTTACCATGGTTGATGCCATTTATGTTAGGAGACATATGTTCTCTGATTCTATATAAGAGTCTGCCAAGAACCATCCTCTCAAACGTTTTACACAGGCAGCTGGTTAGTGATATGGGACGAAAAGCATCAGGCTGACCTGGTTTTGGTATTGTTACAACAATACTGCTGGTTCATGATGTGCGAGCGGCTGTAGCAGGTGCTGATGGCCCTGCAACTGACCTAAAATGTCCTCCTCAAACTCACTGGGAGTTACATGTTTATAACCACTTAATTCTTAGAGAAATGGCAGTCTAAATCCTCTGTTTAAACCCATAGTGTAATATACCTACATTTATCATGATCCACCTATAGTTCTTATTACCAACTTTGATATAACATTTTCATGATAACTGCAACATCAGCATCTTTTAACTCAGTCGTGGCTCCACTGTCGTATTCGTAACTCATCCTTATTATAAACGATTACAAAGGCGTCTGCCTCTCGTGACTACAATCAACACATGTTTTTTGTACACAATTTTTCTTGCACAACATATCCTCCGCTTTTGTTAGCTCAACGAGGTGTGTGTGGAAACAGATTCACCTCTTTTGTCAGCAAGAAAACAGGAAGTGTTCTCCCCAGCTGTTGCCATATCTCAAAAAAGAACTCTACCAGTTAGTATTCTCGTATTTTATTAAATCTTCTTTTCTTTTCTTTATTACCCGTCGTCACCAGTGGTTCAGGAACAGATAAAAAGTCTTGTTGCACTGTAATGTGACTACTGACCGTAACTTCGATCTGTTTATTCAAGTAACTTTTTCCTTTCTCTCAGAAAAGCAAAATATATCAACATTAGTATTAAAACGAAAATTAATTAAACTTTTAGTAGAAGCTGATTAAGCTGCATCATCACCTGGTATGAAGTATGCTTACATATTTTTTATATTATAATATACAAAACAATAAAATCACATCAGCAACTTCATTAAGCGGAGGGAAGAGTTTGGGGCATAAATATTGAAATATATCATTCCGTTTATAAATGTTTAGTGAATCCGTAAGCTTGTTGTTCATAATTATCACACAGAATACAGAGAAATAGAATATCCTGAATTATGCCATATACTTAAAGTTCTTGTTAAAATTGACTAAATAAACCCGAATGTGTTGCGAGAGCTGTGAAATAGTTTAATACAAAAACCTAACCCAAAACATCCAGAATTTGTTTGAACAAATCCCTTACTAATTGACAGCTCTCATGATTTACATTGTAAATGAACATAAGTCTCAACAATTATCAAATAATACAACATGTGGTATTAGCGCGCTGGGCAGCCCTGGTGACTGAATTATCATTTTATTGCAGAAAATATTGAGGCCAGAATCTGCCTGTACAGTGCCGCATTGACCATTACAGCCGAGCTTCATAAACCAAATATACATATAATCATATGCTTTATTAATGTGAAAATATGAACATAGTTTAAGTTTGCAATATATCGGCGTCAGCGTCTTCGTGGTGTGACAATTTAGAATATTACAAAGATTATGAGAATTCGCTTATCATAAAACACTATTTTATGAGTACATGGCTAATCATAATAGAGTAAGTTAATTTATGAGAAAACATGACTGCGGAAATATATAAGATAACAATACTTTTTCTACTCGTTATTCACAAACCATGATACTCCAGACAGTAAAAATTTATCAAGTAAAATAATAAATATTCATTGACAAAGTTTAATTTTGATATTACATGGTATTTGCTTATCTAGCCTAACTCTTAACCCCTCCACTACGGGGACGCCACTTTAATATCTTTTGAGACTAACGGCAGACGATTTTATTCTGCTTAGAGGGGACCCCGTACACAAGGGATCACTAGACTGTTTCCACTAATAGTTGTTTACTAAAAAATTGATCTCACCTTTCCTGATTTATGACCATAGTAGTTACAGTAAGTCAATATATGGAAACTATAGTTAATTGTCAGTAATACGTGAATATGAGGAACATAAAACTTCTACAGTAATTATAAGGTCCATTATATCTGATACAGCTACAGCTTAACACTATTTTACTTTTGCTTCTAAAAAAAAGTTGAAATGAAAAGTACTTTTTTGGAATGTTGAATGACGTTCGCTTCCGGCTTTCTCACAATACAGTGTTAATGTGTTCACTCAGTGTGTGTTAGTGTGAGTGTTTAAATGTGTTTATTGTATGTGTTTCTACGTGTATGTATGTTTGCGTGAGTTTCTATGTGATTGTATGTTGCGTTTGTGTGTTAAGTTTGCTATTATATGTGTTTCTATGTGTACAGGTGTGTTTGTGTGAGTGTTTAAGTGTATTATTCTGTTCATATGTATGTATGGATGTGTGTGCCTGTGTGTGGAAATATATATTTGCTCGTGTTTCTCATGTTTGTATGTATGTATATTTGCTTATGTATATTTGTTTATGTCTGTATAAGTATAATTTTGCGCTTTTAGGTGTTTGCAGTGACGAAAATATTTATAAAACAAATTAATATCTTTTAACACGACCTGGTTAAACATTAATCACGACCAACTGTTCATTTTAGATATACAAAGTCCTGATGTACAAGAGCCACAATGGTTTCACTGTTTCTGTTGACACTAAAAAAAACTTTTATTCTGGCTTGCAAGGAAAGAATAAAAGGTATGATATATCAAAAGTTAAGATATACCCTTAGGTCAGGAGATAATAACCTTGATGTAAACACTCGTGGGGAAAAAACATGTTTACGAATTTGTGGGAGCCAATATGACACAACGGACTTATGATTCTAACCACCCTTCCGAGACAACAGGAGCCACTGTTATTAACCTAATTAACGGCTCAACTTATTTTGAAGAATCTTAATAGGTCTTTTTTTCATGAAAGATGAATTTTGGATAATGTGGGTAAAAAAGTAAGGTCATGCAGAGGTCAATGTTAAAGCTGTTGTTGTGGTGGTGGAGGTAGTGATGGTGGTAGTGAGAGAATTCCGGTGTACAAGCTTTTTTCTTTACCTTTTCCACTATACCTGTTAGCACTTTAGACTTACTCAGATGGCCTCCTTCCTAGTTGCATGTAATATCAGCGCTGTGTACGATAACTGGTGCAGACTATTCCTTTTATTTTGTCCTCTCATGCACGACACACACACACACACACACACACACACACTGTTAGGGTACGTCACTTTCTCATTGTGTTCTATGAGAGGGTAATTACCAACTTCTCAGCACGACTCCTGGAAGTGCACAACTCCTTGACCAATAAACTTATGGTATGTCTGTTTACGTATTACTGACGTTTATCACGGTCATTCATAAAGAGTTTCTTATATTCAATAGTTAATCTCATCACAATACTCAAACTTATTCACCAACATGTTGATATTAGCAAATTTTATCACATTTTACTTGCTATCATATTATCGGGTGTTTCCATATCATCCGATTTAATTTTAGTAAATAGCACAGGTTATAGTTATCATCTCCACATATCGTCAGAATTTCCCAAGGTCACCAAAATGTACCAAATGTTGGCTTTAGCGAGACATACCAGTTCTACACACCAACTTCTGAGAGACCATGAAATCTCCCTTTGTCAAAATCGAATTTATTATCTTCACGGAGTAATAATAGACATTCCAGCGTACTAAATATTACACAAAGAATCACAATATAGCACAGGAAAAAGAATGTGAATAAACAGTAACATAAGATAAGGGAGACAGAACCCCGAGAAAGAGAGAGAGTGTGTGTGTGCAGTCCTCTGACCAAGTCTTCTCACGTTCGATCCATCAAATTAGATTTCACTCTGGAAAATGTTGGAGGGTGGTAAGATGTTGGAGGAGGAAGGTGAGGAACAAGGGGGAAAACTGAGGGGAAAGAGAGACAGACAGACACATACAAAGGAAGGTCAGGTGTTGGGGGAAGGATGTGAGGAACAAGGAAGGGGAAAACTGAGGGAAGAGAGAGAGAGACAAACACTCGTAAGCAAAGGGAGATATATGGGAAGTGAGAGACATATAAAACAGAGATAAAAAGAAGTGATATAGTACATAGAAAAGACACATATAATGAGAGATATATCGATAAACAGGGAAAAATAAATAATTCATTGCCATCTTACCATCAGAACACAATGAAAGTAAAGAAATAGGAAAAAATGGTTTGTACACGACGACGAGGATTTGAAAGTCATCTAAGCAATTTATCCTGTCTTGCTAAGGAAGGTAGGAAGAGGTGGTTTAATGGTGATTCTTTTGTTTTTGTGATTAGGACTAAATGTGTGTTTGACTAGGGTTAGGTTAGGTTAGGTTAGGTCGTCTAACATCGTTTGGCCCAAGGTAATGAGGGGTGTAAAATGTTCTTCGTTTTTATTGATGAAACAATATTGTATAAAGCCAAGTCATTTTCGTAGGACAGGATAAATCAAATATGGTCTCTGTAAATTATATAATGAAAAATGAAATGAAGGTTACCATTACTGATAATTAATCAGTTCAGTTTGATGGACCTGAATCACAGAGAATTTGCTTTCTAAACTTTCATCTTATGGTTTCTCTAATTTCTAGCTTCTTTAAGAACTGATCAATGGCAGTTGTTGTAGAGGGATCGATCTCTCGCTCATTCTCTACCAATAGTGGTGTCCCACAGGGTTCAGTTCTTTGACCGACTCTATTCCTTCTTTTTACCAATGATTTACTTCACACTCCAGTACTACTAACTCTATCCATTCTTACGCTGATGATTTTACTTTTCACTCTTCTTCTCATTTTTCCCTTCCCCCTAACTCTCAAACTAGATCTGTTTCTAGAGCTGATATCGTTTCATCTATCAATGCGGATCAATGCAGCATCTCCGAATGCGGCTGTAGAAATTTGGTTAAATTCAATAGTAATAAAACACAGTATTTACCAATTACACTTTGCCAAATAAAAGATCTCCCACTAATTACATTTCAGGACGCAATCATCCTGCCAAATACTAAAATAGATATGCTAGGCCTCACCATTTCCTCTAATATGTCGTGGAAGTCACACATCCACAACATTGCTAAAGCTGCCTCCCGAAAGCTGAGAATGCTGTGCAGATGCCGTAGCTACTTCACTCCTGAGCAGTTGCTTCAAGTAATAAGGGATTCTCTCGTCTTGACTTGGAGTACTGCTCTCATATCTGGGGTGGCTCTTCTTCTGTCCAACTGTTAGATAGGGTGGAATCAAAGGCATTTCGTCTTATTAACTCTCCTCCTTTAGTTGATAATCTCTCTTCCCTTTCTCTTCGCCACAATGTTGCTTCACTCTCTCTCCTTTACAGGTACTTTAACGGACAATTTTCGGTGGATTTGACATCCTGTGTACCGCCATCAAGGCAATGGGCTCGTAACACACGTCTTGCCCGCGGTGCCCACCGTTTGTGTGTGGATGTCGGTCACACTATAGAATAACCCGCTATTAGTACATCCTTCTATCCTCACACAGTGGAATGCTGTGCCTTCTTTTATGTTTCCATACTCTTACAATCTGTCTCACTTCAAAAAGCTGGCCTTCTGGCTTGTTCGTGGTGTAGATAAACATAGTATTTTTCTCTTCTATTTTCAATTTATTTTTACTCTTATTTTTTCGTCCCCAGGCCTCGTTGTGGGTCGATGGCCTGTGCCCGGGTGGGCTATTCCTCGTATAAAAAATAAAATGAAATAAAAAATACACGCTGGAAAGATCCCATAATAAGAAAGCAGAAATTAATGGTTGAAATTTTAAAACTAAAGACATTGTTGATTAATGCAACAACCTACAGTAATAGATGTTGCAGCTGGCAGATTACAGTTGTATTAATCAGAGGAGATAAGCAGCGGACAATATAGCCTATAGAATGGATCCTACAAGACAGAAAACACCAAGAAAAAAGACCAATAACTACGTAATGGAAAGACAAAATCAGAAACTATGAAGTAACTCAATGGGGCCCCAGCTCTTAACTATGAAGGAGACGCGACTCTAAACCATAATTTTTTTTTTTTTTTACCTTTACAAGATAAACCTCTTAGGGAGAAGTTATTGTTTGGTAAATGTTATAAGAACGTACCACTATACACTGTAGAACTACTCATACATATCTAGAAGAGTTCACAAGAAATATACACAGTGGTACGATATCCAGTTTCTGGTCCTCGTTGCCAGACGTAATCATCGGTGTTGGATGGGATTTCTTGGGAGGAGAAAATGGCTCTCGAAGACCAGAGTTGATGAGATTTGCGCACCGGGTTAGGCTTCCCCAGACTGTCAACAAGATTAGGGGATGTATCACAGCTTTATGTCTGTGGTGATGAGCGTTATGCCTATGAAACCATACTACATCACCTGGTGTGTCAAGGCTTATAGAAGCCACATGTGTCATAATAAGTTAAAACATGTTGATTTATCCCTGTGAATATCCTCACAAGTCATATTTGATTATAACTTAGAAATTATCGTATTAGGGTCTGTTATAATTATTCCTGTATTTTGCTTCCTTAATTATCATAGACCATGACGAGTTATAATGAGGAATACCTGTTAAAAATAATTAGTTGTGTATTAAGTATATTGACCTCGTCGTTCTTAATGTTAGAAATATATTACATACTATCGTAGGCTGTGATGGAGCTAGCGACTTGTTTACAGTGATGATGTCAGTATTAATGGTGACTCGGTAGTAACTACCCAAAAAAAGAAAAGAAAAAAAAAACGTGACCAGGCAGCACAAGTTTAATGGAACCCTAATGACATTTGAAGTTTTGGGGGAACCTAAACTTCAGCCACTAATCTTGTTTAGCTTGGTTTTCGATCCCGGGATTAAAAGTTCGCTTCCTCCTTCCAAACTCATCTTGGATTGTAATATATACTCTCGCTAAACACAGACCTTATGTATATATATATATATTGGTTATGGATACACAGAGTGAGTAAGCCTGCTGTGTATATAATGCCATGTACAGTACCTACAGAGTGTAGTTGACACACCCCCCATCACTATATATATCGCTCTCTTAGTCTATAAATGTTGATGATTTGTGTATTTACTAACTTACAACACGTGCTCAAAGACGTTAGTTGTTAGAGCACAGTAATACATTATAGCATCATCCGACCTTCCCATCATCCCCGGCCCGGAGCGGCTATAATGTACGGTTTTTTTTTTTTTTTTTTTTTTTGCGAGACCTAAAGAAAACACTTGAAGGGGAGGGTAGGGGGGTCGGGGATGATAGGACAAATTCTGTTTTCCTTTTCGCCATCACCGTGAAAATGTACAGATAGATTTCCTAAAATGATATGCATGACAAAATCTTTGTTGTCCAGTGTAATAATGACAACTTATTTAACCCTTACAAACGGAAAATATTATATATTACGCCGACTCTGTCCCCTCCTCACTCTACCGCCATAACCATCACTTGCTCCAACTTGATACCAGGAGAAGAAACTGCTTCACGGAGCTACTCGACCCCAGTGAGCACCGATTCAGAACCAGTTTTCCATCCGACTATGAGACCCAGGTATCGAGGCAAGTGTGTCTGCCTGGTAAGCTCAGTCTCTTCTCTGCGGCCTACGGTGTTCCTCTTCTCCATCGGTGTGGACGACGAATTGTATTAAGGACTACTGCTGGTGGTGTTGTGATGGTTTGATGGCAGTGGTTTACGGCGTTAATCCCTGGTTCCTTGTGGTTGGCCATCGCAACCTAGACTTGTTACCTGAGCTGCCAACTCCATCAGGTATTTGTGTTGTTGTATGTAGTAGGAGTATTTAATGTATGGTGTAAGAATAATTGGGTAATATTCTGGCGTGTTTTGATAATTGCATATTTTGTTTTACTTCCTTTATTTAATGTAGCTTATTAACTAACTAAATCATTACTTCATATAAATGTTATTAAATTACTTAGTTTACATGATAGTCTTCTCCCTTTCATAACTTAAATTTGTCTGTCACAAACAGTGATTCTTGTGTGTGGTCCTGACTTGTTGCATCCACGTATTTCAACCCCTAGATTACTCACTCTGTATTTTTACTTGTCAATTTTGCCTTTCCTCAATATTGTGGGTAGCAAGGAGGGACATCACAACATGCATTAAAACAACATCATGAAACTAAATAAAAAAAAACAAATATCAAAAATACTATTTTATAGAAAAAAAAAAGACTTTATAATAATCAATAATACAAATAATTCATCGCGTTATAAACTATGTTGGATTATCTCTGTTTCATCTCCGCGTTCCAAAACAAAAACTTCTCAACGTTGGTGGTTAAATATTCAAGTCAAGGACACAATAACGATACGTGTTGGTCCCCGCCGGGTAAAAATTAAAACAGTGAAGCGTCTCTGTAAGTTGTAGCTTCGACGGGTTATGAGTGAAGTTTTATAATTACAGCCTCAGGGCAAGTTGCGATGGCTCCTGATACATAACTCCTCAAATGTGACGAAAACATAAAGCTTAAAGTGTGTGTTGGCATGGACAAAGTCAGGCTATTATATATATATAAGCCTTGCCGGATACCTCTGTAGGGAGTGGTGATGAGGGAGGAGGAGGAAGACCAGACACAACCTCTCCATCTCCTTCCTTCCCTCCCTCACTCATCCTCCTCCCTGGTGAGAGTGACATAGAAAGTGACCAAAAAAAAATCACATTGGTTATACATTGACGGAAGGATAGGTAGGCAAGGAATGGCAAGATTCATGTATGATTCCATGTATAAGAAGAAAAATGACAGAAATAACTGCAGGAATTCTAGAGGCATCAGTTAGTTAAATATACAGAGGGGAAGTGTGTGGGAGTCATTACTGAGAGAATTATTGAGGGAGTGTATTAGAGGGAGCGAAGAGAGGACTTGGAAGAGGAAGTGTTTGTATTACAGAGGATATTTACCTAGAGAAGTGTACTCTGGATATGATAGTAATGGATGTCGTCAAGACTTCAGGTATTAAGAATATATTGATGTCATCCAAAACTTTTATTTTGTAAGAAAGTGTATGTCTTGTGTTCTTACAGATATAACACTGGACAACAACAACAAATATATTTCCTTGTCACATAATAAAAATGGCTGGATGATATAGATTTTTTTTAACGCTGAGATAAGAACATAAGAACAAAAGAATGGAGGAAACTGCAGCGGGCCTATTGGCCCATACTGGGCAGTCCCATTTACACCCAACCCCTATTGCTCATATAAGCATCCAACCTATGTTTGAAGCTATCCAGCGTATTCGAGTTAATGATGATATTTGGTAACTTGTTCCAGTCGTCCACTATATTTCCAAACCAGCGTTTACCTATTTCACGCCTAAATCTAAATTTGTCTAATTTAAAATCATTGTTTCGTGTTCGCTCCTGGCTGGTTAGTTTGAGTACCTTTGTAATGTCCCTTTTGTTTAGCCCTGACTTACATTTATACACCTCTATCATGTCGCCCCTCACTCTACGTCTCTCGAGGGAGTGCAAATTATGATGCTTTAACCTGTCTATACTCAAGGTTCCTAATGCCCAGGATTAGTCTTGTCATTCTCCTCTGAATTTTTCCAAGGATTCTATATCCATTCTGTAATACGGTGACCAGAACTGAACTGCTTAATCCAGGTGTGGTCTCACAAGCGCAAGATATAATCGTAAGATGACCTCGATAGTCTTGTAATTAACACTCCTTTGTATGAACCCAAGTACTTTATTAGCCTTGTTACGAGCAAAAACACATTGTTTACTTGGCTTAAGGTTACTACTTATCATTACTCCTAAATCTCTCTCTCGCAGTCGGATTTCTTAATGGCAGCGTTGTTCATCTGGTAACTGGTTTCCCTGTTTACATCTCCTATACTGAGTACTTTACATTTGTCCACGTTGAATTTCATTTGCCATTTTTCAGACCATTCAAAAAATTTGTTTAGATCTTCCTGTAGTTTTGCGTAGTCCTCGTCTGATTTAATTACACGTCCTATTTTAGTGTCATCAGCAAATTTACTTATGTTGCTGTCTATCCCGATATCTATGTCGTTTATGGATATAATAAATAATAATGGTCCAAGTATTGAGCCTTGGGGAACTCCACTAGTGACGTTGCTCCAATGGGATGTAGTGTCGTTAATGCTCACTCGCTGTTTCCTATCCTGTAACCACGCCCTAATCCATTTAAGGATATTACCTTTGATGCCATGTGCTTCTACCTTTCTAATTAGTCTTTCGTGGGGGGACTTTGTCGAAGCTTTGCCAAAGTCGAGATATACCACATCATAATTGCGCCCCTCGTCCACCGATGAAAAGAATGTTAATAGATTAGTTAGACATGAACGCCCGCTTGTGAAGCCATGTTGGGAATCATTGATCAACTTGTGCTTCTCCAGGGGATTTCGAATAGAGTTTGCAATGATTGCTTCCAGTAATTTTCCTACTATTGATGTTAGACTGATTTGGTTGTAGTTAGAGGATAGTGATCTATCCCCCTTCTTGAAAATCGGTATTACATTCGCTATCCTCCAGGATTCTGGTACTACACCTGTTTTTAAGGACATGTTAAACAACCTTGCTAAGGGCATTCTATGCTCTTCCTTACATTCCTTTAATACTCTGGCAAATATCTCATCGGGACCAGGTGACTTATTAGGCTGTAGTTTGTCTATTTTCTTACTAACATCGTTACTTGTCACTACTATTTCGCTTAATTTGTCTTCTTCACTATCTCTGTATATAGTCTGACCCTCGGGTATCATGTTTAAATTTTCGGTGGTGAAAACTGTTGAAAAATATTTATTCAGATTATTGCTCATTTCTCCGTCGTTATCAGTTAGCTCGCCGGTATCTGACTGTATTGGTCCATAAGGACCCCAAAATTTTCTATCACCCACCACATGTTTCCATTGTGGGCTGAATTTTGTTGTAGTGGTGGACTGCGCGAGGTGGGTGGGGGACTGCCGGTGGCAGGAGGTGGCGATGACGAGGGTGGTGCAGTAGTCCACTGCCAAACCTTGTTAGTGCTTGGTGGTGGAGGTCACTGAGGGATAGCATTTCCAGGGTGGAGAGAGCGTTGATGTAGCGGGAGTTGTCTGCGCCGAGTATGATTCTGCAGGACCTTTTCTGTACCTTCTCTAGCCGACGTTGTTGGGTGGAGTGTGCGTGTGTATACAGTACACGATGACATTGATCGTATAAATTAGCAAGAGGGAGGGGAAATTACAAGTTTCTGTTCATAATAATGGTTAATTTTTGAATGGTTAAATTCATATCTAAAATAACTCGAGAACATTTCTATAATGGTCTATATATATACATACGCAATAACTTCTGTATAATTCTTTTCTCAGACAATCTCATTACCTAATACTCAAATTTACTATTCTGCGAAATCCTTGCAATTACAGAAACGAATTCTAAATTTCATTCTAACAAAAGTTCTCTTATTTCCATTATATATGCATTATGCATTATAGCCATCAGGCTCCTTCTTTTTACTCTAACAGTTTAAATAATTATTTTTACAAGAATAATATAACGAGAATTAATATTATATTGTTTTACATTTATTTAAATATGTACAGTATAATTAGAGTTTTTCTTACATTTTGACTGTTTGCATCATTTGTGATGATGTTCCAATATCCATCTGCAGGTCTGCCTTTCTAGATATCAAATAATTTTTAAATGGTAACTCCTATACTTCACACTCAATAGGCCCTAATACAATACCGCCCAATGCGTTACGCTTCCCACGTATATGCAAATTAACCTTCTAATAAGATTTAATAATTTTGCTCTTCCATTAATGATGGACATTCTGCGCAATATTGAAAGTAAAACATTTAAGTTATTTTCAGCCTGTTTTCACCCAATTGTCTACACTCTGTAAGTCCAGTACTATTATTTTTACATGTGTTGTATCAAGTTAAGTGATGATTTTAGTCAATGATTATAAAACAAACACCGCTACACCCGACGCTCCTCCCCTGTTACCAGCTGAAACACTCCACCACTTCAGCACTACTCTAATAGTTCTCTAATATCCTGGACATTCACACCAACGTAAACATTATCCTCTCCTTCACATCCTCACATTCTACTCCTCAGATAACGACTGTGATCCATACTTAACTCTTAACGATAAATTCACTCTTACCTTCATCAGGTATTATGTCCCTTGCGTCCGTCAGCTTAACCCCAGGGCCCCAACCACTGGCTTAAGCTTTAAATTCGTCCTCAAAAATATTTTGAGCTCTGCGTTGATCCAGAGGAATCTGTTCCGTTTGACCTCTGTGGTGTTTATATCGTGTATATCTTAACTGCCTTTACTCTTACACACACACACACACACACACACACACACATGCGCGCTCGCGAGTTTAGTTTCCTCGTTTTGTGTGTGTTTCCACATCATGATTTAGAGTTCTCAGTGTCATTATACTTTTATTGGATATATTTAATGCATTATATTTACTTCCCTAATATGTTTAGATTGTTCTTACCTCGACTAGACACCCTCACGCGTGTGTTTCTTAGTGATACAATATCTTAGTATTCTGTTGAATTCTGTGTTGGTTATGTGCAGTATTGACCGGAGACAGATATACCGGTGAAGGTTATAAGGGTCAGATGAGGGATCATCTCAAGGTCCTGCCCGTGATCAAGTAACTGTTAATTATATAGTTATGGCAGTGAGGTCAATACTGCACGTTATGTTGGGTCGTCCACGAGAAGGGAGGTATGGATATATTTATTCCGTTTTAATGTAATGTTTGCCTCGGGAGGTTCGGTTCAGACTTCTTCAACATTTTTAGTCTCATATAGACATAAAATATTCGTCACTTTTTTAAGGAAAACTTACCTTAAACACCAGAAAGGGTATTTTTTTTTTTTCGAGCATTGGCTACTGAAATTCTTCTACAAAATGAGATATTACTATAAAGAAGAGAAGGGAAAAACAACAGTGAGCGTGCGTGTGTGAGCGGCGAGGTAGACGAGCTGCTGGCCAGAGATGTTGGCTTGTGTGAAATGACTTCTTGTGTACCGAAGGTTTACTGTACAGTGTGTTGTATCTACACTGTCTCTAACGGGTAATCATGATTATAGAATCCATTTTCGCTTTCATTGACAGTTCGAACTAATGTATTTATTAGTCTTGTTTTTCCTATACACTGTGTTGTATCGAGGAATGTTTCTATCCGTCTGTTAGGAAATGACAATGTATTTATGTAATAATGTTCTTCAGTTTGTCAGAGTGAGTTTATCCATAATTCTACTGAAAAAACACAACCTCACGGACGATATAATTGTGTTCACTTAACTCTATATAAAACAAGTTCCATTAACCACACACAATACCCTGTCCGCCACCTGGATCTAAACACCCCATCCAAATGATATACAACAATCACTAAAGCCGGGTTGATGTCTGCTTAACACCGACACAGAGCTGACATGATATTGATTAAACATTGACTAAGACTATTTAAGGCTAGGTGACTATCTAATTACAGGTGGCTTGGTGAGACTTAAGACTGTTTCACCCCCTCCCCCCGACTCATCGCCCTGGGACATTAATGCAAGAGGCTTAACGGGTTTTACCATCACGCGTTTGGCTGTTATGAAAACAGGGGTTTTTGCACTATACTTGTTAACATTTATGATGGTGTATGACTCAAGAACCCGAAAGAGATTATGTGTTTTTGCCCTTGGCTGTGATTGGAGCGTCATTGTTCTATATCTGCCTTAGTCTTTCCTGTGTAAAGAGATGTCGTCCGTATAATTAATATAATTGTTACTAGCAGAAAAAAAAAACGAAAATATATAGCAGCTACAAACATAAATAACTAATTGATAAAGTGTATATTAGTTACATAAAAATAATTAAATATGTAGGTTAGGTTAGGTTAGGTTAAATAATATATTCCAGTTACAAGCAAAAACTTTAGTATGGTAATATGGTTTAACTAAATACACAACACCAAGCTATTAACTATATCCTTTACAATTCCAACAAGTTTTAAATTCTACTGTAAAACATATACTAATTCCCTTCACACATTTGTTGCATATACCCTACGTTAACTTATGTGTAGCAAGTCTGGTGGTATAAATTCATAAGGATTTAATTGAAGGGACTACCTGTTAAAACATTTTGTCATGATCCTTCCCCATTCTCGTCCCTCGTATCCCCTCCCCTTCATCCTCTCCCCCACCCCCCATTCCCTCCCCCAACCCCTCCCCATCACCTCCCCGTCACCTCCCCTATCCTCTCATCTCCTCCCCCGCCTCTGGAAGACTAAAACTTATACACATTAGCGTTTTTCTGCTTTCGTGAGGATGAAATCTAATTTAGTCTGTGTGAGTGAATTTCCCTAAAACAAGCGTCTGGTAATCTCTCGCTATATCCCTTACATAGTGTTTATGAATCGTACTTATATATTTGTTGAGAATAGCAGCTTGGTTCTTAGGTAACAGGTGACATAGAGATATATAGAACATATGGGAAAAAAGAGAGAGCACAGAGGACGAAAAAATAAGAGAAAATAGTCATGGGAAAATACTCAGATCAAATACATTTAACAAAGACAAAAGTGATTTAGACCAATGAATAAATTGAGAGACATAAAATCAGACATGGAAAGAAAACCAATAAAAGGAGAAATACACGTCATAGAGACAGACAGACAGAACCCTCCACAAAACACCTGCCTCTAGAAGAACAAAATTAATTAAGTTGGAGGAAGTAAAAGAAGTGGACCAAAAATTAAGACAAACTGGACTCCCTCTCACACAACATCCAAACAAGACATGTCAGTTTTACCCGCCATAAGCTCCGAGGGCACACATTAAATTTGCAGTTTTGGGGGAAATTTGTGGACACGATAGACTGACTTCAACTGAGGAAGAAAATTAATTTCTTGAGAAAAAATCCTCTTACACTCCAGGCAGACAGTGGAAGTTATCGTCTTCCTCCGCGGCTGAGAAAGAAAATTATGTCTCTTGTTGTGGAATTATGTGCTAGGAATAGATGATTTCCTTCCTATTGGTAAAACACTGTTTATACTGGATCTTTAACTGTGTTTTTCTTATTTATTTACTTATTCTATATATAGATTCATGTAACAATATCAGTCACCAGACTCTATAGCTACGTAGAGGTCAGTGGCACCTTCTGGTGTAATAAAAATGATAATAATAATAATCATTCTTGGTCAGACACAGTAACGTTCACAGATCGTCTTTACGGGACAAGGTAATAAACGGAAAATTGTTCTTTTTATTTTTTCCAGTAATAATGTGGTAACAAAGTGAACAGAAGTTGGTAGAACGTCGATAAGGGATGGGAGATCTCTACCATTCCCACCCACTGTTTAATAGTACTGTACGCTATGAACGATCAGAAATGAATATAACAGTCCTAGACATAAAAATTTAAGCCATGACTTTATAATAAAATGTCGGTGAGAGACTGAGCTGACGTGATGGTGTAACATAATCAACGACTCATAACAATGGAAGTGAGATCAAAGGCCTTACTTATGACGCGGAAGGTAACGGAGTATTCATTTTCATATTAATCAGTCAGTGGTGTAAGAAATTAAATGCTTAATCTAAGTTTGTTAATTATAAACTCCGCGGAAATAACTTTTTCCATTTATTCATGAAAATATGCAAAATATATTTAAATATGAAGTGAACTTTTAAAAATAATAAACAAAAAAGAGCCTCTCCCTGGCGGTATGAGAGAGAGGTGTTATATTACTTCACTGAAACTGTCGTATACTGAATGAGTTGTTAGGTTATAATTATACTATACGATGAAATATACTGTTTCATAATATAAGACGTCGTTTACCATCTTGCAGTACAGCTGTATTAACAATAAAACAAATAATAATAATTAACGGTTTATTAAGATAACATGGCAGCCCAAAGGCTGAAAATATACAATGAACAGAGATAAGTTACATTTGGTGGAATCGGGGAGTGGGTCACTTGATTGACAACAGCTTTCAATACAGAATCATAAGAAACATATAGTCAACATATACAGTAGATTAACCGTAGATCTGGTACTGTGGGAGCTGGTCTGTAGACATTCTTGTGACCTGATGTCGGCGCCAAGCCGGGCTGCTGGGCCGCTACCTCACTAGAGCTGCATGAAAAAGGCTATAGAAAGTTAATTTAGGACAAGTTCATAATTACGATATTCATTGTTAGTTTATACTGATTGTAAATACCTTCTCGTTAACACCTATATATATATATATATATATAGTTAAGGTCAGTCCTCAACCTGGACATTGCAATAGCCTTAATTTTTAATGTATTCACTATAGTACACTTTAATTATATATATATATATATATATATATATATATATATATATATATATATATATATATATATATATATATATATATATATATATATTTTATGAAAATCCACAATGAAAACGTGGATAAGATAAATCTTGATAAAATCACACGGGAAAATGGAAACAACGGAGTACCTTAGCTTTCGTCTTTATTCAAGACATCTTCAGAGGCAACTGAAGATGTCTTGAATAAAGACGAAAGCTAAGGTACTCCGTTGTTTCCATTTTCCCGTGTGATTTTATCAAGATATATATATATATATATATATATATATATATATATATATATATATATATATATATATATATATATATATATATATACAATCAACGACTAATGGACTAAAAATGAAGTATATATATATATATATATATATATATATATATATATATATATATATATATATATATATATATATCTGTAGGAGAGCTTTGAGCACAGCAAAAGAGGAGCTCTGTATATATTAACCGTAACATACCGACTGACAATATATGAACCCATAACTTTCAAGAATTTGAAATTATAATGAAGAGAAAACAGAATTAGCTTTAGGGGAAATATGGAATATATATTGACCACAAACGGGCGGGATTCTGAGAGCACTTAAAACAAATATTTATACGGCCACATTACTAACCTTCCGACCCAGCCGCTAGCCAGCCAGGGGTCACGGCGATGGTGGGGTAAGTTAAGAGCGGGTCTTAATTATGGTCTGTTTTCATTACTTCATGAAATACGAGAGATACCGCAGCAGCCTTAGTGGTGAGGACTAATGGGGTAAGGGACTCCTCAGCCTGCCTATGTGTGTGTGTTCTGTCTTTTCCTCATCTTCTGCAGTGTGATTCTTTAACAGAAAAATACATACGGAATTTTAATTACCTGAACACAATTATTACTATGTAGCTGGGAAACGAGATGTTGAAAAGAGCCGCCTTCCTAACGGCAAGAGTGTGTAGACGTTCCTGTGAGACAGTATTGTAGTAAGAGAAACGATAAGGAGAATAGACCCTAAGTAATGGATGAAAAGCTAGAATATTAGTGAATGAAATATAAATACTACATTTAAACGATAGTATGAAGACTTTTTATGTGTAGGTGAAGGAGTGAGCGTAGGAGGAGGAAGGAAAAAGATCATTATGGCCTAAAAAACTTCATCTACATTCCTATCCCGTTGGGGGTCTACATCATACACGGTTCACTGCCAGCTACACAATCCTCCTCTGCCTGTGTCACTCCTCTGCCAGTCATTTATTCTCAACTATTCTCCTCCTCTGATCTTTTCATGTCTCTTTTCGCTGTGTCTCTCCACCTTTTCCATGTCTACCCTTCTTCGTTCTGCTCTATACCTCCCTTTTCCACGCCCTCCATGGAAAACTAAAAATGGGTAAAAGTTGAATAAACGTAGTTTTAGTTTATTGCATTAAGTATAATTTATAATTTTTTAATGATTCAATGAATAAAATCTATAATTCTTTATGATTCATTGGGCAATAAAGCTACGAATATTTTTGAAACGTGAAATATCAAATACACCCAAATTTGTCCCTCGACTCTTGTCTGTCATTTACTGTATATTGGCCCTGGTCCCTGGACCTCTTGTTATTGCTTGCCCTGCCGCTCACCTAGCCCATTTCTGGCCCATTTTCAAATAATCTGTTTATATCCGCTCCTGATATATATGTGGGTTAAAATAAAAGGGGTGAATTGGCCGCACTGTGTGTGGTGTGCGCCAGTAAGTCACCTGAAAGTGCTATTTTGGGAAGACGAGTGAGAACTGGACCTGATGAAACAGAGATAAAGTATCATTTTAGTTTTACATAAACAACAAGGTTAGTGTTGAAAAATATAATTATTTTAGGCCCGTTGGGCAGCTGGACCAATGCACTAAATATTTATCCCCAAAATAGGCTTCACTGTGGCTCATAAACATTGTATGTAACCACAACAACTATAATGTTTTAATGTTCGTTTCACTGTATTTATTGATCATTGTAATACGCTGTAGTACCGTTAAATCAGTGAAGATGTCGAAGTTTTTAATTCTTTAGATTTCAAGTTGGAGTGAAATGTTGCAGTTGGACCCGTGGGATGAAAATTTAATTGTTTGAAAATTAAAACATTGAATTTGGAATTGTTTGTTTCTGTAAATAGTGAGTGTGGACGGGACTATTCAGAGTTCAGTCAAGCATCAATCAACAGTTTTCAGTTTCATTAAATAGAAATGCCGGAGTGCAGCTGCCTGTCACCACACATTTTTTTTTTTTAATTTTGTTATTTAAGAATGATTTTTCGTTGGCCTCGAGTCTTCGTTCCACTGATCGGTTGAGTCGTTTTAAAGAGCAAATAAATTATTAAATATGATACAACTTGGAGTAAAGATAAACAAGTGATCCCTGTATGGAAGTTAATTCACATCGACTGAATCTGATTGATAGCTGGTTAGAACACATAAATAGTGTGTCATCAAAAAATAATCAAAGTTTAATGTAAAAAAAAGTAGAACTATAGAATATGCAGACAGTGGTATGGCAAATTTATCATGAATTTAGTTTTAACTCACCGCCTTCTGTTGATTATCAGAAACAGTATAACTAATCAAAAATAAATAAATGAATGAATAAGTACATAGATGAATACATAATACAGTATAATAGAAGATTGAATAACCCTAAACTGAGACGTTGGCAATATTCTCGCTTGAAATATCACAACACACGCAAGAAAACCAGCAACTATATTAATAATTTGGTAATATGCAAAATACTCGAAGAGACAACTAAATCAACTAAATATACCGCTCATAGGTTAAAGAAAAAACTTGTAATTACGACGGGAAGGCGTCTCAATCTAAATTAGTGTTTTTTTTAACGTTGTAATTTTCAATCGCAACATTACGTTCTTTAAACTGATTTTACGAGACAATACTTAAGCTTGAAATATTGTAGAGCTATTGTACATATATTGCAGAGTTACCGGATACTAAACTAAAATTGTATTGCAAGGGAAAAAGTTGAAGTACAAGTCGCCATATGAATCATAAATCCTTCAGGGTATAATGCCATGGTACTCGCTGTGTAAACAAGCGTGTGGCTTTATGTTAAGCAAACACGCGATGTCTGTACGCTAACGTAAATCACACCTCGTTACTTTTACACCGTGAAAATTATCATCCTACAAAGACTACTCGACTCCTTTAAATAGAGGATTGTTGTAAATTAGCACGAATAAAATTTTTCATGGCCGCAGTTGAAGATAATAATACTACCCACGCTCCCATGTTCCCACAGTGGGAGTAGAAGAGACGGCTCTACATCTTTATTCACCCTGAAGTGACGTTTAGAATCTGATTCCTCAATATGATCTGAACACTCCGCTGTTATCACATATGGTCCTCCATATATTGTCTCTGTGGCAAAGTTGAATAAAATTGGTGATCCTTTGCCATTTTTAACACTCCATCGCACAGCAATACGGGCATTACGGTCTAGTAATTCCACGAAAAACGCGGCCAAGACAAGCAGTGAAGCGTGTAACTTGTAAACAATCCAGCTCTATGACCCGAGTGTTGGGAGATGTGACATAATCTCTTATCTCTTTCTCTAAAAGTGCGGTCGAGATGGCAAATTAATATTTTGTATTATTTTTTTTTAGGTTAAGGTCGGGAAAGGATGGAAGGCCTGCTGGGGCTCAAGGCACAGCCAGACATGAGGGATGGAGAAGTCACAACATATAGTCGTGGGGGGAAAGGTTGGAAAAGAAGTTTAATGAGTTAAACAGAGGGGGACGACACCCCTTGTTTTACACATTACAGAGTTTGTTGGCTAACTAAGCTAACCAGGGATTTAGGATGAGGTTGCACTATGGTTATTTTAGTAGACAATGACTAGATTGATTTTACAATTACAAGTTTATTAACATCTTATACTGTAATACGTTATGGACTCACTAGATTGTGACTTGTTAAATGTGAACTTATATCATCTAAGTTTTAATCTAAGGTGGATCACTGTGGCGGACATAGATGGGTCGCGGGTTGGGTTGTTGTAGTGCGTCGGTGGTCTGGGCTGTGAGGGTCGTCCAGGAGCTTGTCCCAAACCTTCTCTCCTAGGCGATGGAACCTGACGTTGAGGGCCTCTGTTTTATTTCTTAGGTGGATGGTTTCCACTGTCCCCTGGTAGGGTGGCGCTTGGCCACCGGCTGACCTCAAACACTTGTTTTGGAAGCTCTGTAGTTGTTGTAGTCTAATCGTCCCGAGTGTGACGAGTGGTATAGATGGGTATTCCAACACAGGCCTCACCAGCGCCTTGTACAGGTGAACTTGTATCTTCTCAGGCATCAGCTTAAAACGTTTTAATTTGGCTGCGGCGACTTTGGCTTTATTTAGTCTGTCCTTCACGTGGGGAATGATGCCCGTCCGAGAGGTGATGAGGCCGAACAACCTGCCTTGTTTAGAGTACTCAATCACTTCGTTGTCGATCATCAATGGCGCCGGCTTGAATTTGGCTATAATAATAAGTAAATAGTATACAGAACTGAATCTAATATATCAGAAATTCATAGAAACGATTTACATTTCTTAATGTTCGTGAAACAAAATATTTGTTGTAGTTGAATGTGGGTGCGCGAAGACCGTAGACTTGCTAGTGATAGATTTGTTTTTATCACTACCAAGTCTACGGACCTCGCGCACCCACATTCAACTACAACATATATTTTGTATCACGAACATTAAGAAATGTAAATCGTTTCTATGAATTTCTGATATATTAGATTCAGTTCTGTATACTATTTTTACTTATTATTATTTATCTTCCTCTTCTTGTTCGTGGTGGGGTTTACGTTACGTACTGCTCCAAAATCTTCCTCCACTCTTCTGCCGTTGTCATTCATCCTCCTCTGATCATTCTACTCCTCAGTTACCTTGATCTCGGTCTACCTCCTCACATTGTCTTATTTAATTTGAATATAATTTTTTGTTAAGTGTTTTTTGCTCGCTTTTAATCCTTGGTATAACCGACGACTTCACAGTACTATATAAATGATACATTGAAACCTCTTTTTAACGGACTATAACCATTAGATCGCCGTCTGTTATATAGACGTTTGTGTGTATCAATTTGAAGAATGACCTTTTCTATTATTGTGATATTAAAGCTGTCGTAGTCTTGGTCATTACAGTTAAATTAGTCACCTCACTTGCTGTCGCTACTGTTACTCGCTTGGATATTTCATTGCCTTTAACAGGAGAAAAAAAAAATATTTACCGAATCGGAGTAAAAACTCAGCAAAATCACAGAAAAATTGTACTTTATTTTTGAGACAGGTGAAGGAGATGCATAAAGTTAGTAGCATATATCATAATTATTTACCTGGAGGGAAATTACACCTGAATATAATCTGTAGTACCAAATTTATGATATTATGTTTGTATTCTCCAACACTGATGCCGTAACTCACCTGTCTGTTTATTTAGTTTACTGTGCATTGGAATAATTTCCCCAAAAATCCTTATGAAGAAAATTCAGGTAAAAATCAGAAAATACGCCTCGCTAAGACTTAAAGATTTAAAAGTCATTCTTCAGGCAATAATTAAATTCATGAAGTGTTGTATTCCCATGTGTAATTAGTAATGCTGTATTTCCTTAGTTAATTTGAAATAGTTTTTACCATGAGTTTAATTTAGCTGAAGGTGTACAGTATGTTAGGTATTGTAGTGTATATTGTAGTGTTGTGTTCAATTTCATTTTGGTTCCCTTTTCATCCCAATATTTCCATCACGTTCTACTCCTTTCCTCCCTACACCACTCTTTTCCACCCTACACCCTTACATCACTCTTTTTCACCCTAAACCACTTTTTTCCACCCCAATTCACTCTTTTCCACCCTACACCACTCTTTTCCACCCTAAACCACTCTTTTCCACCCTAAACCACTCTTTTCCACCCTAAACCACTCTTTTCCACCCTACATCACCCTTCAACATGCTTTTCCTCCCACCACGACTTTCTTACACCCTACACCACTCGTTTCCACTCTTCACCACTATTTCACCCTACACCACTTTTTCCACCTGACTCCACTCCTTCCACCCCAAACCAATCTTTTCCCACTCCATTGTATTCCACTCTACTCCATCTAACTCTGCTTCACTCCATCATACTCCAACTAACTTCATTCTGCTCCTCTCATCTGTACTTATCATGGGAACTACAAATTCCCAGTTATGCATTATTAACATTTAACTAATTTCACCTGGTCTGTTTATTCTGCAGTACAATGGTGGTGTGTATTTGTTGTCTAATTAGCCTTGTTAGCTGAGAGTCAGCTGACATCTCCAGTGTTCTAATTAAACTACGATGGTAACCTCTCATATTACTGTATATGGAATATGTATGCTAGTGTGTTGATAATGATGCATTGATTATTTTCATAACATTGTTCTGATATTACATAGGCTTGTTTACATGTCACCTTAGTTAGTGGCAATTGAAGGTTGTGACCACTTTGTATTTTAGAATGATCTCAATACAGTAATTGTCATCAAGGAAGACTTTTGGCGTGGTTATCAGTACAATCTTATAGGCCAGGATTAAATATTGAAGATATTTGTTTTCAAGTGATATTTAACTCTTTAGTTGTAATATTCGTTTATAAGGAAGATGCTTATACTGGCCAACAGTTCTGAAAATTAACACAACTTTAACAAATAAACCGCAATTATTAAGTCATTATTATGTCCTGGATCCAGTCAATATCTCCCAATAAGTTAAGTAAGTAATAAGTTGTCCCATAAAGGTTCACTAAGCCCATCCTCAAGGAATAAATCGAGTCACTATCAGGTCAAAAACCTCCCCAAAATAAAGTGATCACGAAGACAAAGTGAACTGAGGTCATGTGTGAGTTGTGAGTCTGCTGTGATGTGACGTACAATAGTAAAACAAATGCCATCTGTGAGTCCGTATCCTGGAACAATGGTGAAGGTGAAGTGGAACAAATAGACTGGTAATTAACTGAGTTCCGTCCAGCGACAAGTGTTTGACGCCCTTCTTCGCCTAACTCTATCTCTTTCCGCCAGTTGCTCTCCTGACACCGAGTTGTTCCTGACTGAACCATAAATACCAACCACCAATCTGCCTCACCAAAAACTTGTCATATTTAATCTGTTTAGATTATGATGGGGTCATACATATAATAGAGTGTGTGTGTGTGTGTGTGTGTGTGTGTTTTGAGGAACAACATAAGACGGCTCCAGGCAGCAACAAAGGCGTCGGCCGCTTCCATTACTGAACTTCAATATGCAGACGACCAAATCCTCATTGATCACACTGAACGCGACCTGCAGGAGTTCCTGAACACCTGCGCAGATGCATATGCACACTTCGGCCTTGAGGTGAATGCCCGTAAGACTCAGATTCTCTTTCAGCCTGCCCCTAGTTCAGCCACACCTCCACCGTCCATCCAGGTTAACGGTACTACCCTCTCTAATGTTTCCCACTTTCAGTATCTCGGCTCCCACCTGTCCACCACCGCAGACATCGATGAAGAGATTCAGCATCGAATCGGATGTGCATCTCAAGCATCTAGCAGACTCTTCCATACCCGTGTTTTCAGCTGCAGGGAGCTCAAATTATCTGGAAATTTGCTGTAATACAGTGAGACAAAGATCACATACAGGAGGCACCTTAAGGCACTTTAAAATTTTCACCAACGTAGTCTACGTTCCATCCTCCGAGTACACTGGGAAGACAAGAGAACAAATGCCAGTATTCTTGCTGACAGCAACTGTAGGAGCATCGAGATTACCAATATCCATGAACAACTACACTGGACTTGCCATGTTAACCGCATGGACGACAGTAGACTGCCAAAGCAACTACTTTAAAGTCACCTGACGATTGGTAAAGGTAATGCTGGCGGACAACGGAAAAGGTGTAAGGATAGTCTTAAGACAAACCTGAAAAAGTGCTAAATCGACCCCCCTCACCTGGGAGACGATTATTGCGCACCGTAAAACTTGGAGGAGCACCACACGAGAAGGTGTCATTACTTTCGAGTTAGCCCGACTGAGTACCGAGGCAGACAAGCGCCAGCGTGGGAAAGACACTGCCGCCGCCCCTCCCGCACTAGATGTAGCCCTCCGCGCGTGCCAGCTGTTGACGGTCCTGTCGATCCCGTATCGGCCTCTTGAATCACCTCAGAGCTCACCAACGAGGGTGATATCATTATTAACTCATATCATTGTATCCTAGCTGGATGATCGTCATACTCGATTCCGAGTGACAGCAAAGTAGTAATGTGTGTGTGTGTGTGTTCCCAAAAGTAGCTTTAAAACTTATTAACTCAGAGATGTTTCTCCAACTTAAACTTTAGGTGTGTCCAGGGAGGTTTTGTTTGGTTTGGTTAGGTTAGGTAGTAGGCAGCTACCAAACAGGGAGGTACTACCGCCTGGGAAGATATTGGAAGCATAATGTGTTGTCTAATGGTAGACCCCGCTGCCATATGGCATCACGAAAATTGTGACCAAGTCCCAGGTTGATGATCTGACTTTCTGCCTCATTTACACACAATTGCAGGGTCTCAATTGTTTCTCTTACTTTCACAACACAACATACATATATCGTTTCTCACTATTGATATTTTTTTGTATTTCTTTATGGTTCTTTATTATTATGATTACAGTGTAATTATTGTTATTATTATCATTAATATTTTATTATTTATTTTTTATTTAATTTTCATTATAAACTTTAATTACTATGGATTATTATTATTATTATTATTATTATTATTATTATTATTATTATCATTATTATTATTATTATTATTATTATTATTATTATTATTTATATTATTATTATTATTATTATTATTATTACTATTATTATTATTTATATTATTATTATTATTATTATTACTATTATTATTATTTATATTATTATTATTATTATTATTATTATTATTATTATTACATTCCTCCTGCCCCTCGGCCCCGATGTGGGTCAGTGACCAGTGCCCGGGTGGGCTAATCCCAGTTAAAAAAAAAAAAAGTTAGGTTAGGTTAGGTTAGGTTTGTTTGGTTAGGTATGCCATAGAGGCAGAAGTGAGAATGCTCTTCAGTCCAGGTTGAGGGACAACTTGTGCTGAGCGTCGAGACTCTGGAATTTACTCTCCGGTCCCCAGCTGATATAAGTTTCCCCGGAATCTTCAACATTGTGGTGAAATACTTGCAAACTTTCTTGCTGACACCGCCAGTCCTGCAGCGGACACGGATTGTACTGATACAGCCAGTGTTGTACCCAGCCACCATCTAGCCAGACCAGGTTTGTGTTATCCTCACTTGTGTTAGATCCGGTACTAGTAGACCACACTACCTTTGACCTAACTAACTCTACATTTAATTACTGAATATAACTTAGACTTCCTCTGTGTTAACCAACCCACTGTCGCGTCGTGTCAATGAATAGGTCAGGTATCGACTACTTTGTACAATTCCGTTTTTAACCATCAATTAGATATAAAGTGTTCTGCTTCCTCCACGAGTCCTTGTTGGCCACGCCTTACACGAGACTCCCGATCTGTTTTGTACAAAATTGTGGAGTCGTTTGGTACATAGATATAAAATCGAAACATTGTATTACTTATTAGTCATGTAATGTTAGTTTAAGTTAGTATACTATAATCCTTGTCCTAAGGAAGCTTTGTAACTCCTTAGGAATCAGGGGGGTGACTAGGGTCGTCCGCAGACCAGTGAGTGGTGGCTTTATCGTTACCTTCGCGGAATTGGGACAGGCCCAGCAAATAGCCAACATAACAGAAATTAACGTGATCCAGATACTAGTGGAAGTTCACACAGAGGACAACTTGGTGTTGAGAGTCATCTCCTACACCGAGATAGAACACCTTGAAAAAGAAGAAATGACCGAGCTGATCAGAGACCATCTCTCAGTAGTACAGAAGCTGACCAGCGTAACTGCATTGGTTGGTTACCCCAAGAATCTGCCAAGTATCGTATTGCTGGGATGGGAGAACATCCCAGTAAGACCGTATGAAAGAAGACCAACAAGGTGTTCCAAATGCCCGAGGTATGGCCACCTGGCAGGGAAGTGTCGAGCTCGGGAGGTCTGTTGCAGTTGCGGGACACCCGGGCACCAGGACTCCAACTGCTCGACGGCCGCCAAGAAATGCGCAGCTTGTGGTGGCCCTCACTCCTCCACCGACCGGGAGTGTCCCAAGTGGAGGGAGGAGTGTAGGGTGGCTAAGCTGCGAAGCAAGATTAAACTGAGCTACAAGGAGACTCTTCTTGTAGTGAAGACCGAAGAAAAGAAGAAAGAAGCCCTCAACAAGACCACAAAAGAAAAATCAAGACCCCCAAGACCACAGAAAAGAAGCCAGAATTAAACAAGACCGAAGAAAATGATTTAGTAACATTAAAATCATTACCGTTTTCAGACTTTTACGAGAATATACCAGAACAAGACCAAGAAGAAGAATGGAAATTGAACAGCAAAAAGAACAGAAGGAAGAAGTCCAAGGAAAACGACCCAGGAAACAAACAGCTTCGACGTAATAGCCTAAGGGCGAAGAGGCCAGTGAGCCCCAAAACAAGTACAAGTACTATGATCAGACAAATTTCTTGTGTACGAAATAAATTTTGAAATTGTGTATGAAAATTTGTTTCTGTAAAATTGTATAATGATCTTCTGTTGTCTTCGTCATATTCATATTTATTTAATAGTTATAATGTGATTAGGTTATGGCATTGGTTTTATTGCTCTTTCTTAATGCTTAATCTAAATGCTTTTATTAATTTGTTATTAATTGGGGTACTCGGCGTTGCACCTGAATAAAATAATAATCCCAAATTTCAACTTTCTTTGTTCCAAACTGTGACCATGAACAGCAGAGAAACAGAAACAAAATATGTGTGTTTTCACTGAAGAGGTTCCACCATTGGGAGTGGACGAGCTGCGTGTTTTATGTATAAAAATACAGCTACATGGGTTCAAGAAATGAATTAGTCAAATAATAATTTACCGGATAATTTAGACTCGTGATGCTGAAACAAAAATGCTTCCGTCCCTTGTGTTTAAAGTCGCTGTTTTATACGAAACCTACCAATTATTAACTCCTTGCTGGAATTCAGGCTGACACAAGCAGTTTTATCACTAGACGGTGCGACGTTTCAGTTAGTCCTTGACAAGCTGTCGTGTTGCGGGCATTCTTCTGGTCCTATGTCTATTGCTCTACCTGCCTCTAAGACGATTTGAGTATTTTATATAATCCTTCCATAGTCTATGTTCACTCGGTAAGAAAAACTACCTACAATTCCTGAGCGAAACAAACTGACACTACAAACGATGTGCTTCAAAAAGACCACTGAGGCATTCCTCGCATTTGTAGCCCTGCGTGTATGGGTTCGGCCACATGTGTTCGAAACAAGTGATCGGCACTCTGAAACGAAACCCAGCATTAAACTTTCCGGAATTATCGACGGTATAGTATAAAGGTCGTTGGGCCGGGTTCCATTATGACGGCATGCGAAACTATGGAGACATTCAGATGTTTCGGAACAGTACGGTATATTTTCCAATGCGAATAACGAATGATATAATGTGGCATTAGCCCAAAGTGAAGTAGCAATACAAATAGAGATTCGAAATTCGGTTGCAAAATAATCATATACCTTTACTATATCCACTAATTCTGTCAAACATATAATTTATCCCTATATGGCAACTCATCCACTTCCATGGTTACTGTAGTCCAAGTGTGTGGAACATTTAATACAACATACAGTTTAACTTATCTAGATATACTGACATTCTCCAGTCATATTGTAACAAACTAATTCAATATTGTTAATGAAATAGCTAATTTCGGCCTACCAAATTAAGTACGAAATGTCTCACATCAGGCCTACCAACCCTCGCGAGACAACGGGAACGTTCGGTTGGACCCCACCTGTACGGTAATTTTGTTCACCGAGTGTACCTGTTTCTTTGAAGCTATTGACCATGAGATGATCTGTTGGTTTGTCTTTTTAATTGTTGGTGTCAGGTTGTGATAATTTGTTGTACCTGACTGGTTCTGTTGTCTACTGTCAGTCGTTCCCCCACAGCTTCTCCTATTAAATCTTATAATCTATTGAATCCTAAATAAACAAAGAAATATTGAATACCGAGGAGACGGTGTGAGACCAGTGTAAAGATATTCAGAGTCGATTATATATATATATATATATAT